>JAGIQG010000016.1:27163383-27763383 GCA_024679065.1 Sphyrna mokarran | reverse complement strand
CCTCCCCAGTGACACCCAACTGGTCAGCCTCTACGTCATCCTTTTCCTCCATAAGGTTAGATCTCTGTAGAGCCATTCTGTGCAAGGCACAGCACACAACCGCTATGAGGGAACAGATTACAGAGCTGTATTGGAGGGTCCTGCCAGATCAGTGCCGACACTGGAATCACATTTTGAGAAGCCCGATGCATCTCTCCACCATTGTGCGGGTGTCTACATGGGCCTCATTATAATGGGTTTCAGCCTCAGACATGGGCCTCCACATAGGCATCATTAGCTATGTCCGAAGCAGATGAGGAGCCAATCTCACAGCCTGGCTCCTCCTCCAGTACCTCCAGGATGTCTGAGCTCCTGACAATGAAGCTGTCATGCATGCTGCCTTGATGCCTTGTGCAGACACCCATAACATTCAGGGAGTGGAAGCCTTTTCTGATGATGAATCTCCATAGATTCTGTAAAGGTGCCTTGAGGGTGACATGGATGCCGTCGATGGCCCCCTGAATGTTAAGCACCCCCACAATGGCTGAGGATTCTGTAGCCTGAACTTCCTGTTGGGCCTGGTCCAGGTTAAATTTGATGTACTGCACAGTTCAGGCATACAGGGCTTCTATGACCTGCTTGTCACAGACAAGGTCTGTGGAAGATGCCACAGATATCTCTGCGAGGAGTCTGGAAGAAGCCAATCACATATAAGTTCACAGCAGCATCAGTTTGACAGCCACCGAGAATGGGTGCCCCCCACTGCTGGTCTCTGGGTGCCAGGTCCTGCACCAGGTAGCACAGGTGTTGCACTGTCTCCTTTTGGAGGCGGAGACATTGGTGGCATATGATGTCCAATATCTGTTCAAATGACATTTGTGTATGGAACCACCGGGGTCCCTGCTCCCTCCTTCTCCTGCTCTCCACTGTGGGTAAACGTCAGCCACCTCCTGCCTCTCCTGCCGAGGGTCATCTCCCTCTAGTCCTGCAAGTGATAAGGCCCTGTCCTCCTGCTCCCACAATTCTTCCTCCAGCTCTTCTGTCTCAGCTCCAGCAGCAACCAAAAGAATAACTAGATCGATTGGTTGCATCGCAAAAGCCATCTCATCACTCTGAAAGTGTGTGTGTGTGTGTGTGTGTGTGTGTGTGTGTGTGTGTTGGAGGAGGAGGGAGAGAGAGAAAGATGCAAAGAAACACACGTAGAGATTAAGGAATGCTGCTTGCCCTTAGCACGTAAACAGTCATGGCCCTTCCCCTCCCAATATCCCCAGCCACATGCTCCTCACAATCACAACTCTTTACGAAGTTGAGAGGCTGCAACAGTGCAATTTCCAAGGGCTTTGTGCACATCCTTCAGCTGGAAGTAGTTGAGTGCACTAGCACTCAGAAGCACAAGAGCTGAGGCCAGTGCTGAGCCCAAAGTCCATGCTGCAAGTCAGACATCAGAGGCCTTGCTGAGCAACAACCCCTTACACATTTGCAGAGCTATCACCAACACAAGAAAGAAAATGGTTGCAATAAAAGGACACCAGTGAGCAGCAGAGAGCCATCAGACACTATGCATTTACCTCCTCACTAACCCTCACTGATGGAACTCCTGAATTGGACTTTTATGGAGCATGTCTGTTTTGTGCCAATTCTGATCTTTGTCCACTCATGCAATCCATCTATATCTATCTGCATCCTCATATCCTCTTCACAACATACTTTCGAGTTATATTTGGGTTGAATTTCACTACCATGCCTTGATTCACTTTTTCTAAACCATTGGTATAAATTTTAAAAGGTTGAGGCCCCAACAAAGATAAATCCCTGCAAGATTCCACTCATCCCATCCTGCCAATCAGAAATAACCTATTTATGCATACTCTCTGCTTTCTGGCAGCCAGCCAATCTTCTATCCCTATTAATGTGTTACCCCCTACACCATGGCTTTTTATTTTCTGCAATAACTTTTGATGTGGCACCTGATGAAATTCCTTCTGCCGATCTAAGTACAGCCTGTCTTTATCCACAGTACGTGTTGCTCCTTCAAAGAATTCCAATAAGTTGATTAAACATGATTTTCCCTTCACAAATCACACTGCCTCTTCACAATTACTTTGAGTTTCTCTAAGTGTCTAACAATAACTTACTTAATTATCGACTCTAACACTTCCCCATGACAGACGTCAAGCTAACAAACATATAGTTTCCTGACTTCTGCCTCCTTCCCTACTTGAGTAAAGGCTCTGTTGGAGCCTTTGCAGAAACAAATGAAAATTGGACAATTAACACCAATGCATATACTCTAATTTCTTTCATCCAATTCACTTTTGATGTCATTTTCTGCCATTCTTTATATTCTGAACAATCTTCTAACCTGCCACTCGTCACTGCACAGTGCTATGCTTTATTCTTTAAATTTGATGCTTTCTTTAGCTTCTTCAGTTAACCATGGATGGTGGGTAGAATTTCATAGGCGCCTTTGAGTATTCTGAAATATTCCTTTTATTCTCTGCCACTGTTTCTCTATTGATCTACCCTCTAGCCTGGTATCCCCGTTCACTACAATTAGCTCAGCTTTCATACCCACATAACTGTCCTTATTTATATTTAAAATACTGATCTTAGGTCCACACTTCCCCCTTTCAAACTGGATGTATAATTCAATCATGTTATGGTCACTATTACTTAGGGATGCCTTCACTCTGAGGGCATTAACTAATACTGTGACATTACACCATACCACACTTACTATAACCTGCTCTCTGGTTTCTTCCACGTTGTGTTGCTCTAAGAGACTATCTCAGAAGCATTCTCATCCTCATCCAGGTGACCATTACCCGATGTGATTTTTTTCCAGTTTTTATGTAGAATAAAGTCACCCATGACTATTGCAGTCCCGTGCATATGGACCCAATCCTTTATGGTGTACTTTTTCCTACATCATGGTTACTGTTAGCGGCACAACCACAGATACATTGGAAATGACCAGATTTTCCAGTGTCCCAGTGCGTGTTTCCTGCCGGCAGGAGGTGGAGTGTTATTTGCTCGCGATGAGATTTTCTGGTTCTGCCGTTGTCAATGCGAATTTCCATTGACATCACCCCATGCCGGCGGGAAACCCATGGGTGGGTATGCACTGCCAGCTGGACTGGAGAATGCACGGATATCAACGGCTGAAGAATTCTGAACCAGTATTTGAATGAGTCCATCTATTTCTCTGAGATGAACATTATTTCCCTATCTTCTTGTCATTTTCCTCTATCCTGTTTCACTCCAGATATGTATATCGTTTCCTTTTATTATTCACTCTACTGGATCTTTCTTGATAACTTATTCAATAATACTTACCCTTTATGTTTATCTACATTGAACAAATTAATTTTGTCTCTGCGTGATAGTTTAAAGCATGTGATAAAGAGTCGGCACAGTAAGAATCTGGCAACATCAATTTTAAATCCAACCGATTTATTTGATAGTAAATCTGCAAGCTTTCGACTTTTCATCTTCATCAGGAATTTGCCTGACAAAGACGAAAAGTCGAAAGCTCGCAGATTTATTATCAAATAAATCGGTTGGATTTAAAATTGGTGTTGCCAGATTCTTACTGAGTTTACCCCAGTCCAACACCGGCATCTCTAAAAGTAAGAGTCGGCAGCCAGTTTTACATTGCTCCCCATTTTTTATTTCCATTGAAATTAACCATAAGTAGCTATAGGAATGTGTTATTTCTGTAAGTTCCTTGTGTTACATATTGATGGCTACATGTACAGTTCCTTGCCATGTAGCCATCAATATGCCCAGATGATTTTTCTTCTAAATTCTCTTCATAATCTTGTATGCTTCAAAGCTGAGATTATAACAGACTTAAGTCAGATGATTTTGTACTTCAGCCATGGTATTTGTGCAACAGCAACATTTTTTGCGCCAGCTTCAAAATGGTGTTGCAAATCAGATTCAGGGCACAATCCGGCTTATCATCTTTACCAACATATGAAATTAGAGGTTGGGAAGAGAATATGAAATTGCAAAGTTAGTCTAAAAAATGAACTACCTTCTTTATATACTGGATCAATCAGAAATAGTTTCTTTCAGTGAAAAATGATTCATAAATGTCAATTAATTATAAATGCAGAGAGAGTTTTAAACTCCAATTTCTGCATGACTAATTAGTCATTTTGATTTAACTTTAAGCCATTAAATGAACTCATTTAACCTTTAGCATGCTTTAAAATATCATAGTAATATCAAGATATCAGTCTGCAAAAAAAAACTTCAATTAAACAGATTTTTGGTGAGTCTTTGTTGAATAATTAATTCACCTTAAGATTCGATTACAAAATATTGTCTGAAATAAATTTCCCTGTGAACTATTCAATGGATTTTTCTTCCGCAAAGAAACTTGCCTCAGGATTGTGCATGGATTTATTTTATTTGGGTTATTAAGTGTATTGTGCAAATTTAAAACATTCCCCCAGGTGTTAGAAAATCTGATCCAATTTAGAGAAGGGGCAAAAAGAGCTTCAGAAGGACAGAATGTTTGAAGAGGGAGCAGCCAAGCAATATAAACCAGCAGACAAAGTGCGGCACCTGCATAATTGCAAAATAAATTACACTTCTGGATCTTTTTGATACAAATTCTGATCATTTTCTCTTATTAAGCTTGTGGAAAGCCTTATGGTGTCTTTGAACTTTCCGTTGGAAAAAAAATGATCCGTGATAAAGTGATATAAATTTATACCCATATCTGCTCACAGTGCAACATTTCAACAGACTAAACTGCATCCCAATCACTTCCACTACACAAACCTTCAATGGAACAAACAATTCACTCAGATTATACTGTGCTGATTTTTATTCATTGTGAAAGGCTGTTTTGTTCAGAGTTCTCTTACCGGCTTCTCAGCCAACTGCCCATATCTTCATGACTGGTTTGCATGGTGGCACAATGGCAAGCACAGCTGCCTCACAGTGCCCAGGACCTGGGTTCAATTCTGGCCTTGGGTGACTATCTGTGTGGAGTTTGCATGATTTCCCTGTGTCTGCCTGGGTTTCCTCCCACAGTCCAAAGATGTGTGGGTTAGGCTAATTGGCCAAACTAAATTGCCCCTTAGGGGATTAGCTACTGAATATTTGAGGTTATAGGAGTAAGGCCTGAGTGGGATTGTTATCAATGCAATGGCCTCCTTCTGCACTGTAGGGATTCAGTGATTCTAAAGCTTTGCAATGTTGTGCAGGCTGGAACAGAAGAGCATCTTGTCAATCATTAAAGGATAAATTATGGGACTTTATAATATGGATTGCTTTATGTATTATTATTCATAATTACATGTTAGTTTGAACTATACCAGCTTGGTTCAGTTGGTAGAACTTTTGACTTTGAGAAAGAAAGTTTTGTGTTCTTCTGGGCTCCAGAATTGAGCAGAAATTCAGGTGACATTCTTTTTTTACAAGTTTATCCCTTCATATGAACATTACTGTCAAGGCCAGCATTTGTTGCTCATCACTAATTGCTCTTACATTAAGTGGTTTCAGACCATTTCAGAGAGTCAACCACTTTACTATGGGTTGTAAATTGCATGTTGGTCATACCAGCTAACAACAGTAGATTTCCCTCCCTCAAGGACATCAGTAAACAACAGGCTTTGTATGATAATTGGGGATTGTTTCATGGTCAGTGTCACTGAGACTAGCTTCCAATTTCAAGTATTTTATGAATTGAATTTAAATGACATCAGCTGCAGTGCTTGTGTTTGAATCTTTGTCTCCACATTATTAACCTGCATCTTTGGATCAGTCGCATGACATTGTCTGGAATTTATCACAGTATGGGTCCAGTGATGAGCGGAAAATATCGCAAAGGCCAAAAGTCTGCTTTATACCAGTGTGAAAGTTTACCGCAATCATCCCCCAGGTTAGTGTCAAGCCTCGTTTACTGCTGTTTCCTGCATTTGTGGGTGGACAATCATCACAGTAATCCCTACCTATGGTCCCTGTGCGAAATGGCACTGTGTTAGGGGAAAGGTGAACATGTTCATATAAGATCACAGACTGATGGTTCTATTCAAATCTGGGGAAAGAGGGACTACTTCTGGAGCAGTATGTTGATAAGGGCAAGGCAACTGGAATGACATGTTAGCGATTACACCATTGCAGCTGAGATCATTTAACTGTAACACAATTGACATGCTTGAAGTCTAACCACTCAATCAGTCATGCTCACTCAAACACCACTTATGTGTGATCGTCACTGATTGCTGCTCAGCAATTAACCCTTGGCTTCTCAAATTGCATACACATTCCCTTAAGATATTGGCAATAGCACACTGTTCAAGGAGAATGCTCCCAACCTATGGCAATGTGATTTAGAATTATAATCACTACAGTGCAGAAGGAGACCACTTGGCTTATCGAGTCTGCACCAACTCTCCGACAGAGCATCTTACCCAGGCCCATCCCCTGTCCTATCCTCAAAGCCCATTATTTATCCCGCTAATCCCTCTAATTTACACATCTTGGAACACTAAGGAGCAATTTAGCATGGCCAATCCACTTAACCTGCACATCTTTGTGCTGAGGTATGTATTGACAAGTGCCCCCCATAGAGTAGGTTGAGTACAAGACCTTGGAGTGAAGTTTGGGACAATGCTTGTACCTGAGATTAGAGCTCAGGATTCTGTCATCTGGTGTGGGGCAGGTGCAGCGTGGAGTCTTGCCCAACTTGCACATGTGTGAAAGACTAAGCATCAGTATGATGGCCAGTAAGTGAGTCAGTGGACTTTGACAAGCAACCTCAGATGATGAATGGGAGAATAGTGTCCTTACCAGACAAATGCTAATCATCAAGTCCCTCTGTTTGATATGTCCCTGAGGAGATCTTTTGAAACGTGGAGCCCGGTGAATTCACTGTCATTCATCTTGCTCATTTGCAGAAGAGAAGAAGACATCAACATTGGCATCCAGCTTGTCAAAGGCAGGAGCAAAATGTAAAGAGGAAGGTGTGGCCGAGTCTGCTCCATACTCAGAGGATGAATCCCGGAGAGCTGTCACTAGGAAGTGCCCCGCTAGACCCAGGAGAGATATAAGTGCAAATAAAATGTAGAGTTTAGTTATTTCCTTTCTGTTAAACAATTTCAATAAACCAGCATGTAAATTAAAGACAAAATATTGATTTAAGTACTAATTTCTCTTCAATTATTATCAGCATAATTAATCCATTGCCCAGTTTCTCAATTAGTATATGTCAGAGGTTAGTATAACTGAGACTTCTACTTTACTTCCCAATTGTTCACATTGAAGAATCACCTTGAAATAGAACTGGATTGAAAACAGTGGAAATGAAGGCAGAACTGATGAGAAAGAGGATAGAGAAATATCGGTCTGAATCCTCTGAGCATTGGCAATGTTGAGTAGATTGCAGCCATGCATGAATATTTAACCAGTCTGAAACTGTTGCATGTCTTCTGATCACAGCTACCCCAAAAATGTGCAATGCAATATTGCTCAGGGAATTCTACTGGAGTGGAGTAATCTGGGGAAGTCAGGACTTAGTGACTGAATGGCTAAGTGAATGAATGGGTGACTGAATGTAGACCGAGTGAAAGAATGGGTGAATGAGTGGGCGAGTGAATGAGTGGCCTAGTGAATGAATGGACAAGTAAATGAACGGACAGGTAAATGAGTGGGTGTGTGGATAAACATGGAGTTACAAAACACAGTAGCAAAGTAGGTGGATCAGGAAGGTAGGTGGATAACATACTGCAGGCAGTACGTTGCACCTCCTGCAGTATGTATGAGGTGAGGGACACCAGTAGTGTTCCTGCTGATTACACCTGCAGGAAGTGTGCACATTTGCAGCTCCTTGAGGATCGTGTTAAGGAACTGGAGCTGGAATTAGAGGAGCTCAGGGTAATTCGAGAGGTTGAGGAGGATATAGGCAGGAGTAACAAGGAGATTGTAACTCCTAAAAGTGATAATTGGGTAACTATTAGGAGGAGGGGTAAGAAGCAATCGGGGAGACAATCCCCTGGGGCTGTTCCCCTCCAAAATAAATTTTCTGTCTTGGAGGCTACAGTTGAGGAAGAATCAACTGGAGCTGACCAAAGGGAGCAGGTCTCTGGGGGTGAGTCTGCTGAGAATGCTAAGGTGGGTGGGGGGAATAAGAGATTAGGCCTAGTTATAGGAGACTCCATAGTTAGAGGGACAGATAGGAGGGTAAATAGTAATAAACAGGACTCAGGGCTGGTGTGTTGCCTCCCAGGGGCTGGGGTCCAGGATGTTGCAGATCGGGTTTTTAAGATTCTTAAGGGTGAGGGGAGTCAGCCCCAAGTCATAGTTCATGTGGGGACACATGATGTAGGTAGGACAAGGGAAGGGGATATTAAACAGAAATTTATGGAGTTAGGGTGGAAGCTTAGGTCCATAACAGGCAGAGTGGTTATCTCTGGACTCTTGCCTGTGCCAAGAGATAGTTTAGAGATGAACAGAGAAAGGGATAGTTTGAACTCATGGCTGCGTGGATGGTGCAGGAGGGAGGGGTTCAGGTTCCTTAACAATTGGGACTCATTCTGGGATAGGTGGGACCTCTTCAAGAGAGATGGTCTACACCTGAACCAGAGGGGGACTAATATCTTGGGGGGAAAATTTGCTAAGGCTATGATGGGGGCTTTAAACTGATTCGGGGGGGGGGTGGGATCCTAAGTAGTTGGGGTGCTGAGAGGGATGAGAGTAAGGGGGTTATAGAAGAGAGATGTAAAACACAGCGGTGTACGGGTGGGGTGGGGCATGGTTTGAGATGCGTATACTTTAATGCAAGGAGTATTCGCAATAAGGGGGAGGAACTTGCAGCTTGGACCAGTACCTGGAACTTCGATGTTGTGGCCATTTCAGAGACTTGGGTAGAGCAGGGACAGGAATGGATGTTGCAGGTTCCGGGGTACAAATGCTTTAGTCGGAGTAGAGAAGGAGGTAGAAGGGGGGGAGGAGTGGCGTTATTGGTCAAAGACTGTATCACGGTGATAGAAAAGAAGTTTGATGAGGACTTGTCTGTTGAGGTAGTATGGGCTGAGATTAGAAACAGGAGAGGAGAGGTCACCCTGTTGGGAGTCTTTTACAGACCTCCTAATAGTTCTAGAGAGGTTGAGGAAAGGATTGCAAAGTCAATTCTGATTAGGAGTGAAAGTAGTAGGGTAATTGTGATGGGGGACTTTAACTTTGCTAATATTGATTGGAATAGCTATAGCTCTAGCTCGTTAGAGGGGTCAGTTTTCGTACAGAGTGTGCAGGAAGGTTTTTTGACTCAGTATGTAGAGAGGCCAACTAGAGGTGAGGCTACATTGGATTTGGTGCTGGGCAATGAGCCAGACCAGGTGTTAGGCTTGGAAGTTAGTGAACATTTTGGTGATAGTGACCACAATTCGGTTACGTTCACCTTAGTGATGGACAGGGATAGGCATGAAGCTGGGGGCAGTAGTTATAGCTGGGGGAAGGGTAATTATGAGGCCATCAGGAGAGAATTAGGGTGCATAGATTGGACTAGGAAACTACAGGGACTGGGAACATCTGGAATGTGGTGCTTATTCAAGGAGCAGCTGCTGCGAGTCCTTGATAAGTATGTCCCTGTCAGGCAGGGAGGAAATGGACGAGTAAGAGAGCCTTGGTGTACGAAAAAAGTTGATTTGCTGGTTAAGAAGAAAAAGGAGGCTTATGTCAGGATGAGGCTTGAAGGCTCAGATAGTGCAATGGATAGCTATAGATTAGCCAGGAAGGAGGTAAAAAGTGAATTGAGGAGAGCTAAGAGGGGACACGAGAAGATGTTGGCTGATAGGATTAAGGAGAATCCTAAAGCTTTCTTTCGATATGTTAAGAATAGAAGATTGGTTAGGGCAAGATTAGGGCCAGTCATAGACAGCAGTGGGAAGTTGTGCGTGGAGCCTGAAGAGATTGGTGAGGCACTGAATAAATATTTCTCTTCGGTATTCACGCAGAGTGCTGGAAATGTAGCTGTGGAGAGCACTGAGGTACAGGGTTGCAAATTGGGGAGTATTGTAGTAGATAGGGAGGATGTGTTAGAAATTCTCGAGGGTTTGAAGTTGGATAAGTCCCCTGGGCCGGACGGGATTTACCCTAGGATTCTCTGGGAGGCAAGAGAGGAGATTGCAGAGCCTCTGGCTCTGATCTTCAGGTCCTCGTTGGTTACGGGTGTGGTTCCGGAGGACTGGAGGATAGCGAATGTGGTCCCATTGTTTAAGAAGGGGAAGAGAGACCTTCCTGGGAATTATAGGCCAGTGAGTCTTACTTCTGTTGTGGGCAAGGTATTGGAGAGAATTATTAGGGATAGGATTTATAGTTATTTAGAGAGAAATGAATTGATTGGGGATAGTCAGCATGGTTTCGTGAAGGGTAGGTCATGCCTTACTAACCTCATTGAGTTTTTTGAGAAAGTGACCAAAGAGGTGGATGGGGGTAAGGCGGTTGATGTAGTATATATGGACTTTAGTAAGGCGTTTGATAAGGTGGCCCATGGAAGACTTCTACAGAAAATGCAGATGTGTGGAATAGAGGGTGATTTAGCTAATTGGATTAGGAATTGGCTGGCAGATAGAAGACAGAGGGTGGTGGTTGATGGGAGATATTCATCGTGGAGTTCGGTGACGAGTGGTGTGCCTCAGGGGTCTGTTTTGGGGCCCCTGCTGTTTGTAATTTTTATAAATGATCTGGATGAGGGTATTGAGGGATGGATCAGTAAATTTGCAGATGACACTAAAGTTGGTGGAGTGGTAGATAGTGAAGAGGGGTGTTATAGTTTACAGAGTGACTTGGACAAGTTGCAGAGCTGGGCCGAGAGGTGGCAAATGGAGTTTAATGTGGAAAAGTGTGAGGTAATGCACTTTGGCAGGAACAATAAATGTGTAGAGTATAGGGCTAATGGTAGGGCTCTTAATAGTGTTGAGGAACAGAAGGATCTTGGTGTATGTGTCAATAGATCCCTGAAAGTAGGCAGTCAAGTGGATAAAGTTGTTAAGAAGGCATATGGAGTCTTAGCTTTTATTGGTAGGGGGATTGAATTTCGGAGCCGCAGCATCATGTTGCAACTGTACAAAACTCTAGTGCGGCCGCACTTGGAGTATTGTGTGCAGTTCTGGTCCCCACATTATAAGAAAGATGTGGAGGCATTGGAGAGGGTACAGAGGAGGTTTACCAGGATGTTGCCTGGTATGGAGGGCAGGTCCTATGAAGAGAGGTTGAAGGATTTGAGGTTGTTTTCGTTAGAAAGGAGGCGGCTAAGAGGGGATCTTATTGAAGCATATAAGATGATTAGAGGTTTAGATAGGGTGGACAGTGATAGCCTTTTTCCTAGGATGGAGAATGCTAGCACGAGGGGACACAGCTTTAAATTAAGGGGTATGAGTTATAGGACGGATATCAGAGGTAGGTTCTTTACTCAAAGAGTGATTAGGGAGTGGAATGCCCTGCCTGCAGCTGTTGTAGATGCGCCAAGTTTGGTGGCGTTTAAGAGGTTAATTGATAAGTATATGGAAGAGAAGGGAATGGTTTAGTTTGGAGGGGCATTGCTTTTATTTTGGTCGGCACAACATTGAAGGCCGAAGGGCCTGTTCTGTGCTGTATTGTTCTATGTTCTATGTTCTATGTTCTATGTTCTATAAGTAGATACGGTGATTAGGTGGATGTGGTGAGTAGGTAGGTAGGGGGTGAGATGGAAAGTCGTATCTGGTGAAGTCTGGGGTATGTGTGTGCGTGTGCATGCGTGCATGCATGCATGCGCGTGCGTGCGTGTGTGTGTGTGAGATCAGGGCAGTAATATAGAGGGATCAGGGGATGTGGGGGTGTTGAGGTAGGGGATGGTGATGGGATGTTTTTTTGTGGAGTTACCTAGAGTTGGACGATTATTTTTATCTGACATTTAGAACTATAGAACCATAGAAAATTACAGTTCAGAAATAGGCCCTTTTGCCCTTCTTGTCTGTGCCGTATCATTTTTTGCCTAGTCCCACTGACCTGCACTTGGACCATATCCCTCCACACCCTTCTCATCCATGAACCCATCCAAGTTTTTCTGAAATGTTAAAAATAACCCCGCATTTACCACTTTATCTGGCAGCTTGTTTCACACCCCCATCACTCTCTGTGTGAAGAAGCCCCCCCCTAGTATTCCCTTGAAGCTTTACTCCTTTCATCCTTAACCCACGCCCTCTGGCTTTTTTCTCTGCTAGCTTCAGTGGAAAAAGCCTGCTTGCATTCACTCTATCTATACCCATCAAAATCTTATACACCTCTATCAAATCACCCCTCATTCTTCACTCCAAGGTATAAAGTCCCAAGCTATTCAATCTCTCTCTCTATAACTCAGCTTCTCAAATCCCAGCAACATCCTTGTGAACCTTCTCTGCATTCTTTCAACCTTACTTACATCTTTCCTGTAACTAGGTGACAAAAATTGTACACAATACTCTAAATTCAGCCTCACCAATGCCTTATATAACCTTACCATAATACTCCAACTTTTATGCTCGATACTCCGATTTATAAAGACCAATGTACCAAAAGCACTTTTTATGACTCTATCTACCTGTGACGTCACTTTTAGGGAATTCTGTATCTTTATTTCCAGATCCTTCTATTCAACTGCACTCATAGAACATAGAACGTTACAGTGCAGTACAGGCCCTTCAGCCCTCGATGTTGCGCCGGCCAGTGGACCCTCTAACCTAAACTATTCCAATATCATCCATATGCCTATCCACCAAACATTTGAATGCCCCAAAGTAGGCGAGTCCACAACTGCTGCAGGCAGGGCATTCCACGCTCTCACCACCCTCTGTGTAAAGAACCTGCCTCTGACATCCGTCCTATAACTACCACCTCTTAATTTAAAGTTATGTCCCCTCGTGTTGGTCATCACCATCCGAGGAAAAAGGCTCTCACTATCCACCCTATCCAGTCCTTTGATCATCTTATACGCCTCAATTAGGTCACCGCGTAACCTTCTTCTCTCTAATGAAAATAACCTCAGGTCCCTCAGCCTTTCCTCATAAGGCCTTCCCACCATACCAGGCAACATCCTGGTAAACCTCCTCTGCACCCTTTCCAATGCTTCCACATCTTTCTTATAATGCGGCGACCAGAACTGTACGCAATACTCCAAGTGCGGCCGCACCAGAGTTTTGTACAGTTGTAACATAACCTCACGGCTCCTAAATTCAATCCCTCTACCAATAAAAGCTAACACACCGTACGCCTTCTTAACAACTTTATCAACCTGGGTGCCAACTTTCAAAGAGCTATGTACTTGTACCCCAAGATCCCTCTGCTCAACAACTCTATTAAGGGTCCTTCCATTAGCCCTATATTTCATATGCCTGTTATTCCTACCAAAGTGAATCACCTCACACTTATCCGTATTGAATTCCATTTGCCACCTCACGGCCCAGCTCTGCAACCTACCTATTCCCTCTGCAAACTGTAACATCCATCCTCGCTGTCTACAACTCCCCCCACTTTGGTATCGTCAGCAAATTTACTAATCCAACCCTCTACACCCTCATCTAGGTCATTTATAAAAATGACAAACAACAGTGGCCCTAAAACAGATCCTTGAGGTACACCACTTGTAACTGCACTCCACGTTGAATATTTCCCATCAACCACCACCCTCTGCCTTCTATCAGCTAGCCAATTCCTAATCCAAACTGCTAAATCACCTTCAATCCCATGCATCTGCACTTTCTGCAGTAGCCTACCATGGGGAACCTTATCAAACGGTATGCTAAAATCCATATACACTACATCAACTGCCTTACCCTTATCTACCTCTTTGGTCACTTCCTCAAAAAACTCATTAAGGTTTGTGAGGCATGACCTACCCTTCACAAAACTCTTCAGAATCCTACCATTTACCCTGTATGTTCTACTTTGGTTTGTCCTTCTAAATGCAATACCTCACACTTGTCTGCGTTAAATTCCATTTGCCATTTTTCAGCCCATTTTTCTAGTTGGTCCAAATCCCTCTGCAAGCTTTGAAAGCATTCCTCACTATTGACTATACCTTCAATCTTTGTATCATCAGCAAATTTGCTGATCCAATTTACCACATTATCATCCAGATTATTGATATAGATGATAAACAACAATGGACCCAACACCAATTCCTGTGGCACACCACTAGTCACAGGCCTCCACTCAGAGAAACAATCCTCCACTACCACTCTCTGGCTTCTTCCATTAAGCCAGTGTCTAATTCAATTTACTACTTCCCCATGTATACTTAGCGATCGAACTCTACTAACTAACCTCCCATGAGGGACCTTGTCAATGGTGTTGCTGAAATCCAGGTAGACAACATCCACTGCCTTCCCTTCATCCACTTTCCTGGTAACCTCCTTGAAAAACTCGAATAGATTGGTCAAACATGACCTACTATGCATAAAGCCATATTGACTCTCACTAATAAGTCCCTGTCTATCCAAATATTTGTAGATCCTATCCCTAATCACACCTTCCAATAATTTGATCATCACGAACATCAAACTTACTGGCCTGTAATTTCCCGGATTTCTTTTAGAACCTTTTTTAAACAACAGAACAACATGAGCCACCCTCCAATCATTCGGCACCTTCCCTGTGAATACTAACATTTTAAATATGTCTGCCAGGGCCCCTGCAAGTTCAACACTCGCCTCCCTCAAGGTCTGTAGGAATACCCTAACCGATCCTAGGAATTTATCCACTCTGATTTGCCTCAAGACAGCCAGCACCTCTTCCCCTTTAATCTGTAAAAGTCCTATGATGTGCCTACCTGTTTGCCCTATGTCCTTAGACTCCATGCCCGTTTCCTCAGTAAATGCAGATGCAAAAAACCCATTTAGTATCTCCCCCATCTCTTTCAGTTCCATACACAGTCTTCCACTCTGGTCTTCAAGAGGACCAATTTTATCCCTCACTATCCTTTTGCTCCTTACATACCTATAGAAGCTCTTTGGATTTTCCTTCACTCTGTCTGCCAAAGCAACCTCATGTCTTCTTTTGGTCCTACTGATTTCCCTTTTAAGTAGCTTCTTGCACTTGTTATACTCCTCGAGCATCTGATTTGTTCTTTGCTGCCTGTACATTTCATACAACACTCTCTTCCTCTTAATCAGTGTTACAATATCTCTCGAGAACCAAGGTTCCTTATTCCTATTTACTTTGCCTTTAATCCTGACAGGAACATACAAACTCTGCACTTCAAAATTTCTCCTTTGAAGGCCTTCCACTTTCCATTTACATCCTAACCAGCGAAGAGTCTGTGCCAATCCACACTTCTCAGATCCCTTCTCATTTCATCAAATTTGGCCTTTTTCCAATTCAAAACTTCAACTCAAAGGCCAGATCTATCCTTATCCATGATCAGGTTGAAACTAATGGCATTATGATCTCTGGATTCAAAGTATTCTCTCACACTCACATCCATCACCTGCCCAAACTTATTTCCCAATAGGAGATCCAATATTGGATCCTCTCTAGTTGGCACCTCTATATACTGATATAGAAAATTCTCCTGGACACATTTTATAAACTCTACCCTGTCTAAACCTTTAACAGTATGCGAGTCCCATTCTATATGGGAAAAATTAAAATTCCCCACTATCACAATTTTGTGTTTCTTGCAGTTGTCAGCTATCTCTCTGCTGATTTGCTCCTCCAATTCTTGCTGACTTTTGGGTGATCTATAATACAATCCCATTAATGTGGTCATACCTTTCCTGTTTCTCAGCTCCACCCATGGGGCCTCTGTAGACAAGCTCCCTAATCTACCCTTCCTGAGTACCACTGTAACATTTTCCCTGACCAAACATGGCACCACCCCTCCCTCCCCTGATCTTTTGTCCTTCTACCTCTATCACAATGAAACATTGGAACCCTGGAACATTGAGCTGCTAGTCCTGCCCCTCTTGTAACCAAGTTTCACTAATGGCTATAATGTCATATTTCCACGTGTCAATCCATGCCTTCAGCTCATCTGCCTTCTCCACAATACTCCTGGCATTGAAATAGACTTCAAAAGATTACTTCCACCACACTCAACCCTTCCATTTTGCTTGAACTAACCTGTATTTTACCCCCGCTCCACTATCTACTCTGGCACTCTGGTTTCCATCCCCCTGCAAATCTAATTTAAATGCTCCCCAATAACACTAGCAATACTCCCTGAAATATATTGGTTCCCATGTCGTTTAGGTGTAACCCGTTCTCTTGTATAGGTCCTACCTGCCCCAGAAGAGGTCCCAATTATCCAAGAATTGGAAACCTTGCCCCCTACACCAGTTCCTCAGCCACGTATTCATCCGCCCAAGCATCCTATTCTTACCCTCAGTGGTACGTAGTACAGGAGTAATCCTGAGATTACTATCCTCTGGGTCCTGCTTTTTAACTTCCTTCCAAGCTCTATATACTCTCTCTTTAGGACCTCCTCACTCTTCCTACCTACGTCATTGGTATCGATGTGTACCACAACATCTGCTGATCAACTTCCCACTTTAGAACACTGTACACACGATCAGAGACATTCCTGACCTTGGCACCCGAGAGGCAACAAACCACGTGGGAGTTTCTGTCCCGACCACAGAACCTCCTGTCTGTACCTCTGACATTGAGCTCCCTATCACTACTGCTCTCCTCTTCTTTCTCCCACCTTTTTGCACTGCAGAATCAGACTCAGTATCAGAATTCTGGCTGTTGCAGCTTGTCTCAGGTAAAGCATCCCCCACAATAGTATCCAATTTAGTATACCTGTTGTGGAGAGGAATGGCCACAGGGAACCTTGCTCTGCCTGTCCTTTCACATTTCCATTTCCTCTCCTTACAGTAACCCAATTTCCTGTGCTCTGCTGCTTAGGTGTAACTACCTCTGTAAAGCTACTCTCTATATACTTCTCATTCTCCTGAATTAGATGGAGGTCATCAAGTTCCTTCTCCAGTTCCCTAATACATTTTGCTAGCAGCTGCAGTTGGATGCGTCTTTTGCAGGTGTTGTTGTCAGGAATACCAGAAGTCTCCCTGATCTCCCACATCCTGCAAGAGGAGCATTCCAGCATCCTGCCTGGCATTTTTTTTTTTTGCTTTTTGTTTTACTCAGGAAAAAAAACAAGAATAAACTTTCCCAAAAGAAAAAAAATCTACTCTCACCTCTGCCTATTCTTCCAAAGCCTGTTTTGAGCCAAAGCCCTTCAGCCTTCACTCTGCCACCTCTCACTTTGCTGCCCAATCTCAACACTGCCCAGTGTATAGAGTGGCTTGTGCTTTATACCTCCTACTCACCACTTGAATAAATATCCAGGTAAGTTTCACAGGCCTGCGATAAGACTTGTACTCAAGTCCAATGTTACAGAGAGTCCTGGGGAGCTGTGTATTGCCCCTTAGATGTTTAAACCTCCTGAGTGATTCCCATGTACGTCTGTACATTAGCACTTACACAGGGTCTTGAAACACATCATCTATAGTATGTCCGAACAATCCAGAAACCAGAAGATTTAATCTAGAGACATAGAGAAAGAGGGAAAGACATATTAGAGATAAATAAGTTAAAGAAAAGACAGTGCTCAGGCTGGTTTCATGGGCAAGGTGGTGGAAGGGAGAGCAGGAACACATATAGCAGCACTGCAATTACCATCAATATGATGATATTTGAGAACATTGAACTCCCTAAATTTGTTGTAAAAGTATCTGCATACTCAGCATCAACCACATTAATTCCACATGGCTGTGCCTATGTATTAACATTTTAAGTCTGGATAACTGTGCTGCCCTTGCTTATTTGCACATATTTAAAAGAAAACATGTTTGAATCACTGCTATAGTTTGGTGTAGGCCAAGTTGAGTTTTGCAAATAATTCTTTTTCTAATGCAGTGAATTTAAATCAAACTTTAAATTGCTTGGCAGGGTTCATGCTGAATTAGTCAGTAATATAAAGTTGATTTAAAAACAAATCTGTAGAATGTAAAGTTCTGTATATGTAGTGAGTCAATCAAATCTTACACAGATTCCTTTTTTCCTGCACATTATGTCATGATTTAATATTTTTTTCTATACATACAGATGATATATTTTGTTAATTTTTCCAAAAACGCCTTTAAAAATAATAAAATCCAAAAACCTCTCAAACATGGGCTATAAATCCGTGCTATTATCGCATGCTCTAGCTGCCACAACACACACTTTAAAATGTAGATCGTGCTCATTAGTGATAATTCTCTTTTCTCTCCAGCGACACAAGACCTGATTTTAACTGCAGTGTAATTAAACCACTGCTGGCTGACCTCATGTTGGTTTGGATAGGGAAAAGGATGCATCACAGCTAAATCATTTCTGTTTCTCACAAAACACTCACACTAATGCACTTTACAAAGAGATTCAAAAGAAGGCCACCGGGAAGAGTACCCCTAACCCTCTGCTTGCCCTGCGTCACAAAGTCCAATTGTAGCCTGCCAACAATATTCCAGTTGAGAATACTTAATCAGCACTTATCAGAGATTACACCCTGGGATCTTCACGACATGTATGTCTTAGTTCCACACTGAGCAGTGACTTCACTCATTGAACCTTCATAGGAACAGCTTGTGTTGACCTTTGTGTTGAATGAAAAGATAATTACTCAGGAGAGAAAATGGAGAATAAAATAATAAAACAAATCCAAGGCAAGTTACTCCAGGGCAATGTGCACTTAAGGTGCTGACCTCACTGGGTTCAACAAGCTCAGGCCAGACAATTAGCTAATGTATTTTCAACATGTGCAGAGGGTGTTATGGGTATGGAAAATGAGGTGCAGGAGCTCTTAAAGTATTGCTGCCTTATCAATTGTACATGACCATTGAGATTGACTGAAAAATCAAAAATCCCCTGCGCTATGCATTAGTACTACACCCTTTGATGAGGAAATGCTGGAGAGTATTTGCACCTTATCGTGATGAGAAACAGACAATAATGATAGCAGAGCAGAGATTAATGCTAATAGGATGTTGCTTATTGAGTCAGCAAAATATAGATGGCACTACAGGGAGTGTTAAAGCAGGACCACAATCTAGATTTTAAATGAAAGACCTCTAAGTCAATGATTGATGTACCTATCTTCCTCTCTGTGTATTAACGTGTCCCATTTTAACTTCCACTCTTCTCAGGAAGCCGCAAGCTGACCCATCTCACCTCCTATACTGTAAAATTAGCAGAATACACCAGACAATAACAATTTCCAATGATTTCTTAAGGCTGTACAGCAGTAATTTCCACTTAATCTGGCCCAACACTTCTGTTTCAAAATTCCATCCATATTTCTTTACAGCTACCTTTTGGAAGTTCTGCATGGTGTTAACAATTCGGGATTTGAAATGTAATCTTGGTGTCCTGGAAAACATTTTGTCTAAGGTATCAGCTCCCTTAATTACTACTGGCTGGCCTGTGGTCATTACAATCCTGTGATGATGGCAATGGGGGACTGGAGTGGGTGACATCATCCATTCATTATTCTGCTCTTATGGAATGAGGTTATCAGTATGCTGGAATAGAAGCCTTTTCAATTTGTTTATATCGTTAGGTTAATCATTGGCTTCTGGATAGCCATGTGAGTGCCATCGAAGTATTTCAGAGAAACGTTTGACATAGTACTAGAAGCCATGCCCTCTTGCATTGGTGTCTTCTTTGCCATGAAGAACTAGACAATAACGTTTCCCGTGGCCAGTAAGGCTTCTATTCATGCCTGCGGCATTGGTCGACGAAAGCCTGACCAAGTAAATGGTGTTGTGAGATTTCTTACCAAGTAAATGTCACCAGCATTGGTTTGAAAGGAACAAAATCTGTGGAAAAAGGATAGAGCCAACATTTCAATCTTGTTGACCCTTCACCAGCTCTGACAAAGGGTCATCCAGCCTCACAATGTTAGCTCTATTCTCTCTCCATAGACCTCCTGAGATTTTCCAATATTTTCTGTTTATGTTTTAGATTCCAGCAACTGCAGTATTTTGCTTTTATCTTGGTGATGTGGAAAGATCCTTTTCCACAAAATGATCGATCTTGTAGTAACTGCCTACAATAATGAGAAACTCTACTCCTGTGCTTAGTTTTATCTGATGGTAGACAATGTAAGTTAGTGACAATCTCTTTCATGAAACCATTAACCTCAGACGCAGTCAGGATCTGGAAATTTAGTTCCTGGGCTGGTACCAGTGAAGTAGAGATGCCGGCATTGGACTGGGGCAAAAACAGGAAGAAATCTCATAACACCAGGTTAAAGTCCAACCAGTTTATTTGATAGTAATCCCACAAGCTTTCGGAAACACTGTTCCTTCAACAGGTATGTGGCAGGTTCTCACACACCAGATGAAGGCTGGGCTTTAACCTGGTGTTGAGACTTCTTGTGGTACCAGTGACCAAGGGATGTTACAGTGGCACAGTGGTTGGCACTGCTGCCTCACATCACCAGGGACCAAGGTTCAGTTCGGGCCTGAACTCTCTGTGGAGTTTGCACATTCTCTCTGTGTATCTGTACGTTTCCTCTTGGATGCACAGATTTTTGATTGGCCATTAGTGTCCCAAGCTATATAGGCTAGTGGGTAACTATGTGGAGTTATGTGGTAAGCCTAGGTAAGAGTCAGTGCAGATTGATGGACTGAATGGCCTCCTTCTGCCCCGTAGAGATTCTATAATTCAATGACCACCAAGACAAAGATGCACCTCCCTCCCTTCCCTCAGCCTGAAAGTCTCCTCACCTTTTCCAGAGTAAACTTTATGCTCAGCAATATATCTTCAACTGAGGTGTGCTGCTGCTGGTATCTTGTGATGTGGCTGCAAGTTTGAGATGAACATAGTATCTGTAACTCTGCTGCTTTTAATTTTAACAATTTCTTGGAGTTAACCAGCAACATTCTGTTAAACACATCAATGAGAGAGGTGCTGCAACATTGCTCCTGTTGTCGTGTAAGAGTTGGAATGGTTGATGTTGATTTGATTTCATTTTTTATTGTCACATGTATTAATATGCAGTGAAAATGCTGTTTCTTGTGTGCTATACAGACAAAGCACACTACACAGGGTGCAGAATGTAATGTTACATTCATATCTAGGGCGTAGAGAAAGATCGACTTAATATGAGGTAGGTCAGATAAAGGTAGGTCGTATGAAGCATGGCGGGAAATTTCTTTTGGCCGGCTTTTAGGTCTGAAATAGACAGCAGGCATGGAGCGCATTCCCAAATCCTTCAGCCAGAACAATACAGATTAGCTAGAACATAGAACATAGAAAAACTACAGCACAAACAGGCCCTTTGGCCTACAAGTTGCATCGAACATATCTCTACCTATTAAGCTTACCTCTAACCCTCAATCCTAAATCCCATGTACTTATCCAGAAGTCTCTTAAAAGAACTAGTTATTCATCTCATTGTTCTTTCTGAGACATTACTGACAGACAATAGAAGGTAGCCTTAATGTAATTTCACTAAGAAAAGTTCTTTATGTTTTGATAGCCTAAAATTTTATATAAAGTTTAAATCATCAACTAACATATTGATTCTGAAATGGTGGAAAAACCTCCCTGGCCAGTATAGTGAATGGATGTAGGGACAGTGTAAAGACATTGGGCAGAAGGACTGACCCACTATGCTCCCTTGTTTTAATAGCAAGCTTTGCCTTGTCTTGCTTTGTTTAACACTGCCATTTCTCTGTTTTCTGCCCAATGAGATGATGCAGCATGATGACTTATACCTCCCAATGGAAGAGTCTGTATTTATCTGTACAACCTTTTTGTCATGTCAGTTCTGACTCTTTGATCTTGCACAGGTCCATCAAAGATGAAGGAGAAACTGGAACGTGAGGAGGCTGAGGAGTACTTAAAAAAAGGTAAGTAATCTGAGGATTCATCGTCTTATGAATCATGTGTATCCTCCTAGAGTGAAGAAATACATAGCTTACCATAGCTTGGTAGGAATTCTGATTGCGATAGCTACTATTACTGAAAAAAAAGACAGGTCAAAACTTTTTGTTTTGCCCTCATTGCTCATCAGGTTGATATAACCAATTTATAGTGTATAAGAAGAAAGTGCTGATTGGTTAGCAGGTGACTCTGATTGGTAAAGGCATTGCCATGGAGAATACACCAGATGACTGACAGTTAACTGCCAAGCATTGGTTGAAATTCAAACTTAGATTCAAAGAATAAAGAACAAAGAAAATTACAGCATAGGAACAGGCTCTTCGGTCTTACAAGCCTGCACTAACCATGCTGCCCAACTTAACTAAAATCTCCTACCCTTCCAGGGACCATATCCCTCTATTCTCATCCTATTCATGTACTTGTTAAAATGCCCCTTTGCTTCCAGTACCTCCCCCGGCAATGAGTTCCAACCATCCACTACTCTCCGTGTAAAAAATCTGCCTTGTAAATCTCCTTTAAACCTTGCCCCTTGCACCCTTGTTCCTGTAATTGACTCTCCCACCTGGGAGAAAGCTTCTGACTATTCAATCTGTCCCTGCCTCTCATTATCTTGCAGACTTCTATCAGGTCTCCCCTCAACCTCCGACACTCCAGTGAGAACAAACCAAATTTTTCCAACCTCTCCTCATAGCTAGTGCCCTCCATACCAGAAGACATCCTAATGAATCTTTTCTATACCCTTTCCAAAGCCTCCACATCCTCTGGGGGTAGTATAGCGATCAGAATTGAACACTATATTCCAAGTGCAGCCAAACTAAGGTTCTATAAAACTGCACTATGATTTGTCAATTTTTAAACTCAATGCCCTGCCTGATGAAGGTAAGCATACCATATGTCTTCTGGACTACCTTCTCCACCTGCATTGCCACTTTCAGTGATCTATGTACCTGTACACCCAGATCCCTTTGCCTATCAATATCTTTAAGGGTTCTGTCATTTACTATATATTTCCTATCTGTATTAGATTTTCCAAAATGCATTACCTCACATTCGTCTGGATTAAACTCCATCTGCCATCTCTCTGCCTATGTTTCCAACTGATCTATATTCTGCTATATCCTCTGATAGTCCTTATCTCTTCCATAAATCCACCAGCCTTTGAGTCATCTGCAAACTTACTAATCAATCCAGTTACATTTTTCTCCAAATCATTTACATATATTACAAACAGCAAATGTCCCAGCAGTGATCCCTGAGGAACACCACTTGTCAGAGCTCTCCATTCAGAAACAACCCTTCCACTGCTACTCTTTGTCTTCTTGCCAGCACACCTTTGATCCCATGCGACTTCACCTTCTGCATAGTCTGCCATGAAGGACCTTGTCAAAGGCCTGACTGAAGTCCATGTTGACAACATCCACTGCCCTCCTCTCATCAATCATCTTTGTCATTTCCTTAAAAACTCGATCAAGTTTGTGAGATATGACCTCCCCGTCACAAAACCATGTCTCCTCTCACTAATACATCCACTTATTTCCAAGTGGGACTAAATCCTGTCTTGAAGAATCCTCTCCAATAATTTCCCTACTGCAGATGTAAGGCTCACAGGTCTGTAATTACCTGGATTATTCCTGCTGCCCTTCTCAAATTACATTGGCTATTCGCTAATCCTCTGGGACATCTTTCCCTGTAGCCAGTAAGGTTACAAAGATTTCTCTCAAGACCCCAGCAATTTCCCCCTTGCCTCTCTCAGTATTCTGGGGTATATCCCATCAGGCCCTGGAGACTTGTTTACCTTAATGTTTCTGAAGAACCCCAATATCTCCTCCTTTTTGATCTTAACATTACTCAAACTATCTACACATCCTTTTCCAGACTCATCATCCACAAAGTCCGTCCCTTTGGTGAATACTGACGTAAAGTACTCATTTAATAGCTCTCCCATTTCTTCTGGCTCCACAAATAGATTCCCTCACTTGTCCTTGAATGGGCCAACCCTCACCCTGGCTACCTTCTTGCCCTTAAAATATGTATAAAAAAGCCTTGGGATTCTCTTAATCCTGCTGACCAATGCTTTTTCATGACCCCCCTTTAACCTTTCTTACTCCATGCTTAAGTTTCTTTCTACTTTCCTTGTATTCCACAAGGCATTTCTGAAGGAATGAGGCAGTAAATTGTTGTCACTTACTTTGTTTAGTTGAAACAGGTGTTCAAAATACAATGTCCAATATTAGATGTGATTTCAACTGGACAACATTTGCTAAGTAGCCATCAGTGTACTAAAAATTATGTTGGCAACCAATTTAAGATTGTCAGTTGGGCATATTTACTGCACATATTAACACGGGGTCCTGTTTATTACAGAAGGAACTCATTTTACATGTTCCTCTACCTACAAAACTCTCAGTCTCTTTTTATATTTTTGCTAATGTACTCTAATTTTATTTTTTTCCCTTTTTAATAACTTTTTGTTGGTCATTTGTTGGCTTTTAAAACATCCCCAATCTTTGGCCGCAACATTATTAGCATCTTCTTTTAATCTAACACTATCCAGATTCTTGGAAGAAAGTTGGAGAAAAATAAATTCAGGGTTGTTGTGAACTGAGCATACTCACTCGGTTCTGTTGGAAGGAGTGCCTGTTCCAGGAGGCTGTGGTGTTGACAATGAGCTGCTGCTGAGGGTTGACTTCCTTGATTTAGTGTTGCTCCATCTGTTTGAGAGAACTCATCATTGGTTTGTTACGCTGTGCTGTAGGGTATCACTTCCTTTGAGTTGCAGCTCTGTGAGTATTTCCTCTGTCCCATGGAGCATCATGTGACTTTGATGAAGGCAGTTGCCACTGCTTTAATATTTTTGTTCCCTTTTCTGGTGATAGTGGTGTTGGTTGTTTCTCCTGCTGTGGTTGGTGTTGCTATTTCTCTTGTTTCTCATCAGAAGTCCAAAGTTGCTTCCATGCAGCAGTGTAGGCTGACTGCTGGGATATGCAATTCAAAGTGGGTATAGTCCAACGTAAGACTTCCAAAAACTTGCAACTCACCTGGAAAGCAGTGAAAGAACATTCACAGAATAAGTGCCCTAAGCACAAATCTTTCACAGAGGAGTGCGTAGCTTTGTAGTTTCACTTTTTGAAGATTTTCCAGCATGTCAATTTCATTATTCAATAAGATGCTCTTGCCTTGTTGACTCTGGTGAGACTGAAACATCTCGGGAAATTTAGCTCTTAAAGCCAATATTCTCTGTTAAAGACAGTTAATTCAATGTTAACATTTAAATGGTTGAAGGACTGCTCCACTGAGGTTTTTGTATTTTTTTATTCACTCATGTCGGTGTTAGTGGCTGGGCCAGCATTTATTGTCCATCCCTGAGGGCATTTCAGGCTGAACCACATTGCTGTGGATTTGGAGTCACAGGTAGGCCTGTGACAAGGTGAGGAAGATAGATTTCCTTTCCAAAAGGACATTAGTGAATCAGATGGGTTTTTATAACATACATTCAAGCTCATCATTAGATTTTTTTAAGTCCAGATTTTTTAAAATTCAAATTTCACCATTTACCAGCTCCCCAGAACATTATCTTGGGTCTCTGAATTACTAGTCCAGTGATAATACCATTATTCCACTACCACCCCGTGTCTTTTAATACACTCAATAAAACGTTAGAAATGAATGGGAACAGGTCTGGTTTCTGATACATTGACAATTATCAGGGTTTAAACCCCAATCTCACCCAATCCCATTTCCCTTTGTGTTTATCAGTCTGTCCATCATTGTCCAATGCTGATACAATTATCCCAGTAATCGACAGTCAGGCACTGAAACTGGTATCCAGCACATTATAAGGATTTATGACCTGGAGCCTCCAGGCACCACCATCCTCCTTCACCCCACAGAAGAGCAATCTAATTGCACTCAATGTTTGCTTTATAAAAAGTGAAATGAGTTCCATCTTTCTTCTGTTCAGAGGCCCAGAATCCCCAGGTGGGTCCCACTTCCTGGGTATTGTGAAGAATGCCAAGTGAACATGCAAAGTGATTATAGTTTAAATATTTTTAAATTGGAACTTCTATATTTTTCCTGAGGCTAAATGGCCCTTTTTCAGGGCTCTGTTAACATTTGTTCTTTGATAATGCATTCTTTGTGAATTCCATTCTTTTTGAATATCACTCTTTGTCAACTTCACTCTGGTAAGATTATGTTTGCAATGCTTTCATCCTTTCCTTTATTCTCCCATCCCGCCACAGTTAGATTGATTTTATTTTAAAATCTGTGGATCATCGCAACCATTAAAATGGCTCTGATGTGAAATTACTGATGCTGGGTTTGGGTCTATTAGTGCTGAGCACCTTTTACCATGGGGACGATGTTTGTGGAGCTTGCATGTTGCATGTTAACAATGCATGCTTTATAACTGAGCGTGACCTTGTCCCCTTCTACCTTTCAGCAGAAGATACTGGATGAGGATAAGGACCCTGAATCATTGGCTGAACTTTCCCCTCTCAGTCCAGGAACAAACTAAAGTACATCATTTCTTGACTTGCTTGAGATTAGTTGACTCAGCACGAACTAGGGACCAGAGCTAGACCTTTGTGGTCAGTATGTGGCACTGTAGCTGAGTAGGTAGCATTCCCACTTCTGAATCTGATGTTTGTGGATTTAACCCGAGTAATCTGTTAGAATTGTGTTCGCTTTGATAAGATGTTAAGCTTGTCTGCCAGCTCAGGAGGCATATAAAATTTCACAGTCCTATTAAAGAAGCTTCCCTCGTGTTTGATCCTCAATCATCATCATCAACAAATCACCCAGGCTTTTACCATTTGCTGCTTCTTGGATTTTTCAGTGTATGTTTCTTTAGATAACAATGACTGAAGTTCAGATATTGTGGGTTAGGCTTTTGGTGGGGTGTGGTGAGGGTGTGGCGAGGGGTGGTGATAGGGGGAATCTTACATTAAAGTTTTTTTAACTATCAATCTCAGACGGAAAGCCAGTGTGAAATTCTATAGCTCCACAGACCAGTTTTTGCTCCAGATTTTGAGCCTCTTAATCTAAAAAAGTGAGTGAGTGTGATTTAACCATCACTCTGGTGAGGCAGGGCCTCATAGAGCCAGCAAGACAAATCCACAGAGTTTGGGGTGCCATTTCTAAAGGGCACCCTGATCAGAACAAAAAAAAACTTCTCCCTCTGTCCCACAATGGAGGCACTTCACACCCCCCACCCCAACAACAATCACCAGTATTTCAATCACCTCCCCCCGCCCCCACTACAAGTATCACCAGCATTCACATCCCTCCACTGTTCCCATTCTCCACCCTCCCCTACCACACTGTACCCATTCCCCCCAGGGCCTATCTAATGGGGCCTCCACTGGGGCCAACCCTTTGCTTTACCCCTAGCATGGATTGGCATTGGTGAGGGGAGAGTTATGTAGCAGAGAGCCCATTAATAATATTCAAATGAATTAAAATTTATTTACTGAAGTTTCTGATTTCTGTGGATTTCCTAATTCTCTCTAGATTTTGCGCCCACACAGGTGGTCCTGTGCATGGAGAGTATGGGCCCATCTTTAAGTGTGTTCAAGCAATTTATTTTTTTGTTCCAAACTTAGGATGCAACAACAACTACCTTAGTACATGGTTTGTATGTAGAGTTGTCTGCACATCTTTCAATATATGCTTTATCATATAGTATTTGCTGGAGAACACAATAAAGTAAGAAAGAGTAACAAGGATCAATTATACAGCCCCTCAAGTCAGCTCTGGTATTCAATATATCATGGTTGGTATTGGGTTTCAATTCCACTTTCCTGCCCATTCCTCGGAGAGAGAAAAATAGCTGTGTATCTTGGGCTTAAATGTATTCAGTGATGATGCATCTGCAACCTTGCAGAATAAAGAATTCCAAAGATTCACATCTCTCTGAGAAATATCTTTTCAACTCAGTCCCAAATGATTAGCCCCTTCACCTAAGACTGTGCTCCTTGTTCCAAATTCCCCAGCCAAGGGAAACAATAAGTGGGTCATTCCAGTTATGTTTGTTGCAAGACCGGAAATTTTTGCCCAATGTCCGCAGACCTTTAAACAGCTCATTAAACTGACTGTCCTACCTGCAACAATTCACATGGCTGGTGGAATCAGAAAGTTTACCCAAACATCTTGATGTCTACTTTGCCTAATCTTGTAGGGTTCAATGAATTCTTCAATCTTCTCACAGTCAGGATTCTTCCATCCCATGTAGTGAATGGAGATTGCTGAGGGCCAAATTCTCGATCCTTGCTGGCAGCAGCAATGGGGAATAAACGGCTGAAGAATTCCAGCCAAACTCCTCATTTCTTGAAACTCCAGAGAATACAAATCCAATTTACTCAGCCTTTCTTGAAAGGATGACCTTCCTACCAGGAACTAATCTAGCACACTTTCACTATACTGCTTCCAAGACAATTATATTCTTTATTATGAACAAAGTATCATTAATATATATTTGTGTCTTCAGAGGTAAAATAGTTTCCCTTTAATTTAGATTGTGAGTCTTACATGTGAACATATAAATTAAAAGCAAGAGTAGCAGAAGTAGGCCACTAGACCCCTTAAACCTATTCATTAAGGAGGTCAATACTGTGCACAATACTTCAGATGTGGTCTCACCAACGCATTGTATAACTGAAATATAACCTTTCTACTTTTTGTAATTAATCCCCCTCATAATAAATGATAACATTCTGTTAGCTTTTCTAACTACTTACTGTACCTGCTATTAATCTTTTGTGATTCATATACTAGGACACTAGATCCCTCTGCATCTCAGAGCTCTGCAATCTCTCATCATTTAGATAATATGCCTCTTTTTATTCTTACTGCTAAAATGGACAATTTCCCATTTGCTAGATTTTTGCCCTCTCACCTAACCTTTCTATGTCTCTTTGTAACTCCTTACATTCTCTTCACAATTTACTGTCCTATCTGTCTTTGTGTCATCAACAAGTTTAGCAACTAAAACTTCAATTCTTTCATCTTAGTCATTTATATAAATTGTATAAAGTTGAGGGTCCAGCATGATTGCTGTGGCATGACACTCATCACATCATATCAACTCTCTGTTCCCTGTTAGCTGGACAATCTTAATTCCAAGCCAATATATTACCTCTAAAACCATGAGCTTTTATTTTCTATAATAACCTTCGGTGTGACAACTAATAAAATTCCTTCTGTAAATCAAAATACAGTACATCCAACAGTTCTACTTTATTCACAGCACATGTGACTCCTTTGAAGAATTTCAATAAATTGGTTAAACCTGACTTCTCTTTCACAGAACGATGTTGACTCTGCCTGATTGCCTTGAACTTTTACAAGTGTTCTGATATAACATCTTTAACATTGGCTTCTAAAATATTCCTAATGAAGATATTAGGTTAACTGGCCTGTACTTTCCTCTTTTCTGTCTCTCTCCCTTTTTGAATAAAGGAGTTACATTTGTTATTTTACCATTTAATGGAACCTTTCCAGAATTGGGGGAAATTTGGAAAATCAAAACCAATGCATGAACTATCTCATTAGCCAGTTACGGTGAAGTCTATCTAGACCCAAGAATTTGATAGCCCAATTTTCTTAATACCATGGCTGTGGCACAATGGTTGGAATCCAGTGTACTAGTCAATTTCAGAGGGCATTTAAGAGTCATTTTGGCCAACAACTCTCTTGCCTTTCCAGGAACAGTGCTGTAGTGGCCAGAAGAGATACTGCATTGCTGTGCTTGAGCCTAAGTCCCAATACTGCATTTCAGGGAAGTAAAAGGGGTCTGATGGTGAGGAAACAGAGGATGACCTGGGAGATTGAAGGGAGTGGAGCACCTTTGGTGTTGAGGTGTAGATTGGGAGGATGGGTTTGGTGGAGGGGGGGAGGAAGTTGTAGGAGTTGAAACTCCCAGGTCGCTGAGGGGAAAGTGTCCATATCTGAAGGGCTCCATCAGATTGAGGCAAATGCCCCCTACCTCCAATGATCAAGGTCATCAACTTTTTCTATTTGGTCCCCGATCCATCTGACACTCACCAGTCTAAAATTGAAGCTGGGCGCAAGAAGATCCTTAATTGGCATCTTTTCTTTTAATCATTCATGGTCATGGACATGAGTGTTGCTAGCTGGCCAGCAGTTATTGCCCTTCCCTAGTTGCCCTTGGAGGGCAGTTGAGGGTCAAACACATTGCTGTGTTTCTGGAATCACATGTAGGCCACACCAGGGAAGAATGGCAGATTTCCTTTCCTAAAGAATATTAGTGAACCAGATGGTTTTTATAACAATCTTCAATTGTTTCATGGTCATCAGTAGATTCTTAATTCCTGATATTTTTTGTTGACTTCAAATTCCACCATCTGCTGTGCGTCCCCAGAACATTAGCTGAGTTTCTGGATTAATAGTCTAGTGACAATATCACTAGACCATCGCCTTCCAACCTTAAATACCTTAATATGTGAATAGGCAGGTTTCCTGTCCAACACCCTGCCCACCCCATCATGAAATTGTGTCTGTGTAGAGGCTATTGAAGAAAATTGGACATTAAATTCCAATTCAAATTCTTTTCCTACACTTGGTATTGCACTAAGGTAGATATTTGTTTGCTATCATATCTTATAATTGCCGGGGCGAGACACTAGTCTGTCAGCAGAGGCTTATATCTTGAAGGGCTCCTCTTGCAAAGAACAGATACTAAATAAAGATGAATATTAGAGTGGACTGCCTCACTCCCAGGTTCAGGGTGCTCTCTCATTCAGCCTCATCTGCAGTGGGAACGCATGAGAGTGCATGATGGTACGTACACAGGTGAGGATGAGTGAGAACTCAGACTGTGAAGGAGCTAGACTTGTGCAAAAATTTTTTCTCACACTCTCACTTCTCTACACTCTCATACTAACCCACCATCTCAAGTTTTCACCCACACTCTACCTGCTCCCACTTGAAGGCTATTACTTTACATCAATCGTGGCTGACCAGGAGTATCTCCCGCTTTTACTGACAGACATTGGCATATTGGAAGGATTTGCAGGTTGACTGCATTATGAATGCACCTTCCTTGGCCATGAAGTTCAAACTCAGAGTTTCTGATTCTGAGTCAGGGATGTTATCCATTGCACCCGAAGACCTTAGATTATTGAGATAAAATGAGGTAATCAATAAGAAGGAGTCATTCTGACCATTCTCTTATTGCAAGCTATTGTATTGTATAAGTGTAATAGCACTTTTTTATTTAATGCAGGCAAATTTCTGACTATATTACTGATGGGCAGTTGAAGGATTATTAAGGACATGTGATGCTCAATGTATCAGGCTATTGGTGAAGTGTAACTTGCTAGAAATCAGTGTTTCTCTTTCAGTTCTTCAAGGTATAAGTGCTGAACTGTTTGTAGGTGAATTACATGCTGCTTCCCCTTAGGCAGATTCTGAAGTAAATGAAAGAGCAAAGAAAACAGCAAGATATGACTGGAAAAATCATTGTCTTAAGTTGGTATTTTTCATTCTCTTATTTGTTTCTCTTGTGTTACACCTGAGGTGTGACCAACATGTTCTCGATCTCCTGTGGAGTTGCTCAGGGTGAGGCAGCTGATATAGAATTTTGCAATAGCGGTAGTAACAACAAAGTATTGCATTTGAAATGTGATTACTAAAATATGACGGAAAATAATAATGCTTTACAGAGATTGTGTGCCACTCATTTTTTTAAAGCCACACAGGATTACAATAGCTGTGACACATTATTATAATATACAAATGATGAGAGCCTTTGATCGGTGATGGCACTCTTTACTTTGTGTGGGAAAGTTGCAGATCCACATTTCACTCCAAAGATTAAGCTTAAAATCCAGATCACACTGAAGTACAGCACTAAGGGAGTGCTGAACTGTTGGAGGTGTCATCCTGTGGATGTGATGCTAAACTGAGACCCTTCTAGAGGAACTAAATCAGGCTTATCCAACCTTTTATGTTGAGGGGTCATTTTTCAATATTTATATCACTCAAGGGTCTGGTAGGCAAAGTTCGGAAAGATAAAGTTTGGATAAATATTAGACAAGAATTTCAAAATAAAACTGATGTATGAAAAGTTAGGTCCTGCTGAGCAAAAAGAACTAAATAAAAATGAGTATTAGAGTGTAATGGGGTGAGGGTGTGTATTTCTGCATCACTCGCAGGTTTAGGGTTCTCACTTATTCACACTCAGTGAGAATGCATGAGCGTGCATGATGGTGTGCACGTGGGTGAGGGTGAGTGAAAATCCTGAGACTGGCTGTGAGCCAGATGTGTGCACACATTCTTCCCTTGCACTCTCACACTTCAACACTCTCATACTATCCTTATTTTCTCACCTTTTCTCACATTCTCACCCTCTCTCCAGATCTCTCACCTCCTCCTCCACTCTCACCTCCTACTCCATTCTCTCACGTCCTCTCCCACTCTCACCTCCAACCCATTCTCACCTTCTACCCCATTCTCACCTCCTACCCCACTCTCACCTTTACCCCTGCATTCTGTCACCTTCCTCCACATTCTATAGCTCACCACCGCACACCCTCAACCTCAGTAAAAGAATTCACCCTGATGCCTTGGCCAGTATTTCTCACTGAATATTGCTGGAAATGAATTAGATTATCTTATTACTAGAGGTTTAGTAGATGTTGGGAAGACGTTTCAACCAGAGGAGAGTCTAGAAACTCTTCGAATCAGAGATTGGCCACTTAGGACTGAGATGAGATTTCTTTTTCACTCAACAGCTTATAAATGTTTGGAATTCTCTACCTCGGAATGCTCTGTTGCTGAGTATATTCTGAATAGAGATCAATAGATTTTGGATAATAAGAGAATCAAGGCATGTGGAAATAAGGCGGGAAGGAACAGTTGAGGTAGATGGCCAACCATGATCTTTATTGAACAAAGAAACTGGCTCAAAGGGCCAAACAGCCCTAGAATATAATGTGTTCTTAACACATTGCTGTTTGTGAGTCCTTGCCATGGGCAACTGCTTTTGCATTGCCAACTTTACTAAAATCACTGCATTTCAAAAGTCCTTAACTGATGGAAAGTGTTGAGGTGTCCTGAGATTCTGTATGTGAAATTTATATTTTCTTGTCTTTTGTGATGATTAAAATATAGATAGCATGCACAGTTTCCAACCTGCTTTGCCTCATAATTTCGACATTTGCCAAGAAGAAGCAAATTGAAAACAAAAAGTTAAATGTATAATAGCTTCAGTCAATAAACTGCAGCAGGAACATTGCACAGAGCACTTAATTGTAGTAAAATTTAATTAGGAGAGACTGACTGTGTCCCTGACTAATAAAAGAGTGTGAATAATAAATCTGCAAACTAGCACTCAGTTATGGCATCATCTCATTTATTGTATGCCTGACAGTGTTAGATTAATCAGCTTAATCAGTTTGGTGGTTCTGATCAAAGACTTTGAAGGACTTAAGTCTCTTTTAATTAAATATGATATCAAATGCTGTGCAAGAACAAATGGCCAGAGCTGATAACAAGTCAAGAGGTAAAGACTGCAGGAATATGGTTTAGAAGTTTTATTCCATTTGTGTTGGAAAAAAAACATTAAAAGCTTAATGGATGTTCTGTCATTTCTTGTCGGGAAAGAAATAATGCAACAACAAAAGGAATGATTGTGGGACTGAATGTATTTAACCATTCCAAGTCTCAGGCTTCTATAGAACTTTCCAAATAGGCTCTGGGGAGAATGCTTCTGATGTTCTTTTGTAGAGTTAGCAGCAATTTGGAACCTTTGTTTTACATTTGTTTTGTTAGATTGTTGCTAGCATTTATTAGTTAGCAACAAAGAAAGCTAATCCATGTTACAGTTCCCATATGCACCAAAATCCAACCAAATAAGAACTTGAATCTTGTTGAAGTATTTAGTTTGGAAGGAGTGATTTTCTGATACTTAGTTAATTGAGGAATCACACTCTACTTGCATGAAGAGTTTTCCAACTTTTCTTGCCCAATGTCCATTGTAATATTTTCAGTCATATGGCATTTATAAAAATCAGAATAAAAACCTTCCTCCGTCTTATAGACAGATTTTTGATCAGGAAGGAGATCCAGTGTTGTGGAGATAAGGTAGGAAAGTGGAGTTGAGGATCATCATTAAAGATCTTTGAATGGTTGTCCAGACTCAATGGGCTGAATTCCTCTTTCTGCTCCTGTCTTATGCTAATCAAAAAACTGCTGCACAGTATTCTCCCTCCATGTACCTGCCTTTTTTTGGTTTATGAACAAGAAAATAGATTTAAAAACTATTCCAATGTTAACTAAAGGCAAAGTTTCCCCTGTATTTTTATGTTATGATCAGGAAAACGTTAAAGCAAAGTTTCCACATTGTAAATTTCGCTCAGTGTTTTTTGTCTATTTGCTGTTTTTCATCACTGCCTCCAATGTATGTCTACTGTTTGTTTTCATTTATTTTTCTTTCTGCTACTTTTTTTCTATTCTTTCCTATGTTCCCGTCTATTTTGTTTTGACTCTTATTTTCTCAAAAAATTAAGAAAATTGGTTAAAAAGATTATTTTCTGTGTTATTCCTCTTCCTTGTACTCCAGCCTTTCTTTCTGTCTTTTTTATTTTTCTTTCCACACCTGATTTGATTCTAATCCATCTCCACTTCTTGTCTCAGTCACGGAATTGCTGATGTAGGTATGTTATTTATCCCACTGTTTGCTGAGGTCTTAGATGCTAGATTGATATCATTTTGTCATCAGTTCACATGTCCAGAAATATGGCACAAATTATATTCAAGAAGGGCACAAGATACCATCCAAAAAACATGGTGTAATACAAACGCTCTGTTTGAACATTGATAATATGCATTCAAAATCTGCAGTTACCACCACAGTCTAGATCTGGGAGATTTGCCTCCTCAGTTACTTAACATCTGAAGTTCACTCCATTTCGTTAGCCAAGCAATTCCAGCACATTAACATCTACCCATCAATGTGCAAAATTGCTCAGCTATTTCCTGTCCACACAAAATAGAACAAATCTAACCTGGCTAATAACCGTCCCATTTCTTGACTGTTAACAGTCAGCATGTTGTCGTGGTCAGTGCTATCAAGTGGCAGTCACTCAGCCACTAATGCTGTTTGGGTTCTGCTATGGCCACTAAACTCCTGACCTTATTGCACTCTTGGTTAAACAGGATCAAGAGAGTTGAGATGGGGTGAAAATGACGGACTTTGACATGGAGACAGCATTTGATAGGGTGTGCCATCAAGGAGATTAGTAGAATTGGAGTCAATGGGAATCAGGAGAAGAACCCACCCTGTGGTTGGAGTCATTTCAATCCCAATGCATCACTGCAGGATTTCCTCAGGGGGGGTGTTTTAGTCCAATAATCTTCAGCTGCTTCAACAATTATCTTCCCTTCATTCATAAGATCAGAAGGAAGGATGTTCACTATTGACTGCACAATGTTCAGCACAATTTGTAACTCCTCAGATACTGAAGCAGTTCATGTCCAAATGCAACAAGGCCTGGTCAACATTCAGGATTGGGATGATAAGTTGCAAGTAATATTCACACCACACAAGTGTCAGCTAATGAAAATCACCAGTGAATGAATCTAATCATTGCCACTTGACGATCAATGGCACTCCCATCACTAGATTCCTGACTATCAATATCCTTGGGTTACCATTGTTCAAAAACTGAACCATCACATAAAGAGTGGCTACAAGATCAGATCAGAGGCTGGGAACTCTATGGAAAGTAACCCACTCCTGACTCCCCAAAGCCTGTCCATCATCTATAGTGCACAACTCCATGGCATGATGGAATATTCTCCACTTGCCTGGATGAGTGCAGCTCCAATAACATTCAAGAAGCTAGATACCATCCAGGACAAAGCAACACATTTGACTGGCTCCCCATTCACTATCTCCAGCATCCACTCTATCTATCACCAATGCAGAATGGTATTACAAGAGGCATTGTAGCAACTAAACAAAGTTCCTTCAGCAGGACCTTCCAAACCTGCAATCCTGAGCATCTAGAAGATCAAAGGAAGCTGTTGTATGGGAAGACCACCATCTGCAAGTTCCTCCCTAAGCCACGCATCATCCTAACTTGAATTATATTACTATTCCCAAATTGTCATTGGGTCAAACTCCTGGAACCTCCTCGTTAATAGCACTGTGGGTGAACCTACATCTCATGGGCTGCAGTAGTTCAAGAAGGCAGCTCACAACCACCTTCTCAAGGATAATTAGGAATGGGCAAAAAATGCTAGTCTAGCCCATTTCCTGAGAAAACCACACAGAAATCAAAAACATTGAATCTGGATTAGTAGCAGTAAAGTGAAATAATGCCAGAAGTATGTTTAATTCTCTTTTATGCACAATTATTTTAAAACTATATCCCCACTCTCAAATTGAAATGCTTAGTGCATTAATTCAGCACTGTGTTATCTCTCATCTGCATTGATTTCAGGACATAAAGATCATCCACAAACATCCTGAAAATCTCTGAGGTCAGATTTGTCAAAGATTCTTGAATTTGGACATGCTGCATAAACCTGGTCCAAGTCTCATATATTTGCTGTTGCTTTGACAATGTCCATTTTAATTTGAGCCCAGAATATTCTGACTACTTTCCAGAGCAAACAACATCTTCCTCCTTTCCGTATGAAATTTGGAAAAGAGGGGGAAATTCCATTTTAACCGTATTCTAGGAAATGTAGAAAATTAAGTCAACCATCTTCTTCTTAAAAATGAAAACACTGCTATCATCACAATATCTCTGTTTGGAATTGGATCAATAATGTTGTAAATAATTTCCCTTAAGGTTGAAAGAGTAGACACCAGCCGTCATGACATGGCTAAGGACATGTAGAATTTGGATGATCATTTATCTACACAATCCAATCAATTGCATAAGGTGGATGAGGGGGTGGGGGGTGGCTGTGGGGCAATGAATCTCAGAAACACCAAGGACTACAAATTCATCTCAATCTTCTCTCCAATTTCTGCAGTGGAGTAAGTATATTGTCAGGATTTTGAGAAAACAATGATTCATTCTATTAAACTATCAACAGTTGCATTCCAGAGCGGATCCGTGCATGGGTCAGCAGTTATAGGAGTCATCTATCCTTATCCCCATTACTTTTAATCCTGTGCTTGAGCACCTATTCATCTTGCTACTTTTAAAATCAGGGAATCAATATAACACTAACTGCTGTTGCTAACCCACCTACCCACTACTGAGTGGGCAGAAAAGTCACTGACTTGCAGCTTGCTAATTTAATATTGTCTGCATTCGCTCAGTAACCACAGCCAAAGTTAACTTTCTTTCCTATTGAAATCTCTGTGTGTGTATTTTTAGAGAGTTGGTTAATCCATTAACATCAAGCTGTGCACAATTTGAATTACTGATTTAACATAAAGGGACTAGCAACTTCAGTGAAATGGTATACTCAGAAATTTGATGCAAAAGTATTAACTCGGAATGACACATAGAGTCATTCCAATATCCACTTATCTTGTTATTTTCTATTCTTTTCATTGCTTGAATGACATTACTTTATAATCTTTCTCCAGTGAAACAATGTTCAGTCCTGGGCACCTTTAGAACTTTAATCCTCCAGAATCAATAATATCTGCAATTCTCTGAACTCCCATCAATGTATCAGTATCTTTTGGAAGGAGAGGGCACTTATAAGCACTAAACAACTCTGTAGCCTTGCTTGGGGATTGCATAGTTATTTATAGCATAGAGACACGTAATTTGGCTGAACTGTTCAAAGCCAATGATTATGCCTAGGCCTCCGTCCATCATTCTTGTTCTTCTCAACTCATTCCCCTTAAAGCTGAGAGATAGAAGCAAGAAGAGACTCTAGCCATCATGACCATTCCTTAGGCCAGACCATTAATAGCATATTCAATTATTCAATAATTTTTCAGCGAGCTACTGTGTATGCTGTAAATTTACCATGGAGCAGGGCAAGGAAGGAAGCTCCCCAGTCTATCTCAGCCAGAACAGGATTGAACTTGTGCTATTGATTTTAGTCTGACATGATGACGGTCAAGCTAGCTGGCCATCCACCACTTTAATTCACCTAATCCAAACTGCTTTTGTTATTCCTTCTTATCTTATTTTGGGTACATGTCCAAAGATCCTGAAGGCAGCAGGACAGATGGATAAAGTGGTTAGGAGCAGGGAAGCTACAATAAAGCTATATAAAATGTTTGTTGAGTCACAGCTGGAGTACTGTATGTAGTTATGATCACTACATTATGGAAAGGGTGTGATTGTAATAGAAAGGGTACAGAAGGAATTCACCCAGATGTTGCCTGGGTTGGAGTGTTTCAGCTATGGTTAGGTGGAGGTTGTTTTCCTCAGAGCAGTAAAAGCTGAGGGGAGAAATAATGAAGGTATATACAATTATGAGGGACATAAGGCAGATAGGAAAAAATAGATTTGAAGGGATAAATTTCAGGTAAGCAGCAGAAGATTTAAAAGAGATTGAAGAAAAGATTTTTCAACTGAAGGGCAGGTGGGGGTTAGGGGCGGCAGGCAGTCTGGAACTCACTGCCTGGAAGGGTGATACGAGATGGAGGCCTGACCATGCTGGCATGTCTCCGCTTACTTTTCTAAATTAATCTATGACTTTGTCTCAACAAGATGGTAGTGAGCTCTATATTTTAACCATATTTCAAGGAAAGAGAATCTCTTGAATTTGTTACTGCAATAATTAGTGGTTGCCTTCTATAGAACCATAGAACATCACAGCACAGAAACTGGCCTTTTGGCTCTTCTTGACTGTGCCAAACCATTTTCTGCCTAGTGCCACTGACCTGCACCTGGACCATATCCCCCCACATCCCTCTCATCCACGTACCTGTCCAAATTTTTCTTAAATGTTAAAAGTGAACCCGCATTCACTTCATCTGGCAGCTCATTCCACACTCCCACTACTCTGTGTGAAGAAGATCCCACCCAATTTTCCCTTTATACTTTTCCCCCTTCAATCTTAACCCATGTCCTCTGGTTTTTTTCTCCCGTAGGCCTCAGTGAAAAAAGCCTGCTTACATTCACTCTATCTATACCCATTATAATGTTATACATCTCTATCAAATCTCCCCTCGTTCTTCTATGCTTCAAGGAATAAATTCCTAAATCTATTCAACCTTGCTCTGTAACTCTGTTTCTCAAGTCCCGCAACAACCTTGTAAACCTTCTCTGCACTCGTTCAACCTTATTAATATCCTTCCTATAATTAGGTGACGAAAACTGCACACAATACTCTAAATTCAGCCTCACCAATGTCTTATACAATCTTACCATAACATTCCAACTCTTATATTCAATACTTTGATTTATAAAGGCCAATGTACCAAAAATACCCTTAATGACCCTATCCACCTGTGATGCCACTTTTAGGGAATTATGTATCTGTATTCCCAGATCCTTCTTTTCTACTACACTCTTCAGTTATTACCATTTACCTTGTATATTCTACCTTGGTTTGTCCTTCCAAAGTGCAATATCTCACACTTGTCCGCATTAAACTCCATCTGCCATTTCTCAACCCATTTTTCTAGCTGGTCCAAATCCCTCTGCAAGCTTTGAAAGCATTCCTCACTGTCCACTACACCTCCAATCTTTGTATCATCAGTAAATTTGTTGATTCAATTTACCACATTAACATCCAGAACATTGATATAGATGACAAACAACAATAGACACAGCACTGATCCCTGCGGCACACCACTAGTCACAGGCCTCCACTCAGAGAAGCAATCCTCCACTACCATTCTCTAATTTACTACCTCTCCATGTATACCTAGCAACTGAACCTTCCTAACTAACCTCCCATGCAGAACCTTGTCAAAGGTCTTACTGAAGTCCACGTAGACAACATCTATTGCCTTCCCTTCATCCATTTTCCTGGCAGTGTCCTTGAAAAACGCAAATAGATTTGTTAAACATGACCTCCCATGTACAAAGCCATGTAGACTCTCCCTAATAAGTCCCTGTCCATCCAAATATTTGTAGATCCTATCTCTTATTACTCCTTCCAATAATTTACCTATTACTGATATCAAACTTATCGGCCTATAATTTCCCGGATTACTTTTTGACCTTTTTTTAAACAACGGAACAACATGAGCCAATAATCCGGCACCTCATCCACGGATAAATATATCTGCCAGGGCCCCTGCAGTTTCAACACTAGTCTCTTTCAAGGTCCGAGGGAATACCCCCTCGGGATTTATCTACTCTGCAAGACAGCAAGCATCTCCTCTCTTTTAATCTGTATAGGTTCCATGCCCTTCCTACTTGTTTGCCTTATTTCTATAGACTCCATGCTAGTTTTCTCACTAAATACTGATGCAAAAAACCCATTTAATATCTCCCTCATTTCTTTTGGTTCCATGCATAGCCGACAACTCTGATCTTCAAGAGGACCAATTTTATCTTTTACTATCCTTTTGCTTTTAATATACCTGTAGAAGCTCTTAGGATTATCCTTTACCTTGACTGCCAAAGCAACCTTATGTATTCTTCTGGCCCTCCTGATTTCTTTCTTAAGTAGTTTCTTGCACATTTTATATTCCTCAAACATCTTATTTGCTCCCTGTTGCCTATACATGTTATACAGCTCTTTTCTTCTTTATCAGAGTTGCAATATCCCTCGAGAACCAAGGTTCCTTATTCTTATTCACTTTGCCTTTAATCCTGACAGGAACATACAAACTCTACACTCTCAAAATCTCTTCTTTGTAGGCCTCCCACTTACCAATCACATCCTTGCCAGAGAACAGCCTGTCCCAATCCAAACTTTTTAGATCCTTCCTCATTTCTTCAAATTTGGCCTTTTTCCAGTTTAGAACCTTACCCCGAGGACCGGATCTATCTTTATCCATGATCAAGTTGAAACTAATGGCATTATGATCACTGGGACAAAAGTGTTCCCTTAAACATACTTCCGTCATTTGTCCTAACTCATTTCCTAATAGCATCGTCTCTAGTTGGCATCTCTATATATTGATTTAGAAAAATTTCCTGAACACAGTTTACAAACTCTAACCTGTCTAGACCTTTAACAGTATGGGAGTCCCAATCTATATGTGGAAAATTAAAATCCCCAGTATTACAACTTTATGTTTCCTGCAGTTGCCTGCTATCTCTCTGCAGATTTGCTCCTCCAATTCTCGCTGACTATTGGGTGGTCTATAATACTACCCCATTAACGTGGTCATACCTTTCCTGTTTCTCAGCTCCATCTATAGGCAGCCTCAGTAGACAAGATGTCTAATCTATCCTGCGTGAGCATTGCAGTAACATTTTCTCTGATTAGCAATGCCACCGCACCCCCCTTTCCCCACCACCCCCCCCCACCCCCCACCCCCCATCATTCAAACCCTCTGTCTCTATCACGTCTGAAACATCAGAACACTGGGACATTGAGCTGCCAGTCCTACCCCTCCTGTAGCCATGTTTCACTAATAGCTGTAATGTCATATTTCCACGTGTCAATCCATGCCCTCAGCTCGTCTGCCTCCCCCACAATACTCCTGGTATTGAAATAGATACACCTAAGAAGATTATTACTACTACACACTACCTTTTGATTCGTGATTTTGCATGAACATCATTTATGTTCATCCCGACTCCACTATCTGCTCTAGCACTCTGGTTCCCATCTCTCTGCAAAATCTAGTTTAAACTCTCCCCAATAACACCAGCAAACTTCTCTACAAGTATATTGATCCCCTTGTAGTTCAGGTGTAACCTATCTCTCTTGTACAGGTCCCACCTGCCCCAAGAGAGGTCCCAATGATCTAGAAACCTAAAACTCTGCCTCCTATACAAGTTCCACAGTCATGTGTTCATCCGCCCAAGCATCCTATCCTTACCCTCACTGGCACATGGCACAGGTAGCAATCACTACCTTTGGGGTCTTGCTTTTTAACTTAATATCAAGCTCTCTACTCTCACTCTTCATGACCTCCTCACTCTTTCTTGCTATTTCATTGGTACCAATGTGTACCATGACATCTGGCTAATCACCCTCCCACTTCAGAATGGTAGGCACACAATCAGAGACATCGCTGAACCTGGCACCCGGGAGACAATAAACCATCCAGGAGTCTCTGTCACAACCACAGATTCTTATATTATGATCCTTATATTTGAATTCCCCTCAAGTTAAAACATTTTCTCTAATTCTATCCTAATGAAGCCCTTCATATTTTAAAGACATCTATTAGGTTACCCCTCAGAAACTTCTTGTCCAGAGAGAAAATGGTTCCAGCCTGTTAAATCTTATATTAAAAAAAAACAGCCTTTTTTATGTCAAATGTTCAAGATAGATATTGAGTGGTGAGCAGAATGGTCACATTCCACTTGCAATACCGACCTGATAATAGAAATTTTTAGAATGGTTGGCTAGGGAAAGGTTAATATTTTAAACTATCTTTTTAAAAAATGGAAAATGCAACATCTATTCCAACTTCACTGAATATAAGAATTTGAAATTTCAGGTGCTACTTAGACCACTTTGTAACAGCTGTCCTGCATAAACTCTTTTGAAAAATGCAGAACTGCATTTCAAAAATATTGAAACAAGTTCAACTAGATATAATTAAATGTGGAGTTGTGTATGTACATAGATGTTTGGAACTGGCAAGACAATTGGTTAAAAGAAATCAGAATCCTGTTTTTAATGCAAAAACATGGATTTATAATTGTACCTTCTAAAAAGAGATTAGATTCAGGCTGCACCATTCTACTCCAAACTGGCCACTACACTTCAGAAAGAATATCAAAGGTTTAGAAAGGGTACAAGGATGATTTACGAGGACCACATCAGAGATGCCAAGGTTCCATTACATGGAGAGAATGGAAAAGTAGGATTCTTCGCCAGAGAGAAGCTGGGAAAGTTAAGGTGAGATTTAATAGAGGTGTTCAAAATTCTAAACATTTTAATAGAATAAATAAGGAGGAATTGTTTTCAGTTATATCAGCAACCAGGGTTCACAAATTGAAGGTAATTGACAAAAGAACCAGTGGTGCCATGAGGAAAAATTAATATATGGAGCAAGTAATTATGGAGCAATTAACAACATTGTCTGAAAGAATGCTGGAAGCAGATTGAACAGACACTTTCAAAAGGGATTTGGATAAGTACTTGAGGGGGAAGAAATTGCAGGGTTGAGGCAAGGAAATGAAACTTATTTAAAATTCATTTATGAAAGGTGGCAGTCACTGACTAGGCCAGCACTTATTTCCCATCCCTAATTAGCTTTGCTCAGATGATATTTAAGAGCAAACTACATTGTTGTGGGGTCTGGAGCAATATGTAGGTCACAGCAGGTGAGGGGGACAGATTTTCTTCCCTAAAGGATATTGCTGAACTAGAAGGGCATTTACAACATCATTAGATTTTCAATTCTAGATTTTTGTTCAGAAATTCAATTCAAATTCCACCATCTATTGTAGTGGGATTCAAATCCTGTGCCTCTAGAGCATTACTTTGGGTCCCTGGATTACCAATCCAGTCACAATACTAGCATGCAGCCTACACCCTGCTACTTGGATAAGGAAGCATTAGATAAACGGAATATTAACCAGAGTCTGAATGATCTGGGTACACTGGTATCTGAATGACAAACAGCAAGCATTCAAGTACAGCAAGTGGTTGAGCTGTAGAAACATAAAAAATAGGAACAGACATAGTCAATTTGGTCTTTCAAGCCTATTCATTGTGCTCATAACTGATGATCCCAACTTCGTCCCCCATACCCTTTGATCCCTTTAGCCTTGAGAGCTACATCTAACTCCTTCTTTAAGGCACACAAGGGGTGATTTTACCAAAAATATTCAAAGTGCCAAACAAGCATGAAAATGGACATCTCCAACATTGGGAACATCCTTTCTGCATCTACTCTGCATAGTCCTATTAGAATTTTATAGGTTTCTACGAGGGCCCGTCATTCTTCTAAATTCTATCGAGTATAATCTTAACCAATTCAATTGCTGCTCGTATGTTAGTCATGCAATCCCAGGAATCAGTCTGGTAAACATTTTCTGCACTCCCTCTATAGCGGTAGCATTCTTCCTCAGATAAAAACTGCACACAATATTCCAAGTGTGGCCTCACAAAGGCCTTGTATAATTGCAACAAGACATCCTCTCATTATGAAGGCCAACATACCATTTGCCTTCTTTAACGTCTGCTGCACCTGAATGCTTATCTTCAGCGACTGGTATATGTGGGCACCCGGGCAATTGGAATGCTGGTATTTATTGAAAGTGGAATGGAATATAAACATAGGGAAGTTTTGATACAGGTGTGCAAGGACATAGTCGGACTGCATTTGGAGGAATGTGTACAATTTTGGTCTCTGCCCTTAAGAAGGAATATAACTGCATTACTCAGATTTTCCTGGATAAAGAGGTTGTCTTACGAGGAAAGTTGAGCAGGCTATGAGTTCAAGCACTTGACCACCCTCTATGTAAAAAAACTGCCTTATACATTTCCTTTAAACCTTGCCCCAGTACTTTAAACCAATGCCCCCTTGTAATTGACTCTTCCACCCTGGGAAAAAGCTTCTGACTATCCATTCTGTCCATGCCTCTCATAATCTTGTAGACTTCTATCAGGTTGCTGTTTAAGCTCTGTCATACCAGTGAGAACAAATCAAGTTTCTCCAATCTTTCCTCATAGCCAACGCCATCCATTCCAGGCAACATCTTGGTAAATCTTTTCTGTATCCTTTCCAAAGCCTCCATATCATTGTGGTGACCAGAATTGAACACTATATTCCAAGTGCAGCCTAACTAAGGTTCTATAAAACTGCAACATGACTTGCCAATTCTTAAATTCAACGCCCCAGCTGATGAAGGCCAGCATGAAATGTGCCTTCTTGACTATTTTCTCTACCTGTGTTGCCACTTTCAGTGACCTGGGTACCTGTACACTCAGATCCCTCTGCCTATCAATATTCTTAAAGGTTCTGCCATCTATTGTATATTTCCCATCTGTATTAGACTTTCCAAAATGCATTACCTCACATTTATCCAGATTAAACTCCAACTGCTATTTGTGCCATGGCTAACCTTTTGAAGCACTTCATAATGATGAATGTCAGAGTCACCACTTGATTGTCATTAAGGCAACCTGCCTGGCTTTTCTTTAGTATGGATGATGGTCATCTTTTTGAAGAAGAAGGGACCTCATATTGGTGTTAAGAGATGTTGAAGATGTCTACAAATACTTTTGCCTGTGGTCTGCAAAAGGACCTGGGTGCTTGTCCAGGTACCCCATGTGGGCCAATTGCTTTCCATGGATTGCTCCTATTTCTTATGAGCTTTTCAAGAACCAGCACGCACATGCTTGAAGGTATGCCACACCATGCTCAGTTCTAGCTTTGGAGATAAGTATGGCAGTGAAATAAATGGGAAGATGGAAGATGGAGTCTTTACCAACTTCCCATCTCCACTTTGCTCAGTGGTGGGAAGGTCGATGAACAGTCTTCTTGCCTCATTGCCAAGGTAGACCCTGAAGTGGGTAGTTAATGTTTGGCTCTGGGAAACTGGGGTGCCCACTGTGACCAACCCTCTTCCCTTGCTGTCAAACCCCTCTCCAGGTACCCTCACCCCATGAAATTCCTCCGGCCATCATTTACCTCTGGCTTAGATTTTTCTGCAATCCTAGTCCGCTCATCCATGTTGTCCTGGCAGTAACCGCTGCCTGCCTGGAGACACTGCTGAACAAAAGAACTGCCAGCTTTTGAATGGATTCCTGCCCCCTCAGTCCAGTATCATGGAAGGTCCAGCAGTTGCCATTTTAATTCCTAATTGGCTTGTATTTCAGACGGCCTTCTTGAAATGCACCAACGTGAGTGTCTCAGTCTTTCACTGGCTTTCCAGCAGGCAGCCTGTGACCTCCATAAAATTCTCTCTGTGCTGCATAACTCTATATAATTATACATTCTCAGGTGGAATTTTCACTTACAGTGCATAAATTAAAGGACTCACCTGGAATGCAACACAAAAAGAAGCCTAGCTGAGTGGATTGCGCCTATAATGGAGCCATGCTATAATCAACTGTATGAGCAATACCTTTCACTTATACTGTACTGTTGGCATAGTAAAATGACTCAAGCCAAATCATACGAGCATAAACAGGAAAAGATTTGTACAAAATTTATCCAGAAGCTTAGTCAAAGAGATTGGTTAAAAATGAAAAAAGAATCAGAGAGGCAAAGGGATTTAGAGAAGCAATTCCAAAGTTGAAAACCAACACGGCTAAAAGAATTGGTTGTTGGCGAAATGAAAGAATTGGGGGATACACAAGAGGCTGGAACTGAAGGAATGCAGACTTCTCAGATGTTTTTATACAGAGAGGGTTAGGCCATGAAGGGATTTAACATGGAGTTGAGAAATCTAACATTGAGGTATTACTGAGCTGAGAACTGATGTAAATCAAAGGGATAAAGGATGAACAGGTTAGGATATGGCAACAGGATTACATCCTGACTCATGACATAAACAAATTATTATTTGATTATTTCCTACAGGTAACACCAGCTGCTCATTTCTTTGATGAGAATTGTAAAATTTTTCCAGCCTTGCTGATTGTTAAGGGAACCGTGTTTGAGTGTTCTGCAAGATATGTCTTCATTATCTCTGGGTAGTGATGTCAAAGCAAGTTTTTTTTATGCCACTTTTGGGATCACGGAATTATTCATTTTAATTATTTTCAGCACTTAGTTTTCAACACCTGCACTGAATACCAAACACTTTGACATTTCACTAAGCCAGGAGGTTCTACTAGAATTGATTCACTTGAACAGACACCTAAAGATGGCACTGAATACAGGCTAAAAGTAAATGCAGACACTGGAATCTAAAACAAAAACATAAAATGCCGGAAAATCTCATCAGGTCTGACAGTATCTGTGCAGAAAGAATTGAGCCAACATTTTGATTCTGGATGACCCTTCTTCAGAACTAAATACAGGCTACTTGTATCAAAAAACAAGTTACAGGTAACCAGAGACTTGCTTTCACTATGACTTTGAATTCAACTCAATTATAGGTGTATGACTAATTTCCTGATTGGAGCAACCTTTTCCCTTAGATGCAAGCTTTCAAAATTCATGTGAAAAAATAGACATTGATGGCAGAAGCAGCAGAAATAGCTGCAGGAATGTGACTGGCACCTGTTGAATATTGCTATTGCCAGTGTTTATATTGTTAGCCTTGGCTCAGTGCTGCATGCTTTCTTCGGAATACATTGGTGATAGCTTTAAATTGAACTCTAGAATTTTTAGCACTTGACCAACAGACCAGTTCAACACTGAGGGAGTGCTGCATTGGTGGAAATGTTGGCTGGATTTCTCTGGCCATTCATGCCCTATGCCATTGCAAGTGAGGACAGAGGATTTGGCTCTCAGCTAAACCTCTGTTTGCTGCAGTGGGATGGGAGAATTCCAGCTGTGAATGAGGTTGAAGAATTCTGGCTGCTGCCTTTTGGATGAGATGTTTATCCAAGGTTTCATCTGTCTTCTTAGATGGATCTTGATTGTGCAATATAAACAATAGCTCTCACTGGTCAAAAAGTATCCTCAACCAATATGACTAAATAACATTATGTTATCTCTAGCCCATTGTTGTTTGTGGGATCTTGCTGTGCAGAATTGGCTGTCACATGCAAAAGTAAGTGCACTTGAAAAATACTTAATTGGCTGCAAAATATTTGAAGTCATGAAAAAAAGCTAAATGCATGCAATTCTTTCTAATTCCTATTATATTATATTTTTGGTAAAATTAGTTCCAGATTAACCTCCACTGGATAAGCGACTTCAATGCAATGAGACCCTCGGTTTTACATTGTTTTGGATATCAGGGAGCAGAGGTGGGCTACTTCCCCCTCTTCATCAAAGATGGATCATTCATACACAAGACACAAAACAGCTGGCTATAAGTAGGGGCAGCTTAATTTCCTACACTGTTTGTTCTCATCCTCTCCAAGGGTTTCTGATAGGAATGGCCTATAGCAATATCAGCAGCTTTAATTCCACTACAACTTATTTGTACTGCCATGTCAGGGAAGCAGAAGACTAACAATTTCTGGATGAGGGAAAAGATTTAAAAGCAGTCACCATTTCCACTACACAGCTGTTGAAAACAAACTTCTGTGCACTGAGATGTCAAAAGATACTCCTGATTTGTAAACTAAACTTTCAATTGTTTTACTACTGATTCTAGGATCAAAGTTATATGTTAACCCGACAAGCAGTCATTGGCGTATGGTGTTTGTGTATGGAGAATGTTTGTGTAGCTGTATCAACAACGCCTGCACTTTTGATAGGCTTGGCAGCAGTACATGTAACAGATTGATTAGAAAATGTCAAACCTTTCCCTAAGCACACTCTTTAGAAGCAGCATATTGTTGCACAGATGCTATGCTGCCATTGACTCCAATAGTTGACTTTGCAGCTTTTACCTGACAGCTGATTCCTTCGACTGTCATTTCAGGATTGATGAATTCATGCTGTAGCAAAGCAACTCCAGAGTAAACTCTTCATTCATTTGCAAGTACCACAATGCCATGGCATTGATCACTAAAAGTGTTGATTTAGATAGAGAAATGTCACATTTATTTTCTTTTCTTGGTGCAGGGGAGTAAAAGAGTCTGGTCTCTGTTGACAGAGTGACTTGGCCACGTTGCTAGCCAATGAGCTGTGCAGTCAGCAGTTCTGCTTTCATTCCCAATGCAAATGAAATGAAAAGGCTTGGTGTTAGTCAAGTAAAACCAAACTGCAGTATTCCATATCTGTGCCCATTAGCATTTTAAATGTACAATTAGTGTAATAGCCTCACAAAAGCACAAATGGAGTTATTATTACCAATTTAGTATTCGGCAAAAAGAATATGCACAAACCTAGACAACCTCTAGAGTGGTATCTTGCCTGTTCATAGTGGGAAGCCACTTCCTGGTTTATGAACAATATTATTTACATTTGCAGCAGGGGAATGTGAATGGGTGAAGTCCTGTCTCAATATTTTGGGATAGATACAGAAAAGAATAATTGTGGGTCATCACTTAGTACCACTTCCTGCTGGTGTTGGCAATTCTGGAGTATACTGAGAAACAGACAGGTGCTGAATCAGGTATGTAGATCCCTGGTGAGATTTCCTTTTAATTCATTCTTTGGATGTGAACAGTGCTGGAGAGGCCAACATTTCTTGTCCATCCTTAATTGTCCTCAAGAAAGTGTGGTGTCATTTTCTTGAGCCACTGCTGTCCATATGGTGCAGCTTCACCCACAATACTGTTTGGGAGAAAGTGCCAGGATTTTGAACCAGTGATGGTGAAGGAACAGCAACAAACATCCTATTAGGGATGGTATGTAGGTTTAAGAAGAACTTGCAGGTGGTAGTGTTCCCATCTGCTTCCCTTATCCTTCTAGATCATGGATTTGGAAGGTGGCTTGGCAGATTACTGAAGTGCCAAGGTTGCCATAGGATCCACTGACATCCAGATTGATAGTATTTGAATCTCTCCCAAGACAGATCCATTTAAAAAAAAATCAATCAGTTGAACCTTGATTGGAGCTTAATTTCACAGTTAGCTAAATATACAGAGTAGCAGTTATGACCAGACTCACTTGGCTCAATCTGTACATCTAATCTTCATCCGATAATGCCAATCAAAGAAAATGTTACCTTTCCCTCTATTCTATTGTACTGCTGAAACAAGAATGTTAAGGATATGTGCAAGTATTTAAAAAATTTCAAATGGGAAACATAACCCCAAGCTACTTCCAATGCTTCCACTTTGAGTTTAATTAATTGGAATTGGACATCCAACCTACGTCTAGAGGCAGATTTCTCAATGAAGCACATTAATGTGGCTGGAACCCCTAGCTGTTTTTGCATTTCAGATTTAATGCCTGCTAGCCAGGTTTCCCAGGACTCAGGAAGTCTGACAGCTTAAGGGAGGCAGGAACAGTTGAAACAAACAGGTAGGTTCCTTTCCAGCATTGTGCGAGGGCCAAGAGATGCAAGAGTGCTTTTCTCTGTCCATCGCAAGCAAACCAATACACAGTGTGATTGACCCACTACATCTCACCCCTCTTCCGCCAGCCTCCATGTTTGAATTATTCACCATGATTTTGATTCACCTCCTCGAGCTCTGATCAATCTCTTCAACCCCCAGGCCACCCTACCAGCCCCCTTCCCGACATTGATAACCTCCCCCAGTAAATCACTCCGTTTCCACCCCACCTCCCTTTCCGCTCCCCATTTCCCCCTGTTCTCTTAGCCCATGTTTTGCTCCCCATTGTATTCTGCACAATTAATCTGGAATCACACACCTGACAAGCGAGTATGACAGACATTGTCAAAATATCCCCCCTGCATTTGAAACTTTTCCAATGTTTCTTAGGCTCTGCTTCTTTGTTTTTTTGGTTTGAAAGATGCTCTGACTTGTGAAGCAGATTTCAGAAATTGAGCTGCCAATGAGCTGTACATTTTGTATCATATGATCAGAGAATCCTATACTGCAGAAGGGGCCATTCGGCCCATTGAGTCTGCAGCAATCACAATCCCACCCAGTCTCTATTCCCATAACGTCGTGCATTTACTTTAGCTAGTCCCATGTCACAAAGAAGCAATTTATCATGGCCAATCCACTGAGCCTGCACACCTTTGCACTCTCATATTTCTCATTGCTTAAGCTGGAAAGTGAATCGAGCCCTTTCTAATGCAAGGGGCGTTACCTCCTTTTTGTTTGCTTACTAGTTATAGTAAATAATGTTCCAATAACAGAACTAGTTTAATAGTACTATACCCAATACTGCACCATCTGCCTGCACATTCCTCTCCAAGTCACATACAATCCTGACTTGGACATATATCATTATTCCTTCATCATTCTGTCATCCGTAACTGCAGAATGCAGAAATTCAGAGTGTTGTTGACAGATCGATCCTGTGTTCCTTCACAGGATGTGTTGTTATGGTTCTCCTCAATGAACTGTACAACAATCTGACTATAGAAGCTAAACTTGGGATATCTTCAATTTCACACTAAAAATGACAGAAAAATGAAGGCTTATTCATTCATGAGTGAGTTTTAATACCGCAATAAGTGATAATCGCTGCACAACCAACTCTCTGGTCCTAAAAAATAATTTTTCAAATGTGAACTCTCATTCTCTCAGGGAAAATATAATATTGGGGATTTGAATCAATAAAATAAATTTAACTTGGGGTATTACTTTCTCATCTTTTTCCCTTAGTCTCATTTTGATTACCCATTTATTTTTCATTTTCTCTATATGAAATAAATGTAATTTATAGTTCCCAGGTTATACTTGTTGATTTGAACTCTGCATGTTTTAAATCTGTTCACAGAATACACAGGTCCTCAGTAAAATACACAATGTTGAACCTGATGTGGTGTTAGCAGAAATCTAATCTGAGATCACACCAGATGAGTCATGATATTCGTGAATGACGAAACAAATTTGAAGGGCCGAATGGCTGACTTCTGCTCCTAAACAATAGCATCTTTTCTGACAAGTGCACCAAATTTCAGTGGGCATTTGTCAGCAAGGTAAAAGGTCTCCCCTCCTGACTTAGATAAAATCTGGATCAATGTAGCTTTGCTTAAATAAATGCTACGTTGTTTTATGTCACTCTATAATACTTCCTATACCTAAAATATCTCTTTTGATCTCAAATCTAATTACTTATATTTCCTTGATGGTGACATCAGGAGCAGAAACTTGGCCTGATATTGGAGTGAGAATAGAGGTGGCTAAGCATGGAATTTCCCAATGCTGGCTCTTGTGCCAGTAATCCATCACAGTCCTGACTTTCCACCATTTTTCTGAAGGCTGGATCAGACCAATTAAGATTGATTAGAATTTTCCATTTAGCCTCTGGAACTCCTATGGTGTGAAGAACATGAGCTCCCGGTGGCCTTTTGGCATGAAACCAGAGTACCAGTTCTCCAGGCTAGGCACCTCCCATCATCTCGCTGCCCTCATTCTTAACTGGCCACATCTGCTGTTTGTGGTGATTCTCTCTCACTCCCTTGTCTGCACTGGCAAGTTGCATCTCTTTCAATTCTGGATTATCTTATTGGCCCTCCAGCTTTGAGAGCTCACCTGCCACCTTAATTGAATGGCACCACATTTCCAGGTTGACCAATCCAGCAAAATATTGCTCAGGGGGTTGCTGCTCCCTACACAATGTGGAGTCATTGCCAATGTCAGAGCCCTTCAGTGTTGAAACCTGACCCAAATGTAAAAGCAGAAGACATGGGCAAGACAAAGGACTTAAGTCTCTTGAGAAGGCTTTTTATAATCCATAAAGACATACAGCAAGAAGGGGATTCCCAAATTCAAGTCTTTCTTTTCTAATTGATCTTCCTTGGCTTTAACTGCCCATCGAAATAAAATTACTGTAAATTTTCTTTAACTGTCATTATCTTCAATCTTCCTTCCATTAGATACATTAATGACTCCAATCCTAAATTATAAATTAAATACAGCTGCTGATACATATATCATTTACCATTTTCTTTTCTGCTACGCACAACCACCAATTTCTGCTCTCGTGTAACAACAATAGTTTATAGCAATTGGAATGTAACAAGTTCCAGCAATATTTAGTAATAAATCAAGGGTGAACTCAATGTGGCTAAAATAACAAAGAATTTATTGCAAAAGATAGATATTTATTTACAACAAAGGATCAGACAAAATCAAAGATGCAATTGTACAACTCTCCTCCCTGGCTCCAACCGAAGATCCTGCCCGACTCGGGATACATGAATTTGCACCTGATTGGCTCAGCTTCCCACCTCAACACTCCATAGAATTCTTCTCAATCATGTGGCCTTCAGGAAACAGCCCCTTAAAGATACCCCTCTGTTCTATTTTGGAGATTTTGCAAATATCAGCTTATAGGTATTTTTTATAAACAATTTCAAAGTCCTTGTTGTTGCTAGGAGAAATTCTGAACTGTGATGCTGCTTTTGGCATTGCACCATTCAGGTGTGTTGTCCAATGTGGGACAAAGGAATAAACAGAGCTATGATTTCAGTGAAAGAAAATAAAGTAGCTTTCCAACAGCATTTCTAGACCAAGGACTAACACATTTGCAGTTCTCAGGGGGACAGTACAATTATACTGATTCAGGACCACAAGAGTGATTATCAGTCAGTCCATCTTTGCATTAAGCAGGGTGAGTGATTATATTTAACTGAACAATATATGCATATTTGAACACAGAAGGGCAAGTCTTTAGAGTTAACAGCTTTAAGGATTGATCTAAGTCCAAGGCCATTCAGGCTTTTTCAGATGATTTCATGAATCACGAGTGTTTCTATTCTGTTTGTGATAAATAATCAATAGTACATTATTCTTGTCTGTGCCTCATTTCCCGACTATGATGCTTTAATGGTACTTATATATCACATTAATCTTCCATTGCCTCCTCTTATTCATGGCCTCATTCAGGAATTTGGGAGACTGACACTTTGGGGAACAGGACCACCTCCTGCACACGTGGTTCATGACTTGGCTTAGGAACTCCTCTAAAGTCAAATCCATCCTTCGTCAAGCAGATCATCGGAGAACTCAAGCAATTCCACTGCCTGAACATATTTGGTAGCTTCCATAATCCTGGTCAGAAAACTCCTCCTGATCACTTAGATGTTTTATTGTGAGTCTGACCTTAGTGTTCTGATGTTGATTCCCCTCAATATGACCACTTAGAACAAAAACTATGGGAGTTACCAATGGCAATCTTTATAATTAAGTTGTTTGGGCAAACAGCTCATAAAAATACAGTGGATTTTTGGATTAAAACTCTTCCAAACCATTTGTCTATACCTCATTCACAGCTCACCACTGGATTGATTTGAAGCTCACTCCTGTGACTAAGAAATTCAGAAACGTTTGAAAGTATGGATAAAAGTAAAATGTAAACACGTTCTGGATGGTTAAGATAATAAATAATCCAGAGCTCAAATAATTTTTTAGCACAGCAAGCCAGGAGAATCTTATGATGGCTGACAAATGGGTTTGTGCAAGCATTCACTTGCACCTCCAAGCACAGATTTCTGGTGGCATCTGCTCCACATCAGAAATTGACGGGGAGATGGACAGACCATTTTACTGTTTATTTTAATTATATTTCTATGTGATTAGTGTGGGAGGTTCTAGCCCGAATTCCCGCTGAAAAACCCCAGCATGATTTACTCCAGTTTTCACGTGAATTTGATACTTCGTGCAGGATTTTACGACTTCGCTTGGGTGAGATCGTAAAATCCCACCCGAGACCAATGGAGATTCTTGTTCTATGAGCCTCACCCGCCCCCGTTCCAGGGCAGGCAAGGAGGTAAATTTCCAGCCTTAAACATTTTGTGGAGAATTCCAGCCCCAAAATGGGCAATCTGAAGATTTCTAATGCTTTGAGCAAATTTATATTTACATGCTTTCACCTTGTACTTAAACCCATTTGTGTGATAACAAACACCAATCTTTTATGGGCACATAATGTTGAGATTGTTGTCAAACATGTACCAATGTCCTTTCTGTGATTAAACAACAGTAAGATCAGATAACTGTGTAGGAAGTACACAACTTGTTAAAGATTTGTATCAAACTTCATGGAACTTTAGAATTTTCAATGAGCCCACAATAGCTGTTACTTCATCAGTTTTTACCACCCTTCTCAGACACTTATATCTGTTCCCTGTAGATTCTTGACAAGTCATTTTTATTGTAGTGGATTAGAGATCATGGATTCTATTATCAGAAAAACGGCAAATGCATTTTAATATAACATGAATAATAATCAGCTTCTTATCATATATCTGCAGGCTCCGATCTCAGCCTCTTATGTTTGCAGTGTTTTATGTAATTCCACATTTCTGCCTCTTGTGCATGTACAGATTTAGTGAAGTTGCTGATTGATTCACACACAGCTTATTTTTTCAAGAGTATCTTAACCCCTTAGTGACACATTGCTGTGAATTTGTGGGAGGAAATTACTTCCTTTTTGTACAAACTTAGAAAGATATTTGGTCAGGAATGACTTACATAGAATATATAACACATAAACAATTCTTACAGGCTTATATAAGGTGTTCATGCACTTTATGTGCCTTCTATCACTGAATTTCATCTCATCTTATTACTATATCCTTCCATTCCTTCTTCCCTCATCCTTATATAGTTTCCTTGAATGCATTTATGTTATTTTACTCAACCTACCCTTTTGGTAGCAATTTCCATATTCTAACAATGCTCTGGCAATGAACATGTAATAAACTTGGATCACTGTGTTTTGTCTTGCGTTAGGGGTTTAGACAGGTTTGGAGTTTGTCTATTCTGCCAAAGATGGTTACATGAGGCTGTGTTAAACTCTAGCTCTTTATTTACAGATATTCTATACATTATACTATATACAATATTTTGCACAAAATTGGAACCTTTTCTCCTTCCAGATTCAACCATGTAATGTTGAATCATCATTACATTAGCTTCATGTGCTTCTCATGTTAACATTTTAGTCTACATTTTTTCCTGAACCTTTATCCCAATTATATATATCCTCCTACACAATTACCCCACATTTCTGGTTTGCACAAAAAAGAGCAAAAAGATCAGGTCAGTACTTTGGTCTATGCAGTTGGAGATACATCTGATGTTGTAATAGTGAAGCAAGGAGATTTTTGCAAAGAAGTTCTTCAAGCATTCGATTCAATTTTCAGCATTCATAAAATTTAACAAATGAAAGTAAAGACCAGTTAAGATCAGGGATTCATCCATCAACAACCCACAAAGGTTGGCAGAAAATTAAGATTATGGAATATTGAGAGATGAATTGATTTGTGATCAAATAGTGGTTGGGATCTTAAATGAAGCTCCATAAGATCATTTTCAGATCAGAGAGGATTTAACTCTAGCTAAGGCAGTACGAATTGTGCGAAAAGAAAAGCTCTAAATTTGAATGTTTGCAATGAATTCAGATTGGCCTGCTTTTCTCGATTGCTTAGCAGATGATATTGGTACTGTGCAGGGCTAAAGGTTTTAAGGTTAAGCTTCTTATTGTTGGAAAATGATTGAAGAGAAACCTTCAACATTGCATCCCACTGCAGTATGCATCAACCATTGCAGAAGAAACAAAGCAGTCACTGTCAGTGACAGTTGAATTGCTACACAGTAAAACTTCCAGATAATGTCTAATATTTTTATTACTAATAAATGAAGCACATAAATAAACCTGACAATATTGCTTAATTTTTCACCCACATGGCTCATTGCAGTATACTGGAAATTAATCATTAATTATCAAAGATTCCAAGGCAACCTTGGAAGTTTGGCAAATGGTAAAGTATTGCATGTATCATCATTTGATGTGGCCTTTAACCATTTATCTGAAGTATTTGGAAAGATTTGTGGGCATCATGTATTATGGATACATTTGCAGTGTGAATCTCAAGGACAGTGTCCCACTGCCTCCTACTGTAATCTATGGGGTGTCAGTTCATGGATTGCAATGAAAACAGCAATAATTAAAAGTAAAAACTGTAAAGGAGAAATCTGAGTTATAATATTTAAACATGGATGATAGAACCTTTGCTAGTATGTTGTCAATTTCCCATATAACTCTGATGGAAATATCAGTGGAAAACCATTATTTCTCTAGCCTTGATGGGCCACTAAAATTACCACAAGGGATTGGAAGAAGAGTTGCAAGTTCTCACAAATTTTCTGAGCATTCTAGTTGTGGTTTATAATAAATGTACTGTATTGAATGCAACTGTTTATACTATTTCGTTTAGCTGACACCTTAAGGCAAAGATTTAAGTGTAAATATTCATGAGGCCATTACAATCAAGTTGGTGTTTTGAAATATTGTCAAGCATTATGGCCTTCATGCAACATACAAAATGCAGAGGCAGCTTTCACCCAGGGATGATGTATTAAATTTCAATTTTTGTTTGTTGAAAAAGGCACTGAGGCTATTTTGGAAAACTGGTCTGTCGGTTAAATAAATGTATTTTCTTTTACATTTTCTAATGCTCTATGATTATGCATTATTTATGCTTCACGGCATATTTTTATGAGATGCCCACTAATAAAATAAATGTCATTACCAGTGAGGAAGGCAAGTCATTAATAGTGTTTCAAATGCTTGTATCTTCAAGGTAAACTCTAAATTAGCTGCAGTGAGACAACTGGTGGAAGGAAAAGTGACCTCAAGAAAAAAAGCAATGGTTTATGATGAAATGATGTTTATGTGAGGACAAATTAATTTTATCACAGGACAGATTTCATTGAGTTCTGTCCATTGAGGTTGACACATGAGCTTCTTAAAGTCGGATCACTTTTGTCACATCACAGAGTTCATTGAAAAGAAAGAACGAACATTGGAAATTTGTTGCAAATAAAAAAATGCATTGCTTTGCATTATAGATTAATATTTACTTTAACTTACCTTTAACTTAAATTGGATCAAGTAATTAATTAAAAATTAAAAACCATAAGCCAAGTCAAATAATTTTTTTTGTACTCATTCCTTCATGAGACTTGGGCAATGCTGGCAGGCCAGCATTGATTGCCCATCCTCAGTTGCCTAGCTGAGTGTCAACCACATTACTGTAATCATGGAGACACATAGGCCAGACCAAATATGGAGAGTAGATTTCCTTCCCTAAAGGACATTAGTGACCTAAATGGATTTTTCCAAAAATGACAATCAAAGAATAAAGAACAAAGAACAAAGAGCAACACAGCACGGGAAACAGGCCCTTCGGCCCAACGAGCCCGCGCCGCCGTCCTAACGTCTTAATGACATATCCATGACTTTAGGCTATGCCTATTGTGGAAGATTCCCATATAGGGACCAATTCATGATCATCAGGAAGTTTTTATTCCAGATTTTTTTTTATTGAATTCAAATTCCACTATTTGCTATGGCAGGATTCAAACCCGGGTCCCCAGATCATTAGTTGAGTTTCTGGATTAATAGTCTAGCAAGAATATCACTAAGTTATTGCCTTGCCTATGACTAATTAGATAAACAAAATTATATGCAGCTGCAGGGCAGGTGGTGTGTTACAATAGTGGGCACTTATGAGGTGGCACGTGGCACTATAGCTAGCACTGCTGCCTCTTAGTGCCAGGGACCTGGGTTTGATTCCTGATGTGGGGCTGTGTCTGTGTGGAGTCTGCATGTTCTCCCCTGCATCTGTGTGGGTTTCGTCCAGATGCTCCAGGTTGCTCCCAGAGTCCAAATAGCATGCTAGTTAGGTGCATTGGCCATATTAAATTCTCCCTCAATCTGCCTGAACAGACTCCAGAGGGTGGCAACTACAGATTTTCACAGTAACTCCATTTCAGTGATAATGTAAACCTACTTGTGACACTAATAAATTTACTTTAACATTTATGGAGAGCATTGCTATCTTGGACAATCACGTCAGCAATAACATGCAAACATATAATCATACAAATTAAGAACAGGAGTAGACCATTTGGACACTTGAACCAGCTCTGCCATTCAATAAGATAATGACTGGTCTGACTGTAAGCTCAACTCCATATCCATATCCATCTCCAGTAATCCTCTTACCCTTTGCTTATCACCAATCCATCTATCTCTTCCTTATAAATATTCTGCTTCTACTATCTTTTGAAGAAGAAAGCTCTAAAGACTCATGATCCCCTGGGAGAAAAGGATTTATACCATCTCTGCCCTAAATGGGCGATCCTTTATTTTTAAACAGTAGCCCCTAGTTCTAGATTCTCCCACATCGGGAAAATTTCTCTCCCTGTAAAGACCCTGTAAAAGAGCCCTCAGGATGGTTCAGAAGGTTTCAATCAGTTGCTACTTAGTCATCTAAACTCCAGCAGATGTAAGCCAAGCTTATCCAACCCTAATAAAAGTCTCAATAATTTTAAATGTAATCCTCCAACCTTTGGTGAAAGCTGTCTTTACATTCTGTATATTGCAAATGTATCAGCATCTCAAGGAACCTTAGCTGAGTTGTTGAGTTGGAGTCTGAGGTGCAGATATAGTTGGGCATTAGAAAAAGGAGAGTAAACTGGACATTTTGATCAAAGAGGGAGCCACACTTTTCAGATTGGAAGTGGATCAGATCTGGTTGTGTGGTTAGGGACATAAAAATGGACTCGAAGTCAATGGGACCCCGTGTGCAGTTCTGAAGAAATGTTGCCTTTTGTCCATGTGCCGGCAGATGCAAGGTTATTTCTCCTGGGTGGATATCAGCAAAGTCTGTAAGCTGGATGAGAAACTGACTGCAGCAACATGATATTGAAGGGCCATTTAAATGGGGGGAATTGAGAAGGAATGTGGTTGTTTTCAGGGATAATATAGTAAGATAAATGGGGTATTTATTCTAAGCAGAATACGATTTCCTGCTTATTCTGTAACAGGAGCTCTGAAAATTATGTTACCTACCTTTTGCCAGGCTAAAGATGTGTCTTTGCAGCTGGGAAGTTACTTAGAAACTGATTGAAGGATCCAGTTGTTGTGGTTCATGTTGTAATCTGCTTTTAAGGGCCAGCAGCATGTGATCACTAGAAAGGAGCTGGTTAGGTCTCAGTTTCACTCTGGTGTGTGAGCAGAACACAGCACACACAGCTTTGTTGCTGAGGCCTTCAAGCATTCTATCTTTGTATCTAGTCTCGATAAATGAATGCACAACATGTTTACCTAATCTCTTATGAGTGTTTGGTGCCTTTTTATCCTTACACAATTATGACATAGTGCACAGTGATCATCAAACTGCATGGAAGCAAGATTAAGAACAGGCACAAATGACACCATGAAAAACCTTCAATGATAGAATTAGAGAATTTTATACTGCAGAAAGGAGGCCATTCGGCCCATTGAGTCTACACTGACCACAAAATGATGAAGTTGTAGATTGCAGATGATGAAGCGGTAGGTTGTTTTCGTGAAAATTTCTGAAAACAACACATTTTAGCATCATCCAGAGATCAGACTATACCAGATCTAATATGGCATAATGATACATTGTTAATTAATGACCATAAAGTGAAGTTGCCCTAGGTAGCAGTCATCATAATATGACTGAATTTCACCTTCAGTCTGATGGCAAGTGAAGTGAATCGAAGATTAGCATTTTAATGTTAAAATAAGGATAATTATGGATGCACTAAGATAGAGCTGGCTAAAGTGAACTTGGAAAGTAGGTTAATGTGATAGATCAGTAGAGATGCAGTGGCCGAAATTTAAGGAAATATTTTGGAATACTTAGAAAAGATGCATTTCAGTGAGAAAACAAGATTCTAAGGGAAAATACATAATCCATGGCTAACTAAAGAATTTTAAAGATATCATAAAATTGAAAGAAAAGCATATAATTCTGCAAAGGTAAGTGGCAAGTTGGAAGATTGGACAGAATATAAAGAACAACAAAGATTAATAAGGATGGAGAAATTAGAGTATGAGGGAAAGTGGCAAGATATATAAGTGCAATCAGCAAGGGTTTCCACAGGTATTTAAAAAGGAAAATGGTAAGTAAAGTGAGAAATAATTCTCTAGAGATTGAGAATGAGGAACTAATTATGGAGAATAAGGAAGTGGCAGATGAATTGAATAGATATTTTATATCTGTGTTCATTGTAGAATACATATGACATACTAGAAATGATAATGAGTTAGGAAGTAAAAGTGAAGGAGGAAGAATTGTAATTGTCAAGGATAGGTCACTCAGTATAATATTAGAACTGAAAACTGACAAATACCAAGGTCCTGATGGCCTTTATCCTAAGCTTGTAAAAGAACAAAGAATAGTACAGCACAGGAACAAATCCTTCAGTACACCAAAGCTGCGCTGATCAAATTTTCCTATTTGGATCAATTGCTTGTAGCCCTCTATACCCTGCCTGATTCCTGTATCTATCTAGATAATTTTTAAATGTCACTAAAATGTTTTCCTCAGCCACCTGACTTGGCAATGCATTCCAGGCCTCTACCACCCTTTCTGTAAAAAAACTTGCCCCAAGTATTTCTATTGAAACTTTTTCCCCTTACCTTGAATTTGTGCCTCTTTGTAATTGTCATTTCTGCCCTGGGAAAAAGTTTCCAACTATTCATCTTATCTATGCCCCTCATAATTTTATAAACTTTTATCAGGTCACCTTTTAGCCTCCGTCTTTCTAGGGAGAACAATCCCAGTTTATTCAATCTCTCCTCATGGCTATTACCCTCAATATCAGGCAAGATCCTGGTAAACAATTGGGTGGTGACCAGATTTGGATACAGTAGTCCAAATGTTACCTAATTAATGTTTTATATAACTGTAAACATAATTTGTAACATAATATTTGATGTCTCATTCGATGAAGGTAAGCATGCCATACATTTTCCTCATGACCTTTTCCATCTGTGCTGCCACTTTTAAGAGTCTGTGGACCTATACTCCGAGGTATCTCTGAAGGTTCAGCCATTTATTTTATAGTTCCCACCTTATGTAGATCTACCAAAATGCATCATCTTGCATTTGTTCAGATTAAATTCCATCTGCCATTTCTCTGCCCAATTTTCCAGCCTATTTATATCCTGCTGTATTCTCTGACAATTTTCATCACTATCTACAATTCCAGCAGTATTACTTTCATCCTCAAACTTGCTAATCAGACCAGTTACAGTTTCTTCCAAGTCATTTCCATGTATTACAAACAGCAGAGGTCCTGGCACTGATCCCTGCAGAACACCACTAGTTACAGACCTCCATTCAGTTAAACATCCTTCCATCACTACCTTCTATCTTCCATGGCCAAGCCAGTTCTGATCCACCTAGCTAGTTCCTGTAATTCCTTGATCCAGTATAATTTAATCTTTTGCACCAGCCTGCCATTAGGGACCTTATCAAATGGTTTACTAAAGCCCATGTTGACAATATTCATGGCCCTTCCTTCATCAATCACTTTTGTCACCTCTTCAAAAAACCCAATTAAATTGGTGAGACTATGACCTCTCTCATACAAAACCATGTTGTCTGTCACTAATAAGACCATTCAGTTCCAAATGTGCATAGATCCTATCCCTAAGAATCTTTTCCAACAATTTCACTATCACTGGTGTCAAGCTTGCTGGCCTATAATTAACTCTGTCTGTTGAAGTAGTAGATGCATTAGTATTAATTTTCCAAAATTCCCTAGATTCAGAAAATGCCCCATCAGATTTAAAAATGTGACTCCTCTATTCAAGAAAGAAAAGGGATAGAATGCGGAATGTACAGGTTTATTAGCTTAACATCCTTCATAGAGAAAATGGTGGGATCTATTATTAAGGAGGTTATAGTGGAGCACTTTGAAAACTTCAATATAATCAAACACAGTAAACATTGTTTTGTGAAAGGGAAATCATGTTTTATTAATTTATTGGAGTTCTTTATGAAATGACAAATATATGAATCAACAAGAACCTGTGAATGTACAGTACTGAGATTTCTAAAAGGCGTTTGATAAGGTGCTATATCACAGGTTACTAATCAAAGAGCTCATGATGTAAAGATAACATACTAACATACAAAGAGCATTGGTTACAGGAAATAAAGAGTAGAGGTAAATGGGTCTTTTATGGGTTGTCAAAATGTAATGAGTGTGTTCCATAAAAGTCAATGTTGGGGCCTCAACTCTTTACAATTTGTACCACTGAATTGGATGATGAGACTAAATGTACGGTTGTTAGATTTGCTGATACACAAAGAAAATAGGGGAGTAAGTTGTGTGAATGTACATAAGGCTATCGGTTAAATGGGTGTGAAAAATGGCAAATAGAATATAATGTGGGAAAATATAAACTTATCCACTTTGGCAGGAAGAATACAAAAGTAGTGTATTACTTAAATGGAGAGATATTGCAGAACTTTAAGGTATAGCAGTATCTGAGTGTCCTGGTACATGAGTCAGGAAAAGATCAGAAAGAGGTATAGTAAATGATTAGGAAGGCAAATGAAATGTTGTTGTTTATTGTAAGGCCTTGGTGAGACCACATCTAGACTACTGTGTGTTGTTTTGGTCTCCTTATTTAAGATCAAATATGAAAATAAAAGAAGCAATTCAGAGAATGTTTATTCAACTGCAAATTGAGATGGGGAGGAGGGACTTATTCCTCCGATGAAAATTTGCAGACATCCATCAGTACCTATTGGAATAAGAGATGAATAAGAAGAGGAATAAGAGAGGAATAAGAGGCCCCTATTGGGGCCCCTGCTGTTTGTAATTTTTATAAATGATCTGGATGAGGGTATTGAGGGATGGATCAGTAAATTTGCAGATGATACTAAAGTTGGTGGTGTGGTAGATAGTGAAGAGGGGTGTTTAGTTTACAGAGTGACTTGGACAAGTTGCAGAGCTGGGCCGAGAGGTGGCAAATGGAGTTTAATGTGGAAAAGTGTGAGGTAATGCACTTTGGCAGGAACAATAAATGTGTAGAGTATAGGGCTAATGGTAGGGCTCTTAATAGTGTTGAGGAACAGAAGGATCTTGGTGTATGTGTCAATAGATCCCTGAAAGTAGGCAGTCAAGTGGATAAAGTTGTTAAGAAGGCATATGGAGTCTTAGCTTTTATTGGTAGGGGGATTGAATTTAGGAGCCGCAGCATCATGTTGCAACTGTACAAAACTCTAGTGCGGCCGCACTTGGAGTATTGTGTGCAGTTCTGGTCCCCACATTATAAGAAAGATGTGGAGGCATTGGAGAGGGTACAGAGGAGGTTTACCAGGATGTTGCCTGGTATGGAGGGCAGGTCCTATGAAGAGAGGTTGAAGGATTTGAGGTTGTTTTCGTTAGAAAGGAGGCGGCTAAGAGGGGATCTTATTGAAGCATATAAGATGATTAGAGGTTTAGATAGGGTGGACAGTGATAGCCTTTTTCCTAGGATGGAGAAAGCTAGCACGAGGGGACACAGCTTTAAATTAAGGGGTATGAGTTATAGGACGGATATCAGAGGTAGGTTCTTTACTCAAAGAGTGATTAGGGAGTGGAATGCCCTGCCTGCAGCTGTTGTAGATGCGCCAAGTTTGGTGGCGTTTAAGAGGTTAGTTGATAAGTATATGGAAGAGAAGGGAATGGTTTAGTTTGGAGGGGCATTGCTTTTTATTTTGGTCGGCACAACATCGAAGGCCGAAGGGCCTGTTCTGTGCTGTATTGTTCTATGTTCTATGTTCTATGATATGATTGAAACATAAAAGATTCTGTGAGGACTTGACAGGGTGGATGCTGAAAGGATGTTTCCCTTGTGGGCCAGACTAGAACTAGGGGACAGTTTGAAATAAGTGGTTTCCTATTAAGACAGAAATGAGGAGACATCTTCTTTCCCTTGAACAGTTGTGAATCGTTGAAACTCTCTTCCATAGGCAGCGATAGAGGCAGTGTTAATGAATATTCTTCAGGCGGAAATAAGTAAAATTCTTACAAATGAAAGTGAAAGGTGATTAGGGGAAGTGGAATGTGAAGTTGAGATTATATTCAGTTCAACCATGATCAAATTGAATTGTGGAGCATACTCAGTGTGCCAAATGGCTGACTCATGATCTTAATTCATATATTTGTATTTTCATATTGCAATGCTACATTTTGAGAGTATTTTGGAATGATATAATGGGATTTTTAGATTTGTTAATTCACTCCAATAGCCGCTGTAGTATAGACAATAGTTCTCATTTTAATTACGATATGGGAGTTTGCACATTCTCCCAGTGCTTGCATGGGTTTTCCCCATTGGCTCCGGTTTCTTCCCACACCTGAAAGATGCATTCTTAGGCTGATTAGCAAAACAAATTCTCCATAAATTGTCTTGCAAATCTGGTTCCAATGCATAGCTCTATAAACATAGACAGGGATCATGAGTAGAAGTAGGAACATTGAGGTGGAGGCGTGGGCTTGTTGGGCTGAAGGGCATGTTTTCCATGCTGTTTTGTTCTTTGTTCTTTATAAGTATCCTAGTTATACTTTGTAACTTTATATTCAGGGATTTAAGGTAAATACTACTTTAAATATTGATAGACTTCTTAAATATCTCTCTGTATCATTGATAAGACTTGGATTCTCTATTAGAAACAAGATTATACTTAGTTTTCCTTAAACTGTTCTGTTGTAATTGATTTACCATTAAAAGTCAATTGTGTTTTCAGTTTATCAATAAGCATTTATCTAATTTAGAAAATATATTGCCTCAGAAAGTTTCTGTATCCAAACTCAGAAATTCTGCTCCATACTCTCTTTAGTGAAGTGATGGATTTATTGAAGAGACATGCTCAGAGCCTTATGATATCCGGGTTGTTATATTCAAGCTAGAACATGCTTAAAATGTTATGTGGAGGATGGTAATCTCTGGTTGTTCCCTTAGTAAGACTTAGACCAGTCCTTCAGACCCATTTAAATGCCTATGAGACCAGTTTTTCTCAACTTTAAGTGAACATGGCCATCCTAGAAATACATCTGATCTTGAGGAGTCCCATCAAAGGCTAAGATTATAATCCACTTCAGAACAAAACCTTTAAGTGCAACTGTTCCATCACCAATGATGTTCATGTTTGGCAGTTCAGTATATACAAATTTACCTATTCTTACCCATTCTTCTCTCTCAGAAACTAGAGAACAATTTTTAAAACGTGTGCACAATGAAAATGTAGGAATGGGACAATAATTTTTTTTATCTAGGATTCCACATAAGGTCCATGATAACCAGCTAAAGCGAAAAGGATTCGTTTGGAACTAAGGTCCTATGAAGTCAGTATACACAAATGACTAATGGGGACACATAACTGAGGACAAATCAGATACATTCTGGCTCCTCAACTATGCTGTCTGATCTCATTGAGGACAAGCACAACGAGGAACAATATCCAAGAAAGACAGTCCCACAAATCACTGAGAACAATTAAAGGAACCTCTGAGTAAAGTTACTATCACAAGATCTGGAAATAGCACTAGATTACTTCTACACATAGACTCTATGCACTTATGAACAGGTATTGTAATAGTTATACTTCTTTGGAAGGGGAGATGATATCTTTCAAAAGAAAGAAGCTGTGGTAATCAGCCTCTCAGGGATAGCAGCAGACCATCACTAGAAGAGAAGTATAAGATGTGAATAGTTTTACTTTGGCCTGTGAACAGAAAACAGCATACACAGCTCTGCTGTCATGTTTTCAAAATGCCTACCTTTCTATAAATGTTCAAATGCACCTAGCCTTAATAAGCAAGCTTATAATGTGTTTATCCTATCCCTTTTGAGTGATCAATGCCTTTATATCATTATAATAACATAGAAATCCACATAGGAAACAAAAATATGGGAAGAACAAGGAATCAAATTTGATAAGGGAACTTGAAGAGGTAGATTTCTAATCTGAAAGCCATTGACAAGCAGACCAGCAAGCTGAATCCATGTTTCAGTGTATTTTCTGTTGATGGAGGTGGTTCACCATTTGTTGCCGATGGGGTCATCTGGGCCTGCCAAAGCCAATGGCTATTTGCTTTGCTCATTGGCTGAACAACCAGCAAACCCATCATGGCTGGAAGATCCTGGCCAAGCATATTGATTTATGAGGCACTAGCACTAATACTGAGAAAAGACAGAGCTGTTCCATTGGATTGGATTCCACTGAAACTGGAATGAGACCAGCTCCTGATGGGCTATATAATGAGATGCTGGAGCTTTAAGATAGAAGAGCATTCTGAGGGTTCAGGTTAGTGGAAATTCATAAATCCAAAGAGAAAACACAAGGGGCCCGATTTTACCATTATCATTTTAAGTGCTGTATCTGGCGTAATTCTTGGAAATCTGCTTTCAGGAGCCCCCGTATACACTCAGCCTGAAAAAATGTGGGTCCCATTTGCACTGTGGGCGTGGCTTAGCGATTGGAGTTCTGAACTGCACATGCACGGTTGGAAAAAAATTTGAAAAAGCACGCCCATGTCAGAACGCTCCCAGATTGCAATAAGCAGAGAAAGTGGCCCGGGAGCGAAAAGTGGGCGCAATGACCTCCACAGACATCAATGTCCCCCTTATCCATCCCCCCATCCTACTACCCAGACTGATTGTGACCTCCTGTCCCCTTTGTCCCCCACTGATCGCCTACAGAGTGGCAGCAGATCCCTCCTGCCCATGCTCCTCCCCCACCAGAAATCCATATGCCTGCCTCTGCCCCCCACCCCCCACTCACCAGGCAAAACAGTTCCCTTCCTGTGAGCGAACACTTCAGTGATCACAGGCATTCGGCCTCCGACCTTCGGGTAAATGTTCTTCAAGGGAGCCTTCACGACACACGACAGCGCAGAGTCACTGAGCAGAGACTGATAGCCAAGTTCCACACACGAGGACGGTCTTTACAGGGATCTTGGCTTCATGTCACACTATTTGTAACCCCCATGACTTGCCTGGGTTAGCAAAAAACCTCACTTACTGTGCTGTCTGGAGACAATACACATCTCTCTAACCTCTGCTGTTAGCCACTTTAAGACTTGAATAGCAGGTTAGGTGTAAGGATTTGCATTCTAATCAGCAATCTGTAAACTGTCTGTGCTGATATGTGTGCTTTTGGAGACCAGAACACTTCATTCGCCTGACGAAGACCACAAAGGCCGAAAGCTCGTGGATTTACTATCAAATAAATCAGTTGGATTTAAAATTGTTGTTGTCAAACTTTACTGAGTTGACCCTACCCCCACTGCCAGTGAGCAATTGGGCCTTCCTTCCACCAAAGATACACCTTAACCCTTTCTCCTTGCTGTCCACCCCACCGAGAGAATGATCTGGCCTTACTCACCACGTACTCCCCACACTCAGAGAATGATCTGACCTCACTCTGCCCCCACCCCCAGAGGAACATCTGACCCACCTCCTGCTCTCTCTCCACCAGACAACAGTCAGCCCTATCCCCCTCCCCCGCCAATAGTCAATGATTGGCCCTTCCACCCTCCCACCCCTACCACCAGACAACAATTGAGTCTCTCTCCTGTGCCCTTCCTCAGCAGAGATACATCTGATCCACCTCCTCCTCCTCCTCTCTCTCTCCCCAATCAAAAAACGATCTGGCCTCACTCCCCTCCCCCTTGCTTCCCTGCCATCTGCTAGAGAATGATCAGACCTGCCTCCTTTCCCCCACTACCACCGATCTGAGTCAGAGAGCCATAGGAAGCTCTTAATACACCTTTTCAGCAGCTGGACCGCCTGATTCAGACTTTTATTCAGCAGGCTCTTTCTGGCGCAATTCCAGATTGGTGAAAGTGGTGGTAAAGGGAGAAATGCTGATAAAGTTGGGTGGGCAGTTCATTAATTTAATTGAAATACATGCAAATACATTTAAATCACGTTGCACCTTTTTCAAACGCAAATCAGATCCCCACCATTCCTGTGTATTGGTAAAGTAGGCACAGATCGCGTTAATGGCCTCACGCCCTACTTTACCATGTTTTTTGTACCCTAAAATGGGCACAATGCAATGTTAAAATAGGGCCCAAGTTGTCAGAGTAGTTCGATTTGGGTAAAGACAAGCAAGGAGTGACAGGAAGGGGCAAAAAAGTAATATGGCACCAGTGAACTAAGTCAACTCAGGGAAGAAAATGGTTAACAAATAAAATTAAAGGCATCTAACCTGAACGCATGAAGCATGCATAACATGATAGATGAATTCATGGTACTAATAGAGATAAATTGCTCTGACCCAATAGCTGTTGCAAAGGCATGGGTTGCATGGTGACAGAGGTTGGGAAATAAATATTTCAGTACACTTGACATTTCAGAAAGACAGACAAAATGGAAAACGAAGATCGGTGAATAAAAGATGACATAGGGGTAGTAGTGAACTGGGATTTTGAAAAACAGGAAGTAGAATTAGTGTAGGTGAAGATAAAAATAGAAAGCACTTCTAGGATATAGGCCATCTAACTGTTCAAAAGAATATTAGCCAAGAAATAAGAGATTCTAAAACAGAGGAAATGTAACAATCATGGAGAGAACTCTAATCTTCAAACAGACTGAACTAATCAAATTGACAAATAGGCAGAAGTAGTTGGAGAACATTCATGGAGCACATTTGAAACAGCTGTTATAATCCCAGTTGATGTTATAATTGTACAGGAAGATCCCAGAATCAAGAGACCACAACTTTTACTTTGTGTTTAAAAGATATGGAAGAACAAAACATTTATTAAATATGAAAAGTCAGATTATGATACAATACTCACTTACACCCACCTTAGCTTAACAAATGCACAAAAAATTTAAGATTAATATGGATTACAATGTATATCTTGAGTTACAATAGTCTCAGTACCACCCACTAATCAGCTTGAATTTTGACAATCGTGCATTCACAGATTCACACAGTAGACTGAAATGTTTATGTAAATTATATTAACAAGCACAGCACATCAGCTACAGAGGAAAGAAGCTACCTTCTGTAAAATATGGACTTTCTTCACTGTTGATCTATGAACAAATGGATTCTTGTTGCTTTACAGCATTGCATCTACTGATTCTCATACGTTCCGTTTAGAATGATCAGCCAATGAGAGTAGGCCATTGTGTTTGATATGTGCTGCTTCTGAATGTAATTCTGATTGGACTTTGGGTTCTATTTGGAAAACTTTTCTGATTTTATTCTTTCATTTGTCATCTTTGCTTTATCTGATCACATTCTGAATCAGGAGCTTATGGATTTGAGCCTCTCTCCAGAGACTTGGAGCCTGATTTTACCATCAGGTTGTGCCCGCTTTTGGGCGTGAAAACTTAGTAAAGTTGGGTGTGAGGCGAGTAGTGTGAACCATGGCCTGTCTCCATGCTCGTTTCCCCTTTACCAAGGCCCAAAAAATGGCTGTGATCGTGACCACACCCGAAATAGGCGTGATGGCCATATGAGTGCATTTGTATACATTTAAATTTATTTAATGGGTTGCATGCCCAACCTTACCGGCACTTCCTCCTTTGCCACTGTATTTGCCCACTTAGATTCAGCGTAAAACAGACACACACTACAAAAGTCCGATTCAGGCACTCCAGCTAGCGGGGAGGTAATTTCCAAGTGTCTGATGGCCTTTCTGCTTGAGACTGGTGGGAGGTGGGGAAGGTACTGCTGCCATTCTGTCTGTGATCAGTGAGGGGGAAGGGGCTATCCATTGTCACTCTGCCTGTGAAGAGTGAGTGGAAAAGGAAGATCTGCTGCAATTCTGCCTGTGATCAGTGAGGGAGAAGGGTGGGAGGTCCGCTGCCATTCTGCCTGAGATCGATGGGGGGAAGTGGGGGGAGTCTGCTGCCACTCAGCCTGTGATCAGTGAGGGTGAAGAGGGGGAAGGTCCATTGTCACTCTGCCTGAGATCGGTGGTGGGAAGGTGGGAAAGTGGGGTCACAATCAGTTTGGGTGAAGGGGAATAGGAGGTTAAAGGGTTCAATAATGTTGAGGGGGATTGGGCAATGTCTGTGAGGGCAAGGGGAGGCATGCATATCACAGGCAATGGGGCAAGAGAGGCAGCTGATCCCCTAGGCCACGTAAGGTTAGGAAGATGTAGTTGCACTGAGATGGCACGGGGGAAGGGCTGCACTGCACTCGTTGGAAAGATATTTAAGCACTTTAACATTTTCTGTTCACAAGTTTTCATGTTAGAACTTATGTTGAACACTTTTATTGTAATTAAATGCTTTTTTCAATACCCATCTTTGACTAATTTGTCTCAAATTTGTCTTGAATAGAAATCCTATTCCATTGATGATCACCGGAATGATGTTCATGTTGATGTCAATTGGGGAAGCCTCTCAGTGCTGTATCACTGAGGAAAGGAAGCCATTGGTTTCCTAGACCCACAAGCAATTCCTTCCTGTCCCCCGCCCCAGGGCCCTTTATGGGAGTTTCAGATCCCTTTCTCACTACACAGGCATGGGCTCAGGCGTCAGCACGCATGCTAGGCTCAGGTAGGAGTCAGACTAGTTTGCATCAGGACATCATCATAATAGTTCTTAGCAAGTCATCATCAACTTGCTGCCTGTCAAAAAACTCGCTAACATTGAGTACCCAGGCCCACCATTCTGGTGTGACAATGCTGCAGGAGATAGAAGAAATTTTGTGGGATAGGGATGGAGCGCACAGCCAAAAACCCCTAGCAACTGGACCGCTTGGCAATCGCTGCCTCCCTTTTATCTGCAGCTGGTCTGCGTCCTGAGCACAAGTTGAGAATATGTATTCCATTTTACTTTCCAGGGTGTGGCATTTGCTATTGTTTTTGAGGTGATTGAGGAGAGTGAGAGAGGTGCGACGGCAAAGCCTCTCAGCATAGTCTGTATTATAGGTTGACCTGAGTGGGTTCATGATCTGTAGTCCCTTTGGTATCCTGTCCGCTTTCTTCTGCATCTCTGTAGAAACTTGATGTCTGTGTTGATATGTGCAATCTTCTTGGAGATCCTCTCCACTTGGATCCGGCAGTATGCGGTGTCAATAGTAGTCATGATGTAGAGATGCTGGCGTTGGAATGGGGTAAACTCAGTAAGAGGTCTGACAACACCAATTTTAAATCTAATCAATTTATTTGATAGTAAACTTGCTAGCTTTCGGCCTTTGTGCCTTCTGGCCGAAAGCTAGCAAGTTTACTATCAAATAAATCGGCTGGATTTAAAATTGATGTTGTCAGACCTCTTACTGAGTTTACCCCAGTCCAATGCCAGTATCTCTACATCATGACTACTATTGACACCGTATACTGCCAGATCCAAGTGGAGAGGATCTCCAAGAAGATTGCACATATCAACATAGACATCAAGTTTCTACAGAGATGTAAGAAAGCAGACAGGATACCAAAGGGACTACAGATCACGAACCCACTCAGGTCAACCTATAGTACAGACTATGCTGAGAGGCTTTGCGTCGCACCTCTCTCACACTCCTCAATCACCTCATACACCAGCTCTATAGCAAACGCCACACCCTGGAAAGAAAAATGGAATATATATTCCCTTTTATCCTTGCATAAGGCCATAAGATCATAAGGAATAGGAGCAGAATTAGGAGACTTGGCCCATCAAATCTATTCCGCCATTCAATCATTGCTGATATTTTTCTCAGTCTTATTCCCTGTCTTTTACCCATAACCCCTGATCCCCTTATTAATTAAGAACCTATGTCTGAAAGTGACCTGGCCTCCACAGCCTTCTCTGAAAAGAGTTCCACAGATTCACCACTCTCTGGCTGAAGAAATTCCTCCTCATCTCTGTGTTAAAGGATGATCCCTTTACTGAAGTTGTGCCCTCTGGTTCTAGTCTTTCCTGCTAGCAGAAACATCCTCTCCACATCCACTTTATTCCAGGCCTCTCAGTATCCTGTAAGATTCAATAAGATCAGCCCCCTCATTCTTCTAAATTCCAATGAGTACAGACCCAAAGTCTTCAACCATTCCTCATACAACAAGCTCTTCATACCAGGGATCATTCTTGTGAACCTCCTCTGGACCATTTCTAGCACATCCTTTCTTACATATGGCGCCCAAAACTGCTCACAATACTCCAAATGCTACACCCTCAGAAGTAAATCCTGCTCTTGTATTCTAGCCCTATGACATGAATGTTAACATTACATTTGCCTTCCTAACTGCTGACTAAACCTGCACATTAACCTTAAGAGAATCTTGAACAACTTTTTCCAAGTCCCTTTGTGTTTCTGATTTCCTAAGCATTTTCCCATTTAGAAAATAGTCTATGCCTCCATTCCTCCTTCCAAAGTGCATAACCTCACACTTTTCCACATTGTATTCCATCTGCCACTTCTTTGCCCACTCTTCTAGCTTACCTAAGTCCTTTTACAGCCCACAGCACCCCTGCTTCCTTAATACCACCGGTCTCACTACATATCTTTATATCGTCTGCAAACTTGGCAATAGTGTCTTCAGTTCCTTTCCTCAAATTGTTAATGTTTATTGTGAAAAGTTGTGGTTGCAACACTGACCCATAAGGCATACTACTACTATTCACCGGCTGTTATCCCCACTCTCTCTGCCTTCTGCCAGTCAGCCAATCCTCTATCCATGCCAGGATGTTACTCTTATCACCATGGGCTCTTAACATATTTAACAGTCTCCGAAGCGGCACCTTGTCAAAGGCCTTCTGGAAATCTAAATAAATTGCATCCACTGGTTCTCCTTTATCTAACTTCCTTGTTACCTCCTCAAAGACTTCTAACAAATTTGTCAGACATGACCTCCCATTGACGAAGCCCTGCTAATTCAGTCCTACTTTATCATGCACTTCCAAGCCTCATTTGAACTGCCAACCCTCCAATGGTTGGTGTTCCTCAGCATGCTCTTCCTCTTCCATCTCCTCCTCCTCTTCATCCTCCTCCTGTTGGTCATCCTCCCTAGTGATGCCCATCTGGTCTGCCTCCATGTCCCCCTCCTCCAATATGTCACCTCTCTGTAGAGCCAGATTGTGTAAGGCACAGCATACGACTACTATGCTGGGCTTGGAGATGGAGAAGAATATATGTAGAGGTTAAGGAATACTCTTGCCCACAGCACATCAACAGTCACCATCCATACCTGCCAATTTCCCCAGCACAAGCTCCCCACAATCACAGACTCCCCAATTATCCCAGCCACATGCTCCCCAAAATCACAGCTCTTTGAAAAATTAAGAGATTGCAGCAGTGCTACTTGCAAGGGCTTTGTGTATATCCTTCAGCTAGAAGTGAGCTGAATGTGTTGCACCCAGCAGCACCACAAGAGCTGGGTCAATGCTGAGACCCAGATGCTGCAAGTTGGGCATCGTAGTTCATGTTGAGCAACAACAGCGCCCAAACCCCACCCCCCCAACAAATTTGCAGAGCCATCATTGACCTGAGAAAGAAAATAGTCACAACAAAAGGACATCCATGAAGAGCAGAGAGCCATCAGACACTATGTATTTACCTCCTCATTATCCCTCATGATGAGTGTCTGAATCGGACTTTTATGGAGCATGTCTGTTTCGCACCAAATCTGGATAAGTGAACACGGTGACAAAAGGGAAAGTGCCAGTAAAGTTGGGCATACAACCCATTAAGTCAATTTAAATGCTTGCAAATGCATTTAAATGGCCATCATGTCTATTTTGGGCACAGTCCTGAGCGTGCCCATTTGGTAAAGAGGGAATTGGTAAGGAGGCAGGTGCGATTCGTGCTACTCACCTCATGACAGACTTTACCAAGTTTTCATGCCTGAAAATGGGCACAACTTGATGGTAAAATTGGGCCCAATATGTATTTGCATGCATTATACTGTCAATGTGCTCAGCAGAGTAAGCGGTAACATGGAACTGGAGCATGTCACCATCCGCAGTGTGATGTATATATAGTAGCACAGTCAGAAAACAGTTAGAAAGAACTCTGTCAGCAGTGAGCCTGCATGTTTGAAGCTACAATATGCAAGACCATACTTGGAACAGTAAATAATTAAAACCTACCATTAAAGGTGTTTATGTTTAAATATACAAGACTCAAAATCTCAAGGGGTGGGGCCTATTGTGGGTGCGATTGGTGAGATTGGGGATCGTGCTTCCACTCTGCATTGGGATTGGCCTGGGATGAAGGGAAGGCAGCGATTGGGGCAAGCTGAGGGCGGATGTTAGTGGGTGGAGTTCTGCTGGGGTAAGAGGGGTATGGAAATCACTACTGCTGGGGTGATGGGGCCTAGGCATCAGGGTGCTCCAAAGGGAAGGATTAGGGGTGTCAGTGTTACCCTAGGAATTGTCATGGGGGCCACGATGGGGCTGTGGGGAGGGGCTGGAGAGGTAGCACTGTGGGGGTCCCAGCTTGGCCAGCAAATGGGCTGGCAAGCAAAAAAGGAGACTGACAGATTGGGGCCATTGCACATGTGCAGAGTTCCAAAAACTGTCAAACTCTGGCACGAATAGGGCCTACCTCCTGAGTTTTTAATGTGGTTGCCAACTGGGACCTCCTCCGTGCATTGAGTGCAGAGATATAGGTGAGAAGCTGAACTGTCAGAGCGGCCGCGATCTAGAACAGTTTTCCCACCAATTCAGCACTTTTGGGAGAATTACCCCCAAGATTTCTTTACTTTAAAATCCAAACCCTTTGCAATGAAAGCAAAATTGCCATTTGTTCTCCATGGAACATGAGGAGAACACTAACACGGAGTAGCTGCTCAGTTAGTGAATAAAGCATTATTGGTGACTAGTTTTTGTTGTCAGTATTTAGGAACTCAGTGCCTCAGCAACCCCAGGAGGAAGAGAGAGAGACAGAGAAACAGAGGGAAAAAGTACACTAGAACTCTGAGGAAGAAATCTTGTCAACTGATCCAACGCTTGCACTGCCTGCTTAGATATTGGTACTTTGTGAACTTTAGAGGTTAGGGCAAAGTTGGCTTCTGTATATGCTGAGTCACCAGCCATGAATGGGCTACCACCATGCCATGGGAAAGGATAACACATGTGCCAGTTGCCCAGAGGGTGAGCTCTACTGTCGGGGACTCAGATGAGAACTTTGATGGGGACTACATGCAGGAGAATGCTGATGGATATGCACAACAAGGGACACATTGCAAAACCTATCAGACAGTGACCTGCCACTGCCACGGAATATGGAGTGTCTGCACACAAAGGGATGCATTGCATTTCCTACCAAACAGTAACCTATTGCTGCTATGGAACATAGGGGATACTGGCTCCAGTGTAGCACAGAACATCATCTAGAGTTTGCAGCATGGAAGTGGTGTTCGGCTTCATAACAATCCCTGCAAATCCAGTCTGAGCCAGAGCTTGGTGACTGCTGTTAATTTCCATTGCACCACAGGCAAAAACATTCCAACATCATCGTGGTACTATGGGATCTCAGACTGCTGCCACTCATGTCAATGGCAGGTTCTCATGGTACAAGTCTGCCTGAATGCATCTCCTCTGGTCATCTGGAGTCACTCCAGTGAAAGTCATCAGCCTTTCACCAGCCATGCTGCAACCACTAGAATGGCATTTCAGAAACACTGCACCTAAAAAAAACCCACAGTCTCATTTTGTCACCTGAATACAATCAGCAGTTTCCAGCTTCAAACCACCATGACACTTGGTTCAATCTTCCAAGGCTCACTCACTAAAGCAATCACTGAAAAAACAAAATATCCAAACCATCCATCACTGTGTTGAAGAACTAGGACAGGTAGAGGCCCCCAAAACACAGGCAGTAATAGGGCAAGTAGTTACTTTCTGTTTGTATAAGTGGATGTGTTGTTTGATAAAGATGTAAATAAAATGATTTTTGTTGACAGCTTTTATTGCAGGGTACTAGCCAAGACAATGCTGTGATGGGGCTTCTCAGATGGATGTAATGGTAGGGAATGCTGGATGCATAGTGACAAGCGGAAGTAGTTTCATGAGTTAGTGTTTGGGGAAGGATGAGGGAATCGTTGCAAGAGTGTCTCAACCACTTCACTCTGGGTGTCTGGGTGGAATTGGGTGGAGTTTGACTTTGCTGCTTTGGATATAAACCTGTGTTAAGGTACAGACTAGCTTCATTTTTCCTCAACATACAATTAGCGGAATTAACATCATAGAAACCAGAGTCTGGGCAGATGACCTCAGACGGACTTTCCAGAGCAATGGCGTCCAGAGTGGATCCTTCTAGCCTCCTCATGGCCTTTTCCTTCTGCTCTCCTCCTATCAACCTCCTCCCAAAGGCTGCACCCTCATGATGAAGATGTGATTGAGGTTTCATGACAAGGCTATATTCATGAACCAAGTGCCAGGTCAGGCTGATTGACATCAGAATAGTACCACTTCTGAAGTCTCTAATACATGCATAACACGCCTGTACTAGAACCCCTTGCATCATGGGGGGCATATAATCCATGCCACCTTGGAGGCCATTTATGTTCTATAGCACAAACACCATTAGCACAATACAGCCCAGTTTCACAAAGTTTTACTGACAAATGGAAGGACTAAGTGCATGGCAACCAAATAGCTAACCTTGTACATTATTAATCATGGGGTAAATCTGGTCCCAGACATCGTGGGAATCATCATCGCCTTGGATGGACAATTTAACATCCCATTTAAAGATCTGTTGACCTTGGGCAGAATTTCCAGTCTCCTGGTATGCAGGATCGGAAAATTCAGTCCCATAAGCTTGCTGCACACCATCGGGACCATAGGAATAGAAGGATATCATTTTGTATCTTGAAACTGTCCCACTATTCATGGATATCTCCATTTATCTGCTTTGTTCCATAAATGTAAATACTCTGATCAAACAAAGATTATCAATATAAAAGAGGAAACAGTTTAGATGTGGGAAATCTGAAATATATATAGAAAATGCTAGAAATCTCAGCAGGTTAGGGAGAAATCTCAGTTTAGGATTTTTCCAGTGACCTTGAACAGTTTTAATTGGCACGAGTTTCTGGTTTTTACTATCCTTTGTGCGAAGAAGTGTTCCTGACATTAGCCCTGAATAACTGAACTTGAATTTTGAGGTTTTGCCCGATTGATCTTGTCTCCTAGACGAAATAGTTTCTCTTTATTATCCTGATCAAACACAGAATATATTTTTCAATATTTGGGGAAGGATTTTCTTTCTACAAGTTGAAACAAGTCTGGTTTTATTATTAAAATGTGCAGATAATCAGACTGGGAGAATTTGCAAGTAACGGCTTCACGTAAAGTGGAAAACCATTTACCATAATGTATGTGCAGAGCAATTTTATGCTTTTAAGAATTAAGGCTATTATCACATGCCAGAGCTAATGATTTCATTTATTTCTATAATGAGGATGTTTAAAGCATTTAATTCTCATGATGAGTGTAATTAAAACATTGATTTCAAATGATGACGGTAATTAATTTGTGCTAAACTTTAGTTGAAAAGGACTTTTTGTCTTTTATTAAAGTTTTATTTATTGGTTTTACACCAGTATCTTTAAAGGTAAATTACTTCATCAATGACCTTCTTTCTTTCATACGCTAAGAAGTGGAGCTAATGATTGATGGTTTTCAATTCCTCAAATGATGAAGCAATTGCTGTCAGCATCCAATATTTGTACCTTGACCATATCTAGACTTAGGCTGTTAAGTGATAGCTAACATTCATGCCACATAAGCACTAGCTAATGACAATTGGCAACAAAAAAATGTTAAACACCATCCTTTGACATTCACTGGCATTGCCATTATCAAGTCCTGCACAATCAACAACCTGAGAGTTGCCATAAAACAGAACCGCACCAGCCATGTAGGTGCACTGGTAAAGATTTTCAGGCCAAGAGCAAGCCAGACATTAGGTAACTCCACAACCTCTTCCACAAGTCACATACATTACTCATACTCCACACTTTCCTGACTGGTTTGATGGCAGCAGTGATTGATCAGAACTCCATCCAAGAGCAAAAACAATGAACAATGCCATAGCTGCTGTGTGTACTATCCACGTTTGACATGGCAGCAAATTGTCAATGCCTTTTTGGGAGCATATCAAAATCTTAACTTCTACCACTTAGGACAAGGATAACCGATACATTGGAATAGCAGCACATTCAAATTCATGCACACCTTTCTGAGTTGATGTAGAGTGTGGTTTGTTTATCATGCTGAATCAAAATCCTGGAAGACCTTTCGTAATAGCAATGGTGGTGCACATTCATCAGAAAAATTTGATAGTTCAACAAGAAGGCCACGTATCCCTCATCTTCTCACAGACAACTGAGGGTGCACAATATATGTTGGCCTCTCTGGTGACACTCACCCATCAGGAATAATTTTAAAATCTCCAAAATGACAGGCCAGCCTGCAGAATTGCTTGTTTAGTATTCAGGGACACATCAGTGACCAATAAACAATGTGAGGCTCTGAATCAGAATAACAGAATGACTAAGTGGACCCAGTAGTCTTTAATAAAGAAATAATTCTTCAGGCACTTTTTACATCAAGTTTTGAAAAATGAATGTGTTTTTCAATCATCATTTTGGATCCATTTCAAAGCATAGTTGTGTCTTGCTGGGATTCCCTCATTATTTAGTACAGAAAGACACAGAGTCACACAGATGACAAAGTTTTAGTTAGTTTACTCTCCTTGGCCAGACCAGTAGGTTAGGTGCTTTGAATTGAACATGTCTTTGGTACAAAAGGGAAGAATTAGCTATTTTTCCTATTGCTAACCAATATCAAGAAGCATTTGTGGGAATGAGGGCAGGATATGACTGAATATCCTCCAAATCAAATAGTAAGTATGGGCTCATTATCAAGGAAAGACTGTTTGAAGTGGAACAGAGCCCACATCTCAGCCAAAGTTAATGTCTTCTGCTTTGTAGAACCAAAGAGGAAAACAAAAGTGAAAAGCTTATGTCACAAATTGATTTCCATACTTTTAATGGCCAATCTATTTCAACAATAAATAAGACATCAACAATAAACCACCGTACATCACTAATATTGAACTTGCAATCATTTAAATTATTTTGGGACTGGATATTACAAATGGCTTAAAGGTTGTTTTGTTTTTATGATCTTTAGTTCTTTGGCTTGCATGCAGTCTTCAATATGGATGTGAAAATCTTCTCTCTGAAGCCTTTTGAATGAGTTTTGACTATCTCTTGATTTGATTTATTATTGTAACATGTATTGTCAAATCTCAACCCAGTTTCTGTCATTTTTGCTGCTCCAAGGATTGTAAAATATCTGTAACATGAAGCAGAGTGGGCAAAACAAGTACAGGCTCTTTGTCAACACACAGCACGCCTTAGGTTAGATTCAGAGTTTCTTACGTAGTGCTGGATTTCCATTATTTCAGTCATGAAGGTTTTACTTTCCACCACTTTCCATGTTCATTGTTTTCTGGTGTATGCTGGCTTTTTAAGCAAGGAGCAGGATATAACGCAATAAACAAGTGGTTAGTTTATTCTGCAGCTACAGCACAGTTTAATGGCATTTGGGCAAAGTTTATTGATACTTTCACTACAAAAATTCTGGGAGGAGCTTTAAAGCTGACTGGGTGCATGGATAATTTTTTGATGCATAAGTTAATCCTTACAGCCAATTTCTGTATTTTTCAATGCATCTTTCTATGGCCACTACATTCATTCTAAACTATCTTAATTATTTATCTTTTGTATCAACTGTAGCAGGTTCCTAAAATCATAAAATGTGATACAACATGTCCACAACATGTACATGTGTCTGTGCTAGTCCTTCAAAGGGCTGTTGCATAAATTGCACTCCCCAACTCATTCCCATGTCCATGTGAATTCTTTTGTCCTGACTGGCTACCACTGCAAGGCAGCAAACAAGATTGTGATAGATGAATGGGATTTGATGAAAGTTAGGACAGTACTGGCAGCAGCAAATTTGGATATCCTTAAGTTTAAAGACAGTAGCATGTGGAGACTAGAACATAAAACATAGAACATTACAGCGCAGTACAGGCCCTTCGGCCCTCGATGTTGCGCCGGCCAGTGGACCCTCTAACCTAAACTATTCCAATATCATCCATATGCCTATCCACAGACCATTTGAATGCCCCCAAAGTAGGCGAGTCCACAACTGCTGCAGGCAGGGCATTCCACGCCCTCACCACCCTCTGTGTAAAGAACCTGCCTCTGACATCCGTCCTATAACTACCACCTCTTAATTTAAAGTTACGTCCCCTCGTGTTGGTCATCACCATCAGAGGAAAAAGGCTCTCACTATCCACCCTATCCAATCCCTTGATCATCTTATACGCCTCAATTAGGTCACCGCGTAACCTTCTTCTCTCTAATGAAAATAACCTCAGGTCCCTCAGCCTTTCCTCATAAGGCCTTCCCACCATACCAGGCAACATCCTGGTAAACCTCCTCTGCACCCTTTCCAATGCTTCAACATCTTTCTTATAATGCAGCGACCAGAACTGTACGCAATACTCCAAGTGCGGCCGCACCAGAGTTTTGTACAGTTGTAACATAACCTCACGGCTCCCAAATTCAATCCCTCTACCAATAAAAGCTAACACACCGTACGCCTTCTTAACAACTTTATCAACCTGGGTGCCAACTTTCAAAGAGCTATGTACTTGTACCCCAAGAACCCTCTGCTCGACAACACTATTAAGGGTCCTTCCATTAGCCCTATATTTCATATGCCTGTTATTCCTACCAAAGTGAATCACCTCACACTTATCCGTATTGAATTCCATTTGCCACCTCACGGCCCAGCTCTGAAACCTATCTATGTCCCTCTGCAAACTGTAACATCCATCCTCGCTGTCTACAACTCCCCCCACTTTGGTATCGTCAGCAAATTTACTAATCCAACCCTCTACCCCCTCATCTAGGTCATTTATAAAAATGACAAACAGCAGTGGCCCCAAAACAGATCCTTGAGGTACACCATTTGTAACTGCACTCCAGGTTGAATATTTCCCATCAACCACCACCCTCTGTCTTCTATCAGCTAGCCAATTCCTAATCCTAACTGCTAAATCATCTTCAATCCCATGCATCTGCACTTTCTGCAGTAGCCTACCGTGGGGAACCTTATCAAACGCTTTGCTAAAATCCATATACATTACATCAACTGACTTACCTTTATCTACCTCTTTGGTCACCTCCTCAAAAAACTCAATGAGGTTTGTGAGGCATGACCTACCCTTCACAAAACCGTGCTGACTATCCCTAATCAATTTATTTCTCTCTAGATGCTTATAAATCCTATCCCTTATAATTCTTTCCAAGACTTTGCCCACAACAGAAGTCAGGCTCACCGGTCTATAATTTCCAAGATGGTCCCTACTCCCCTTTTCGAACAAAGGGACAACATTTGCCATCCTCCAGTCTTCCAGCACTATACCTGTAGCCAACGACGACATGAAGATCAAAGCCAAAGGCCCTGCAATCTCCTCTCTAGCCTCCCAGAGAATCCTAGGGTAAAGCCCATCTGGCCCAGGGGACTTATCAATTTTCATACCCATGAGTGCATTAGCATTGTAAAATCTCCAAGTAAGAGATGCATAAATGAAAGTTTCAGAGCAGATAAACTGAGGTAGGGATAAAATCAGACAATGTCACTCAGGTGAAAGAAAATATTACATTATATTAATTTGAGGTCAGAAGATCATCTCAGGATCAAATAACGTACAATGTCTGCAAGCATCTGGTTTTGTTTCAGGCAGTTGCCAGGTTGAGGGATGGATTTGGTAACATAGAACACAGAACATAGAACACTACAGCACAAACAGGCCCTTCGGCCCACAAGTTGTGCCGAACACATCAAAACCTACTCAGCCATAGACCTATCTATAACCCCCAATCCTATTGGATCCCATATACTCATCCAGAAGTTTTTTAAAAGACCCCAGCGAGTTCGCCTCGACCACCACCGACGGCAGCCGATTCCATTCACTCACCACCCTCTGAGTGAAAAACTCAGTTCTGGATCCACAAGGCCAAAGCCCCTTGGATCCCATGGCCTCTCACCTTCTCAAGAAGTCTTGCATGTGGGACCTTGTCAAATGCCTTTCTGAAGTCCATGCACACCACGTCCACTGCTCTTCCTTCGTCAATGTGTTCAGTCACATTTTCGAAGAACTCAATTAAGCTCGTAAGGCACGACCTGCCTTTTACAAAACCATGCTGACTATTTCTAATCAATCTAAACTTCTCCAAATGCTCGTAAATCTTGTCCCTCAGAAGCCTCTCCATCAGCTTACCAACCACTGAGGTCAGACTCACCGGTCGGTAATTTCCAGGAGTATCCCTGTTCCCTTTCTTGAAAATAGGGACTACATCCACAATCCTCCAATCCTCCGGAACCTCTCCCGTCTCCATCGACGTCGCAAAGATCATCGCCAGGGGCTCTGCAATGACATCCCTCACCTCCCACAATAACCTGGGGTACATCCCATCTGGTCCCGGAGACTTGTCTATCTGGATAGCATTTAAAAGTTCTAACACATCCGCTTCCTTAATATCTACATACTCAATCTTTTCAGTCTGCCGCAAACTTGTAGTGCATCCTCCCAGATCACTTCCCACCGTGAATACTGAGGCAAAGTACTCATTAAGCACCTCTGCCATTTCTTCCGGTTCCATACAGACTTTTCCCCCTTCACCTTTTATAGGTCCTATCCCTTCTCTTCTCATCCTTTTACTTTTCACATATTTGTAGAAGGCCTTGGGATCTCCTTAATCCTACCAGCCAAGGTCTTCTCATGACCCCTTCTGGCTCTCCTAATTTCCTTTTTAAGCTCTCTTCAATAAGCCTTATACTTCTCTAGATCCCCAACATCTCCTAGCTCTTTGAACCTTTTATACACCTTTCTTTTCTTCCTATGTTCACCACAGCCTTCGTGCACCATGGTTCCCGCGTCCTACCAAAACCTCCTTGTCTCACCGGAACGTTGTCGTGCAAAGCTCCAGACAAGCATTCCTTGAACATCTGCCACCTTCCTTCTGTGCTTTTCCCCAAGAACACTCCTTCCAGTTTATTCGCCCCAACATCTGCCTGATGTCTTCATATTTCCCCTTATTCCAGACAAACACCTTCCTAGCCTGCCTGATCCTATCCTTTTCCAATGCAAAGGTGAAGGAGATAGAATTATGATCTCCATCCCCAAGATGCTCTCCTACCGAGAGATCCATCACCTGTCCTGGTTCATTAGCTAGTACCAGGTCCAGTACAGCCTCTCCTCTTGTAGGCTTGTCTACGTGCTGTGTCAGGAAACCCTCCTGAACACACCTAACAAACTCCTCCCCATCCAAACCCCTTACCCTTGGGTAACGAGGAAACAGAGCTTATAATGGAGACAATTTTACATGTTACATGCTTCATGTTACAGTGATGGAAAGGGATAAGTATATTCCACAGGGCAAGAGGTATAGCTGGGGGAAAGGAAATGATGATGTGATTAGGTGAGATTTAGAATGTGTAGGATGCCAAAGGAAACTGCAGGGATGGGCACAATTGAAATGTGGAGCTTGTTCAAGGAACAGCTACATACTTGATAACTATGTACCTGTCAGGCAAGGAGCAAATGGCTGAGCAAGGGAACTGTGTTTTACTAAAGAAGTTGAATCTGTTGTAAAGAGGAAGAAGGAGGTTTATGTCAAGAAGGGACATGAAGGCTCAGTTAGAGTGCTTGAGAGTTCCAAGTTAGCCAGGAAGGACCTAAAGAGAGAGCTAAGAAAAGCAGGAGAGGACATGAGAAGTCTTTGGCAGGTAGGATCAAGGAAAACCCTAAAGCTTTCTATAGGTCTGTCAGGAATAAAAGAATGATTAGGATAAGATTAGGGCCAGTCAAGGACAGAAGTGGGAAGTTATGTTGGAGTCCAAAGAGATAGCAGAGGCACGAAATGAATATTTTTCATCAGTATTCATACAGGAAAAAGACAATATTGTCAAGGAGAATACTGAGATACAGGCTATTGGACTAGACAGGGTTTAGATTCATAAGGAATAGGTATTCGCAATTCTGGAAAGTATGAAAACAGATAAGTCCCCTGGCCAAATGGGATTTATCCTAGGATTCTCTGGGAGACCAGGGAGGAGATTGCAGTGCCTTCGGCTTTGATCCTTAGTTTGTCGTTGTCTACAGGAGTAGTGCCAGAAGACCGGAGGATAGCAAATGTTATCCCCTTGTTCAAGGAGGGGAGTAGAGACAACCCTGGTAATTGTAGACCAGTGAGCTTACTTCTGTTGTGGCCAAAGTTTTGGACATGGTTATAAGAGACTGGATTTATAATCAGTTAGAAAGGAACAATTTGATTAGGAATAATCAACATGGCTTTGTGAAAGGGAGGTCGCACCTCCCAAACCTTACTGAGCTCTTTGAGATGGTGACTAAAAAGGATGAAGCAGTTGATGTGGTGTATATCAATTTCAGTAAAGCATTTGAAAAAGTTCCCCAAAGCAAGCTATTGCAGAAGATTTGGAGGCGTGGGATTGAGGGTGATTTTGTGGTTTGGATCAGAAATTGGCCAGCTGTAAGAAGACAGAGGGTAGTGGCTGATAGGAAATGTTCATCCTGGAGTTCAGTTACCAGAACAAAGAACAAAGAACAAAACAGCATGGGAAACAGGCCCTTTGGCATAACGAGTCCGCGCCGCCATCTCGATGTTCCCACTTCTACCCATGATCCCTGTGGCATACCACAACGATCTGTATCCAGTACTCCAAGTGCAGCCACACCAGAGTTTTGTACATTTGCAACATGACCTCTTGGCTCCGAAACTGCTGTTTGTCATTTTATAAATGGATAAGGTTGTAGAAGAATGGGTTAGTAAATTTGCGGATGACACTAAAGTCAGTGGAGTTATGAACAGTGTGGAAGGATGTTGCAGGTTACAGAGGGACATAGATAAGCTGCAGAGCTGGGCTGAGAGGTGGCAAATGGAGTTTAATGCGAAAAAGTGTGAAGTGATTCACTTTGGAAGGAATGCAGAGTACTGGGCTAATGATAAATTGCTTGGTAGTGTGAATGAGCAGAGAGATCTCGGTGTCCATGTGCACAGATCCCTGAAAGTTGGTATCCAGGTTGATAGGGTTGTTAGGAAGGCATACGGTGCATTATCTTTTATTGGTAGAGGGGTTGAGTTTTGGAACCAAGAGGCCATATTGCAGATATACAAATCTCTGGTGCAGCTGCACATGCAGTACTGCATACAGTTCTGGTCACCACATTATAGGAAGGATGTGGAAGCACTGGAAAGAGTACAGAGGAGGTTTACCAGGATTTTGCCTGCCTAGTGGGAAGGTCTTATGAGGAAAGGCTAAGAAACTTGAGGCTTTTTTCATTAGAGAGAAGAAAGTGATTTAATTGAGGCATATAAGATGATCTGAGGATTAAATAGGAGGAACAGTCAGATCCTTTTTCCTCAGATGGAGATGGCTAGCATGAGGGGACATACCTTTAAATTGAGGGGTGATAGATATAGGACCAATGTCAGAGCTAGGTTATTTACTCAGAGAATAGTAAGGACATGGAATGCCCTGCCTGCAACAGTAGTGGACTCACTAACATTAAGGGCATTTAAATGGTTATTGGATAAACATATGGATAATATTGGAATAGTGTACCTTAGATGGACTTTAGATTGGCTTCACAGATCAGCGCACATCGAGGGCCGAAGGGCCTGTACTGTGCTGTAATGTTCTATGTTCTAAAAAAAGAATGGCTTCAGTCCCAATATTTAATCAGAAGAAATTTCAGTTCACCCAGTAATGGACATTTGATAAGCCGTTTGATAATATAACGGTGGTAGAGGAATCGAGAGAGATGGTGATGAGGTGGATTTGGGTCTTGTCGATATAGCTAACAATATGAATGGTTTGGTCAACGCCACCAAGGGGCAACATGTACAGCAGAAATAGGAGGAAGCCATAGATAGGTTCTTGGAGGATGCTAGAGGTAATGATGAGGGAACAGGATGAGAAACCATTGTAAACCCTGGATACGATAAGATAATTAAAAATAGAATTACCGACTGCAGTCCTACTCAGTTGAATGACAACAGAGAGACATTGGAGGAGAATGGTGGGAGGGATCAACATTTCAGAGGATGAAGATAGGATAGGCAGGCTGAAGAAGGGTAGTTTACTTTGGCCACGGTCACATTGAATGTTATTTATTACTTTGATATGACCATTTGGATATGGTAATAGAGATGGGAATCTGATTGAAAGGATTCACATATGCAGCTCCAGGAAAGTTGGACATGTGAATTTGGGAGGCAAGAACACTTTCCAAGGAACAGAGAAGAAAGGAACATTGTAGATTCTATGGGTAGTGTGCAAGGTTTCAAGGGCCTGTGATTTATTGCAGTCTTAAAGGGAACAATAATAAGTAAAACTATTCCTATTTTGATCGTCTCTATCAAATCTGCATTTAACCTTCTCTGCTCTAAAAAGAATTATTCTGGCTTCTCTAGTCTCTCCACATAACTATTGTAATTTTGCGTGATTCTATTAAATCTCCTTTACACCCTCTCCAAGGTCTTCATATCCATCCGAAAGTAAAGTGCACATGATTGAACACAATACTCCAGCTACAGTCTAGCCATTGTTTTATAGAAATTTAGTATAACTTCAATGTCTTATACTCCATCCTTTTATGAATATAGTCGCAGATTGTGTAAAAGTTTTTTTTAACAGCCTTATATACATATGTACATACAAATTAGGATCAGGAATAGGCTACTCAGCTCTTCGAACCTACTATGCGTTAAATAAGATCATGACTTACCTGATAGTAGCTTTAACCCCACAGTCCTACTTATTCCTTTGTTAATTAAGAATCTATCTAGAGCTGCCCTTAAAACATTCAAAATTTCTGCTCCATTGCCTTTTGAGGAAGAGCGTTCCACAGACTCACAATCGTCTAAAGGAAAAAAAAATTCTCATCTCTATCTTAAATTAGTTACCCCTTATTTTTAAACAGCGATCTCTAGTTCTAGATTCTGCGACAAGATGAAACATCATCTCCGCATCCATCGTGTCAATATCCCTCCAAATCTTAAATGTTTTGATTAAGTCACCTCACTGTTCTAAACTCTAGTGGATATACACCTAAGTTCTCCAACCTTTCCTCATACGACAACTCTCCCATTCCCAGGTTGAGTAAATCTTCTCTGAACTGCTTCTAATGTATTTTCATATGTCCTCAGATAAAAAGACCAATAATGCACACAGTACTCCAGATGTCATCTTATTAACGCCCTGTACAACTGCAGCATAACTTCCCTACTTTTGTAATCAATTCTCCTCACAATAAGCAATAACATTATATTAGCTGTCCTATTTATTTCTTGTAACAGCTTACCAACCTTTTATGATTAATGCACTAGGATGCCCAGATTCCCCTGCATCTCAAAGCTCTGAAATTTTGCACCATTTAGATTGTGAGGTTTTTCTTGCCAAAATGGACAATTTTGCATTTGCCCACATTATACTCCATTTGCCAAATTTTTGCCCGTTCACTTAACCTATCCTCAACTTGTTCAGCTATTTCAAAGGTTACACTCCCAGGTAATGCATATTGCTTTGTATCATTATCACTTCTGTTATTTCATCACCCTGCTTTATTCCATATCTTAATACATCCCTTTCATTCTTCCATAATCTCTCCACATCCCTTTCACAGCTTTTATATTTGCTTAAAATGTATTATAAATCAAACATTTTCCGGTTCTGGTAAAATAATGATTGACCTCAAGTTGTATTTTTTCTCCACAGCTGCTGCCTGATTTATTGAATACTCACAGCATATTCTCCTTTTGTGTCAAGTTTTATATATATATATAGATAAATATGAACTAAGCTTAGCTTCCACTGAAAGGTCCGAAAAAAATCTGTGCTTTCAATTTCTGAAACACCATAAACGTTCAAAGTTTTACTCATGTCTCTTAACAGTTTAAAGATTTGGATCATGCAGTCTTGTTAACCTTAGTTGTACCAATGAAAGCGAGGTAAGGATGAACCTGTCCCAATAACTTAATGGGATTAATTTTTAACTCTAATAATCTAGCAGAAAATAAGTGGATGGGAGTCAACACAGGTTACATATCTACTTGCTTCCTGATTGATCACAATGTTAAGTTGCAGGATATTGCATGGACATTAGGCCCCTGACAAAGCAAGAGCAATATTCATAAATGTAACTGCATATAGGTCGCAATTGTGTTAGTAAGACCCTGATGCAATTTTAACCACAGCCAAAGCAGGCAATATCTTAATAGAAGATGTTCTGAAGACAGAAGAGGCCTTTCAGTTAAGACTAAAACTAGTCTTTGTAGTATCAGGTGGGACAGGAATCACTCTCTACATTGACCCATTGTTCTTTTTCTCTCTTTTTCTCTTGTGAGACCCTCTTGGAACTTTCTTCCCACTCAATTAATGGTCATGTTGCCCTCATCTTCATCTGCCAGCAATTTCTCAGCTTCACATTGACTTCATGTGGGGAAAGCATTTGTAATCGTGGTGGCCTCCTGCTACGATTGATTGGCAAGATGTCAGGATGCCAGAACCATTTATCATTAGAAACTGGTCCTGCTTAAAATTCACACAAGCATCTTGACTTCAGAATCATCTGTCATTCTTCCCTGCACTGTTTCAAAATCATAAACTGACTTCAAATACTCTGAAAAAAAATATTAATCAAAGGCACATCCTTAACGCTTCCACTGTAACTCACCATCAAGGAACTGACTGTTGTTTACTACCCAGCCTATGCTTGGGAGTTAATGATGCCTAAATGTGGTTCATCAAACTGTCTCACATCAGCCAATTCAGGTTATAATTATCATTTACGCTCCCAAATTCCTATCAGCATCCATACAAGCTATTGAGTGAATGAATTTGCACTTGCTTGCCAATTATCAAATAAGTCAAACAACAAATTTGTAAACTAACATTGTTTATTCGCCTTAGAATCATTGTTATCAGCACTTTAAGTTAAACATTGAGTGCACAGGTAATTAACAGACGGGGTTAATTGATGAAATAAATGACAAGAGGTTACAAAAGCAATTCGGTTATGCCGCTGTAATTACACATTAATAGCATTCTGATTAAAAATGTATGAGATCGGTGGCTGAATTTGTTGATTGATAAATTGCTAAGATTAATTTAGGAATAGACTGCCTAGATCGCTGACATGTTAACAGCATTATCTGCTGAATAGATTAAAGTTTCTAGGCTGACTGTTAGCAATATTTGCACAATTTGAACACAAAGCCCTGCCGATGCTAGAAACCTGAACAAAAGATAGAAAATGAGGAAACAGCCAGCAGGTTTGGCAGTATCTGTAGAGAGAGAAAAACAGAGCTCACGTTTTAGGGTTCTAACATAGGGCCATTGATTTAAAATGTTGGACCCGACTAAACTTTCTCCATTCCTGTTGAAAATCAATGGCTGGCCCACTGCTTCCTTCACAGTGGGTCACAGCATGGTGGGCCTGGAAAATCCCAGCCATGAACTTTATTTCTTTCTCAGCATCTCCTGGCTGGTCTGCTGAACATCTTCTATTTTTATTTGCAGGATTTATGCAACCTTATTCTTGTGAGCAAGTGTGGATAGAATGTTTGCTTGGCCATCCTCTGGGAAAACACAAGTCAGGAATGTAATGGAACCCTCTGCTTGAATGAGGCTTAGCACAATGCGGGGGTGGTGTCATAGTGGTATCGTCACTGAATTAGTAATCCAGAGACCCGGGGCAAGATCAGGGAACCTGGGTTCAAATTTCACCACAGCACAGGGTAAAACTTGAATTCCATAAAACAAATCTGAAATTAAGGCTAAAAACCATTGTCAATTGTTGTAAAAGCCCATCTGGTTCACTAATGCCCTTTAGGGAATCTGTTACCCTTACCTGGCCTGGCCTACATGTAATTCCAGGCCCACAACAATGTGATTGACTAACAAATGGTGGACTGTTAGGGATGGGCAAAGAACGTTGGTCGAGCCAGCGATGCTCACATCCCATAAATAATAAAGAAAAGCAGCTTGCCACTAATGCACAGTAGCAGCAATGAGATATGTAGCCTAGTTATTGGTTTCAGGTGTTGGTTCAGGGATACTGGGAGACATTGCTTCTTCAGATAGCACTGTGGGATGTTTCACACCCATCTGCAAGGGGAGACGGGGTCTTTGTTTAACATCATATCAGAAAGGCAGTAGCTGGAATTATTCAACCTTGCTCCCATCCCACTGCAGTGACTGCAGGTTTAGTGCCAAATTCTGTATTCTCCCTTGTAGTGGTAATGGGCGTGCAAGAGTGGAGAATTCTAGCCAGCATCTCTCAAATAGCTCTCTCCATTCATATAATGTCCTTGTTATCTGTGGGTTGCATCATTGCAGCTCAGCTGTATTTTGATATTACAATGGGACAAGTAGAAGAGGCAGTTCCCAAGAGCTACGTAGCTGGTATAGCGATTGAACCCACACTGTCAGCATTATTCTACACCATACTCTAATCAACTGTGCTAACCTGCTCCAACACTGGAACACACCCTCAGGGCTGCACATAAATTCCAGCCCAGATTAATCTGGACATTAGCCCAGATTAAAAGGCACGCATTGGAATAAGTTACATTAAGCTCACATACTTGGTCAGGAGTGTTACCCTATTGTATCACTGTGAGGGCTAGGTATTATTCCATCTGTGCCTGCACTGTTTTGTAAATTATTGAGATTAATTTAGGATTAGACATTTCGGAAAGCTGACAGGTTAACAGCAATATCTTCTGAATAAATCAACAATACCTAGAGAGTAATGAATGGAATTGCAGCATTGTTTGTGATCGCCTGTCGTTCTCATCTGCTTTGATGCCTTGCTTTTGTTATGCATTGGACACAGTAACCATGGTTACACATTGGTATATTTTATGATCTTATTGTCTTAACATTATGGCCAGATCTTCATTCCATTCCCTGGAGCAATATTGTGATGTTGGAACTACAGCAATGTTGCATTGTGCAGTTTGTTGCAGATTGTTGAACATCTGCACATAGCCATTCACAACCATGAATTGACAGCACAGTATTTAAATGAAACAGCCCCCCTCCAAAAAAAACTTGCATTTATATATTGCACAGGCATTAAAGTATGATATAGTCAAGGAATGAGTATTGAGAAGTGTTAACTTGTAATTATGAAAATTGCAGCCAATTTACACACAGCAGATTCCTACAAACAACAGTGTAATAATTTCCAGATAATCTGCATTTTGTAATGTTGCTTGAGGGATTAACATTGGCCGTGATACCAGTGACAACTCAAATATGAAGGCAAAATACTGCAGATGCTGGAAACTGAAACCAAAGCAGAAAATGCTGGAAAATCTCGGCAGGCCTGACAACATCTGTGGAGAGAGAATAAAGCTAATGTTTTGAGTCTGGAAAACCCTTTGTCAGAGTGGAGAAATGTTGGCTCTATTCTCCCTCCACAGATGCTGATGGACCTGGTGAGATTTACCAGGAATAACTCAATTTCTCTTTTTGAGTTCATGCCGTTGGATCTCTTAACAGAGTAAATCTCACATTAACATCTGATCCAAATCTTCAATCATACAGATCCCTGTTACTACAGAATGGAAGTGCCAACTTTGTTTTTGTGCTTAGACCCAGGAGTGAGGCTTAAACGCATAACCTATTGAATATGAATGGGATCCTCCAATTCTTGCTGTGTTCTATCAACTGAGCCACAGTATAAACTGAAAGCACTGACTGAACACTTGCACAATATATTTTATTTGATTAACCAGTAACTGGTGTATAAATAATGTTATTAATTTGTAATTACCTTACGAATTAGCATTAAAAATATAAAATGAAAATGGCAACTGCTCAAAGTTGAAGAAGGTGCTGGGTGAGGGATGGTATAATAACCATTTTATATGAGTGGAAATGTGGTTAAAAGACTGGCAATCAATCCAGCTTCATGTAATATTCCTATTTCTGTTTAATTGTTTGTGCAGTAAGTGGCGGAGCTTTGCAATATTTATTCAAGTTGTTTTGGCTTGCAGCCCTATAAAAACCTGCAATAATTTTAATTAAAACTAGCAACATGTTGGCAAGACAAGGAAAAAGGAGCAGCGAGGGAAGGAAAAAGGGAAACGAGAGGGAAAAGAGATGAAAGGGGAGGGACAGGAAGAAGAAAGTGGAGAGAGAGAGGAGAAGAGGAATCGATAGGGAAAGGAGTAGGGGAATTAATAAGGGAAGTGGAAGTGGAGTGGGAAGGGGAATTTGCAGGGGGAGGGGAAGTGGAGGGGAAGAGGAAGTGCTGGGCAAGGGATGGATTATGGGGAGGAGGATGGAAAGGGGAAGAGTAGGAGGATGGAAGGGAAAGATATAAGGGCAACAGGGAAGGGGAGAAGAGGAAGGAGAATTGGGTGGGAAATGGGAGTGGGAATGAAAAAAATGGAATGGAGGAGTGAAGAGGAAGAAAAAATGAAGGGGTGATGGAAGCAGAATTGGAGAGGCAAAAGGGAGGCGAAGGGCAGGAGTAGGTGGAAGAGAAGGGATAATGGGAAAGTGGACTAGGAGGTAGAGGAGTACAGATTTGGAAAGGAGCGAAAATTAAAGGAAAAGAAATGGAGTGGGAGGAGGGAAGGAGAGAGAAAAGGGAGAAAGAAGAAGGGGTAGAAGAAAGAGTCAAGCATGTTAGGTTTTGAAAATGATGTAGAGATGCCAGCGTTGGACTGGGGTAAACTCAGTAAGAGGTCTGGCAACATCAATTTTAAATCCAACCGATTTATTTGATAGTAAATCTGCTAGCATTCGGCGCTTGTGCCTTCGTCAGGCGAATGAGGTGTTCTGGTCTCCAAAAGCACATATATCAGCACAGACAGTTTACAGATTGCTGATTAGAATGTGAATCCTTACACCTAACCTGCTATTCAAGTCTTAAAGTGGCTAACAATGTGAGTGCAAGGAACACTGAGCACTGAGGTTAAAGAGATATGTATTGTCTCCAGACAGCACAGTAAGTGAGGTTTTTTGCTAACCCAAAGGGGGCCTTCATGACACATGACAGAGCAGAGCCGCTGAGCAGAGACTGATAGCCAAGTTCCGCACACATGAGGACGGTCTTAACAGGGATCTTGGCTTCATGTCACACTATCTGTAACCCCCATGACTTGCCTGGGTTAGAAAAAAATCTCACTTACTGTGCTGTCTGGAGACAATACACATCTCTCTAACCTCAGTGCTCAGTGTTCCTTGTACTCACATTATTACCCACTTTAAGACTTAAATAGCAGGTTAGGTGTAAGGATTTGCATTCTAATCAGCAATCTGTAAACTGTCTGTGCTGACATGTGTGCTATTGCAGACCAGAACACCTCATTTGCCTGATGAAGGCACAAACGCCGAAAGCTAGCAGGTTTACTATCAAATAAGTCGATTGGATTTAAAATTGGTGTTGCCAGACCTTTTACCAGGTTTTGAAAATCACAGCAGTAGTGCGATCCCTCAAAATTTCAGACCACCTATAGACTATATCTTCCTCTGTTGAAAAAATGTAGAATAAATAAATGCCAGTCATTTTGCTGAGAGTTCTCCCAGACAGCATTGCAGAAGCTGCGGAAAATCACAGGAAACATAGAAACATAGAAACATAGAAAAACTACAGCACAACCAGGCCCTTTGGCCAACAAGTTGCGCCAGACATGTCTCTACCTATTACGTTTACCTATAACCCTCTGTCTTACTGAGTTCCATGTACTTAATTAAAAGTCTCTTAAAAGACTCTATCGAACCCCCTTCCACCACAACTGCCAACAGCCGATTCCACGCACCCACCATTCTCTGAGTGAAAAACTTACGCTTGACATCTCCTCTGTACCTACTGCCAGCATCTTATACCTGTGTCCTCTTGTGGCAACCATTTCAGCCCTGGGAAAAAGCCACTGAGCATCCATTCCATCAATATCTCTTATCATCTTATATACCTCTATTAGGTCACCTTTCACCCTTTGTCTCTCAAGGAGAAAAAACCAAGCTCTCTCAACCTATCCTTATAAGGCATGCCACCTAATTGAGGTAACATCCTTGTAAATCTCCTCTGTACCCTTTCTATGGTTTCCACATCCTTGTTGTAATGAGGCGACCAGAGCTGAGCATACTCCAAATGCTCCCTGACCAGGGTCTTACACAGTCTATCATTATCCCCCAACTCCTAAACTCAATTCCTCAACTGATGAATGCCAGTACACCTTCTTAACCATAGCCTCTACCTGCGGAGCTGCTTTGAGTGTCCTATGAACCTGGACCCCAAGATGTTCTGATCTTCCACACTATCAAAAGTCTTACTGTTAATATTGTATTCCATCATCCTATTTGGCCTGCCAAAATGAATCACCACACACTTATCTGGCTTGAAGTCCATCTGCCACTTCTCCGCCCAGTCTTGCATCCTATCAATGTCTCGTTGCAACTTCTGACATCCCTCCACACTACCTCCAACCTTTGTGTCATCAGCAAACTTGCTAACACATCCCTCCATTTCCTCATCCAGGCCATTTATAAAAATCACAAAGAGCAAAGGTCCCAGAACAGATCCCTTGGACACCTTACTCGTGACCGACCTCCATGCAGAAAAAGACCCATCGACTATCACTCTTTGCCTTCTGTGGGCAAGATGTAGAGATGCCGGCGTTGGACTGGGGTAAACTCAATAAGAGGTCTGACAACACCAATTTTAAATCCAACCTATTTATTTGATAGTAAACTTGCGAGCTTTCGGCCTTTGTAGTCTTCCTCAGATGAAGGCTACAAAGGCCAAAAGCTCGCAAGTTTACTATCAAATAAATAGGTTGAATTTAAAATTGGTGTTGTCAGACCTCTTTCTGTGGGCAAGCCAATTCTGAATCCACAAAGCAATGTCTTCTTGGATCCCATGCCTCCTCACTTTCTCAACAAGCCTTATCAAACGCCTTGTTGAAGTCCACATATACTACATCTACTGCTCTTTCTCTGTCAATGTGTTTAGACACATTCTCAAAAAATTCAATCAGGCTTGTAAGGTATAATCTGCCTTTGACAAAGCCATGCTGACTATTCTTGATCATACTGTACCTCTCAGGATCTCCTCCATTAATGTACCAACCACTGAGTTTACAGTCCCTGGTCTATCATTTCCTGGGTTATCTCTTCACCCTCTCTTGAATAAAGGAACTACATCCGTAATCCTCCAATCCTCTGGAACCTCTCCCGTCTCCATTGATGACGCAAAGATCATCACCAGAGACTCAGCAATTTCTTCCCTCATCTCCGACAGTAACCTGGGGTACATCCTACTCGATCCTGGTGACTTATTTAACTTGATGCTTTTCAAAAGCTCCAACACATCCTTTTTCTTAATATCTACATGCTCAAAATTTTCAGTCCACCGCAAACCTGCACTACAACCACCAAGATCCTTTTCCACTGTGAATATTGAAGTAAAGTATTCATTGAGTAGCTCTGCTATTTCTATCAGTTCTACACAAACTTTCCCACCGTCACACTTGATAGGTCCTATTCCTTCACATCTTATCCTCTTGCTCTTCACATATTTGTAGAATGCCTTGGGGTTTTCCTTTATCTTGCCTGCCAAGGCCTTCTCATAACCCCTTCTGGCTTTTTTGATTTCCTTCTTAAGCTCCTTCCTATTAGCCATTACTCTTCTAGTTCTCTAACATTACCTAACTCCCTGAACCTTTTGTAAGCTTTTCTTTTCTTCTTGACTAAATTCATTACAGCCTTCATGCACCACAGTTCCTGTAACCTAACATAACTTCCCTGTCTCACTGGAATGCTGCTGTGCAGAACTCCAGATGAATATTCCTTGAAAATTTGCTACATTTCTTCTGTGCATTTCCCTGAGTAAACCACTTTCCAATTTATGCTTTAATTTCCTGTCTGATAGCCTCATAATTCTCCTTACTCTAATTAAACACTTGCCTTGCTCGTCTGATCCTATCTTTCTCCAATGCTAATGTAAAGGAGAGTTAAAATCACTATCCCCAAAATGATCTCCCACTGAAAGATTTGACAGATTCATTTCCCAATACCAAATCAAGTACAGCCTCTCCTCTTGTAGGCTTATCCACATACTGTGTCAGGAAACCCTCTTGAACACATCTAACAAATTCCTCCCCATCTAAACCCTTTACTATAGGGAGATTCCAATTGATATTTGGGAAATTAAAATCTCCCATTACAACTCTGTTATTATTACAACTTTCCAGGATCTGTTTCCCTATCTGCTCTCAATATCCCTGTGGCTTATAGAAAACACCCAGTAAAGTTAAATACCCCTTCCTATTCCGAATCTCCACCCACAGAGACTCTGTAGACAATCCCTCCATGGCATCCATCTCTTTTACAGCTGTGACTCTATCTAGCAGAACATCAGAGAAATGTGTAAATAGTGTTTCCTGCCATGACCAATAATCATTGACCAATTCTGAAAACCTTTTTAAGAAATTCTCAATAATTCTTTGACTGCTATAATTTCTGACTGTTCTCGGGAACAGTGAATTGAAAAACAGCGGCCAATTTAGTTTTAATGAAATTCTAACATTTTTCAGTTGCAAAAGAATGAGTGGGATGCTATAAATTCAATCCAATTGTGATTAACAACAATAATAGCAACTTGTATATATACAGTGCCTGTAATGTAGTAAAACATTCAAGTTTGCTTTATGCAGATGTAATCAACCAAATTTAACACTGTTCTACTTAAGGAGATATTAGAACAAGTGAACAAAAACATGATAAAATATTAGTTTTGAAGAAGTGTCTTAAAGGAGGGAGAGAGAACACAACAAAGAGCAATTTCCAAACCAATTAAATACGCCATCATATAGAAACATGAGGAGATTGTTGATGGAAAATGTTCAGGAAGAGGCTGCATCAAGAAGTCCCATCTCTGCTTTAAGAAAAGCAACAGTTGATTGGCACAACCTTCAGCTCAGTTGTGACACAAGGATTCTTCAGATGTACTGTGAGTGATCAACGTCATATCATATCTCCTTGTACTCTGAAGTATTGATCTTATCCTACAGCGTTCAGGCATTGGAAGATAGGAGCATCCACCTCACCTGTAGAATTAACAACCCATGTTCAAATTGGGATGTCCAAAACACCCTGGGTTTTGGGTGTTGGACATGATCATAATTTCACTGGCATTGTGATGAGACCCCACATAGGTTAGAGCTCTGATTTCCCGGTAAGTCATTGGATTAAATTATAGGGGTTTGGGAGAGAAACAGAATGATGTTAGGGTCCATGATCAAGATACTGGGTAGGAAGACTATAAATCTCAAAAGTATTGTTTGCTGGTTTTGGGAATCAATTTGGGGAGGAATGATGGGAGGGCAGAGAGGTTGGGTGAACTGAGTAGTCTGAATTGGGAGACCTCGGGAATGGGAGAGGTAATAATAATGGTCTTGCTTGCATTATGCTTTTAAGGAAAACCTCACCTTAATATCACAATCCTAAAGTGTATGGAGGGGCAGAGGGATTCGTATGTATAGCTTTTTTAAGTTGGCAACTGGGATTTTGGGCTATATAAACAAAGATATTGAATACAAAATAAGGAAGTTATTGCTGACCTTAGCAGAGCTTTACATAAAGCTCTGGTTAGGCTACAACTTGAATGTTATGTCTAATTCTAGACATTATTCTGACTTTAGGTAAGGTATTCTTGAGAGGGTGCAGAGGAGCTTTACCAGAATGGTTCCAGGGATGGAGCATCTTAGCATCAAGGTCAGCTTGGGGAATTTGATACTATTCTCGTTGAAGTAAAGGAGATTGAGGGGAGATTTGATGGAGGTGTAAAAGATTATGGCAGGTTTAGATAAGGTAGACAAAGTAAAATTGTTCTTGTTAGCTGCTAGTGCAAGAACTGGAGGACAAAGATTTAAGGTTTTGGATAAGAGATATAAGATCAATGTGGGGAAAAACTTTCTAAGGTTGTGATTGATAACGAATTGGAACTTGTTGCTCATGAGGCTGGTGGAAACAGAGATGATCAATGATCTCAAAAGGCAATTTGATAGGTACTTGAGGAAAATTAACCTGCAGGACTGAAGGGCCTGAGCAAGGATGTGGAACTGACTGGATTTCTCTACATGAGACAACACTGAATCAATTAACCAAAAGAACTCAATGGCTCAAAGGAAGGTTGGTGATAGGGTCCCTGGGAGCTAATCTGCAGTAATGGATTCTGGAGGTTTGGTTCGTGGAAGGACTGGTAATAGTTGCTGGATTCTTTAATGTTGGGTCAAGAGGAGAACTTCTGCTCTTTCTGGTTCCATATTTATGTAACTAACTTGCGGCAGATATTTCCTAAAGCTGGTTTTTTTGAATGCAGCCTGAGATAAAACTGGCTGCCCCTGGGAAAACCAATCCTGAAATAGGGGCTTTAAACAAAGGTTTGTACATGTTTGATAGCTCCAATCTGCTTTGGGCAACTTGTCTTGTTTACCCTCACAGCATTTTGCTGATGGCACATCTTCCCAACAGAGTGTGCACGTCCTTCCTGCCTGCTAAACTAGGGCCTTAGGAGCCTGAGCAGTCTTCACAAGACAGGCACTTTATGGCCCAATTTCTAGGCATAACTTTTCTGCCCTCCCCACCTGCCTAAATCCCAGAATTTGAAATAAAATGTTATGGGTTCTATAAAAGCTCATATGTGCAAGATTCCAGAAATCCTAATATCACAGAGTACTCTCCTCCATGATAAAACTGCACAATGACTCCACATGAACACAAATAATTTAAGATATGTGTTGTTAATTAACAATGATTGATTTGAGTGATTACTTCAAACTGCAGGCATCCAATTAAGAATTTGAGAAGCTAAATCATACTTAGGCTGTAACGAGTTAGAAGCTGTCTTTCTTATTTTCAAGCAGTCTTTTTTTATCACAAAATAAGCAACATGTAAATAAACAAACCTAATGGATCTTTGTAATCAATTTTACCCCTTTCAAATATACACATGGGTCATAATAACAGATTAATAATGTTAAATGGATCACCAGAGTCTTGTTAGTATTCACAGGTTAAACTATTGTTACAGATATTACAGCTTAACTCAAGCTGAGCAAATATCTATTTTGGGCAAACACTGCCAGAAGAATAGCTTTTGGTATTTAGCCTCATTTTTATAATTCTATCACCTTACATGCAGATGTTTTAGAGGTACATTTCACTAATGCATGCACCCAGCACAGAGCTGGAATTCTGTTGCCATTCATGCCAGCAGGATTCTCTAGTCCCACAGCAGTGCATTCTGCTGACCTGTTTCCCACCATTATTGGATGACAATGTAAGAACAATGAAAGTAGCAAGAACAGAGAATTCTAGCAAACAGCAACTACCTCCTACCAGCAGGAAGCACACAACTGCGAGGCAGAATCTTAGCCCACATTTTCAAAAAACATCTGATAAGGTACTGCACAAAAGACTCCATAACAATGTAAAAGCACATAGTATAGTAGTGGTATATTAGGATCACAGAGAATAAATTTACTGGTAGAAGGCAGAGAGTTGGGATATGAGAGATACTTTCAGAATGGCAACTTGTAATTGGTAAAATGCCACAAGGATTAGTGCTGGGGCCATAATATTAATAACGTGGACAAAGATAGTGAATTACCAAGTCTGCAGATGACACAAATATGCATGGGAAGGCAAGTAGTGAGGATGACACAAAGGGTGGAATTTTCTGGCCCTGCTCACCCCAATGCCAGAAAATCCCACTCGAGATCAACGGATCTTTGCATGGTCCATATCCCGCTCACCATGATTCCCGTGGCAGACTGGATGAGAAAATTGCGCACAAAGATCTACAGAATGATGTAAGCAGGTTAAGTTAGTGGGCAAAAACTTGGCAGTTGGGATATAGTATATAAGAAAATATATATGAAATGAAAAAGGAGCTAAATATTATTGAACCAGAGAAAGACTGCAGACAGCTGCAGCACAGAGGGAATGTACGCAAGTTCAGCATGTAGTAGAGTAGTCAATAGAATGCTGGCTTTTATTTCAAAGTGAATTGAGTATAAAAATAGGAAGTCTTGTTAAAACTATACAGGATGCAGTTGGTCTTTAATTCTGAATTGTAGTAAGCCATTCAGTTGTGTCACTTGTTGCAAAAAATAATGCAACAGTTAAAGAATGCAGCCCATCATCACTGTCTGATGTCAACTGGGAATGGACCATAGAATCCCTACAGTGCAGAAGGAGACCATTCATCACATCCAGTCTGCACCAACTCTTTGAAAGAGCATCATAACCAAGTCTTGTCCCCTGCTCAATCCTCGTAATCCCATGCATTTATAGAATGTAGAACATAGAACATAAAACAGTGCAGCACAGTACAGGCCCTTGGCCCTTGATGTTGTACCGAGCTAGTCCGAACTCAAGACCAAGCTATGCCACTCCCTATCATTCTGGTGTGTTCTATGTTCTGTTGGATAGTATTCACAGGTTAAACTATTGTTACAGATATTACAGCTTATCTCAAGCTGAGCAAACATCTATTTTGGGCAAACACTGCCAGAAGAATAGCTTTTGGTATTTAGCCTCATTTTTATAATTCTATCATCTTACGTGCAGATGTTTTAGAGGTACATTTCACCAATGCATGCACCCAGCACAGAGCTGGAATTCTGTTGCCATTCATGCCTGAAGGATTCTCTAGTCCCACAGCAGTGCATTCTGCTAACCTGTTTCCCAATAACCACTTGAAAGTTCCTAAAGTGTCCGACTCCATTATCACAGCAAGCAGTGCATCCTACACCCCAACCACTCTCTGAGTGAAGAATCTGCGTAAAGTTTGACAACATCGATTTTAAATCCAACCGATTTATTTGATAGTAAATCCACGAGCTTTCGGCCTTTGTGGCCTTTGTCAGGTGAATGAGGTGCTCTGGTCTCCAAAAGCAGTTTATGGATTGCTGATTAGAATGCGAATCCTTACACCTAACCTGCTATTCAAGTCTTAAAGTGGCTAACAGCAGAGATTAGAGAAACGTGTATTGTCTCCAGACAGCACAGTAAGTGAGGTTTTTTGCTAACCCAGGCAAGTCATGGGGGTTACAGATAGTGTGACGTGAACACCTCATTCACCTGATGAAGGCCACAAAGGCTGAAAGCTCGTGGATTTACTATCAAATAAATCGGTTGGATTTAAAATCGGTGTTGTCAAACTTTACTGAGTTTACCCCAGTCCAACGCCGGCATCTCTACGTCATGAAGAATCTGCCTCAGACATCCCTCCTTTTTTTCCCAGCATGAACCTTATAGTTATACCCCCTAATGACAGCTATATCCACCCGAGGAAATAGTCTCTGCAAGTCCACTTTATCTATCCCCCTCATCATCATCTTATAAACCTCTATTAAGTCACCTCTTATCCTCTTCTGCTGTAAAGAGAAAAGCCCTAACTCCCTCAACCTTTCCTCATAAGACCTACTCTCTAAACCAGGCAGCATCCTGGTAAATCTCTTCTGTACTCTTTCCAATGTTTCCACATCCATCTTATAGTGAAGTAACCAGAACTGCAAACAATATTCCTGTATATTGTGGTCTCACCGATGTCCTGCATAGTTACAGCATAACCCCATGACTGTTAACTTTCTTTATAATCGTTTCTGGGGTAAAGATACATAGACAATTCAACATTGATTGTCCAACTGCCTGACGGTATTAAAATTCAACCACATAGTATACAATGGGACTCAAACCCCCTGTTAATAAATGCTAACACACTGTAAGCCTTCTTCACGGCTCTATCCACTTGATGGCAACCTTCAGAGATCTGTAATATGAACCCTAATTTAACTTGGCGATGTGGGAGGAAACTGGAGCACCTTGAGGAAACCCATGCAGTCACCAAAGGCTGGGAATTGAATCCAGATCCCTGGCACTGTGAGGCAGCCATGCTAACTAATCTTCACCGTGCTGCCATGTACAAAACATTCTTAGTCAATGCCCAAGACCAGAGGAAGAAATACTTAAAAAGGTTGTCATATGTGCTTTCCTCCAACAAATCTCTGCACCAGATCACCATTAACAATTTTTCTTCCACTGTACCCTAGTCTGCTACTTTGCCCACATCTGATGTTACTGTTGACTTAACTAACTTTGCTTGCAGTTCTCATTTCCTCAGTTTCAACCAGTTATTATTGTTAGGAAAGTGACTCAAATCTATCAAGAAGAAAAAAAAAATCCAGCTAAGATTTCTTATGGGGCATTTTCAATTCTAAGAATTGTGATCACATATCAGTGAGAAATGTTCAAGTTGAATTCTATTTCATTACTTTTCACCACTCATCTATTATGTGGTCAATTTCAGATCTTAGCTGTTTGTCTTATTTTCCTATTAGATTCTCCCATTTCCAGTCTGTTCTACTCCAGAAAACAAGTGATGGATGGAATGGAGTCACCCTCTACACACTTTTATAGTTATCTACACAGCGTAACCCAAAAAGCTACAATTTCAGTCTCTATCACATCATAGGAGCTCAGATGAATCTCTAGTCAATTCCCTACCTACATGCAATTAAGCACAATTAATATGCAAATAACATGCAGCCTGTCTCCTTTCTTACAATTTCCTCACAAGTCTCTTACAATTTTTGCCTTTTGAAATGTCTGGATAGAATAATCTTTGCATAGTATGGTTCATTTTATTCCTCTTTCAGCATTTTAAAACCCATGACTGATATATTAAACTCATTAACTGTCTGCTACTTGTGAAAACAATTGGAACTCCTAATGGCTTACACAGCAATCTTTGTTTCTGAATTGGAACTTTATTCAACAGAAGTGTGGTTTGGACATTTGTAGCTTCCAACGTTATCGCTCTCTTTGAAGATGAATTCCCTTTGGATTCTTGCTGCAACCTGCTCTCCTTGCCTGTGAATGTCTTGTTTTCTTCTTGGAACTTCTACAAAGGATTATTTCCAGTCTTATCAGAAATCTGTAGAGCATGTAGGGCAGTGACATTTGTTTTTGATTGAATAAATGGCCTCCTTCTGTGCTGTTAACTTTCTTTATAATCGTTTCTGGGGTAAAGATACATAGACAATTCAACATTGATTGTCCAACTGCCTGACGGTATTAAAATTCAACCACATAGTATACAATGGGACTTGTTATGTTCTGGGCTGCTTTGGTTATGAACATACCTATGAATGTACAAAGATGTGAATGAGGAGCAGGAGTAGACTATTTGGCTCTCATGCCTGCTCCGCTATTCAATAAGATCATTGCTGATCTGTTTGTAATCTTGACTCCACTTTTCTGTCCACCCAGATAACTTTTCATCCTCCTTATCTAAATCAAGAATTCATATACCTTTGCTTTAAAAATAATCAAAAACTCTGCTTGTACTGTGGAAGGGAATTCCAAAAACTCATGACTCACTGAGAGAAATATAGTTCTCCTAATCCCTGTTTTAAATGGTAATTTTTAAACTGTGACCCCTAATTTGAAATTCTCCCACAACAGGAAACATCCTCTCCATGTCCACCTGTCAAGACCCCTCAAGAACTTGTATATTTCATCCAAGTCAGTTCTTATTCTCCTAAACTCTAACAGATACAAGCCAATCTTTTCTCATAAGACAACAGTCCCATTCTAGGTATTAGTCTAATAATCCTCTCTGAGCTGCTTCCAACACATTTACATCCTTCCTTAACTAAGGAGACAAATACCTTATATACCAGTCCAGATGTGATCTGACCAATGCCCTGTACAAAGCATAACCACCCTACTTTTGCATTTTATTGCCCTTGCAAAAACAATAATATCCTATTAGCTTTCCTAATTACTTGTTGTACCTGCATGCTAATCTTTTGCAATTAATATAGTAGGGCATCCAGATCACTATATAGCTTAGAGCTCTGCAATCTCTCACTATTTAGACAAAATGTTTCCCTTTTATTCTTTCTGCCAAGATGGACAATTTCACATTATCCTTCATTTGTCAGATCTTTGCCACTCATTTAATCAATCTATAAACTTTTGTCACCTCCATATGTCTTCCCTATTTTTGTATCATCAGCAAATCTAGCAACAATATCTCTGGCCCTTGATCAAAGTCATTTATATCAATGGTAAAAAAAAATTGAGGTTTCAGCACTGATCACTGTGGCAAACCTGTTCCATCTTACCAATTAGAAAATGACCCATTTATGTCTATATTCTATTCCCTGTTAGCTTACTGATCTCCTATCCATACCAACATGCTAACCCTACATCATGAGCTTTTATTTTTCAAAAAAAAATTTGGTATATCATCAAATATCATCAGCTCATTCTCCTTTATCCACAGTATACGTCACTCCTTCAAGAAGTCCATTAAATTGGTCAAACAAATTTCCTTCCCACACAACCATGTTAACTCTGATTAACTTAATTTTTTCTGAGGACTACTACAACATCTTTATAATAATAGCTTCTAACATTTTATCTAAGATAGTTGTTTTCTAACTGGCTGGACGTTTTCTGCTTTCTGTCTCCCTCCATATTTTCTAACCTAATGGAATCAACTCTGAATCCAGGCAACTGTTGAAAATTGAAACCAATGCATTCAATATCTTACTAACCACTTCTTTTAAAATGTTAAGATAAAGCCTATCAATCGTGGGTACTTGTCAGCCCACAGCCAACTATTTTCTTAGATCCACTTCTCCAGTGATTCCTTGAGATCCTCCCATTTGCTGATTTACAGCTATTTCTGGGATGTTACTTATATTTTCTATAATGAAGACTAGTTCAATTCATCTGGCATCTTCTTTCCTTCCAATGTTAATGCCCACGTCATGTTCTGTAGAACCAACATTGTTAACTCTTTCCTTTTCAAAATACCTGTAGGAACACTTTCTATCTATTTTTATACTTCTAGCTAGCTCTCTTCCAAACTCTAATTTTTCCCTCCTTATCAAACTTTTGGTCATATTTTATTATTATTTATATTCTGTACAATCCTCTGACCTGGCACCCAAGCTTGTACAATTATACCTTTTCTGTGGCTAGGATTTTGCATCCCTTCACATCTGATGGGCTATTATGGTCCCACTGAAGTAAACAACAATTTAAATGGTTCACTGCATTGACTGGGAGGACAAGCTCTGACAGGACTATAAAATCCTGGCCTTTGATTCTATCTTTAACCTTTTAATTAGCCATGGATGATGGGCCCTCCTTTTGGAATTTTCGTTTCTAATTGGAATGTATCCGAAATATCCCCTTAAATGTCTTTCACAGCATCTCTAATGGCTTATTTCTTAACCTAATTTGTCAGGCCTCTCTGCTTTCAAACCCTCATTATTATCTTTATTTAAGTTTAAGACACTAAGCTTTGACCCACTTTTATCCCCATCAAGTGCAATGCATCATTTAATCACATTATGATTGCTCTAACCCAAGGGAGCATGGGCTATGAGGTTATTAATTAATTCTATCTCATTGTATAATAGCAAGTCTAGAAAAGGCTGCTGTTCTGAAAAACTATCCCGAAAATATTTTATGAACTCTTCACCTAAGCTACCTTTGCTCTTCTAATTTAAATACATAACACCCTTAGGAATGCGCCTTCTGATTTGGTCAGTGGTCAGGGACAGGAGGCTTTGATTCAGTTGAAGCTGGTAAGGTATTGCAGCGGGAAAGAGTACAGGACCCACAGTCTTTGCAATTGTCCAGCAGGTTGGATAATTTTTCAACTTTTCAGCTTCTCTCTACATATATTATAACCCTCATGATTACGCTGTAACTTTGTGACAAGCTCCCATTATTTCTACTTTTATACCCTACTCTACTATTTGGGTACCATTTGGACTATCCAACTCTTCCACAAATGATTTTTTGTCTTTATCTTTTCTTATTTCACAACCCAAACCACCTCTACATCCCGATTTCCTAAGCTTAGTTTATCCCTTTCTATTGTGCTAATGCCATCACTAATTAACAGAGCGATCCCTTCACCCTTTTCTAGTATCCTGCCTTTACCAAATGTCATGTATCCTTCAATGTTCAAGTCCCAATCTATGTCATCCAGTCGTGATATTATTGCTTTCCGCATGAACTTTGATGACTGGACCCTTTCCTTCTCTCTCCAAGTTTCTCTCCAGCCCTGAATAGGTGTCCTAAACCATAGCACCAGGCACACAAAACAGCCTTCCAGACTCTTACCCTTTGCTGCAGGGAACAACGTGAATTCCCCACACTACATTCCTTTTTGCTCCCCCAACATGAGTGGCTTAATATACTTGCCAAGGCTTTTCAGCCCATCCATCCTTCAGCCTCCATTGTTACCTAAATAAGCTGAAAAATCATCAAACCTGCCGGACAATTGCAAAGACTGTGGGTCCTGTACTCCTTCCCTCTGGGATGCCTTATCAGCCTCAGCTAGAATTAAACCCTTCTGTCCACTGACCACAAACCAAATCAGAAGACCTATTTCTAAGGATGTTATATACTTATGTGGTTGCATGATTGTTTTAAGAGTCAGTCACATGATTTGATGATGATGTCATTGGGGTGTTTCATAGGTTCCTGTTTTAGTTTAATTTCTAATCTGTACAGGTAACAGCACCTAATATAAGTCTATTATCGTTATTTTAAATCTACGTGTGCAAACCTTGAGCAGAATTCTCTTGTTGCACACATCATGCTGCTGCTGCAAGCAAGATGGAGAACTTGGTGCTCAGCTAAATCTCCATTCACTGCAGCAAGACAGGAGAATCCCAATTGCAGGTTTGGTCAGAGAATTCTGGCCCACATTTTTTCTCTTTGTTTACAACTCACAATCTCTAACATAGTTAGGACGTTACAAAGGGTGTGATTGCCTTCTGAATCGAGGCAACTTTCCTCCTTGGTGCACTGCAGGGTCTGCAGTTCCCCCTCCAGTTCAATAACTCAGAGCCAAAGCTCCTCGAACCTCAAACACTTACAGCAGATGTATTTGCCTTGGATCACAATGGCATTCAGGACTTCATATGCTGCAGTTTGGAGCCATCACTCATCTGTTCTGCTATGCTTAATTAACAAATTAATTAATTTATTTAATTTACTGTTTTCCTTCTTTATATATTTATTTGTCTTACTACCAGTTTGTGTGCTATTTAAAATTTTAGCAATAGAATAGACCTTAACCACTTACCAAATACTAACCAGATGTGAACCAGACAGCTAGCTTCTTCCCTGTATTAGAGTAAAAAAGTTAGGAAAGCAAAGGCGAACCTCCTTCTCCTCTTCCCCAACTCCTTCATTCACCCAGCTCCTAGCCTGTTAAGAACACTGGAAATATTCAGCAGTCAAGACTTTAACAAACAAATCCTCAACAGCAATTATTGCCCATCTCTAATTGTCCTCAGAATGTGGTGCTGAAGCCATCTTCTTGAACAGCCACAGTCCATTGGTGTAAGTATACCCATCAGTGAACCAAATGAGTTTTTACAACAACCTCCTGGTTACACGATCACCATTATTGATACTAGATTTTTATTCCAGATTTATTGAACTTAAATTCCCCAGCTGTCTCAGCGGGACTTGAACTGTCACAATATTGGATCATTAGCTCAGACCTCTAGAATACTGATTCAGATGGTATTGGTGGTTGTGTTACTGAACTAGAATTGTTCAGTAACGAAAATGTCTATGAGCCTGACCAAAATGAAATGGAGATAGAGAATTTCCAGAATAGAATGTGAGTGGCATTCTTCCAGCATACTGTATTCTTAATGCCCATTTTATACATGGGAAATTAGTGTGGCTGTGATTGGATTCTTAAATTTTACTTCATTCTTAGAGTTACAAATGCGAAGAATGGGCAGGGCAAGACAAACTATCTCCTCGCTTGCTTCAAAAAACAACTCAAATTCAAAGTGAATCCAATTCGTGGTCCCCAAGAGAAAAACAGACAAGATCCATGCCAGCAAGAAAAGGCATTGCACCATGGATTGATCTGATGCTGGACCAATTTCAAAATTACTAAGTTATCACACATTTTAAATTGCTTTGTTCTCAACAATCTTGATAAACATTATAGTTGAAATGTTGAGTCATTTTTAATTTCTCTCTCCGATCAAATTGTTGCACGCTTGGAAAATCTAGCTTTTCTTTTTTTAAAACTTTTTTTCAAACACACACAATTGTAGAATTTTACCTCATCGAAGTCTAATTGGAAAAATTGTTCCACACAGACAGGTGATTTCTACGGAATTAGATAAAGTCTGCATTCTCTGGCAATTAATTGGAACAGCTTTGTGTAAAGTTCTTAAATGACACAGTGTAAAAAAACAAAATCCTTCGAACAACAATGGGCACAAGAAGGTAAAGTAAATATAGAAATCAATGCTCCACTAGTTAGGAGGTCAATAAGACAGGCGATTTATTTGCTGGTAAATGTGTGAGAATTTGGAGTCACCTTAATAAATGAACTATAATGCTTTAATTGGGAGTTATGGTCACTTTTACTAAGACAGCAAATCTTATTTTCTCTCATTCCCTGTTCCTTTCTGCAGAAATAATTTTTAAAATGTCCCTGACCTTACATAGAACATAGAACATAGAACATAGAACATTACAGAACAGAACAGGCCCTTCGGCCTTCGATGTTGCACCGACCAATTAGGAACAAGCAGTGACCCTCTAACCTAGACCATTCCCTTTTCATCCATAAACTTATCTACTAACCTCTTAAACGCCACCAAACTTGGCGCATCTACAACTGACGCAGGCAGGGCATTCCATACCCTTACCACCCTCTGGGTAAAGAACCTACCTCTGACATCTGTCCTAAAACCACCACCCCTTAATTTAAAGCTATGTCCCCTCGTGCTAGCTTTCTCCATCCTAGGAAAAAGGCTATCACTGTCCACCCTATCTAAACCTCTAATCATCTTATATGTTCAATAAGGTCTCCTCTTAGCCGCCTTCTTTCTAACGAAAACAACCTCAAATCCCTCAGCCTCTCTTCATAAGACCTGCCTTCCATACCAGGCAACATCCTGGTAAACCTCTTTTGTACCCTCTCCAATGCCTCCACATCTGTCTTATAATGCGGGGACCAGAACTACACACAATACTCCAAGTGTGGCCGCACTAGAGTTTTGTACAGTTGCAACATGACGTTGCGGCTGCGAAATTCAATCCCCCCACCAATAAAAGCTAAGACTCCGTATGCCTTCTTAACAACCTTATCAACTTGATTGCCAACTTTTAGGGATCTATGCACACATACACCAAGATCCCTCTGTTCATCAACACTATTAAGAGTCCTACCATTAGCCCTATACTCTACACATTTGTTATTCCTGCCAAAGTGAATTACCTCACACTTTTCCACATTAAACTCCATTTGCTACCTCTCGGCCCAGCTCTGCAACTTGTCCAAGTCTCTCTGCAAACTAGAACACCCTCTTCACTATCTACCACTCCTCCGACTTTGGTGTCATCCGCAAATTTACTAATCCATCCTTCAATACCCTCATCCAGATCATTTATAAAAATTACAAACAGCAGGGGCCCAAAACAGATCCCTGAGGTACACCACTAGTAACCGAACTCCACGATGAATATCTCCCATCAACCACCACCCTCTGTCTTCTATCTGCTAGCCAGTTCCTAATCCAATTAGCTAAATCACCCTCAATCCCATACATTTGCATTTTCTGCAGAAGCCTTCCATGGGCCACCTTATTGAACGCTTTACTAAAGTCCATATACACCACATCAACTGCCTTACCCCCATCCACCTCTTTGGTCACTTTTTCAAAAAACACAATAAGGTTAGTAAGGCACGACCTACCCTTCACAAAACCATGCTGACTATCCCCAATCAATTCATTTCTCTCTAAATAACTATAAATCCTATCCCTAATAATTCTCTCCAATACTTTGCCCACAACAGAAGTAAGACTCACCGGCCTATAATTCCCCGGAAAGTCTCTCTTCCCCTTCTTGAACAATGGGACCACATTCGCTATCCTCCAGTCTTCCGGAACTATACCCGTAACCAACGACGACCTGAAGATCAGAGCCAGAGGCTCTGCAATCTCCTCTCTCGCCTCCAGAGAATCCTAGGGTAAATCCCGTCCGGCCCAGGGGACTTATCTAACTTCAAACCCTCAAGAATATCTAGCACATCCTCCTTATCTACTTCAATACTTTCCAGTTTGCAACCCTGTATCCCAGTGTTCTCCACAACTACATTTACATCTCCCTGCGTGAATACCGAAGAGAAATATTTGTTCAGTGCCTCTCCAATCTCTTCAGGCTCCACGCACAACTTCCCACTGCTGTCTATGACTGGCCCTAATCTTGTCCTAACCAATCTTCTATTCTTAACATATCTAAAGAAAGCTTTAGGATTCTCCTTAATCCTATCAGCCAAAGTCTTCTCGTGTCCCCTCTTAGCTCTCCTCAATTCACTCTTTAGCTCCCTCCTGGCTAATCTATAGCTATCCATTGCACTAACTGAGCCTTCAAGCCTCATCCTGTCATAAGCCTCCTTTTTCCTTTTAACCAGCGAATTAACTTTTTTAGTACACCATTGTTCCCTTACTCGACCATTTCCTCCTTGCCTGACAGGGACATACTTATCAAGGACTCGCAGTAGCTGCTCCTTGAATAAGCTCCACATTTCAGATGTTCCCAGTCCCTGTGGTTTCCTAGTCCAACCTATGCACCCTAATTCCCTCGTTATGGCCTCATAATTACCATTCCCCCAGCTATAGCTACTGCCCCCAGCTTCATGCCTATCCCTATCCATCACTAAGGTGAACGTAACCGAATTGTGGTCACTATCACTAAAATGTTCACCAACTTCCAAGCCTAACACCTGGTCTGGCTCATTGCCCAGCACCAAATCCAATGTAGCCTCACCTCTAGTTGGCCTATCTACATACTGAGTCAAAAAACCTTCCTGCACACTTTGTACAAAAACTGACCCCTCTAACGAGCGAGAGCTATAGCTATACAGTGAGATAATTACTTTCTTCAATTATCTCACTGTATTACATTAATATGCACTTATACTCACATTTGGGGGCTCAATATCCATTACCAAGAGTGGTACTTTCGTACCATTACTGACTAAAGTGATCAAATCCTGCTGGATATATCTGCCAGACTGAGCCTCTGGCATGTGAAGAGGGAACCAACAAGAGGGGCATATCTTCCTGACCTATTCTCAACAATCTACCTATCGCAGAAGCATCTGTCTATGGCAATATTCAAGGTCTCACTGACAGTGATATCAAGTTGTGTTGCACCGAACTGTGATGCTCAGTTTGGTTCCTGCCTGGTACAAAAGCTGAACATCGAGTATGATGTGAGAGTGACTGGCCATGACATTAGGGCTGCATTCAGTTGAATGTGGCACCAAGGAGTCACCCAATGGGAAACAGGGAGAAAATTTTCCAGTGGTTGGAATTACACCTAATGCAAAGCAAGATGGCTGTGGTTTTTGGAGGCAAATCATCTCAATCCCAGCACATTACTGCAGGCATCCTTCAGGGTAGTGTCTTAAGTCCAACTAGCTTCACATGCTTCATTTTTTATCAGTCTTGCCATCATAAGGTCAGTAGTGGGGATGTTCACTGATGATTATACAATGTTCAGTGCAGTTCACAACTCCTCAGATGCTAAAGCAGTCTGTGTCTAAACGTAACAAGAGCTGGACTGTCTTGGGCTGATGAGTGATAAATTATATTCATATTCCATAAATACCAGGCAATGACCATTTCCAACAAGAAAGAATTTAACCATCTTCCATTGACATTCAGTTGCATTACCATTCTTGAATTCCCCCATTATCAACTTCCTGGGGTGGTGAGGGAGGGTTGGGGTTATTATCATTGACCAAAATCTTAAACTGAACCACCTATGGATACAAGGGCAAGTCAGAGCTAAGAATTTGGTAGTGAATAATTCACCTGATTCCCAAATTCTGTTCACCATCTGCAAGACACAAGCCAAGCATGTGATGGAAATTCTCCACTTGCCTGGATAAGTACAAATTCAACAATTCTTATTGGATGCAAAATTATTGAACAACGTTTAGAACTTTTTTTTGTCAACATATAACAAACTCAATGAGAAAGGGTAGAATTCTAAATTTAGTGTGAGGAAATGAGCTGAACAAATAGATGAAGTCACAGTGGGGGGCCATTGAGACAATGATCATAATTAAATGTAGCATCATTATGTAAAAAGATTTAAACTGGGGAAAGACAAATTTTAAATAGCTGAGAGATGAGCTGTTAAGAGTGGACTGGATATAATTACCAGAAGAAGAAACTGTCAAATCAGTGGGAGACATTCAGTAGGAGACATTCAAAGGTGAAACTATATGGGCACTGTGTAAACATGTCCCTACAAAAGAAGAAAAGCGGTACTCCAAACCCCTGGTTATTCAGAAACATATGACAACCCTGTCATCCCAGAAATCAGTCCAGTCAACCTTTGTTACACTCCTCTATAGTAAGGTCAACCATGATCAAAATGAATGGCAGAGCAGGTGCAAGGGGCCGAATTGCCTACTCCTCTTTCTATTTTCTATTTTCTGAACAGCCCAAGATAAAGCAGAAAAAGAAAGCTTATGATAGTCACACAAGATTTAATATTGTGGAAAGGTAAGTAAAGAAAGTATGCCAAATCCAATTCTCTTCCCACACCTGGTCATGCACTAAGGCAGTCTTTCATCTGTTTGCATAATTAGTTATTCCTGGAACAGATCACACATTTGTTGCCAGAGGTTTATAGCTTGAGGGACACCATTCTGCATCAAGCATGGCTGACCAGGACTCTCTTTCATTCTTACCACCAACCACTGACATGTTGGAAGCATTTGTGGTACACTCAACACATTTGGCTGTGTTATGAACACATCTTCCTTGACCATCAAATCCTGAGGTGGGACTCAAACCCAGAGCTTCTGGCTCCACAGCGGGACACTACCAACTGCGCCACATGACTCCCTATGGAAAGTATAGGGGTAAAAAATTGAAATTAGGAAAATAAAGAGAGAATACAATGATGGCTTTGGCTCTGTCTTCACGAAGGAGAGGAGTGATGTAAGGAGGGATATGAAATGTTAGATGCAGTAAGCATTTTGAGAGACAAAGTTCTGGAAGTATTGGCAGACTTGAAGATGAATAAATCCCCAGGGCCAGATAGATTGTATTCCAGGCTGTTGAAGGAAGCCAGGAAAGAAATAATGGATAGTCTGGGGATCATATTTAGAACCTTTACTAGATACAGATGAGATCCTAGAGGATTTGAGGTCTGAGAATGTTGCACCATTGTTTAAAAATGGTATGAGGGATGGGCTGAAAACCTTAGATTAGTCTATCTGACTTAGTGGTGGGCAAATTATTGAAATCAATTTTGAGAGACAAGATAAACTGCGAGGTACAGACTAATCAGGAAGAGTCAGCATGATTTTGTTAGGGAAAAGTCATGTCTTTTTAACTTAATAGAATTTTTTGAGGATTAACAAGGAGGTTGCCTAATTGGATTTCAATAATGCATTTGACAAGGCCCTACATGGCACACTGGTTATAAAAGTGAGATCTCATGGGATACAGGAGGAGGTGGCAGATTGGATACTAAATTGGCTCAGTGACAGGAAACAAATGGATCAATGCTATTTGGTCTTAAATATCATTGGATATTTTTGCAAATGTGAAATAGTTTTCCAGTGGTGTTTTACAGCACTCACTGTTGGATCCTTCTCTACTTGTTCAATATGTTAATAGTTTAGATTTAAATGTGGGGGGCATGATTGAGAAATTTGAAGATGTCACAAACTGGCCATATAGTTGGAATTGAAGAGGATAGCTATTGACTCCAGGATTATATCAATGATTTGGTTGAGTGGACAGAAAAGTGGCAAATGGAATTCAATCGGGAAAAGTGTGAGCTAATTCATTTGGGGAGAGCAAAGAAGCTAGGGAATAGTCAATAAACAGGAAGATATTGGAAAGAGCTGAGAAGTGAGAGACCTTAGAGTACATATCAACAGGCCTTTGAAGGAGATAGGGTAGGTGGACAAGGTGGTCAAGAAAGCATTCTTTTCTTAAACAAGGTTTTGAAAACTGTTGTATATTGGAGAATGATACTAGGATGAAAGATTTAAAAACAAAGGGACTTTATTTACAGCTGTATGTTCTCTTACATGATTGCTTCTTCCAATGAATACATGAACATATTAACACAACAAAGCTTCACTAAACTAATAAGGATTAATGCAAATATATAACATTCCTTCCCCTCCTTAAATTGAACATCCCCAACATGTTCAATAATCAAGAAATCAGTCGCTATTGTTAAGTGAGATTGTCTCTCTTGGAAAGGTTAAAGCTGAATCTCTGGCATTTTCTTCCTTGCACTGATGGTAACCATTGGCATTTTCATCTTTGCACGAACACATCGATGGTCTGTTTAACCAATTTGACATAAGTTGTAGAGGTTGTCTCAGTGGCTGACTTGTGGAGGAATTGTTGCTTTCCTCAACAGTGTCTGCTGGTGTTGGGGGTTGTCAGATGGTGCAGGTCAGGACTTTGTACGGTTAAACTTCGATTCTCCGTAGGTTCCAATTCCAGCAGTTTCCAGCACACACAAATGCACCACACCATGATTCCAATTGACAACCTTAAATTGGTCATCAGTATAACTCTTAACACACTGAGAATTGTTTAGCAAATGTTGTTCGATCACAGAATTGAAGCCAGTGTCAGTGTGATCCCAAGTATGTAGGCCATACATCACAAAGATTGGATGATTGTATCAAATAGTATTTCCCTTTTGTTGTTCACAACAGGCAAGGCACAGACCAAATCAGACCATGCTTGCAAAAGTCAGTGTCTAACATTAGATGTGATTCTACAATCGGATTCATATCATTCCTTGCAGTGCAGAACATTATTGATGGCACATATGGAGTCATACCAGCTCTACTCCAAATGCCACCCATTTTCTGAACAAACAAAATCATTATCTATTGATCTTCCTCATGAGTAATGTGTGTATTTTCCCAAGGTTGCTAATTTTTGAATAATAGCTGTGTCAGTGCAAAGTGACATATCTACTTTTTGCTCTCCATCAAAGTTTTACTAAATTAGCAAGCAGTGGGAAATATCAAATATAAAAGCAAAATACTACAGACACTGGGAATCTGAAATAAAAACTGAAGATGTGGGAAAAAGCTTAGCAGGTCTGCCAGCATCCATAGAGAAATAAACAGAGTTAATGCTTTGAATCCATATGACTTCTTCAGAGCTGAAGAGAGGATGGAACATGATAGATTTGAAACTGTTGAAGAAGTGGTAGAACAGATGGAACAAAACAGAAGGTTACATGAGAACTCAACAGAGATGTGACAAAGATGTCACAGGCTCAAGACAAAGGGAGTGTTGATTTTAGTGTTAAAGATTAAAGAAAATGCTAATAATGGCATAAAGGTAAGGCAGCCAAATATCTTAATAGTAGGGTCAGTGCTCTGTGAAAGCAAAATATAAGAAGCAGTGACAGATAACCCTTCTCCCAGTGGGGAGAAGGGCCTGAAAAGAAAGACTAAAGATCAAAATGGAGGAGTGCTCATTGTCCAAAATTATTGAACTCAATGTTAAGTCTGGAAGGTTGTAAAGTGCCTCATCAGAAGATGAGGTACTTTTCTTCCCTTTTTGTGTTTGAACATTGCAACAGGCCAAGGATGGAAATTTGGGCATGAGAGCAAAATGATAAGTTAAAATGGCAAGCGACAGAAAAGTCAGGGTCATGTTGGAAGTCGGTTCCGCGAAGTTATCACGCATTTCACAGTGTAGAGAAGACTGTATCCGGAGTACTGACTGCAGTAGACTAAATTGAAGGAGATGAAACTGAATTACTGCTTCTGTTAAAAGGGACGTTTGAGGCCTTGGGCATTGACGAGGGAGAAAGTAGAGGGACAGATGTCGCACCTTCTGTGATTGCAGAGGCAAGTGCATTGGGAAGGGAATGAGGAGTTTGGGATGATAGAGAATTGGACCAGGGTGTTACAGGAGAGGTGCAGGAGATTTATTGGATACAATATTGGACCCTGTCAATCACAAAGTGGGGTGGGGGGAGGGGGAAATCCTTGATTGAGGAAAAAGGAAAACATTATAAGTGCCATTTTGGAAGTTGGCATCAGGGGAACAAATGTGACAGTGGTGGAGAAATTGAGAGAATGGGATGGAATACTTACAGGACATAGGATATCAGAAGGTGACAAGGTAGCTGTGGCAATCAGTGGGCTTGCAATGTATATTGGTGGAAAGGCTACCACTGGAAATGGAGATAGAGAATTCAAGTAAGGGAAGGGATGTGTCAGAGATGGGCCATGTAAAGGTGGGAAAAGAATGGAAATTGGAAGCAAAATGGATGCATTTTTCCAAGTCCAGACGACAGCATGAAAAGGGAAATGTTATCTTTGGTGTGTGGTTTGATCTCTGTAAAGCAAGTGTGTTTTCTAATAGAGATTTGAAGAGCAGGTTGCTGCAGAATGGAAACCTGCCACTTGATGTCTTCAAAAGTAGAATGAGTTGACATGTGGCAGAGATCTGACATTGCCTTTTTAACTTGAGTTGGTATCATTACGAACTGTCAGTGAAACACTCAATGTAATAAAATCAAATAAAACTCTGAACATTAAATCTGCTTGGATGCAGCACATGAGCCATCCAGACCCTGCTATTTCACCAGTTTATAATTATTGCCTGGCAAGATTGCAACGTTCAGTGGATTAATCTTCCTCAGCACCTCAATGCAGTATGAATTTCTGTCATCGATTTGATGCACAGGCCCAATTGAAATCCAATAATTCTAGCCCAGGCCTTACTACCCACATGTCTGTACATGACACAGCTTTGCAATTGCACAGAATTTAGTCTGTTTATTAAAGCAAAATGAAATTTAAATAGGACTGAGGTGTCTCCAGGGGTCATTTTCACTGCTATTGAGATATTAAGTTATATCTGCTTCAGAAAAGACTTCTTCAATCGATATTTTGTGCTGGCAGTGTGAACGTGGGGTTAATTCCTTGAGGTCAAACAAGGTATTGAATTTTGTACCTGCTTGTCTTTGTGTACAAAAACTCAGAATAGATGAGTAAAGGATTGGGAGTTTCCAGAAACAGAGTACCCCAATGCTCTTTGATCATCTGTCATTATTAGTTTAGATTTATCATCTATTAATTGGGGACTGTACAACAGCACAAGAGCTGAAACAGAACAAATTAAGCAATCCTTATAAAATCAATATTTAAAAAAATGTTAATTGGGTTGAAGGATATGTGACCTTATTTGCATACTAATAATGACTTCAAGCACATTTCAATAAATGAGAGCACATGACAGCAAAGGTTTTATACAGGCAAAATACTGTGGCTGCTGGAATTCGAAACAAAAACTGAAAATGCTGGAAAATCTCAGCAGGTCTGACAGCATCTGTGGAAAGAGAATAGAGTCAATTCTCTCTCCAAAGATGCTGAAAGACTGCTGAGATTTTCCAGCATTTTCTGTTTTTCTTTGTGAAAGATTTTTTTATCAATTTCACATTCATTCCCATTATCTAATACAGCACAAAGGGCTACCATATTGTAGGTTAATCAATATTGTTTGCAGTGCTGATTGATAAGCTTGGTGTCTTCTAAAGTCAACCTTCATTAGGCTAAGGTATCTTATATTAAGTCAATTTTAAAACTGCTTTTCTGCTTTGCATTACTCTAATGGTGGTTTCCTACAAGATGTTTTTCTTTTAACTTTATTGATTGATATTCTGGGCTGTCAGATCAACATCCAAAGCTTCCTTTGTCCATTTTGTGGTCGAATTTTGTAATGAACAAGCCAAGCCCCAAAGTATCATTTCTGTGTTTTTGTCTGGCATGACCCCAAAGTTGACAGTGAGTCTTCTCCACAAAGAACTCTCAGCACAGGTTCGCTCCTTCAACCTTGCTTTTTGTCCCTGCTTCAATTAAGATCTCATGAAATAAAAAAGCTTCTCCCTGCTTTAGGAATGGCAAGGCTCCAGCAGATTTACTGAATAAAACTCGAAGAAAAGAAAATAATAAAAATTAGATTATTTTCCTTTAATGTTATCTAAATTCTCTCTGCTTAAGTTGTATATTTGTACTTGAATTTTCAAGACTTCTTTTGCTGGAGAGATGGGCTATGCAGATGCTTTAACTTGGTGAGCTAAAGAAATATTTGATCCTCTCTTGCATTATTGTCTGTTTGCCCTCTTCTTGAAATTGGAAAAGTCAAAACTTGGAGAAGACTACATGGTGAGTGATGTCTGACTAAGACGAGTGCTTTTGGAGTTGGATGAACATAGGGAGTTAGGTGAAACAGACAACAGGGGCTACAAGTGAGAGTGCTGATTGGTAAATGTTTTTCTTTTTGTTCTTGGCATTATAGTTGTTGTACACTACAATCGGGTTTCTATGTAATTTCTGTGGTTTATTGTTTGAGAAGGTTATACTCGGTAATAACGTGGAGCAGGAAAGAAAGGCCCTAGAAAATTGAATATATCTGAAACAAAACATCTTTCAGCAGTTTAATTTAAAAGGGTAAGACATGACAAGAAAGCTCCAAGCCATGCTTTGCTTCTCTTGCACCATGTGGCAGGCTGGGGACAGTTCTAGTCCCCTGAGTCAGCATGTGTGGGAGAAGTGTCTCCAGCCACAGCTCCTGGAATCTCACGTTTCAGACCTGGAATGGCAGCTGAAGACACTGTGGAGCATCTGCAAGTCAGAGAGTATTGTGGATAGCACGTATAGAGAGATGGTCACACCGCAGCTCAGACTCCGCAGGCAGAAAGGGAATGGGTAACCACCAGACAGAGCACGGGAGATAGGCAGGTAGTGCAGGAATCTTCTGTGACCATTTCCCTGCAGAACAGATATACCGCTTTGGATACTGTTGAGGGGAATGAATTCTAGGGAAAGCAGCAGCAGCAGCCAAACTCGTTGCACCATGGTTGGGTTCTGCTGCAGAGAGAAGGGGTAAAAAGTGTGCCTGTGCACACTAGGGGATTCAATTGTAAGAGGAATAGACAGACGTTTCCATGGCCACAATGAGAGTCCAGGATGGTATGTTGCCTCCCCGGTGCTAGGGTTAAGGATGTCTCGAAGTGGCTGCAGGACATTTTTAAGGGGAAAGGTGAGCAGCCAATGGTTGTCGTACATGTCGGTAGAAGCGACATAGGTTAAAAAAAGAGATGAGGTCCTAAAAGCAAAATATAGGGATCTGGGAAGAAAGTTAAGAAATCGGATCTCAAGGGTAATGATCTCAGAATTTCTATTGGTGCCACTTGCTAGTCAGATAGAAATGAGAGGATATATTGGATAAATATGTGGGTGAAACCCTCAGGGAGAGGCTTTTGGATTCCTGGGACCAGTTCTGGGGGGGATGGATGGGTTATACCTGGCAAAACTGGGACAGATGTCTTAAGAGGAGTGATTGCAACAGCATTTGGGGAGTGTTTAAACTAATATACTGCAGGGATGGGAACCTACGTAAGGAATTTGAGAAGGAAAGAGCAAGGACAAAATGTGGGGAGAAGTTCCAACTACATCAAAAATTAGGAAAAAAGTTAAAAGGAAGGAGAATTTAGGAGATGTTATTAATGGAAGTGTTAGAATTCAAAAAGAAGATATGAAAACCAGCATAAGGACAATTCATCTGAGTGCTTGTAGTGTTCTAAACAAGGTAAATGAGTTGATAACACAAATCATTGCAAATGAGTATGATTTGTGGCCATTACAGAGACATAGTTGCAAGATAGTCATAACTGGGAATTGAATATCCAGGAGTATCAAACTGTTGGGAGGGACTGAAGGAAGGGACTGAAGGGAAATGGTGTAACTCTGATATAAAACGATGATATCAGGGCAGTAGTGAGAGATGATATAGGTTCTGTGAAAAAAGAGGTTGAATTCATTTGAGTGGAAAGAAGAAATAGTAAAGAGAAAAAGTCAATGATAGGCATAGTCTATAAGCCACAAAATAATTACATCATGGTGGGGTGAGAAATAAACAAAGAAATAACTGATACATGTAAAAATGGTACAGCAATTATCATGGGGAATTTTAATCTACATAGCAATTGGTCAAACCAGGTCAATCAAGGCAGCCTTGAGGAGGAGTTCATAGAACGTATCTGTGACAGCTTCCTTGAACAATATGTAATGGAACCGACAAAGGAGCAAGCTATTCTAGATCTGGTCCAGTGTAATGAGACAGGAATAATTAATGATCTTGCAATTAGGAATTCTCTTGGAAGAAGCGACCACAGTATGGTTGAATTTAAAGTACAGATGGAGTATGAGAAGGTAAAATCCAATATCAGTGTCTTGTGCTTAAACAAAGGGGAATATAAAGGAAAGAGGGAGGAGTTGGCTAAGGTAGGCTGGGAGAAAAACTTTATGGTGGGACAATTGAGGAACAGTGGAGAACTTTCAAAGCAATCTTTCACAGTGCTTAGCAAAAGCATGTACCAGTGATAAGGAAGGACTGTAGAAAAAGACATAATCCGTCATGGATATCTAAGGAAATAAAGGAGGGTATCAAATTGAAAGAAAATGCATACAAAGTGGCAAGGATTAGTCGGAACCTAGAGGATTAAGAAATCTTTAAAGGTCAGCAAAAAGCTATGAAAAAAGCTATAAAGAAATGTAAGATGGATTATGAGAATAAACTAACTCAGAATTAAAAAAAACAGATAGCAAAAGTTTCTACAAATATATAAAACAAAAAAGAGTGGTGAAAGTAAACATTGGTTAAGAACGAGAGGACGAGAAGGGGGATGCAATAAATGGAAATGAGGCATTGAGGAAATGAGGCTGAGGCATTGAACAGGTATCTTGTGTTGGTCTTCACAGTGAAAGACATGAATAACATGCCAAAAATTGATGACAGGAAGGCTATGGCAGGTGAGAACCTAGAAATTATCTTTATCACAAAAGAGATAGTGTTGGACAAGTTAATGGGGCTAAAGGTAGACAAGTTTGCTGGTCATGATGGAATGCATCCCAGGGTACTAAAAGAGATAGCAGGAGAAATAGCAAATTACTAGTGGTAATTTACCAAAATTCGCTGAACTCTAAGGTGGTTCCTGCAGATTGGAAAACACCAAATGTGATACTACTGTTTAAAAAAAGGAAGTTAAAAAAAAGTCAGGTAACTATAGGTTGGTTAGCTTAATTTCTGTAGTAGGAAAAATGCTTGAATCTATCACCAAGGAAGAAATAGCGAGACACCTGAATATAGATTGACTCATTGGTAAGAAACAGCATGGATTCATGAAAGGCAGGATATATTTGATTAATTTGGTGAAATTCATTGAGAATATTACATGTGCAGTAGACAATGGGGAACCTGTGGATGTGGTGTATCTGGATTTCCAGAAGGCATTTGACAAGGTGTCTCATCAGAGACTGCTGCAGAAGATAAAGGTGTACAGTATTACGGGTAATGTATAGGCATGGATAGATGATTGGTTAACTAACTGAAAGCAAAGAGTGGGTGTCAATGAGTGTTCTTCTATTTGGTGATCAGTGACTAGTGGTGTGCCTCAGAGATCAGTGTTGGGACAGCAATTGTTTACAATTTACAGAGATGATTTGGAATTGGAGACCAAGTGTAGTGTGTCAAAACTCACAGATGACACTAAGATGGGTGGAAGGGCAAAATATGCAGTGTATGCTGAAAGTCTGCAAAGGGATTAAGTAATCTAAGTGAAAGGGCGAGGGTCCGACAGATGGAGTACAATGTTGGTAAATGTAAGGTCATCCATTTTGGTAGGAAAAACAGCAAAATAGAATATTATTTAAATGATAAAAAATTTCAGCATGCTGAAGTGCAGAGAGATGTGGGTGTCCTTGTGCAGGAATCTCAAGGAGTTGGTTTGCAGATGCAGCAGGTAATTAAGAAGACAAATGGAATTTTGTCCTTCACTGCAACAGAACTGGAGTTTAAAAACAGTGAGGTTATGTTGTAACTGTGTAAGATGCTGGTGAGGCCACACCTGGAGTACTGTGTACAGTTTTGGTCTCCTTACTTGAGAAAGGATATACTGACACTGGAGGGGGTGCAGAGGAGAATTATTAGGTTGAATCCGGAGTTGAGAAGGTTGGTTTATGAGAAGAGATTGACGAGACTGAGATTATACTCATTGGAATTCAGAAGGATGAGGGATGATCTTATAGAAACATATAAGATTATGAAGGGAATAGCTAAGATTGAAGCGGGGAAGTTGTTTCCACTGGCGGGTGAAACTAGAACTTGGGGGCATAGCCTCAAAATAAGGGAAAGCAGATTTAGGACTGAGTTGAGGAGAAACTTCTTCACACAAAGGGTTGTGAATCTATAGAATTCCCTGCCCAGTGAAGCAGTTCAGGCTACCTCATTGAATGTTTTTAAGGCAGGGATAGATATATTTTTGAACAGTAAAGGAATTAAGGGTTACGGTGAGTGGGCGGGTAAGTGGATCTGAGTGCACCAAAAGATCAGCATGATCTTACTGAAAGGTGGAGCATGCTCAAGTGGCCAGATGGCCTGCTCCTAGTCCTTATGTTCTTATTAAAACATTGAATATTTTAATCTTGTTCCAAGAAATAGAGGCTAGGTTTTGACATCAGTTCACCAAAAGACCTACACTTGACTAATGTTGCAGATGTCCTCAAGTAGTCTTGATAGCCTACTTTTCAACTATGAAAATGCAACAACATTTTTCAATGTCCCTCAAACAGCAGATAAATGAATGACCAGATTATCTGCTTTTGGAAACTTGGTTGTTGGAGGAATTATGGTGAAAACTAGGTTACTCCCTTGTCCTTCTTTGAAGAGTGCTACTGAATCTGGCAGCCAAACATTAATGTGATATTTTCAACTGAAATATACAGCTCTAACTCCCATAGTAGCACTCTGAACTGTCAACTTAGATTATCGGGCCCAAAGTGGAGTTTGACTTCAGAATCTCCTGACTCAGAATTAAGTGTCCCGCGATAAGTTAGTATCAGCCTTCTTACAAACTGATATAAAGCCTAAAGTCATTAATCTGAGTTTTATATTACACAATTTCAAAATATTAGATTCTGGGTTGAGAGTTTTCTCTGTGTTACAAGAAGATGTCTCAGGTCATTAAGGTAATTAATATTCGTGTTTTTACATTGCTTACATAGTTAACATGACATTTTAATGTTTTACAAATTAGTTTTGCACTGCATAGTTTGAAAATAGATCAGGAAAAAGCCAGATTTGAACCACTGTTAGCATTAATTTAGTTAAAATCAGAGCAGTCTTTGCACTCTTCATTGACATCAGTGCATTAGGGCAGTGAGAAAGGTTGGATGGAGAATCAGTCACTATTTTCATTACTGCGGAGGGGTTAGTTCTCTAGTGGAAATATATTAGCAACAGAGTGAGAACTCTTCTTCTATTACATCGATTCTTGTAGCGGTGCCACTTCATGCTCTCCTTCTGGTCCAGGAAAAATTTATTGATTTTGCTTCCAATTTCTACCCTTCTCTCACCATCATAAAGTGCATCCTCCATATTTCCCTTCTCTGACCTCCCTATCTCTATTTCTGGTGATAGATGGATCCTCAATATTCATTCAAAGCCCACTAATTTCCAGAGTTATCTTGACTCCAGTTCCTCATGCACACTTTCTGTAAGGATTTGTTGCATATTAAAGTGATCAGCTCACTTATACAATAAAGATAAAAGAATGAAAAGATTCCCACATGGTGGGTTGTTTAACCAGTTTGTTAGATGTTACTTGCTTACAGTTACAAGAGGGAAGAGATGAAAATCTCCCAAATGCTTCTAATCATGTAACTACATAATCATGTGACACACTACACAGAGATGTGTTCAATCACAATACATAATATCTCTCTACTCCAGTACTACCTCAACTAGCACTAACTTTAATTATTTTACTAAGTATCATTAAGTTCAGTTTTCATGATATAAAATTATTATATATATATATGAGCAGGACAGAGTCTTTTAGGCAAATGTAAATTGCATTTAGATTGAATCTGTCGTCCCGGATTCTTTGCTTTCATGGTCCTAGTAGTCTCTTCACCACTTTATTCACACACATCATCTGATAAAGTTGTTTTTTCCTTCAGCTTCTACAGTTGCGTTTGGTGCAACTGATGTAGGATCTGAATTTGACTCAATTATGATCATACACTCAGAGATTTCCAAAACCTGAGTGTCAGATGTTGGTCTTTCAAATACTGACTCTCTAAATTCCCTTTTTGAAGCGAGGATTGGAGTTATATGCTTCTTACAAACTCTCTCGTCACTGGTTTGCATCTTATAAGAAATAGGTCTGTTTTCGCGAGTATTGTGGCAGATACCCACTTCTCACTTGAAGAATAGTTTCTTGCTAAAACTCTTTCTCCTTGATCAAATCTCCTGGGTTTCAATGTTTGATCATGGCGAATAACTTGGTTTTCTGGTTGTTATTCTACTTTTTTGTTCTTTGTTCTTTTCAGCAGTGTCAGGTAGTGAGAACAAATCAAATTTGGTTTTCAACTTCCTTTTTAAAAACAATATTGCCGGTCAGTTTTGTTTTGTTACAGAGATTATTTTTCTTAGGATATGAGGAAGTTGTTTACTCTTTTGGCTAACGGCCTTTCATTCTTTGATGCCATTGTTGAAGTGGAAATTTTCCTGCTTCTTGATTGTGGTAGAGAGACTCAACAAAAGTACTTCCAGCAAAATAACAAATCTTTATTTCCGAAAGACTGCGTGCAGTAGTGGCAGTAACTTGAGTTCAGAGAGCCATCGTTATGACTTGCTAATTCCTTCTCAAGTCCGTAAAGAATCAGTTCAGTGTTTATACATAATCATTATCAGTTTGTGTGACCAGAGCTTATTCAGGAATTCGATCAGTAGTAGTATCATAAGCAATATCATAAATCATGGTACAACCTCTGACCTCCTAGAACTTTTTGTCTCATCAATCATACCTTTATTTTGTCCTTTGATAGAACAGAAGAAGGCCGGTGACTTCTTCATCCCTGACCTTATCTTGTCTTACTCATACAGCCCCAGATCACATAGAGTCGGCCTTATCAGGTCATACAGAGGTTAGGCAAAGCTTGACCTTCTCTGGTCTTATTCATGTCTTAAGTTATGCGGAATCAGTCTTATCAAGACTTACAGGGGTCTGGCATTTTGGAATAGCTTGGTCAGCTTTTGTTATTTTGTACCAAATATTTGACCAATTTCCACATCATGCTATTACTTCATTCGTACAACTTCACACCATAGTGACATTCTTCAATTATTGTATCAACCTCCTCATCAATTCATTGGTGTAAGGATGATGAGATGCAGTTTAATATGATGTATGCCATGGTTTCTGAGGTAATCCACAAATTTTCTTGATGTGAACTAAATTATGTTATCGCTAATTAATTGTTTCAGTTTGCCAGACCGTGCAAATACTTCAGTTAGTTGTTTGATTGTCTTTTCAGTAGTCATCAACTTCATCATCATTAGTTCAGGTCATTTGGAATTTGCATCTATTTGGACAACATGGTCATTTAGTTGGTCCAATGAAATCAATATTTATTCTTTTCGAAGGTTGTCTTGGTCAATCCATTGAGCAAAGTGATTGAAGAGGTGGAGTAGTTTGTATTCTAGCTCAAGGCTGAAGCTATTCTATTCTTTCTATACTCTGTGAGTCTTGTCACTGGAAATAGCTCGTTACGAGTTATTTTATACATATGATTCCTGGATGTCCTTCATGGAATTGATTCCAGTAGCATGGATGAATGATCACTCTAATTCCCAATAGAGGTACTTTGTTCATATTGTTAACTCAAGTTTCCTTGTTTGGTACAGCTCAAATTTTTCCTCTGTTTATCCAGTGGTATTACTTTCCAGATCATGTCTATGGTCTTATTCATCCCCAATCTGCCTTGTGTGCCTTTGCACTTGAGATGTTGTACTAGGTAGACTATCAACCTGGAAAAACATAAAATGTTCGCATAGTTCTCCTGTAACTCAATTTTGTCCTGAATTGGTAGACGTGATGGAGCATCAATTATAGAAAATTACAGCTCAGAAACAGATCTTTTGGCCCTTCTTGTCTGGGCTGAACCATTTTTTGCCTCGTCCCACTGACCTGCATTTAGACCATATACCTCCACACCCCTCTCATCCATCAACCCATCCAAGTTTTTTCTTAAATGTTAAAAGTAATCCCACATTTACCACTTTATCCGACAGCTCATTCCACACTCCCACCACTCTCTGCGTGAAGAAGCCCCCTGATATTCCCTTTATACTTTTCTCCTTTTATCCTTAATCTATGTCCTCTGTTTTTTTCTCCCTTAGCCTCAGTTGAAAAAGCCTGCTTGCATTCACTCTATCCATACACATCAAAATCTTAGACACCTCTATCAAATCTCCCCTCATTCTTCTATTCTCCAGGGAATAAAGTCCTAACCTATTCAATCTCTCTCTGTAATTCAGCTTCTCTTTCTCAAGTTCCAGCAACATCCTTGTGAACCTTCTCTGCACTCTTTCAACCTTATTTACATCCTTCCTGGAACTAGATGACCACAACTGTACATAATACTCTAAACAATGTTCACATGTTGTTCAGATCTTCTGTGTATAATTTTGTAAATATGCAATGATCAGATGTGGGCCATCCTTGAAAATGATTTTCAGCTAGACATGGTATTGCTTTGTATGGACCAAGAAGCATCGTTAAAGGCATGTAGTCTGTCAACAATGTAAAATACCTTCTGTATAAGTGATTAAATCTCTTTATTCCAAAAATTATATTTAGGGCTTCCTAATTAGGTCTACCTACCTCTAATTAATCATAATTTTGTTCAACAATTGTCAACATTCTCAAAGGGAAAGCTACTGGCCTTTTATCTCCATTTTGCATCATATGAAAGACATGCACCACATATTGAGTTATATTTCTTTGTTTGTTTCAAAATAAAGTAAGACTTCTGATTTTGATAGCATATTTTTGACTATTATATGCCTTTTTACTGTCTTTTGTCCCAGAACATTTTGGTTCACATATAACAATCTGTGAAGTGGTTTTAATATGGAAGCAAGATTTGGAATAAGTTTTCCGTAGTAATTGATGAGTCCGGAAAAAGAAAGGTCTTAGTTGTGATATATTCTGCAGTCTAAGTGCATCTAAAATCATGGTCATTTTCTTCGATTCCTTGTGGAGTCCATCTTTACCAATTACATAGCCCAGATAGATTATTGAGATTTGGAAAATTCACATTTTTCTTTCTTCACATGGAGATTGCGATTCTCTAGATGCTCCGAGTTTTGTAAAAGTCCTTGTTCATTTTTCCTTGTGATTAGAATGTCATTCAGATAATACTGTATATCAATGAGGCCATTTAGGATTTAATTTTGTAATGAGGCCGGTGCCCATATTGTTCCAAATATTAAACGTTTACACCAGAACAAACTTTTATCAGTAAGGGGATCGCAATACAGTTGCCACTTTCATTTGGAGGTAAGCTTGGAATAAGATTATCTTACTGTACTGTTGACACCCAGAGAATCCAGCAAATAGGTGCTCAATTAATGGGAAGGAACACTGCTCAACACATTGAATTTATCATCATTTTGAAGTCACCGCAAATTCTCATGGAATCATTTAGTTTAATGACAAAGTTGCCAAATCAAGGGTCGTCATGGATTCGAAGTCTTCCTTAGCCAAGGTTTCCCTGTCTCACCGTGATTGACAGTTTATCCCATCTTTTGTATCTCTTCCCTCACCCCTTCCTCCCAGTTCCATTATAGGGCCCCCTTGTCCTTACATTTTATCTCAATAGCCTTTGCATTAAAAGGATCCTCCTTTGGCATTTCCACACCTGGAGCATGATGCCACCACTAAACATATCTTTCTCTCATATCGACTATTTGCATTTTGCAGGGATCGCTGCCCCTATGACCCCTGATCCATTCCTCTATCTCTCCCAACTCTTCATCAGCTTCCCATGGCACCTTCCCTTGCAATTGCAAAAGGTGCAACACCTGTCACTTTACCTCTTCCCTCATCACCATTCAAGACTCTCGCAGTGTGTTCAGGTGAAGCAATATTGCACATGCAGCTGTTTCAATTTGGATGACTATATTCGCTGCTTCCAGTCCAGTCTCCTTTCTACTGAGAGGACTAAATGCAGAATGAATGACTACTTTGCAGAACACCTTCGCTCAGCCTGCAAGCATTAACACAACCTTCCTACCATTTGCCATTTCAACTCACCATCTTGCTCTCATGCCCACATGTCCATCCTTGGCTGGCTGCAATGTTCTAGTGAATGCAAACTGGAGGAGCAACACCTCATCTTCTGTTTAGGCTCATTACAGCCCATAGGACTCAACACTGAGTTCAACAATTTTAGTCTGTGACCTTTCTCCTCCATCTTGACCCTATTTTTATATCAAAAACATTTTTTGTCCCAATGCAAACACTCCTCTCTCCTTTACTAAGCCACCTGTCACTTGTTCTTAAGTTTTGCTTTCATTGAGCATTGACTTCTATTCTCATGCTAACACATTCTGGTATTTTCCTTCTCCTGCCACCAATGTTTCCTTTGTCTTGTGACCTGCATATCTTTGTTACAATCTCTCCCAGCTCACTCCAATCATTAACCTTGTACTCTGCTCCAACTGCTCCATACCCTCTCATGTAATTTGTAATCTATCACTTTTCTACCTCCCCTTATCTCTAAAGAAGAGTCATTGTGACTCTTTCTCTCTCCACAGATGCTGCCAGAATTGCTGAGATTTTCAGCATTTTTCTGTTTTGTTTGAGAAGGTTTCCTATGTTCATTATTCCTGATGCAATTATAGAATCACTCTGAAAGATTGCATTAGCTGTTCACTTGTGCTAACGAGCAGAGATAATTTTGTTTTGATTTGTTTTAATAGGCTGCCCCCATCAATACATCAGGGTTACTTTAGTGATGGGCCTGCCAAATAACTCAAGAATAGCTTCTTCCCTGCTGCCATCAGGCTTTTGAATGGATCTAGCTCATATTATGTTGATCATTGCCTATACCCTAGCTATGACTGTAATACTACATTCTGCCCTCTTTCCTTTCCTTCTCTGTGAATGATATGCTTTGCCTGTATAATTCACAATACTTTTCACTGTATACCAATACATATGATGTTAATAAATCAAATCAAATCAAATCAAGGAAGAGGTCCTGTACATCTAACATGATTTACCATTCCAGAGTGATGCCTTTATTAGAAATAAATGGCATAATTTTGCATGAAACAGGAATCATATATGCTCACTTGTAATCATTTGCACTCAAAAGTGATCATTTAGCCATCACTTATATTATGGATTATGGGGGCAGATAGCAAATGGAGCTAAGACATAACCAGATCAGCCATGATCATATTGACTGGCAGAACAACTTTAAAGACTAAATGGGCCACTCCTGCTTCTAAGTCCTGTGTTCAGTTAACAACCCAAATAATTAAAAGTGGATCAACTGACACCAAAAGAAATTATACAAATCTCAAATTACATCTTTTGTAATTATTTAGTATTATTCAATACATGTACATATAGTTTATATACATGCTTATGTATGTCTCATTCTATTCTACATAGGAAAAATGCACCAGAAATTAAATAGTTATGAACTTGAAGCTAATTTACAAGAAAATGTTGAAGTTTTTAGTTGTTGTCATAAGCAGGTTGATTATCAGGTGAATGAGTAAAATCAGGCTGATGTACAGATGAACTTGCGTTAGTAGCACTTTCGGAACCGAGTTATTTTGGTCAAATCCTGAAGAAATTATACAGGTTTGCAATGTTCTAATTTAGGCAAATTGAAGAGTTACAAAAAAACCAACATATCCAAATTCATCTGTATTTTGATAACCTGTGCTCTATTGCAGCCTTAATATTGAAAATTCAAAACTTGAAATATACATGTGTAAGAACTTGCTGCAAGTTGAAGCCAGTTCTGATTTACTGGAAACAGGTGACTTGTCAACAGGGAAATGACTGACGTTTACAAGCACTGTTTCCTATTCGTGTGTGTTATGTAAACTATACGGTCTCCATTTGTTACTACCAGACTGGGCACAGTTTGTATACAATCTTGCCTACATGCTGGTTATTGAACTTTGCCAGATATAATTATGGTTTCAGATTGTATGCAGATTCTTTCCCAAGCTTCTATCTTGCCAATTTCTCCAATTAATTCAATTGACACAACATAGTAACAGAAGAACGTTGCAGCTGACAACTCATTCTGTGCAGCAGTTAATTTGCTTGAGTTTCCCTGGAGAACATACTCATGGCCCACATTCATTGCTCCTTCCCCTGTCCACATAACCATGACACACAATGCACTGCACCTCCCCCTTACCACATAGCCATAGTCCACAATACACACTCTCTTATTTCACACTCATGGCCAAAATGCCACTCCTTCTCCTGACCACAGAACCATGGCCATAATGTGCTCCTTCCTGTGATCTCACTCCCAATCCCAAAATGCATTGTTTCTTCCTCTGAGCAGAGCCCTGACTCACAATGTTCCATCCCTTCCCCTGACTTCAGCTCCATGGCCCACAGTGCACTGCTCCTTCCCTGTTGTAATAGATCAAGGACAACTTGATGAAACTTTGTCAACAGTGTTGCATGTACAAGATAAGTCATAGATGACACCTATGACTGTATGGTAAAATTCCCCTTCAACTTGATTTTCAAGTTTACTAATGACAAATGAAACAATGATGAGACAGAACACAGGAATGAGAGAGAGAATCTGGTGAACTGGTATGACAACAGTAATCTCTCCTCAACGTCACCAAAACGAAAGAGATTGTCATCTACTTCAGGAAGAATTGTGGAAAATGTGTCCCCTTCTAGATAAATGGGGATGAAGTAGATATGGCCAAGTGCTTCAAATTTTTAGGGGTCCAGATCATCAATCTGTCCAGATCCCCTCATGCTGATGCTATAGTTAAGAAAGCCCACCAACTTTCTCAGGAACTAAAGAAATTTGGCATGTCAGCTTCAACTCTCACCAACTTTTACATATACATCATAGAAAGCATTTTTTCTGGTTGTATCACAGCTTGGTATGGTTCCTACTCTGCCCAAGACTGCAAGAAATTACAAAGGGCTGTGAATGTGGCACCATGCAACCAGCATGGTGCCACATGCAAACCAACTTCCTACCCATTGATACTGTCAACACTTTCCGCTACCTTGGCAAAGCAGCAACATAATTATGGATCTCACACACCCTAGGCATTCTCTCTCTTCTACCTTCTTCCATTGGGAAAAAGATACAAAAGTCTGAACCGACTCAAGAACAGCTTCTTCCCTGTTGCCATTAGACTTTTGAGTGGATCTACCTTACATAAATGGATCTTTCTTTACATCCCAGCTATGACTGTAATAGAGCATTCTGTACTCTCTCCTTTCCTTCCATATGAATGGCATGCTTTGTCCATATAGGACGCAAGAAACAGTACCAATAATCAAATCAAAAAGTGTGACTGCTCTTCTGGACTCATGGGCTTCAATGCAAGTTCCTCACCAGTCCATGGCCCTCAGAACATGCCTTTCCTTCAAGGGTCATGCTATGACACTAACCTCACACAAATAACCCATAAGGCAAATAACCTCCCTGAAATCCATCACACCCATGGCCCACAACACACTTTTCTTTTTCCTCACCCCACACATTCACACCCTGTATTGATCCTTTTTCCTCACCTCACATCCATAGTTCACAGTGCATTGCTCTTTCCCCTGAACCCATATCCATGGTCCACATTGCATTACTTCTTCCCCTGACCTCACGCCAATGGATGCAATGCAATGGCTTTTTCCATTTGGAGTGAAACCATCCTGTGAAGGACTGTTGAACTCTTGTGTTTTAAAAAATACTTTAAACTAGTGCAACTGTACTAATTTAAAAGATTTTGTTCTGTATGAAATATTAACGTTGTTAAAAATATTCAGGTAATTTGTCTCAGTTCTCTCAGGACCAAAGAGCAGCTGCTGTAGAGAGATCTGAAAAACATACCCCAATTTCTGAACAAAGACTTAAAAGCTTAGTGCATGAAGTTTTCAGTCAGAAGATGTTGTTCAATATCTTTAAATGGAAAATGGCTAGATATTTGTTGAATAGAATGCCTCTAACTTGTTCTGTTTTCCAAAGCTCAGTTGCAAACTTAAATATTTATATTAATTTTCTTTTCTTGCATCTCTTAAGTTTGAAATTTACAGCTATTGTCAATGTTTGATAGATTTGCAAGTAAATGGGCCAGATTGGCTTCTTTGCTATTTAATATTCTATTCTAATTTAAATAGAGCATATGTTTTGCTCATTGCTAGATAAATACATTACTCTACATGTTTCTTTGCTTTTAGAATGCCTTTAATATTTTTGTTGATAATCTACTTTGTTAACCTTTGGCTTATAAAGCTTACATACATGATGTGAGTGGGTAAGGTCCACTAACTTGTTGACGTCATGAGGGATATCAAGAAATTTGATTGCTCAATACATAAGATTAGCAAGGAATGTATGATGCAGTGGTTTCTGACAAGTGAATGGACTAGTAATTTTTCCAGAAACACATATTTGATCACATGGCAATCAAGCAGTGGTCAATGTGTAATGTCCTTGAGGCACTGAGAGAAAAGGAGATGGTGGATCCTGTCAGATTGTTCCTGAGCAGACTGTCAGTGTCATCTGGCAGAATGCCTCATCACTAGAACTCACAAACAAGCACCAAGATCTGGCTTGGCTAGTGGTGAGAAGCGGACTCCCCGTCAGACCCTTTACGCATGCTCGAGATTTCAACATCACCACACACTACCCTCAACGTGGCTACGGGGATGATGAGATATTGCACACCTCCTTGTGGAATGTGTCTTTACAAAGAAGGTCTGGAGTGAGGTGCAGTGGTATTTGTCAAGGTTCTTTCCGTGCCACTCAATAATGCAGGACTCTTTGCTCTACGGGTTATTTCTAGGGATGCACATGGTGACAAATATCAACTGCTGCTGGAGGATCATCAACTCACTGAAGTCTACTTTGGTCCACCCAAAACTTGCTGATCTTCCAGTTGAAAGACTTTTCCTCGACTGAATATTGCAGGCAGGACTACATGCTGAGGGACTTGCTCAAGTTTGAGGCAGACGCAGCAAAGGCACAATGGGAAAAGGCCACTGTGTAAAGCCTTTCAATCCAGGCAGATTGAGGTTCCATTAATTGTAGAACACCCTTGGCCTGTGTAACTGTGTGCTAATCTGAAAAACAACAGCATACAGTAAAATCTGATGTATCGGTCTAGTTTCAAGTACTAAAATGTAATTAATGTATTGTGCAAATAAACATCGTATAGTACTGCAAAAATGACTTTTTATGTACTGTTTGTAATTATTGGACATGTCATTTTGCAATGGCTTATTTGAGAAGTTTTTTTTGTTAATAAAGTATATTTTTGAAATAAAAAAAGACTAATTACTCTCAGATGGAGTACAAAAGATTGAAGAGATAAATTCTATAAAACCCAAACTTTTCGGATTTCAGGCAAATCTCAGGGAGTTTGCACATTCTCCCCGTGCTTGCGTGGGTTTTCTTCGGGCGCTCCGGTTTCCTCCCACATCCCAAAGATGTGCTCTTAGGCTAATTGGCAAAACAAATTCTCCCTAAATTGTCTCAAATTTGGTTTTTAATACATAGATCTAGAAACATAGACAGAGATCGCGGGTAGAGGTGGGAACATCGGGGTGGCGGTGCGGGCTCGTTTGGACAAAGGGCCTGTTTTCCGTGCTGTTTTGTTCTTTGTTCTATGATAGGATACAATCTTTCCTGAAACAGCCAGTGATAGCTTCTGGTCACTAATGATCACTTCTCCATGCAAATGATTGTTTTTGAGTGTGAACAATCACTCCTGAATCACTTCCCCAAATTTACCAAAGCTGTGATCGTATTTAAATACACAAGAACAGTTTGACTCCAGAAGTATTTGTTCCCATTCTAGTTCAATGGGTTCTGAGAGGACTGATAAGTTCAAAGATAATCAACAGACTTTATCACATGTGGGGCAAATAGCACTTGGAGGCAAGTGAGGTATTTGGAGGTTGCTGTGCTCTCTTCAACACCTCATTTTTGCCTCAGCACACTGCTGATGACAGGCAGAATGTTATTTCATTCATGCAAGTGGGATTTTCCCATCCTGCTGCAGTGAACAGATTTGGCTGGGCACCAAAATGCTCAGACTTTGCTGCAATGGGAGTGTGTTGTAAACAGTTAATAAGATTGCACCTGGTGTCTTTCAATGGGTTCAGTATCTTTCAAGTTACCCCATTTTGGTCAGTCACGAGCCAAGAATTTCCAGAAGTCAGCAGGGATATTTAATTTCTTCAGAGATTCTTTGTCAAAATGCCTAAACTGTTTATCCTGTCTTCCTTGGAGTCTCCTGCCATGTTTGAGTTCTGAGTAAAATATTTGCTTTGGGAGTCTGATGTGAGTTTTTTTTTGGCTCCTACTGTGGATGGGAGAATTCTATCCCCTGTTACCTGCCACTCAGCCAATTTTGTATCCATGTTGTTACTGTCTTTTACTTCATGATATACAATTTTGCTCAAAAGTTTGTTGTGTGCTGTTGGAAGTGCATGTACACCATTTTAACAGCTTTACCCTCCTCAATCCTCTAGATAATCTTTTCAAAGAATACCCAGCAATTTAATTAAACATGATTTCCCCCGGATAAAAACATTGTTGTTTTCCTTCATTAACTTACATTTGTCAATGTAACTATGATATGATTATATAACAAATGTTACACTTTTTTTTGAACCTGGGTGTAACTTTTGCAATCCTTACTCCACTGGTACCACATCTGCATTGCTTACAGTCCTGATGTTTTATCAACTTTAAGTGCAAGTAACCTATCTAATACATCTACCTTTTCAGTCTTAAATTCTGCTAGTGTATTAGTCATCTCCTCTTTCACCATGGCTTGGGTAGCACCTTCTTCCTTACTGAATTCTTGATCCTCATTTCTGGCCTTAACATTAGACCTCTTGCATTTCAGACTTTAATATCCAACGTTACCCACTTCCACCCCTAACCCCCAATTCCACACCCAAGCTTCTTCTCTTGAGCCTGCACCATTCTGGATGAATGAATCATCTGCGTGCCAAAAATGACTACACACAAATTTCAGAACTAATAAAATTAACAAATTATCTTCAAATCAATTGTCAATCAACAAAAATTGAATTAGGCTCTTAATATGATGAAAGCCATCATTAGTCTTACCTGGAGAAAGTCATTTTATTCTTGTCCACTATTACTGTAGCATAGGGGTTAATTGTAAATTATGTGAAATGTTAATGAAGTACAGTATATATTGCCATCTGGAAATAAGGCAATATCTCATTGACCTTACTCTCTCTCACTCTTACAGACCTCATAGAAAGATGTAGAGTGATATTTTCTGGCCATACTTGCTCCAAAACCAGAAAGTCTCACCCGAGGTCAACAGATCTTTCCATGGTCTGTCCCCATCCACAACAACTCCAGGCAGAACAGAAAAATTACCCCATAGACACAGTAAGGGATGTTCCAAAAAAGTTAATGTTTTTCTTACCTCAGCAGACTCTGTAAATAATGCGTTTCAGCACAACAATAGTATATCGTGATAGCAAGTGAAAGAACAATGTAGGAAGTTCTCCACTATTACCTAAAGCTTTGAGCAGGTTGCGCTTGGAAGATTTACTGGATATTACATTGTATCAGGCCTTGTCATGAATTTGAGCAACAAATAGATCAATACATTATTATATACAATGAGTGCACCATGCACACAATATCATACAGTTGACAAAGAAAAAACTACATACAATGAAGCAATAAAATCACCTGATGCCTACTTTAATCTGTGACAGAATACCATTGTCATGTGAGTTAAATTTAACAAGAGTATCTGACGACAACCAGAAAGTATTGGTACATTAATGAATGATCTGTATAATTTGCAGAGAACCAGGAATATGACAGCTTAAAAGATGAACTAATCAGAGAGTGAATTATTACCTGAGTCTTGGATAAAGCATCATCATCTGACCACCTGCAATTGAGAGATGATTTAATCTTAATAAAGGCAATTCAACTGAGCAGACAATCCGGGGTCAGGGAGCAAAATCTATTATTGATTTGAACTGACAAGGAGAACCATATCTCAAAAATAATAATTCAGGGGAATATGTAAAATTTAAAGCAGAGGGGAGGCTGTACAATAGCAGGGGAGATAGGAACACAGCTAAATTAAATTAGTGAGCTGGGAAAGGACAGGTAAAGAGGCCAGTTCCATGAAATAGAAGATGTCAATGATATTCAGATGTGTTTCTGAGGAGAGTTCGAGGAACCAAATGAACTGCTGGAATGTTGATATTCCCAGCAGAGAGAAAAACATACTTAAAGTTAGACACAGGTATAGTGGTTTTGACTCCTTCTGATACTGAGCATGACTGGGAAAAAAATCTCTTCAGCTATTGTACAGAAAGCTACACAGCCAGGATATACAAACGAGAAATCATAGGACAACCAAATGCAACCCTACAATTAGAGAGAGAAATGTCACATTGAATGTGTTCCTGAATCAGAGATTTTCACTCTCAAATAGGAAAGCCTGTAGGGATTTACAGTTTTGCAGAGCAGAGGAATTGGAAAGCCAAAAAAATCAATTCACAAGCCTCAGAACTGAATTTCCACGAGAGTAGGAAAGGTGAAGACAGCATACATCCTGAAGAGAAGCCAGTGTTATCTTTTTTGCACAAAGAAGTTTCCTCACTCACTGTAGTAATTCAGGCAAATACCAATTTCCTGTCCCTTTATTGTGTATCAAGAGAAAGCTACACCAGTGACTTATAGCTGGCTAGTTTACACCTTAGGGCCTGCAGCGTTGGTCTGAGTTGAGCAATAAACAGCCCATACCAACACCGCGCCCCCCCTTCTCATTGAGAGAGCCTCTAGTCACTCAAAAAGAAAACTTGTACTCCACAAAGCCCATGAGATCTATCAATGATCCCTCATGCCCTCCCTGACCACTCATTTCAATGCTGAAGAAGCAAATTGACTCCATATTGAAGCAGTGAGTTATTTCACCTGTGACAGAACCAACAAGACGATGGTCGTGGATGGTTCCAACGCCAAAACCCAGTGGGTTTATGGAATTTATACAGCTGAACAAAGGACTTGCATGCAAATATCATCTGATGTCATCTGTAAATGACAACTCAACAAGGTTGGGAAAGAATTCAATCTTTACAAAACTGGGTGCAAACAATGGTTTTTGGCAACTGTCTCTTGCCTAAGTTACTCACAATATTCATGACATTATTGAGATGATTTTGTTTCAACAGATTACCTTTTGGCAATACATCAGTTCTGGAAATCTTCCAAAGGACAATGTCAAACAATCTGGAAGGTACAGTTGGATTCACATGCCAGCTGGGTGTTACCTGGTCCAAGTCTGCACTCAGACAAAACACAATACTGGACAGAACACAATACTGAGGTGGAGATGCCAGCATTGGACTGGGTTAAACACAGTAAGAAGTCTTACAACACCAGGTTAAAGTCCAACAGCTTTATTTGGCAGCAAAAGCCACTAGCTTTCGGAGCGCTCGAACCTACAGGAAGCAGAACTTGCACTCAACAACAAATGTAAATTCTCACAGCCGTCTATTAAATTCCTCAAGTATATTGACAATACCTCCATAGGATTCACAGGAGACAAGAACAATCTCAGAGCTGCCAGCTCCTTGGAATGTGACTGAGCTCCAGAGATTCATGAAAATGGTAAATTAAGACAGAAAGTTCCAGTTCAACCTAGTTGCCTTCAATGAGCCACTACTTGGACTGTTGTGAAGGGACCAGATGGGTGTGGTAGAAGCGTATTTTTTGAAAATCAAAATGATGCTGACATCACCTGATATTTTAGCTCACTATATCCCAGAACTACCCACTATTAGAGCTATAGGTTTGGCATCTGTACTCTTTCCAAAATAGAGAGATAGAAAGCTCAGACCAGTTTGGCATACATCCCATTCACTCGCAGGGTTTAAACAGAGATACACAGTGATCAAAAAAGCATTAACTGCTAAATGGACCTGTGAAAAATTCATGGATTACGTATTTTGTGTGTGATTTTCTGGTCATGCTCGTCCCAAAGCTGGAAAATCTTGTCTGAGGCCAACAAGCCTTTGCATGGCCTGTGATCTGCCCGCTGCGATTCTCATGGCAGATGGATTGGGAAAACTCCGTCTTTTATCTCCACTTCAAGATAGAGACAGAGCACAAGTCCTTATTGACACTCATAAATTCAATGGAGTTAGCCAAAATGTCTGCATAACTACGACAATTCACGCTGAGGATGATGCCATTTGAAACAAAGACAGAATATGTTCCAGAAAATAACAGACTGCAGTTTTGTCCCAATTCCAGTGGCAATTTCTGAACAAAGTGATGTAGCTCTTTTTGAAGAGGTAGAAATCTTTGTATCAGCCACATTTATAGCTCTCAAAGCAACAACACAGTAACTGAATGAAATCAGAGATACAGAGAAATCTGATAAGGAATGTGTTCAGCTCAGAGATTACTGCCTCAAAAGGATGCCCAGCATGTTTTCCACACAATCCCATTTTCCAACATTTCCAATGGACAGAGAGGACACTCAGTGTGGTTGGTGATTTACTCCTCCAGGACACATTGAAATGATTGAACATTGAGATAACCAGCAATGGCACAAGTACAGACATTATTCAGAGTTCCTGTGGGGTTACAAGCAGAAGACTTTGCAGAAATAAGTAACAAGAAAATATTTTCAGAGAAGGAAAGAAGGAAGTGATAAAACATTATTGTAGAAGGAGTAAGGTGTATCAAAAATTAAATGAGAAAACCAGGAAAAAGAATAAAGGTCAATGTGCCAAAAAATTAGAATTATGACTGAATATTATGTATATGAATGCACCAAGTGTTCAAATTGGAGAATTCAAAGCATTAATAGATTTGAAGGAATGTGATAGTTTAGGTTTGAATAAGACTGGGGTCTTAATAACCTTGGTGGTAAAATTTTGAGGGGAGATAATAGAAAATAAGTTGAATGGTAATGTCAGTGAAACAGTCAGGAAAATGATAAAACGTCTCAGTAGTGGTTACCAAGCAGTGAAGGTGAGACAGAGATGGTGATTCACTGACAATTCATTAAAAATGTAAAGCCTTTATGAGCATAAAACTGTGAAGGAGTTGTTATATAAATGAATGAGCTACACAGGGTGAATGAAGGAGTGTAACTGTGAAAGATAAAGATGTGGCTGAGTTATTAAATACTTGCATTGATTTTCACGAATCGTGACAGAATTGAGAAGATACCAAAGAAGCAATAATTAGAGATAATCCAAAATAGGAAATTGGATCAATAAGTAGTCTGTGTCTAAATTCAGCAAGACCGGGCAATATCCGGGCTTGGGCTGACAAGTGACAAATAACTTTCATGTCACACTAGTGATAGGCAATGACCATCTCCAACAAGAGAGGATCCAGCCATCACCCCTTGACATTCAATCGCTTTACCATAGCTGAATTCCCCACTATCAACACCCTGAGAGTTACCATTGACCAGAAACTGATGTGGGCAACCTATATAAATACTGTGGCTACAAGAATAGGTCAGAGACTAGGAGTCCTGCAGCAAGTAACTCACCCCCTGACTCCTCAATGCCTGTCCACCATATAGAAAGCACTTAGAATCCCTACAGTGTAAAAGGAGGCCATTCAGCCCATCGCGTATGCACCAACTCTTTCACAGAATATGCATCCCAGGCCCTCCTCCTTACTCTATCACACTATCGCCACATATCTATTCTGGCTAATCCATTTAATCTACACATCTTGGGACACTAAGGTGCAAATTAGCATAGCCAATCCACCAAAAAAGCACATATTTTGGGCTGTGGAAAAAACTCAGAGCACCTGGAGGAAACTCACGCCATCATGGGAGAATGTGCAAACTCCACGCAGGCAGTCACCCAAGGCCGGAATTGAACCCAGAATTGAACATTCAGGAGTGGTGAAATATTCTTCACTTTCCTGTTTGGGTGCAGCTCCAACAATACATAACGTTGACAGCACCCAGCACCAAGCAGCCCACTTGATTGCTACCGCTTTGACAAATATTCATTCCCTACTCCACTGAAACACAGTAACAGCAGTGTGTATCATCTACAAAGACTCCTTAGACAGCCTTCCAAACCTACGATTACTACTATCAAGAAGGACAAGTGCAGCAGACATGGGATTATCACCACCTCCACCTCCAAGTCACCCACCATCCTGATTTGGAAATATATTGTGGTTCCTTCACTGTCACTGAGTCAAAATCCTGGAAATCCCTTTCTAACAGCACCGTGGGTGTACTTACATCTCAGGGATAACAGTGGTTCAAGAAGGTCTCTCACCATTACTTTCTTAAGGGCAATTAGGGGTGTACAATAACTACTGGTTAGCCAGCAACATCCACATCCTATGAATGATTGAAAAAGTTAAAATAAGATTCGTAGAGTTCAAGGTAAGTAAGTCTCAAGTCCTGTAGTGTACATCCTCGATTCTTGAAAGAAGTCAGAAAAGTCATATTAGCAACTTTAACCACTAATTTTCAATTTCCAAGATTCAAAAAGTGCCATGGAGAATAGGCAATGAAACACCTTTGAACACAGAAGGTGATAAAGATAAAATAGCTGACCCTATCCTGGCAGACAGTCGAACATCATTTGTGCTCACACTCTTGGAATCCATCATTCAAAGTAAATGAGCATTTAGAAATGCATTTGTTACTTAAATGCTGCCAACGTAGATTTATGAAAGGTAAGTCATGTTTGAAAAATGTAATTGAGTTTTTTGAAGAATTGGACTGAAAAATGCAGCAGAGGGAATGCTTTTCCCAAACACATTTAATAAGATGTCTTACCAGGGGCTTGTTAGGAAATTTTAAGAGTTTGGATGAAATGACAGAAATTTGGCTGATATACAGGAAACAGAGTTTGAATAAACGGGCATCACTTAGAAATGTTGTAACCTCAGAGTTCACTTCTATTTTTGACTTTGAATAAGTGGACTTGCATTTAGGGAAACAGTCCCAAAATGTGCTATCAATAGGAAGAGAAAGTGGTTGGCAAACAGACTGGAGATGTGATTATAACTTCAGAAATATATGTACAGATTAGCAAAATAAAAAGTTACAATTTGTTTTTCTTGAGTTGAGGTCTAGTTGGGTTTCCTAGGGATTTGTCTCCTTTTTTGTAAGTAAGCTACTCAAGCCTGTAATTTGCTAAAATCATTATTATTTATTTACAGCTCTATGAACATCTTAGGAACTTTGCATAATGTTGGACATCACCTTCCTCCAGAACTGTTACTTAGTCATTTGTGTGATGATACAAGTACGATTAATATAATTTCAGATTTATGTGCTAACAGCCAGTGTGTCCAGTAAACATCAGATTCAAGGGTATGAAAGTAAGTAAGTAACTCATCTTCAGCTAAGGAATTTGTTCCTGAGAGAGAGCTAATGGACTTTTGCTTGTATGAAAAGTTCCCCTGGGATTTCTAATTAAAGTTAAAAGGGCCATGTGACAAACTGGGTCTGCATCAGAGAGAAAGGTGTTTTTGCCATTTCAGACGAGCAGTTCCAGCTGGGAGACTGCTGGAAATAGAAGTCTGCAAGTTGTTCTAGAACTCAGTTTCTCCCTGAAAGCTTCAAGTCTGTTAACACAATTTACAGCAAGTATGTTTACAAAGAACAAAGAAAAGTACCACACAGGAACAGGCCCCTCGGCCCTTCAAACCTGCACCGATATAATGCTGCCTAAATTAAAATGCATATCTTTCCATTCCCTAGGAATGAACATCTGACTATCCACTCTGTTCATGCCATGCAAAATCTTGTAGACCTCTGTCATTCCAGCGAGAATAAACCAACTTTACCTAACCTCTACTCATGACTAATACCCTCCAGACTGGGCAACGTCCTGGTAAACCTCTTCTGTACCTCTCCAAAACATCTACAGTGTGATGGCCAGAATTGTATACAATATTCTAAATGAGACCTGACTAAAGTTCTGTACAGCTGTCACATAACCTGCCAATTTTTATACTCAGTGCCCCAACTGATGAAGGCAAGCTTGCCATATGCTTTCTTGACTACCTTATCCATCTGCATTGCCATTTTGAGTGATCAGTGAAAATGTAAGCCCAGGTCTCTCTACCTGTCAATACTCCTAAGGGTTCTACCATTTACTGTATAATTCCTACACACACTGGACCTTCCAAAATGCATTATCTCACATTTTTCCCAGATTAAACTCCATCTGTCATTTCTCCACCCAAGTTTCCAACTAATCTATATCCTCTTCGCTATCCGGAACTCCATTAATTCTTGTGTTATTTGCTAACTTACTAATCAGACTAGCATATACAAATGATTGTCCAAATCATTTATATATGCTATTAACAAAAAAGGCCCCAGAACTGATCCATGTGGAACACCGCTAGTCACAGCCTTCCATTCAGAAAAAGCATCTGTTTACTGCTGCCCTCTGTCTTCTATGGGCAAGTCAGTTCCATATCTGTCTTGCCAGTTCTCTGATTCCATGTGACTTCACTCTTTGGAACGATCTACCATTAGAGACCTTGTCAAAAGCCTTAGTAAGTCCATGTGTGCAACATCTACTGCCCTTCCCCCATCTATCATCTTTGTCACGTCCTTGAAAAACTTGATCAAGCTTGTGAGGCACTACTTCATTTTCACAAAACTATGCTGTTTACCACCAATAAGTCCATTTATTTTCAAATGTGAGTAAATCATTAGATACAGAGAAGATGTCAGGGGTATGTTTTTCACTCAGAGGGTGGGGGTGAGTGGAATCGGCTGCCATGAGTGGTGATGGAGGCGAACTTATTGGAGTCTATTAAGAGACTTCTGGATGAGTACATGGGATTTAATGGGATTGAGGGTTATAGATAGGCCTAATAGGTAGGGGTATGATCAGTGCAACTTGTGGGTCGAAGGGCCTGTTTGTGCTGTGACTTTCCATATTCATGGAACATAGAACATAGAACATACAACAATATAGCACAAACAGGCCCTTCGACCCACGAGTTGCGCCGATGACGTCTACCGATGTTTTACATTCCAATGTAAGCTTTATGAATACAATATAAGAGAACAGAATAAATCTGTATGAGGTACTTGGGGGCCTATGTTTGGAGTACTGTGTGCAGGTTTTGGAACTGCATTATTTCATTTTTTTTGTTACTATGCCAAAGTCATCAGCCGGAATGTTACAGCCTTCATGCTGATGGGATTTTCCCGTCCTGCTGCAGTGAACTGAGATTTGGCTAAGCGCCAAATTCTCTGACTTTGCTGCAGCAGAGCATGATGTGAATTGTCGGTAAGATTGCCCTAATAGAATATACAACATAGATATGCTGGTGAATCAGCATCATGCCAACGACAAAAATTGCTAGTTACAAGCAGACACTTCAGATATTGAGAATACATTCATGAGAGCAAAAAAGTTTAAGAAGATATTTGACTTATGTTTTTCAAAGGGTTTGACTGAGTGAATAAGGAAAGACAAGATAATTTTCCCTGGTTGAAGTAACAGTGGCAAGGTGCCTTCAATTTAAAATTATCCATGGAGATTTTTTTCACAAGAGTTGTTGGGAGCATGGAACACTTTGCCAAGAGAAGATCTTGAATCATAGATTACTGAAACTTTTAAGGTAAAATGTGATGAATATTTGAATCGAAAGTAGATGCAGTGATATGGGGAGAGATTGCAATTAGTGTTCTATTACTCTCGCAAAAGGCATTAGTTTGGCTATCTTCTGTTTTATAAATCTCTGCGGCCTTAAACTACGAACACAAAATGGAACATATTTTTTTTGCAAAGCACTACAGAAATAAAACATAACTGTATTATTGCAATCTTAGTTTTTAAACTTATATTTATCATAAATACTTAACAGCTAATACTGAAATATTGCACAGATTGCAAAAATCATCCAAGGCACCTTACAGATAAGGATTAGGAAAATGTAAGTGTTTGAGCTTTCTCATGATTCTCTCACTCTCTGCTCTACATCAATGAAAGCCTTGCTTACAGTTTCTGTTGAGCATCCAGAGAAGTTATAATGCTGGTGCAACAGAAACCCTGTAGGAATTTGTGCCCTTGGGAAAAAAAAATACTTAATGTCTATGGTTGGTCTGATATTTCTTATTAATATTTCTCATAAACTTACTTGGGAAAGGATATAGAAAGGATTTTCTAGCACTGGAGTGGATGCAGAGGAAATTCACTTGGTTGATTCTAGAGTTGAGAAGGTTGGCTTATGAAGCAGACTGAGTAGACTGGGGCTATACTTACTGGAATTCAGAAGAATAAGCGGACATGGTACAGAAACATATAAGATTATGAAAGGAATAGATAAGATAGAAGCAGGGAAGTTGTTTCTACTGGCGAGTGAAACTAGAACTAGAGGACATGACCTCAAAATAAGGAGGAGCAGATTTAGGACTGAGCTGAGGAGGAACTTCTTCACATAGAGCTGTAAACCTGAGGAATTCCCTGCCCAGTAAAGCAGTTAAGGCTACCTTATTGAATCTTTTTAAGGCAAGGATAGATACATTTTTGAACAGTAAAGAAATTAAGGGTGAGTGGGTGGGTAAGTGGAGCTGAGTCCACCGAAAGATCAGTCATGATCTTATTGAATGGTGGAGCAGGCTCAAGGGGCCAGATGGCCTACTCCTGCTCTTTGTTCTTATGTTCTTATTTGTGTTATGTTTTTCTCGTTTTTAAGATTATTCTTTTGAGTTCTCCAATCTCAACTGTAGAGCAACACCAAAAGAATCTTGCGTTTTCCATTAATGGATGGACCTGAAATAGAAACCATTCCCAGACTCCCAGCCTCACCACCACCAATGCCACAATCTTCTTTCTTCTTGACCGACCAACCTCTTTCCTTATTAATCAGTTTTCGCCCTTGCGTACCACAATAAATTTAAGTGTCCATCTTTTTCCTTCTGAAGCAGTATAACATTTTCTTTGCCATCTTATTAGATTTGTGATCATTTCTACCACTTGCAAAGATTTATCTGACTGTAACCATATCTAATATTTTCTCTTTAGACGCAGATAGTTGCGTAAGTATTTTAAGTATCTATTTTCCAAGTAACTGTCCAATAAAAGTTAATTTAAACTTCCTTTTTGCCCATATGCTGAATGTTATCTGATTCTTTCCAATAGTAATTGCCGTGTATTTTAATCAATTAAAAACCATCTGTAAATTTAGATATCCCATTTATTATCCTCCTCTTTTCCGGTAATTAATAAAGTTAAGTGGAAGTCTGAATCTAGGGTTTATCCTGTGGGACTCTGCAATTCAATGTTCCCTGCTTTGAGAAGTTTCTATTCATATCTGCCCTGGTATGTCATATTATCCAGTTGATCTTCCAACCAATTCTCCAGCTTCTCTTGATCCCAGGAGTTAATCATTGCTTTGGGTAAATATTTTGTGAAATATCTAATGCTTTCTAAAGTTTATTTCTGTATTGTAAAGTCAACTATTTCTACCTTGTTGCCACTGAGATTTTCTTTATATTATTCAAGGGGTTTGTTAGGAACCTGATAATTTTTTTTCAAAATTCACATCAATGCTTAGCAAATACATTAACGTAAATTAATGGAATTTAAACATAACAACACTTTGAGACCTGGATGTGATTTTACCATTTGTTGGCAAAGTCTTCTCAGGCTGGAAAAGCAGAGCGTAGCCCACCAACTGCACTGCCAGATTTTCACAATGTATTTTCAAACATTTTGCCAAAAAAAATATAAGGGGCAGATCTCATGATGTCTTAGGTTTTTAAAGCATTTTAAAAGGCAGTCCAATGCAAATGAATAAAATCCATTCCCTGTGCAACCCCTACATCACAGAATTCACCCTCTTCCCCTCCTCTAGAACTCGCTGTCTGCCACAGCATCATAGAACCATAAAGTGCAGAAGGAAGCTATTCGGCCCATCAAGTCTGCGCCAACGGGTCTGCACCAACTACAACTCCACCCAGACCCTATCTCCATAACCACATGCATTTACCTTAACTAGACCCCTGATACTAAGGGGCAATTAACATGACAATTCCACCTAACCCAAAAATCTTTGGGCTTTGGGAGGAAACTGGAGCATCTGGAAGAAACCCATGCAGACACGGAGAATGTGCAAACTCACAGATGTAGAGATGCCGGCTTTGGACTGGGGTAAACACAGTAAGAAGTCTGACAACACCATAAGAAACCTGGTGTTGTCAGACTTCTTACTGTGTTTACCAAAATCACAGAGACAGTGGCCAAAACCCTGAGTTGAACACAGTGCTATGAGGCAGCAGCACTAACCACTGCGTCACAGTACTGTCCCATGGAACACCTCTTCTAGTTCAACTGAGCTCCTTCCTGCAATGAAACACAGATGTACATACTTCCCTTAGAACTTAGTAACCCACCACCAGCATGCAGCAAACAAACTCCCAATTCCCTGGCAGAGCCAGAGGGCAGTGCCTAGGCATTACCCTACCCTCTGTGGAGGCTGTCCTCATCCATGTGCCTCTGACAGATTCAGCTCAGCAGGTTCCTGTTGTGATTCACGCCAATTTGAATGGAATTTTAACAACTCAACCAGAGAACTGGTGATGTGAGGGAAGTTGGGAGGGAGGGGGGATGCCATGAAGTGGATGGGAGGGTGGAGGGGGGAGGTGGCAGGTGGAGACAATTAAGTAGGGAAATCCCATCGGCATAAACTTTGTTTTGAGGCTCCCACTCATTTCTCCACTCCCTCCAATGTCTCTGCACTGCAAAAACAGGAACAAAAAAATCCCTCCCCTAATTCTCCATTGGAGCAATCTCAGATGTTATATTAAGCCTTGCTCTACTCAGGTGAAATAGCCTGCAAGGGTGGGTCTTTGTGCATAAGCAGGTTAAACAAAATAGAACTTGTAGGAGTGTCAGGAAGCCAGCCAAAACTCACCAACCTCCATGTTTAACCTGACTAGGCTTATTAGTACATAAGAAACTTCATAGGACCTGTGGATCTGAAATGTAGATACTTGTGATTAAGTCAATTTTTAACACAGAATTCTGTCTTTATTTCTGTCTGAGCACAGTTTTCCTGAGTTTTCTGGAACCTTGATAATAGTCATGATGTGGAGATGCCGGCTTTGGACTGGGATAAACACAGTAGGAAATCTGACAACACCAGGTTTAAGTCCAACCGATTTATTTGATAGTAAACTCACAAGCTTTCGAGGTGCTTCGACCTCTTCATCAGGTGAATGAGGTGTTCTGGTCTCAAACAGCACATATATCAGCACAGACTGTTTACAGATTCTGCTAGTCCTACCCACTGAGCCATAACTGACTCTTAGAGGAAAACCAGGCTATTTTGGATCATTGCCATTGAACCATGTAGTAGGTAGCCATGACTGTAAGACTCTTAGTCCCACTGGAATAGCTGACCCTGTTTCACATGTTGCTTTCAGAGGGTAAAGCTGCTCTAGCGAACATCCTGCCCATTTAAATGGCCTGAAAACATACATGTGGAATGAAGTCATATGACGGGGGGATGGGGTGAGGTGAAACATCATTCAAGTACAAGTGCCTGACTAGAACCCTGATGATTTCAGAGATTACAGCCCTTGTAATTATCTGCGCTTCCAAAATATTCCATAGCCTGTTCCAGGATAATCCTATTTATTTTAACTACTTCAAAAAATAAAATCTGCACAATGTTATCAAAATCCAATTAAATTGATGTCACATTAGGGTAATATCTTGAAATGAATCGTATCGAGAGCTGTCATGTTTTGATTTCCACAATTAATTATTTCTTTGGCTATCCTTCCTTGCATATTCTGCCAAGACATTTTTGTTCTGAGCAATTTTTTTTGTTTCTGCTTCATTGCGACCACTGCGATTTATTGAAATCTTCTCCAATCAGTTTGCATAGGTCCTTCTTGTCATTCTGGAATCTTTCCCTGTGCCAACTATTTAAATATGTGCTTCCCAACTCCAAAAACATTGAAATAGCTGCTATTCTAACTAATGTATTAGTCCATTTCAAATCAACTGGTTCATTTTTGATATTGTGCTGCACAGTTGTATCCTTTCCATTCATTAGCTTTTCTATGCCACATGAAAAACAACCCTCACATTTATGTATCACTTTATCATCATCTCTCTGTCCCATTGCACTACACAAGCAATCTATTGCTTAACAAAGTTGTTAGGTAGATAAAGGGAGCAGGCATTATTCAACACAGCAAAGTTTCACATTAGCACTGAGAATGATCAAGTAATCAAGTGTCAACAGTGTTATTCTGGGTATGGTGGGATTTGGAGAACCTTAGGAATTTCCTCCTTTTCTTTCAATAGTATTCCTTCCTCAGTGTTTTCTTCTTTGGCTTAGTGCCAAATATTTGATTCATATAAAGCATCTTGGAATGTTTTACAGCATTAAAGGTGCTATATTTTATATATTGCTGTAATAAGATAATAATAAGATCTATTTATGGACTTGGGCTGGAACTTTTTCAGAAAGCTCCTTCACTATTACCAGAATGTCTCTGGAAGCTTAGCAGAAGTATGGGTCTAAGTCTTATCTTCAATAAAAAAGCTGAGTTGGGGTGCATTAAAGGTTAAAATTTAAAAATCTGAAACAGGAACAAATACACCTTGATCCTGACCACTTCCAGATTTAATATTGGAGAGGCAGAAGGTAACCAATCCACAATTATTTGAGTGGTACATTGGGGTGGGGTTGGTGGGGGAGAATGCCCCTCTGCTGAGGAGTTGCTGGTGTTCTCTTGGGTCTTCAGGGTCCATCTAGCATGTTAGTTCCATGCTGGTCATTACCAGCACCAAAGCCTGCCCGGTGCATTTGCCGCTGTTCACTTGAAATGGATAATATATTAGTTAAAATAGCACCCACTTCAATGTTTTTGTAGTTGGGTGAGCACATATTTAAATGGTTGGCATATACAAGGGTGAGGGTGGGGGTGGGGTGGGGAAGGTCGGTGGTGGGTAAGGCTACATGGCTGAGGGTAAATGAGATGTTAAGCATATTGATCACGTAGCTGCCCATCATGTGTGGGAACTCAATCTGGGCTGGCAGGGCAGTGTGGGTGAATCCTAATTGTCTAAACATACGACAGGAATTCCAATTTTTGGCTGATTTTCGGCTATTGGGATTCTCACAGATTGTCTGACGAGACTGGAAAATCCTACCCATGATAAGAACATAAGACCTAGGAGCAGGAGTCGGCCATCTGACTCCTCCTAGCCTGCTCTGCCATTCAATAAGATGACTGATGTTTTTGTTAACTCAGCTCCCCTTACCCACTCACTCACCATAACCCTTAATTCCTTTGCTGTTCAAAAATGTACCTATTAATCCTTAAAAAAAATTCAATGATTTATCCTCAATTGCTGCATCGGGCAGGGAATTTCATGGATTCACAACCTTTTGTGTAAAAAGGTTTCTCCTCAATTCTTCCTAAATCTGCTCTGTGTTATTTTGAGGTATGCCCCCTAGTTGTAGTTTCACCCATCAGTGGAAACAACTTCCCTGCTTCTATCTTATCTTTCCCCTTCATAATCTGAAATGTTTCTATAAAATCATCCCTCATTCTTCTGAATTCTAATGAGTATAGACCCAGTCTATTCAGTCTTTCCTCGTAACCCTCTTAATTCCAGACTCAACCTAGTGAACCTTCTCTGCACCCCCTCCAGTGCCAGTATATCCTTTCTCAAGTAAGGAGACCAAAACTGTACACATTATTCTAGGCGTGGCCCCACTAGCACCTTAAAAAGCTACAATATAACCTCCCTGTTTTTAAACTCTACGCCTCTAGCAATGAAGGATAAAATTCCATTTGCCTTCTTAACTATCTGCTCCACCTGCAAACCAACTCCTTGTGATTCTTACACAAGGACACCCAAGCCCCTCTGCACAACAGCATGCTGCAATTTTTTTATCTTTTAAATAATAGTCTATTTTGCTGTTATTTCTACCAAAATGGATGACCTCACATTTACCAACATTGTACTCCATTGCCAGATCGTTACCAAAACTATCTATATCCCTTTGCAGACTGTCAGCATCTTCAGCACACTTTACTCTGCCACTTATCTTAGTGTCATCTGTGAATTTTGACAGATTACACTTGGTCCCCAACTCTAAATCATCTATGTAAATCATAAACGATTGCGGTCCCAACACTGATCCCCAAGGCACACCACAATCACTGATCGCCAACACCCATTTATCCCCACTCTTTACTTTCTGTTAGTTAACCAATCCCCTACACACGTTAATACATTACCTAATACTGTGCACCTTTATCTTATGTAGCAGTGCAGTATCTTGTCAAATGCCTTCTGCAAATCCAGATAAACCACATCCACACATTCCCCATTGTCACTGCACATGTGATGTTCTCAAAGAATTCCACCAAATTAGTCAAACATGATCTTCCCTTCATGAACCCATGTTATATCTTACCAATGGAACAATTTATATCCAGATGTCTTGCTATTTCTTTCTTGATGATAGATTTGATCATTCTCCCTACTTCAGAAGTTAAGCTGATCAGCCGATAGTTATCTGCCTTTTGTCTACCTCCTTTCTTAAAACAATGGTGTTACATTTGCTGTTTTCCAATCTGTGGGAACCACCCTAGAGTTCAGTGAAATTTGGTAAATTCTCACAAGTGCATTTGCTATTTCCCCCACCATCCCTTTTAGTATCCTGGGATGCATTTCATGAGGATCAGGAGACTTGTCTACTTTTAGCCCCATTAGTTTGCCCAACACTACTTCTTTCATGATAATGATAATTTTTAGATCCTTACCTGCTGCAGCCTTCCTGTCATCAATTTTTGGCATGTTACTTGTGTCTTCCATTGTGAAAACTGACACAAAATACCTGTTCAATGCCTCAGCCATTTTCTCATTTCCAGTTATTACATTCCCCTTTTCATCCTCTAAAGGACCAATGTTTACTTTAGCTATTCTTTTTCATTTTATATAATTGTAGAAACTTTTGCCATTTGTTTTTATATTCTGAGCTAATTTACTATCATGCTCCATCTTACTTTTCTTTATAGCTTTTTATGTGGCTTTCTGTTGACCATTAAAGATTCTCCAATCCTCTAGTCTGCCACTAATCTTTATATGCATTTTCTTTCAATTTGATACCCTCGTTTATTTCAGATTTTGTCAAATTTTGTTTTATAATGCTCCCGTGAAGTGCCTTGGGATGTTTTGCTATATTAAAAGTGACATATAAATACACATTATTGCTGTAAAACTGATTATGGTGGAAATCTGCATTTCATATTAATTAGTTAATCAGCAAATGCAAGATGAATGTGGTTTGCACTTGGAGCTTTGGGGCTCATTGCATGAAGGGGACTTCCTTATCGATTTATGCATTTGAGTTCACTCCTTGATCTGGTTTAGTTTTCCTTACTGTTTCATTCCATGGCCCTCCTTTCTGCATCACTGAATGCAGCTTTGGTCAATAAAAAGCTGGCAGAGAAATTGGGTTCAATAATACACGTCATATTAAGATTTGATTGTAGCAATCTGGAAAATTCTGGCCACGCTCCTGTGAAGCATTCTGAAGGCATCAATGTGTGCATGTGTGCAGCTAATAACTATTACAAATGTGCAGAGCAGGTAGATCATGACATGCAATGCTGATTTGATGTCAATGCTACTATCTATTCTCCAACACTATTGACCTCCAACAGCTGAACACTCTTTCAACAGCAGGAAGCACCACCTTCTATCTGAGTTATTTCAAAAGATCAACAAATCCTGGGGTGTCAGCCAGCCATTGTTTCATTTGTACAACTTTTTACTGTTCTTTATAGTTGTTCTGAGTTGTGAATGTCTATAGGGAGTTGCATGATAAGTGTTGGAGCATGTTTTGTTGAGTTCAAGGTTTTTGCTGAAACCGTTTCCTTCCAGACGTGGCTGAAGGGAAGATCTTGGAAACGTAATGAGAGTGGGAGAATGAACCAAAGTGACACAGAGCAAGACAAACTGCCAGAAGAGGAGGGCTGAGATAGGGAGCTGTATCTGCCCTGAATGTTCAGGAAGAAGCTCTCCAAAGTGAACCTCAGCGAAGAACAGTGCAAAGATGCATTAGCATTTTATTAAATATCCTCGCTAAGTTCTGCCACTTGCTGCAGGCAGATTTCCAACTTAAGAACAACGTAAGAACTTTATTGTCAGTGTTTTATATATGACCGCCACTTTGAGGGTTTATGTCAGTGCCTCTTTTAGGCTGCAACTGGGGATTTATGTAACATCTCCCAGTTTGCTATGCATTGTTCAGTAAGGGAAGTCATTGAGACTGTGTATTGAAAGAGAGCTGAATTCAGTTCACTCTCTCGTCAAAGACAAAGTAGGCAGGATAAGCATGTGAGCTTGCTCGGATTGTTGGATTCCCCATGGTGTGCAAAGTGGTATTGAATGCACTCATAATGTCTTACAGGCACCACATGTCAATGTTGCCATGTAACAGAATGGAAATTAATTCCACTTCCTCAACTTCCAGCTGGTCTACGCCCACAGGCAGCACATCATGGAGGTCAGTGCTCAGTATCGTGGCAGCAGTCATGACGCATTCATTCTGCAGCAATACGCTTGCCAACTGCATTCCATCCACCACAGAAAACCAGAGGCTGATACTGGGTGACAAGAGCTATCCACTGTCAACATGGCTCCTGACACATGTTCACTACCGATGCAGTTGTGAGCAACATGCTTACGATGAGAGCCATGATGTCACAAGAAATGTGACTGAGCAGACCATTGGCATCCTGAAGCAATGACTTTGCTGTCCTGACCACTCTGCAGTACATGGCTGAGCACTCCCAAGGCTCATTGTAGTATGTTACATACTGTGCAACCTTGCCATCATAAAGAGACAGTCTTGGCCAAGAGCTATCAACCAAGAAGCCAAAATCAAGAGCATGAGCAAGGGCATAAGAGAAGGAAGGGAAAGGGAGGTAGCAACCTAGACAGCCCTTTCCTGCCTGGCTGCACATCAACAACTCATTTGTGTGCAATATAAGTAATAGCAACAATTCTCTGTACAGTTCCACACTCGTTAGCTTTCCTCTGTCAGTCACCTCATTACCCACCTGTTAAAATTAAAGCCACTACAAATGAAACATTCTGAACTAAATTTAAAAATGAAATCATGAAATACTACATCTAAATATAAAATAACCATTTGTGCCTTCCCTAAGTTTTGCTTGTCCTCAGCTATGCATAATTACTCCGGAGCCTGCAATATAGGCTGTTAATTTTTAATAAGTAGCATCACAAGTGGTCTTGGAGAATCAGTTCAAATAGCTCCGAAATTAGAACTGCATTGGCATGGACTGCAGAGGTCTGGGTTGGCTGCCTAACTGGTAGCAACAAGGGTATTGGTGGAGCAGTAGAGTTGGGAAAAGGAAATATTGTCATTCTGAGAAAAAAGCATGCTTGTATTCCATGAGTTCTCCCAACACCATCACTCCATCAACGGGGAATAAGTATGACAGTTGGATCCATAGCCCCTTTGGAGACAGCACTGTGGAAATCCATTATCCTCTGGGGCACACACAGCTCCTGGCAGCTCCTTCCAGAGCAGCCGGCATGCTGTACCATCTTGAGGTGGCATCCTCAAAAGCAATGTAACTTCCCACTGCTGACTAATGTGATGCTGATCTTTCAAAATTGGACTATGCATTTCCTCTCAATGACTTGGCATCAAACATTAAGAGTTCATCTGCAAGAGGATCATTTTTTGAAGGGCTTGCATCTGACTTCCAGATGAAATAATTTTACTTAATGTCTGCTAGTGTAATGTCCCTGTAAATATAGAGGTTGAATCACATGTAATTTATACGTGGGTTCTCAGCTCCCTGCTGAGTGCAGAAGCAAGCAGCAACACATAGCATGCTTAGCCCAGCACTACAAACAAGTAATTGAACTGGCAGTCATCAAATATGTGCAGACTACCTGTACTGGAATTAACATGAGAAGACAACAGACTTGAATACCACACCAAATGCCAGTGTGGACCAATTTTCAGCACTTTACAATTAGTCATCTTACAGTACTAAAAGCAGATGTGAACACCGACTAGATTACTTTAGGTGTATAATTTCAGAAGTAACACAATTAACAGCAGGTAAATTAGTTTAGATACAACAGAAAATGAAAACAATTCAAGGAATAGAACTTCATCACTGTGGATAGACATGAGACTGGCATGAATGAAGATATGACAGAAGTTATTTAGTTACAGGCATAAATTGAGCAAACTCCCTTTTTCACCGATACTTCAGAAATACGATTCATTAACCCAATGGATGGGTCACGTGAATGTGTCTTATCTTCTACTATGAACAGGCTTTATAGCTTTGGTGTGTCTGTGGACTTTAAACTCCATAAAGTTATACATCAGGCTATTATGTGTTGACATTGCTTGACCAGATTAACACATGCACCTAGCGCAATGTGAGACTGTCTTGTTTGATTCACTGTTTGGAAATCAACTTTAATCGCTAACTGCAGTGATTCAGATTCTGATCACACTGACCAATGGTGAATAGAAGGTTTGTGCTCACAGATGATCAAAGAGTTAAATCCATATGCTCTGAGATTTTGCAAAAGGAATATTCCTTGCCATGCTTAATCTCTATCCATGTGGCTTCAAAGTGATCTAAAATCACCTTAGAGTATAGATAAAAATAATCTCTTAAATTTTCATAATGTTTAATCCACATACCATGGCTTTTCCACAATATTCTTAGCTTTGAATTTCCACTTGGCCTGTGCTCCTGGATACTTCCAGGTAGATTTTAGCTATTAGCTGACTGTCACAGCACACGAACAAATTGTCCCGCACTAGTTGAAGGTAAAAGTTAACAAGATCATATTGGGTTTCCAGCATGTTGGCTTTATGGACTGATTTAGCCCAAGTGATGTTATCCTGCCCCCACCTTCTTCACATCAAACATCTATTTTTCCATGGATGTTGCCAGGTCTGCTGAGTGTTTTCAGTGTATTTTGTTATATTTTTAAGATTTTATTGGAAATCTTCCAGCTTTGCACTGAGCAATAAAAAAGATATTTTACTAGGCTGATTCTGGGGATGGCGGGATTGATGTATGAGGAGAGATTATTAGGTTAGGATTGTTTTCACTGGAGCTCAGGCAAATGAAGGGGGAATCTCACAGAAACTTATAAAATTCTAACAGGACTAGATGGGATAGATGCAGGGAGGATATTCCTAATCATGGGCAGTCCAGAACCAGGATTCACAGTGTGAGGATTCGGGGTAGACTATTTAGGACAGATATGAGGAGACATTTCTCCACCTGTAGAGTGGTAAGCTTGTGGAATTCATAACTATAGGAAGTAGTTGATGCCAAAACATTGATTGTATTCAAGAGGTGCTAGATATTGCACTTGGGGCAAATGGAATCAAAAATTATGGGGGAAAAAGCAGGATTAGGCTATTGAGTTGGACGATCAGCCAGGATCGTCATGAATGGCGGAGCAAGCTTGAAGGGCGAAATGGCCTCCTCCTGCTCCTACCTTCTATGTTTCTATGTAAATCAGAATGCACTTCTTTACAAGCCCGTAAAAATGGGAATAGAATTCCTAGTTGACAAGTTTGCTCAAACATTAGCAATTACTAACTCCACAAAGCAGTTTTAACTTTGCTCCTACTTCAATCTTCCTTCATATGCTGGTTGGGTTAAGAGTTTATTGTAATTCTGAATGCTCAGGCTGACTGGCAACATTGCATAAGAGTCATTGATAAAAGTTATTGAGAAATATTCTGATTTTGCAATGTAAAATTTGTCTTTTATACATTGCCATCAGTTTCCTCTCATTACAAATTGATGAAGTCAGAGAAAAGATAAAAATTTCATGAATTTCTCTGAAGTGTCTGCTTAATTACAACAGTTCATCAACTTGCCGGGCAAAAACATTGTGTAAGTTTGGAGACAAAGGTGTATTGTCAATGCTCTCATTATTTTAGGATTCATATGCTAAAGCATTAAATAGGAGTTACACCTATCTTTGTGATATATTATTAAGAATAATGCATATGATCAGTGATATATCAGTAGAATATACGTATGTATCTATGAGATCTACCATAACCAATGCTGATGTAAAAGTAGAAATTATTTGAGATAAACTGATAGTGTAAATAGGAATCCTCACACAATGGGTAGCCACATTTCATTGGTTCAGTTTTAGCAGTCCTCTGTAAATGTAAGTATGGGCTGGGAAGTATGTGAGAAACAAAGATGTATGGACCACAAGAACTGGTTGAAGGAGACCACCAGTTAAGGAGAAAAGGAGTTGGAGGAGGAAGGGTATGCCTAGTTCAACTGATGAGGTCAAGAAAAATAAAACAGTCAGTTTGAATTGAGGGAGGAAGGAAGAAAGAAAAGATAGTTAAACTGAAGAGGATGAGGAAGAAGCATGCCAATATGATGTGAAAAAGTCGAGATGAAAAATGCATCTCTGTGAGCTAAGCAGGAAGTTTGGGAAAGCAGTGTTTCTGCTGATAGAATCTGAATGCAGTTGCATGGCAGAATGTATTGGTGGAGAGAAAGAATCCCAAAATGGGGAATGACTGCTGCCAGAAGGCAGCAAATTATTGTTATTTATGTGTAAATGTTATGCAGCTTCAGGCGAGGGGCAGTTAAACTCAGAATTCTAAAGTGTTTCTGAGTAACACTTCACCATCATTAGCCTTGCAAAAGGAGCATCTTGCAGCCTCAGTGTTAGTCATACAATCAAATTATGGAATCGCAGAAGGAGGCTATTCAGTTCATCGGACCTGTATTGACAACAATCCCACCCAGACCCTAGACCTGTCACCCCACATAATTACCCTGCTAATCTCGGCATGGTGGTTAGTACTGCTGCCTCAATGGTTAACACTGCTGCCTCACAGCACCTGGGTTCAATTCCCAGCTTGAGTCACTGTGCAGAGCCTGCACAATCTCCCCATGTCTGTGTGGGTTTCCTCCGGATGCTCCAGTTTTATCCCACAGTTCGAAAGACATGCTGGTTAAGTGCATTGGCCATGCTAAATTCTCCTTCAGTGTACCTGAACAGGTGCCAGAATATGGCAACTAGGGGATTTTCACAGTAACTTCATTACAGTATTAATGTGAAAATATTTCTGACTAATAAATAAACTTTGCTTTACTTTAATCTCCCTGACAAGAAGGGATAATTTAACACAGCGAATGCACTAAACTTGCACATTATTGGAGTGCGAGAGGAAACGAAGCACCTGGAGGAAACCCATGCAGACATGGGGATAATATGCAGACTCTGCCAAAACAGAAATGCATTGAATGGTGGGAAGTTGCTATCTTTGCATTATAGCTATGACTTGTCAGGCAAGAGAAATTGCAACGTAAATGTAACCAAATAGCAGAGGCAATTCGATAATTTACAACAGCAAAAAAAAGGCGCTCATTGATGTATTTTTGATTAGTTTTAATTGCTGACTATCCCTTTGAAATCCAGTCACTGTGTATTAGTAGTTAAATAGATTTGCATATTTGCAAAGTTGCAAAATTTTGCCATGATGGAAAGCCCTCTGAATATAATCCTTTCTATTGTGCGTAGGGGCAGGACAAAGACAAAGACAAAGAACGAAACAGCATGGGAAACAGGCCCTTCGGCCCAACGAGCCCATGCCACCACCTCGATGTTCCCACTTCTACACGCAATCCCTGTCCATGTTTATAGATCTATGGATTAAAAAACAAATTTGAGACAATTTAGGGAGAATTTGTTTTGCCAATTAGCCTAAGAGCACATCTTTGGGATGTGGGAGGAAACCGGAGCACCCGGAGAAAACCCACGCAAGCACGGGGAGAATGCGCAAACTCCCACAGACACAGGCCCAAATCCATGTATCTGCACAGCACAGCTATAGTCACTGAGCTGTCGTGTTGCCCATCAAATGGTCCAGGTCAAGCGTACACTAACGACGTGAAGCACTAGGATACTCTCGAAAAAAGTCCAAGAGCAGCCCTCTCACGACCCATCGCGTGTATGCCCCTCGTTAGACAACAAGGTGGACCAAAGCACCTGTAGGATAAAAACAATACATCAATATCATCATCTATTTACACACTTCCCAGGGACTCCCAAGGCTCATGATCCCTATTTTAAATCAGTTTTCTATACCCCTCCATTCCCGTTCTGTTCATGTGCCCATCTAAGTATTTCTTAAATAACTCCAGAGTACCTGCCTCCACCACTTTACTTGGCAGTGCAGTCCATACTCCCACCACCTCCTGTGTGAAAAAACTCCCTCCAGCATCCAAATTATATCTTACCCCCCTCACTCTAAGCCTGTGACCCCTCGTGCTATTTGAGTCCATCCTAGGAAAAAGCTTAGCCCTGTTTACTCTACCTATCCCCTTCAAAATCTTGTACACCTCTATCAGATCTCCTCTAAGTCTACATCTTTCTAAGGGAAACAGTCTCAATTTGCCTAATTTCTCCTCGTAACTCAGACCTTCCATACCAGTCAGCATCCTGGTAAACCTCCTCTGCACTCTTTCCAGAGTCTCCACGTCCTTCCAGTAGTAAGGCGACCAGAACTGGACACAGTATTCCAAATGAGGTCTAACCAGCGTTTATACAACTGCAACATTAAAGGCCAGCTCATGTACTCTATACCCCTTCCTATAAAGGCTAGCATACTATATACTTTCTTCACAACCTTCTCCACTTGCTCTGCCACCTTCAGAGACTTGTTCACCTGCACCCCCAGGTCCCACTGAATTTCTATATTCTTAATAGGTCTACCCTTTATCATATACCTCCCCCTTACATTCTTTCTCTCGAAATGCATCACCTCACATTTATCAGGATAAAAATCAGGACGTTCATGTATGCATGGAGGCATCTGGCCATTTAAATCTTCAGCTGCCTCCACTAAAGTTGGATTTTGGTTGCACAGCAAGGTGAAACCTGAAATGTGCAGAATCGACCTGGAAACGAGCAATTCTGAACTTAGTGAATTTTTCTTTGGATAGCCAGAATATCCTATTTGGAGAGGTAGGGTACTCTTTGGATCTTGTGCTGGGGCATCTTTAAGGGAGGTCTAAGGCACTTTGAGGAGAAAATATGCTTTTAGGGGGATGTCAAGTGCCTTTTGGAATTGTTAAAATGTAGCATGAATGTGTGCAAAAGTTTAAACTGTCTTTAATGTCACGCTTATTAGAACTTTCAATGGAACTATCAAAATACCAAGAAGACATGTCAAAGATGTTAAGAGGTTTAGTCAAAGGAAGTTGTCAAGCCGTCAAGGTATTTAAAAGTCCCGTTCTTCAAATTTTTGAAAAACATATCTGATGTGTTAAAGCATCATTGTTTGCTGTTTCACTTTATCTGTTGACATAGCCTGAAGGATTCCATTACTGGATTACCAATACATGATGGATTTCAAATCTATCCATTATGACAGTTGGATGCCTATCAGTTCACACTTTGACTGAGTTGTAGAATGTAAGTTTCCTATCCCACCTGGCACAGGAATTGGAGTGGACAGGGGGCAGATCATGCAAAGATCTGTTGACCTCGAGTGGAATTTTACGGTTTTAGTATGAGCACAGCCAATAAATCCCACCCATAGACTCTGTGAAATAAGATTTTGAATTCCAATGTTTGTTGTTATAATGTATTCTGCAATTGACAGGACTGGGTACTTCAGGTGCCAGGATTCAGAAGCTTCAGGAAGGACAAGGAGGAAGGTAGTAGAGGTGGGAGAGTGGCACTGTTGATCAGGGACAGTGTCACAGCTGTAGAGAAGGAGGATGCCATGGAGGGACTGTCTACAGAGTCTCTATGGATGGAAGGTGGGAACAGCAAGGGGTCGAAAACTTTGCTGGGTGTTTTTATAGACCGCCCAATGGTGACAGGGATGTTGAGGTGCAGATAGGGAAACAGATCCTAGAGAGATGTAGAAATAACAGAATCGTAGGGACAGGACTGGGTACTTCAGGTGCCAGGATTCAGATGCTTCAGGAAGGACAGGGAGGGAAGTAGAAGAGGTGAGGGAGTGGCACTGTTGATCAGGGACAGTGTCACAGCTGTAGAGAGGAGGATGCCATGGAGGGACTGTCTACGGAGTCTCTGTGGGTGGAAGTTAGGAACAGCGAGGGGTCGAAAACTTTGCTGGGTGTTTTTTATAGGCCACCCAATAGTGACAGGGATGTTGAGGTGCAGATAAGGAAACAGATCCTAGAGAGATGTAGAAATAACAGAATTGTCGTGATGGGAGGCTTTAATTTCCCAAACATCAACTGGATTGTCGCCAGGGTAAGGGGTTTGGATGGTGAAGAGTTTGTTAGGTGTGTTTAGGAGAGTTTCCTGACACAGCATGTGGATAAGCCTACAAGAGGAGAGGCTGTACTTGACCTGGTACTGGCTAAAGAATCAGGACCGGTGTCGGATCTCTCAGTAGGAGAGCATCTCGGGAATGATGATCATAATTCTATCTCCTTCACGATAGCATTGGAAAGAGATAGGATCAGGCAGGATAGGAAGGTGTTTATCTGGAGTAGGGGAAAATATGAAATCATAAGGCAGGAAATTGAAAGAGTAAATTGGAAAGAGGTGTTCTTGGGGAAAAGTACTGAAGAAAGGTGGTGGATTTTCATGGAATGTTTGTCTGGAGCTCAGCATAACAACGTTCTGGTGAGACAAGGAGGTTTCGGTAGGTCGAGAGAACTGTGAAAAACCGCACCAACCTCCTCAGAAGACAAAAACATAGGACACAATGTTCAGAGTATCCTTTATTGTCCAGTACTTCCCTGGAGCAGAGATGTCCAGTACTTCCCTGGACATCTGCTCCAGAGCCTTCAACACATCATTAATGAAGACGAACATCTCACCAAAGCCATCCCCACACTCCTACTTCTTGCCTTCAAACAACTACATAACCTCAAACAGAGCATTGTCTACAGCAAACTACCCAGTCTTCAGGAGAACAATGACCATGACACCACATAATCCTGCCACAGCAACTTCTTCATCGACATGGATACCGTCATCTGACATGAGAACACTATCCACCAGGTACATGATGCCTACTCTTGCAACTTAATGTTGTCTACTTAATATACTGCAGGAAAGGATATCCTGAGGCATAGTACATTGGGGAGACCTTACAGGCGCTACGACAAGATACATGAACACCACTCAACAATCACCAGGCAAGACAGTTCTCTTCCTGTTGGGGAGCACTTCAGAAGTCATCGGCATTCAGCCTCTGATCTTCAGGTAAACATTCTCCAAGATGGCCTTCATGACACACAACAGCACGAGGTTGCTGAGCAGAAGCCAATAGCCAAGTTCTGCACACATAAGGACAGCCTCAACTAGGATCTTGGTTCATGTTACACAATGTGTAACTCCCACTACTTGCCTGGACTTGCAAAATCTCACTAACTGTCCCGTCTGGAGACAATACACATCTCTTTAACCTGTGCTTAATGCTCTGTCCGCTCACATTGTCTGTACCTTTAAGACTTGATTACCTGTAAAGACCCACATTCCAATCATTATCCAGTAAATGGAGCTTATATGCCCTGTTTGTGAACAGATCTCCCACTCATCTGATGAAGGAGCAGCATTCCAAAAGTTAGTGGCATTTGCTGCCAAATAAACCTGTTGGACTTTACCCTGGTGTTGTGAGATTTCTTACTATGTTTACCCCAATTCAATGCCGGCATCTTCACATCATGTCCTAGATGGAACATGAGGAATATGGAGATTGAGGGGTAAGGGCTGGAGGGATGTTTTATGTTTTATACTTTAAAAAGCTTTAAATACTGTACCAGAGCCCCAGCGGGCTTTCTGCCCAGCCCACCTCCACCCCTGATATCCCCCTCATTAATTGCCACCCTAATTTCTGAATTAGCATCTCCCCCGACCCCACCGGCACAGGAATCGTAATAGGGGTGACATGAATCATGCAACGGTCTGTTGACCATGCGCAATTTTCAGGTTTTGAATGTGACTGCAAAATCTCGCACCTGATGTCAGGCAGCCACTTTGAAAAGTAGGGTCTGCGTAGCTGGGAACTCTCTCAATTATGTGCATCCAATTCACAGGTAAATGTGTTGCTTAGACCACGGTGCTGAGCTTATTCTGATATAGACACTGCAAGGTTAGTTTAAACTGACTAACTTTGTACCATTAACTTGAAGGGAGAAGCCAAAATTAATTTGAAGATACTAAGAGTGTGTGATTTGATCTGCAGAATGGACAGGCAATTATTTTGATTCCAAATGGCTGGATCTGCTACCTGAGTTGAGTTATCATAACATAGTCAAGCTGATTGAAACCCTTGCAGATAAAGGTGAAACAGATTAATTCCCATGTTCAAAAAGGATGATATAGAATGCTCCATCATAAAATTCTCATTTAATATTAAGGTGTGACTATTTTTATTTTGACAACTCAAGCTGAAAGGTAAACATTCTCTGAATACAGAACTAGAGCCATAGAACACTACAGCACAGAAACAGACCCTTTGGCCCTTCTTGGCTGTGCTGAACCATTTTTCTGCCTAGTCCCATTGACCTGCACCTGGATTATATCCCTCCACATCCCTCTCATCCATGTACCTGTCCAAGTTTTTCTTAAATGTTAAAAGTGAGCCCGAATTTACCACTTCATTGGCGGCTTATTCCATACTTCCACCACTCTCTGTGTGAAGAAGCCCCTCCTAATATTCCCTTTAAACTTTTCCCCCTTCACCCTTAACCCATGTCCTCTAGTTTTTTTTCTCCTCTAGCCTCAGTAGAAGAAAGTTTGCTTGCATTCACTCCATCTATACCATCATAATTTTATACACCTCTATCAAATCACCCCTAATTCTTCTACATTCCAGGGAATAAAGTCCTTACCTATTCAACTTTTATCTGTAATGCAGCTTTTCAAGTCCCGGCAACATCCTTGTAAACCTTCTCTGCACCCCTTCAACCTTATTAATACCCTTCCTGTAATTAGGTGACCAAAACTGCACACAATACTCTAAATTCGGTCTCATCAATGTCTTATACAACCTCACCATAACATTCCAACTTTTATATTCAATACTTTGATTTATAAAGGCCAATGCTCCAAAAGCACTCTTCACCACCCTAAATTAGTTTATTTTTCTGTCAGGTTATTTGCCTGTACATTGCTTCATTAATAAAATTGCTTGATATTTTAAAAGTGAGGTTTGATTTGATAGTCCGTTGCTTTCCAAGATTGTAATAGATTAGTTTAATAAAGAAGATGAAAGAACTTCTATTTTTATAGTACTTTTCACAGCCTCAGGATGTTCCAGAGCCAATGAAGTTCATTTTGAAGTGAGACCTCTCTTTAATATCAGGGAATGCAGCTGCCAATTTGTAGGGTCTCACAAATAGCATTAAGATAAGGCAACTCATAATATATTTTAATGATGTTAGTTGAGAGATAAATATTGGCCAGTAAGAAGCTGTAAGATTTTTATTGACTTAATCAAACTATTAATTGAAGTGTGTGATTCAGACTTGCAGATGCAATTCGACCTTGGAGAGCACTGATAGTTTAAATGATAGAGAGAGAGCCAGATTCTCCAACTTCCCCTCTGGTCCTGCTGCTGCGAATGGAGATTTGGCTGAATGCCAAATTCTCCATTCTCAGTGGTAACAGCGGTAGGGTGTGAACAGCCGGAGAATTCTGGCCAGAGTGTTATTGGATGTTTGCAGCTGCAGGGTGGCCTAAGAACTGAGTCAAAGATAAAATATTTTTAGGCTCTTAAAAAGTCACAAAATGTGTTGTAATCAATCAACAGACCTATTTAAAAGCAATGGGTTGCTTTAATGCAAAGTTAAAACTGTGGAGGAGTTATGTTTCTACAGAAAAGCTGAAAACTTAATTCATGAAATTGTAGAATTCCTATAATGCAAAAGGAAGCATTCAGCCCATTGAGCCTGCACCAACAACAATCGCTCTCAGGCTCTATCCCCAAATATTTATCCTGCTAATTCCCCTGATACTCAGGCACAATTTAGCATGGCCAATCTATCTAACCTGTGTATCTTTGGGCTGTGGGAGGAAGCTGGAGCACCCAAAGTAAACCCACTCAGACATAGGGCAAACATACAAACTCCATTATCCGAAGCCGAAATTGAACCAGAGTCCCTGGCACTCTGAGGCAGCAATGCTCATCACTGTATGCCCACTGTGCCATCTGCCATTTCTGAATCAGAAAGATAAAGTATTGATATTATAAGTATTGAGGAGACCTTATTGAAACATATAAGATGATTAGAGGTTTAGATAGGGTGGACAGTGATAGCCTTTTTCCTCGGATGGAGAAAGCTAGCACGAGGGGACATAGCTTTAAATTAAGGGTGGTAGTTATAGGATGGATGTCAGAGGTAGGTTCTTTACCCAGAGGGTGGTAAGGGTATGGAATGCCCTGCCTGCTGCAGTTGCAGATGCGCCAAGTTTGGGGGCGTTTAAGAGGTCACTAGATAAGTTTATGGATGAAAAGGGAATGGTTTAGGTTAGAGGGTCATTGTTTTTTCTTAATTCGGCGCAACATCGAAGGCCGAAGGGCCTGTTCTGCGCTGTAATGTTCTATGTTCTATGATATGTTTAAAGAAATGCTAATTCAGTTGGTCTTTTTTTAAATTCTTTTCATGGGACGTAGGTGTCATTGACAAGGCCAGCATTTGTTGCCCATCCCTAATTGTCCTTGAACTGAATGGCTTGTCAGCCATTTATTAAAGAATTTAAGGGTTAACAGCATGCAATAAATCTAAAGTCATATGTAGGCCCTCAATGGCATTTCTTCATGGACAGTGATTTTTTGCAAGGTTGTATTTTCCTTCTCATTGGTTGCAGGCTCACTGGTGGATAGTCAAGCCTATCCGCGACTGACAGATTCCCCCACAGTGGGGGCAAATGAAGGTATAATTTCTGTTGGTGGAACCGAGCATTGTTCTCAACAGGTCAGTTTCAGAATTTTGCTTTGGTGATAATGTGGCCTCTTTAAAACCGTGACCTCTCATGGGCCCAACACTATGGAGAGGTCACATGGGAAGCCTAGCCAATCTGGAGCAAGGGTGCTCATCTGGGACAGGAGGAGCATTAGTTGGAGCCAGGCAGGAGAAGAGAGTAGTTATGTATTCCAGTTCTGTCAGACCTTTATTTTGTGTATATATATCATTGGCACCCCATCCACAAACATTCATTCCTTCCACCACTGTGGAAGCAGTGTGTAGCACTGACAAGAAATCACCAAGGATCCTTAGACAATACTTTCCAAATCCAAGACTACTTATCGTGTATAAGCACAAGGCAGCAGACATATGTGAACATCACCACCTAGAAATACCTGTCCATGTCACTCACCATCCAGACATGGAAATGTATTGCCATTCCTTCACTGTGACTGGGTCAATATTCTGGAATTCCCTCCCTAACAGCATGGTGGGCATACCTACACCACATGGCCTGTAGTGTTCAAGATGATTGCACCATCACCTTCTCAAAGACAATTAGGGATGGGCCATAAATGCCAGCCTAACCAGTGGCAGCCAGATGCTAAGGATTGTTTTTCAATCAATCTCTGTACAAAATTTGAATATATATTGTAGTATATCAAAATAGAGGAGTGAAAACATTGGGTTCTATTCTGGCTATATGTCTCATTTTCTTTTGATATACAAATTCCTTCAAACATGAATTTTTGAAAAAGCTACTCTTCCAAATTTAATAAAATGAATCCATTTCAAATTGTTTCTAACAGAGCTGAGACTAAAGAGAATTCCAAAATATAAGCAGCTAAAATTGGCATGCAGCCTTGTCAAACAAGGCTTGTTACATCAAGCTTCAAGTTCTGGATAGCATTTGTATACTTGCCTTATATAACTCAGAAATTAGTCACTTAAAAATATAAATAGCCTGAATTTACATTGGTCATTATTAGACTGTATTCCTGGAATGTTCAGGTCTGACAAAGGGTCATCCAGACTTGAATCATTAGCTCTGTTCTCTCTCCATGGATGATTTCAGAGCTCCTAAGATTTTCTGTTTTTGTTCCTGGAATATATTATTTTCCCTGTGAAATCTGAAGTTAAGACAAAAGTTTAATTATAGGAGCCATAATTTCTGCTTCATATAGTCCAATATTTAGATCAAGTTGCAACTGAACATAAAAAGAAAAAAAAGCATTAATTTCTCAATAATTGAAGCTCAGTGTTTCCTCAGAACTATTGCAGATTGATCAATAGATTTTAAGATTAAATTGTTCTTGGTTTTGGGCATCATTAGTAAAATTGCCATCATCTACTGCCTAGGAGCAGGTCAAGTAATGATAGGAATTGAAGCATTTTTCAAAACCTCAGGATATCCCAAAGCACTTCACAGTCAATTAAGTACTTTAAAAATGTTATCATTGCTGTAATGCAGGAAAAAGAGCAACCAATTTGTGCAGAGTAAATTCCCTCAAAGCCGGCATGATAATAACTAGATAATGTGTTTGCTAAGGAGTGATTGAGGAATAAATGTTGGCCAAGTCACCAGGGATAATTCTCTTCTTCATCCTGACAATGTTGCCATGGAATCTTTTATCTTCACCCGTGGATGCCTCGGGTAAATATCTCATTCAAAAGACAATGGGCAGAATTTTACGGCTTGCTCATCCCAAAACCGTAAAATCCCACCCAAAGTCAACAGACCTTTCCATTTTCTGCCCCTCTCCACTTTCTGTGATGGGTAGGGTGGTAAAATTCTGGCCAATGGGTGGGATTCTCTGACCTCCCCAAGGGATTTATCTCAGTGGTGGGAGGCAGTGCGCCTTAGAGCGGTGATGGGATCTTCTGTCAAAGATTTCCCACTGACTCCCCCCATCCCCCCTTCCCCCACCTCCCCCCTACCTCCCCCCCCAACCTCCCCCACCCATCTCCCCCCAACTCCCCCCCACCTCCCCCACCTTCCCACCACCCCCCCCCACCCCTCCCCCTCCTCCCCTTCCTCCCCCCTCTCCCCCCACTCACCCCCCACTCCCCCTCCCACTCCCCGCTTTCCCCACCATGCCTCCAGGAAGACTACTGCAGGGGTGCACTGTTGTTGTGACAGCAAGTTCCCACCAGTATGAACAGCTGCAAAATTCTTACCAATACCTTCAACAATACAATATTCTTTCAGTATGACACTGAAGAATCAGTCTGTGTTTGTACTCTCAAGTCATTCGAGCAAAACTTAAACACAGAGACGGCGACTCTCCCATCCTGACCTATTAATTTTTTGGTCTGGGAGAATTGCACGTGTGTCAATTTGTGGGATTTGCGCATGCATACCAGATGCGTGCACATCTCCCAGTGACGGATATCTGGCACGGACGGGTCTGAATTCTACGGGCCCATAGCACCTCCTCCCTTTCCGGTACAAATTCACCCCGGTGGGGTTTAGGATAGCTCTACACTTTCAGGGAACTAAGGGAAGACCCCATTGGAGTGAAGGGGGCAATCAGGGCTCTCCAGGGTGTTGGGTGACAGGGGGTAGTGCCCCCTCGGCATGACACCCTGGTAGTGCCAGCCTGGGTGCCCTGGCACTGCCCAAGGGGCAAAGTGCCCATATCTAGGGGGTACCCTGGCACTTCCCACTAGGCATTGGGCAGTGCCAAGGGGAGTGGTGCATAGGGAGTGGGGCTTAGAGATGATCGAAGGGGGTGGGTGGGGGGCTCCCACTGCATGGGAATTGGTCAGGACTGGAGGGAGAACAGTGACCACAATACCACACAACCCTGCCACAGCAACCTCTGCAAGACATGCCGGATCATAGACATGGACGACATCATCAAACGTGAGGATACCATTCACCAGGTACACGGTACATACACTTGCAACTCGGCCAACGTTGTCTACCTAATACGTTGCAAGAAAGGATGTCCCGAAGCATGGTATATTGGGGAGACCATGCAGACACTACGACAGCGGATGAATGAGCATTGCTCAACAATCACCAGGCAAAACAGTTCCCTTCCTGTGGGCGAACACTTCAGCAGTCATGGGCATTCGGCCTCCGATCTGCGGGTAAATATTCTTCAAGGGGGCCTTCCTGACACACGACAGCGCAGAGTCGCTGAGCAGAGACTGATAGCCAAGTTCCGCACACATGAGGACAGTCTTAATAGGGATCTTGGCTTCATGACACACTATCTGTAACCCCCGTAACTTGCCTGGGTTAGCAAAAAACCTCACTTACTATGCTGTCTGGAGAAAATACACAATTCTCTAACCAATGCTCAGGATTCCCTTCACACACATTGTTAGCCACTTTAACACTTGAATAGCAGGTTAGATGTAAGGATTCGCATTCTAATCAGCAATCTGTGACTGTCTGTGTTGATATGTGTGCGATTGCAGACCAGAACACTGCATTTGTCTGACAAAGACAGAGTGTCGAAAGCTCGCAAATTTACTATCAAATAAATTGGTTGGATTTAAAATTGGTGTTGCTATATTCTTACTGAGTTCTTACTACTCCAGTCCAACGCTGGCATCTCTACATCATGACAAGCAGATTGGCCAGCAAAGTACAGACTGACAGTTCAGGGCTACTGTGCATACATAGAGTTCCAGAACTTTCTGACTCTGGCATGACTAGGCCCCATCCTCCGAGCTTTTAATGAAATTTATGATTGTAATCCTTGCATTGCACAGATTGTGGGAGATTCTTGTTTGAACATTCACTGAAAAAGCAATCATGAATTCCACCATTTTTCCTGCAAATTCAGCACTTCGAACTTTTTGGAAGAATCACCCCTCAGAATCTTCATACCAGTGTGGTTTTTTGAGAAGATGTTAGTGACCATTCTTTTGATCACATAAATTTTTACAATCTCTCTCCCCTTTCCCTTCATCAAAACATCACTCATCACTGAGCCCAATGTGACAAAAATTAATATTCCCATTCCCTTTCACATACTTTTTTCCATTAAGTATCCTCTACTCCAGTGAAATTATTCCCAGTATGTCAAACCTTGCTGTGTTTCTTGGTATCTCCCTGGTGAATCAACGTTGCACACTCTTTAATATTACTTGTACAAATGGGATGCCATGAACTGCACACAGTTCTGTAACTATTTCACCAATCTTTCTCAGCTCCAGCCCTCCAATTCCCAGTATATAAAATGTCAAATAATATTTGCCTTTTAATAGATTTTTTGTTTCTCACTTATGGAATCTTTCTGTGCATGAATTACCTGCCAAGTTTCCCTAATTTACAACAATGTCCGCATTCAAAACACTTAATAGACTGCCACAAAATTGGGATGCCCTGGAATGATGAATGTAAATGCAAAACCTTTCCTTCCTTCTGGGAATTATGTACTTGAATCCCTTAGTCTATTTGTATACCCATGCCCTTCGATCTATTTTCATTGTGTGTGTACTTATATGTATATACATATATCTGTATTTTCCTTCTTCAAAATAAAAACCTAACCTTCATTAATATCCATAATAAATTACATCTGCGACTTGTCTATTCATCGTACTGTTTAATCTTCCTGAAATATTTTGAGGTTTCACTTGCATTCTGATAAAACAACTGTTAGTGTCCCTAGCACATGTTGAGATTGTGCTCCCTCAAGTTTAAATCATTTGTAATGGTAGCAGAAAAGTGGCCCAACACTGACCCTGGAGTTCACAGCTGTCAAAACCTATTTAACCTAATCCTTTGCACATTTTTTCAAATAACCAATTTTCTACCTATGCTATTGCATTTCACCTTTTTCCATACACCTGAATTTTTCTGACAAGGCATCTTGAACATCTTATCAACCTCTTCTGAAAATCTATATGCATTGTATAGATTGCATTTCATTTTCTCCCCTGTCAATTGCCTTTTCAAAAAAAAAAAATAGCCTATTAAATGACTTGTCTTTAGCAAATTCTTGCCAGCTGTCTTTAATTAATTCTTGCATTTCCAAATGCTTTCAAAATGATACATTTCATAAATTTAACCATTTTAGTTATTGCACATATCAGCTGTAGTAGCATTCATGCTCTTCAATGTATTTTCATTGTGTGTGTATAATTTCTGCTAATATATTAAAATAAGTCTAGGAAATAATTTGCAACGCTGTATCTAAAGGTTACCTGTATCTAAGGAGGAAGTTCAGAAGGCGAGCCTCCATCAGTGGTGAAGATTTTAACCCCCTTGCACTTACCAGGCGCTATCTGGCTAGTAATGCAGCTTCTGCACATTACGCTCTGGATATCATTCAACTTGGATTTGGTTTTCTTTTTTAAATTCAGTGACATACTCTGCCACATCAGGGTGTTTATCCATTATCACTGCCATCAGCTCTGCCTTTTGCTTTGCCTTTCTTTTCAGCCGTATAAGTTTATGGGGTTTCTTTCACTTCGCATGTCACTGGTGAAAGCTTCATGAAGTAATTTGAATGAAGTCAGCACAAAGTAAGAAAATAAAACAAACAATAAAGGAATCTTGAAATGGGTTTCAAACTCGAAGCCAGTTTCCAGGTTTTATTGTGATTGGTAGTTGTTGGATGCCACTGTGCAAATTATGCCTAATTAAAGGGCTGTGTACATCTGTCTCTATTTGTATATCACTGTGCAAATTACATTTAATAAAGGCACCATGTATATTTACATACATTTATATACCACTGTGAAAATTATACTTAATTAAAGGTGCTGTATATATCTGTCTTTATTTGTGAGCCTCTGTGCAAATTACATTTAAATAGAACTGTGTTCCCTTTGCACAAAAAAAGTGTAAAAGTGTAAGAAGAAGACTAGATCAATATCTTGCTCCTGTAGTATGGAGATGGGTCCAATTCTAGAGTAATTCGGAGTGATGGAATGATAGTTTCCTCTGGCTGCTGGTTACAAGCCTCCATGACATCAGTTTGGACAGTTGAGATCTAATTCCAATATGAAGCTATCAATTATCCAATTCTCATTTAGATAGGTAAAATCTCACTCTGCAGAGCAACAGAGTTTTTTTGTATGGACAGTGCTATATTGAAACCAAAGACATAAAGTTTCTTCCATAACCACCTGTTTGTGCTGCACATCTACACTGACAATGGTGGGGGTAGGGGGGGGAAGAAAATTAGGAAATTGTTCCATTCTGCAACAGATTATTGATCCAAATAATTAAGAGAATTAAGATTTACATAGGAACTTTTCTGAGCAGATATCCAAACTGATGACCCTAGCCAAGCTGGCAATGGATGATAACAAACTAATGGTTTGAGGAATTGGATTGGATAGTGGGAAGAAATGATCAGTTCAATTAAAGGAAAGTGTTTAATTAGTGAAGGACGGGACGAAGAAAGTGAATGTAATATCTACGATCCTCAGAAATGAAGAGAGAGAAGGGATGACAGGTGGGAGAAGGAGACAATGCATGGGAATAAATTGCTATTTTTCTGTAAGTGTGTTGTACAATTTGATAATTGAAAACACAATAAAAGAATTAATTTAATGTACAATATGAGTTACAACAGAAACTTGGCATTTAACTGACATTTGCAGCCAAGACTATTCATTATTTGCAGTTATTTTCCTTATCGCCTACAATCAAATTGTGGTGATCAATCTTCTTGATGAGACTTATCGAACATTAGGATTCACCCGCAACAACACTCTGCTTTCAGGCAAGCTCGCCAAGGTTTGATAGATGTCTTTTTTTCTGTGTCTTTTTGCTGTGGTTTAACACTTGCAATCTAAGCAAGCTTTATCTGCTAAACAACAGCATAGACAGACATGGAAAACTAAGAACCCTCTATAATTTTATCATTACTGTATGTGAATCAAGATCACTCTTTGTCAATTGTTATAAATCTAGAGCAGCATCTTGTTTAACCACCACCCTCATATTCCTCATCTTATTCTTTAAACTTCAGCATTTCATGATGTGTGTCGCACTGTCTGCTGCTTTTGAGCATCTTGCACAAAGTGAATTTGAAGAGTTCTTGAAGAGTTTCCCATTGCAGGGACTTGAGTAGAAAACCAAGGTTGAAGCTCCAAGGCAGGAAGGACTGCACATGCCATTTTTCAGACAAAACACTAAACTTAAGGTCCTGTCTGCCCTTTCAAGTAATTGTAAAATAATTGATAATATTTTTGAAAACATGCAGATGAGACCTCTGACAAAGGGTCATCCAGAATCGAAATATTGTCCCTATTTCCCCTCCACAGATGCAGTCAGGCCTGCTGAGATTTTCCAGCATTTTCTGTTATTGTTTCAGATTCCAGCATTTGCTGTATTCTGCCTGTATTATAAAAGAGCTTCCTGGTGTCCTAGCAGCCAATATCAGTAACATATATTATTTGTTTATTATCTTATTCTTGTTCCTGGGACTTTGCTGATGGCCACATTTCCTGCATCACCAGAATACCTATACTTTACAAGTACTTCATTGGCTATAAATTGCTTTGGGACATTTTTGGATAATGGCAGATATGATGTTTTTGTTCTTTTAATTCTCTGATACCCAGAAACACAGAATGTTACCCATTTCCTTCCTTGTTGTCTTTCCACAACAAATGGATCATTGATAGCCTTTGATTCAATAGATCATGGTTTTCCATAATGAACTGCAAGTTCCCAGAATTTATCATCAATACCATTGGATTTTAGTTCACCATTATAACCAGCCCAGCTCTACAAGTGCAGAACATTGACAGAGCAGATAAGCAGCTAAATAAGAAGCTAGAATTAAAGGTAAATAGAGTACCTCGACAAACACCTACCATTTCAGAAAACAATGCTTTCCATTGTGAATCATTTTCCTTTTTATATTCATTCATGGGGTGTGAGGATCATTGGCAAGTCCTGTGAAAGGATGATGGTGGTGAGCTGTTTTCATGAACTGCTGTGATCTTTGTGCTGTAAGTACACCTACAGTGCTGTTAGGTTGGAAATTCCAGGATTTTGAACCAGCAACAATGCAAGGTTGTCAATAGTTCCCAGTCTGAATGGTGGGTAGCTTGGAGAAGAATTTGTTGGTGATGGAGTTTACTTTCTGAGGAACTGTGAATGAAGTTTGACACTGGACAAGCATCAGCTAATATCCACACTTCTGACCTGACAAATGTCATAATGTCACAATAACAACAATTTATACTTATATAATACATTTCACATGGTAAGACATCCCAAGGCACTTAACAAGAGCAACATCAATAAAGGGGATATCAGGACATGTGACCAAAGATTGAAGAGGTAGATTTAAAGGAGCAACGTTTTCAAAAACGGAGAGGTAGAGAGGTTGAAGGGGAGAATTTGTGAGTTTAGGTCCTCAGCAACTGAATTCACAGCCACTCCCTGCAGAATGATTAAAAACAAAGATTCTTGAGAGACCAGAATTCGATATATGCAGAGATCTCATGGTGGAGTTGGATTAAGCTACAGAGATGGGGAAAAGCAAAACCATGGAGAATTTTTAAAACAAAGATGACGATTTTAAAATTTGTGGGGATCAAGTGAAGGTCAACAAATAGAGGTATGGTGGGTGAAGGATTTTTAAAATATTAGAAAATGAGCAGCAGAGCTTTGGATGTATTTGCATAATTTTATGTAGATAGAAGATTGGAAGCTGGCCAGGAGAGCTTTGGAATAATCAATGATAAAAGGAGGAAAGACCCAGATGAATTGAGAGTGTGGGTGGCTATTTGTTGACAGAAACTCAGCTGAGATGAAGTAAGTTGAGTAATCGTAGGCAAGTGGAAGTAGGTAGTCTTGGTAATAGTGCAGCTATATGTGGACATCAGCTTATCTCAAACATATTATCCCAGGTATTAAATGTCTTACACCTGGTGTATTACATTATCCTACTTCACTACCCCAGGCTGTCATTCTCTAGTACTGTAATTTCTGATGTGATATATTTACTTGATCTTAATTCCCCAGACTCTAAGAGATGAACGGTGCATTGCCCCATTAATTCAGAAGTTGCGATCTCACCATGCTGATCCCAGTGGAGGTAAACAGCATGTACATTTTGTGCTATTTCCTCAGTTACATAATGGTGACTTGTAGCCAAGTGTGATCTTTGCTTGTTGGCAGGCAGCATGTGCAACAGAGGGCATCTGAGTGTGCGAGGCTAGTAAGTATTCCACACTGAAAATGACTGAAATTGAAACAGTCACAGTCAAGTTAATTGGAATGTCAGGGTGGGGAGAGAGCTTCAAGATTTTGAAATACCATTCTGGAGGTACTAGTCTTGGAAGTGTACTCAAGAAGAGAGGTAATATTTCCATGGAAGGGTGGGATTGTGGGCAGGAGAGGCTGATAGGAAGCCCACATGCCAGCTTCTCCAAAGGAAATGGGAACAGATTTCAAGGGAAATAAATGCCCAGACTGTGACATCAAGGTCCTGGCAGCAATGTTGGAGGAAGTTTAATGACCCTACAAATGCAGTCAACATTGGTGAATGCATTTTCACATCACCACTGATGCCCAGAAAACTCTCATATTACTTGATGCACCCATCAATCAGCCAGCAGCACTCCTTAGCAGTCAGGACTCACACCATACTCCAGTTCACCCACACACACTTTCCATTGATGTTAGTTTCACACCCACCCCTCATCACTTATATATAGCTCCAGCTATTGAGTCGTGGCAGCCACATTACCCAAACAATATTCCACACAATTGATTACACTCTGACCTCTAACTTGAATAATTAACCATAAAAATAGTTCAAAATAGGAAGCAAGCAAATTATAATCAGCTGAGACTTCATGTTGATTACTGTTCTCCAGTGACTGACCAAGTGACTGACCCATACTTGACCAACATTGAGCATGCATTCGGCAGGTGGTGCGGGTACAGCTCTTGGATGTTGATTCATGGGTTGCCTGGTACCTCGTGTTGTAAATGAGTGCTTTATGTGGACCATCTGAAGGGCATCGTGACAGCTCAGAGACTATCGATGTGGCTGTGCAGACACTTGGAATTGGGCCGGTGTCTGTGGGAGTTTGCGCGTTCTCCCTGTGGTTGCATGGGTTTTCTCCGGGCACTCCGGTTTCCTCCCACAACCCAAAAATTCGCTCTTAGGCTGATTGGGAAACAAATTGTCCCTATAGTGAGAATTTTCCATATTAGGAATAATATATATTATTATATAGGAATAATATAATAGGATAATGGATTTGCTACTATATAGTTATGAGGGCGGCGCGGGCTCGTTGGGCCGAAGGGCCTGTTTCCCATGCTGTGTTGCTCTTTAAAAAAAAAGTCACTCCTGATTTCCAACAAGTTATTTTACACATTAATTCAAAGGAAGAACAAAAGAATACACTGACAGCAGCTTAAAGCCTAATTAACATTTATTTCATGTCAAAATATCCTATACATGTTGAGCTGATTGTTTGAAAGAAGCCCACCCAGGCAGTATCAATTTTTTAAAAATTTCCCTCAGAAATTTTCTATCATTTGGAGTGTTGCAGGCACTTCCTTATCTTCTGATTTTTGGCTGAATCTGCTGCTAGGTTGGGATTTTTCCAAAGGAGTTTAAAGCGGGCAAAATTTGCTCATTCTCAGTGTCTGCTAACATTTTTCAAACAGAGATGCATTTTCATCTCTGAACAGAGGGGCTTTGTTCCATTTGCTAGCACTGCCTGGAAAAACACAATTACTACAGAGTACCACAGTACAGCTGCTTAACAGAAGAAATTGCTGGCTTTCCCATCAAACTGTTCTTGACTGTTAAGACCATGGTGGTGATTTGGTCAAGCTTCAGCATAAAGTTAATTTTCAGGAAAACCATTACTGCCTTAGAGCAGGGGGAATCAGAGATGCTGGAGTTGGGGGAGGCAGTGTTGGGAAGTGGGGGCTTGTTGCAACTGCTGTGGCTCCACCCACTCATCCTATTTAAGAAGATACAACTCCAACTTATGGAACAGTGGCAACAGAGTCTGTAGCAGCTAGTGTTGATTGTGATCATCAAGGTAAGTTACTGCCCTATGCCCCTTCTCAATGCCATTCTCACTAATAAATAATGCAGGAATTTCCAATGGCTTTGAAATCAGAGTTGATTGGAAAAGATTAGTAGATGAGATACCACCAGTATGTTTCCTGAAAAGTGCACATGATATACTTTACAAAAAGCCAGATATTTGGATATGAAATTTATAAAAAGCTGACTACTGCGCAAATGTCTTGATTTCAGAAGCATTCTATTCTCTGCTTCTGTCTCTTTTCTTACTCCACTGCAAACTTTGGAGCTTGGGATCTGAGTGGTTAGCCCTGCTGCCTCACAGTGCCAGGGACCTAAATTTGGCTTGCAGCTTGTGTCACTGTCTATGTGGTGTGTTCACATTCTCCCTATGTTTGTGTGGGTTTCCTGCAGGTGCTCCAGTTTCCTCCCACAGTCTGAAACACATGCTGGTTAATTGAATTGGCCATGTGAAATTCCCTCTCAGTGTACCCAAACAGGCACCCAGAGTGTGGAGACTGGCATATTCACAGTAACTTCATTGTAATGTTAATGTAAGCCTACTTCTGACACTAATAAATAAAATTAAACAATCATTACTTTCTAAATCACTCAATCTCCTTTCCTACCTGATCTTGGAAATGTTGTACATGAGAGATCTCTTTCTTTCATTTAGATGTCCCTAATTATCAATCAGTGTGACAATAGGTGGAAGCATTATTACAGTACCCATTGCTGATTATGTCTCTGGTCATCATTAATTTTAAAAAATATTGTAAAGTTCAAAAGAAAATTTACAACTTACTTGCAAAGAAATCAGACACTACAATCTGTTCCATTAAAATACGAGGAAGATGATTAAAGGTTTCCTTTATATTGAGTAGTATAGGGGATCAGACATTATGGATCAGTATCATCTCTGATCACCGAGGAAGATTTTAGTTGAAAATGTTACCTTTCTTTTTAATAATTTAAACAAGAATTCTGTGTTATAGAAGCAAGAAGCAAATTCATATCTTATCACATTTATTATTATGTGGAATTTTAGTCTTTGTTCGGTTGAGGAAACAGTCTTTATATAATCTTTTCACTTGATTTAGTCTCTTATCAAAGAGGATGATCTATCAGATACCTTGCCCAAGATTACAAAAAATCTAGAGCAATAATATGTAGCAAAGTGTAGACACTGATTTCATCTCAAATAATAATTCAGATTTAAATGTAAAGTCTAGCACTGTTCAAACTAAACTCATAAAATCTCCAAAAGGAATGACTACTGCAGTCTGATAATATAATAGGTTCAGCTGAATAGAATTTTTACAATAAAACATTGACATGTACAAAATTGCATCTTACAAAATTGTATCGTACACCTTTGCCTCAGCAAAACTTCATTAACCAGTTGTGTTGGAGATTGGTTCCCAGAGATATCTCAGCTCAATATATTATTCAGTTCTTAGAGAAGAGTTGTGCATGTTGAAACGTCCAAAAGTAACTATCGGGTCTTTCCCACTCACTTTCTTTTTCATTGAGAAAGCCATATGAAATAATTTGAGATGTTCTAAAGTCATGGAATATCCCAAATGAATGCAAGTTTCTTCTTTCCTTTTCACAAAATATATTTGTCAGGAACATTCTTACTAATATCCTGAGGATTATCATTGACCTGGAACTGAACTGGACTAACTGTATGACTATTATGGTAACAAGAGCAGGTCGGATACTGGGACTCCTGCAATAAATAACTCACTATCTGATTCCCCAAAGCCTGTCCACAACCTATAAGGCACAAGTCAAGAGTGAGATGGAATTCTGTCCCATTGCCTGGATAAAGGCAGCACCAACAACACTCAGGAAGCTTGACACCATCCAGAGCAAAGCAGCCAACTTGATTGGCTGAACATCCACAAATATTCACTCCCTCCACCTCCAATGCACAGTGACAGCTATTCATCTACAAGATGTACTACAGGACATCACTTCTCAGACATCACCTTTCAAACTGATGATCACTTCCACCTAGAAGGACAGAAGATACAAAAGCACACTACTACATGGAGGTTCATTATCCTGACTTGAAAATATATCATTATCCCTTCAGTGACCTTGGTCAAAACCCTTGAACTCCTTTCTAATAGCATTGTATGTGCTTAGACCTTATAGACTGCAGCAGTTCAAGAAGTAAGCTCATCAGCACTATCTCAAGAGGGATGGGAAATAAATGCTGGCCTAGCCAATGACACTTTGCATGAATAAAATAAATCCAAGTCAGTAGCACAGTAGCACCTGCTTTTATAATTGCTATTCACTGCTTCAACTGGAGACAATCTTTATGGATGGCAATAGCATTAATAGGGTTGGGTGTGTACCCTATCATTTCTGTTCCTTCTACTGTTAATTGTTATTGCCCTCAAGGCAAAATAAGTGCAAATGCCAGCTTATTTGCTGCATCAAAATGTCACTTCCTCTGTTGAGTGTGTGGTTACTTGACAAGGCAAATACTGATTAATTTTGTGCTCAATCATGGAGCCAATTCCTGGGAATTGTACCTTTTCTGAAAGGAACTGCTCGGTTTTGACACTTCTCTGGTGACCTTCATGTGTTTATACATATATATAAATACATACATTCTTTCAGAAAGTGTGAAATAACAATACTGTTGCCATGTAACACAAGAATCACAAGATCAGATGCGGCTGTAACTGTGAGTTAAATTTGACCTTTCAGGATGTGAGCAATTTCATTTGTGGATGTTCTCTCAATCAAGTCTTTCCAGTTTTGTGACTCCATACATATCATACATTGTTGCAATGCCTCATCTTGTTTTTGTGCCTCTTCGATGTCAATTAGTTTCAGTGACCTTAGCACTACATTTAAACTTCTGGAATTAATGTGTTGTTAAAGAACTTGCTTCATAATTAATTGGACTAATTGTTGGTGAAGGATGTTGTGAATGATAGGTTATTGGGTTCAGCTTGCCTGGCAGTTACTGAATATAGTGCTCATACCCTTCTATGCTCTATTCGAATTGTTGCTTTGCTGTGTGGACCACTGAACAAAGTTACTAGTGGTCCATGATCAGTTACTACTTCAAACTCCCTATCATACAAATGTTCGTCTATCATCATTGATGAGGACAACGACACCATTAATCATTTTGAAGCTGGATGCGGTGTGTCCGAAGATGACTGATCAGGCTAATTTGGGCATGGAATGTCCTAGCACATATTGGACCGACTTGTGCAAGCACTGTAGTTGTTGTTGTGCTGGTGGCACTGGAATTACGCAACTCGTGTTTAAGTTGTGCTTCAGCAATACACCTTGTTTTGTGAGCTTGACAGCGTTTGTGGGTGAGGCAGTGCCAGGTAGGGCAGTTTTGTGCCAACGTTTCCCAGGTGGTCGTGTCTATCTTGAGCGACTTTAGACTGGCCTTGAGTGTGTCTTTGTAACTTTTTTTTGCCCTCTATGCGAGCGTCTTCCAGCGGAGAGTTCCCCAAAAAGGAGCTGCTTGGGTATGCTCTCGTCTGACATACGGATGACATGACCTGCCCAGCGGGTCTGTGCTCTAATCAGCAGTGTGGGTACTGATGGTAAACTTGCTCTAGAGAGAACTTCAGTGTCTGGTACTTTGTCTTGCCATCTGATATGTAATATTCTGCAAAGACAAGTTATGTGGAAATGATTGAGTTGTCTTGCATGCCTTTAAAACACAGTCCACATTTCATAGGCATACAGGAGGGTGGTGAGTACCACACCGCAGTACACCTTTAGTTTTGTTGCTGAGCTAATTCCTCGACGTTCCCATACAGTGGAGCACAGTCTATCAAAAGCAGAACTTGCCTTTGTTATTCTGCGGTTAACTTCTGTATCAATAGTCACTGCTTGGGGGAGGGTGCTAACAAAGAACAAAGATCAAAGAACAAAACAGCATGAGAAACAGGCCCTTTGGCCCAATGAGCCCGCGCCGCCACCTCCATATTCCCACTTATACTCATGATCCCTGTCTATATTTATAGATCTATGTATTGGAACTAAATTTGTGAGATAATTTAGGGAGGATTTGTTTTGCCAATCAGCCTAAGAGCACATCTTTGAGGTGTGGGAGGAAACTGGAGCACCCGGAGAAAACCCATGCAAGCAGGGGGACAATGTGCAAACTCTCTCAGACACAGGCCCAAATCCATGATAGTCACTAGCCTGTCGTGTTGCCCATCAACTGGTCCAGTTCAAGCGTGCTGCCAAGATAAGTGAACTGGTCCACTGCCGGTAGTTTCTGCCCTTTGATTGTGATTATAGGTTCTGGGTACAGTGCATGAGGAACAGGCTGGTGCATGACTTCAGTCTTTTTGATGTTGATGGTGAGTCCAAAGTTGTCACAAGCCATGGAAAATTTGTCCATACTGACTTGCATCTCTGGCTCTGAGCAAGTATACAGAGCACATTCATTGGCAAAGAGGAAATCTCTCAGAACAACGTCTTTCACTTTGATAATTGCTTGAAGTCCCATCCACTCTGTACTTGAGGTTGGTTCCAGCAATACTGTTCTGAAAGACATCATTCAGCATCGCAGTATATATCATGCTGAACAGTGTGGGTGTGAGCACACAGCCCTGTTTGACACCATTGGTGACTGGGAATGCCTCAGTGGATTCTCTGCCATCCAGTACTCTGGCCATCATGCTATCATGGAACTGGCGTACTATCTGAATGAATTTGGGAGGGCAGCCGTATTTTGGCATGACCTCCACAGGTCTTGTCGGCTGACAGTGTCGAAGGTTTTCACAAGGTCAACAAAGGTTGTGTAGAGCTCACGATTCTGCTCCTGACACGGTCAGTTGAGGACAGCTTCAAAGAGTTCAGCCCATCTCTGGAGGATCTGAGCCCTCTCCGTAATGAAAGTTGTACCATCTGTACTCAGGAGGGGGGAAACTCCCGAGAGATTGAGGTCCGTATAGAGTGTTGAGGCCTTCATACAACCATTTCAAGCCATTTCTGTCAACATATCCCTGTTTTTCATCTGCTTTGGGGCTCAGCTAAGCATCCCGCATTTTACGCAGTTTATTCCGAACTGTCCTGTGAGTACTGGTAAAAACATTTATCTTGGCAGCCGATGATGGATCATTCTGACAGGCCTGATGAAGATGTTGTTTTTCAACAAGTAGAGCCCGTATCTCCTCATCATTCTCATCGAACCATTCATGCTGCTTGCGAGTAGAGGGCCCACACATCTTCAGTGCAGATGTATGGACAGCATCCCTATAGCATTCCTAGTCGTCCTCAACGCAGCAAGCTTAATTTTTAAGTCTTCAGCCAGTGATGCAGCTATGCTGGGTTCTTCAGCTTCGCCACATTGATTCTTTTCATAACCTTGCTTTCTTTGGTCGCCTCTTGGGTCTGATGAGGAGCCTCATTTTGGAGACAATGAGCCAGTGATCGGTCCAGCAGTCAGAACCACACATGGCCTTGGTTACTCTGACATCCTGCCTGTCTTTTCTCCTGACAATGCCATAGTCGATAAGATGCCAATGCTTAGAGTGGGAGGTGTGTCCAAGAGGTCTTATTACATGTAGACAAACACAAATAGAGATGAAATGTAAGATACCCCGTGTGATTGAGAGCACTTCTCTTCTTTGCTTCTGAATAAAATCATCTACAGATGGTTTGCAATGTTCTTGCCATTGCAATGACTGATGGGTCACCTGCCTTGTCTTTCTGCACAAAAAATGCGCTATCGTCAAAGGAGTTTGCAGTCATGACCAACTGAGCGGCTTTCTCAAGGATGAAATAGGCATTCGTGCAACTTGCTGATATCTTTTGTTTGTTCTATTATACAATCTGAGAGTGCTCTTCTGTCACATTATGTAGGTGAGTAGATAATGTGGTGAGGTCAGGGATTAAGTGAATTCAGTACATGATGACTACTGTTCATTTTGATATCTATAGCATTTATAAAGGTTTCAGTTTTCAATGGATCATGATGCTCCTTCACTGTTGAGTATAAGGCCAAGTAATTTATAGAACATAGAACATTACAGCACAGTACAGGCCCTTTGGTTCTCAATGTTGTGCCGACCTATGTCCAATCCTAAGATCAAACTATCTTCTTCCTATAATTCCGGAGTGCTCCATGTGCCTATCCAATAACTGCTTGAAAGTTCCTAAAGCGTCCGACTCCAGGCAGTCCATTCCACACCCCAACTACTCTCTGAGTAAAGAATCTACCTTGCCCATCCCTCCTATATCTCCCACCATGAACCTTATAGTTATGTCCCCTAGTAACAGCTACATCCACCTGAGGAAATAGTCTGTGCACATCCACTCTATCAATCCTCCTCATCATCTTATAAACCTCTATTAAGTCACCTCTCATCCTCCTCTGTTCCAAAGAGAAAGCCCCAGCTTCCTCAACCTTTTGTCATAAGACTTATGCTCCAAACCAGGCGGCATCCTGGTAAATCTCCTCTGCACTCTCTCCAATGCTTTCACATCCTTCCTATGAGATGACCAGAATTGAACACAATATTTCAAATGATCTCACCAACATCCGGTATAGTTGCAGCATAACTCCATGGCTCTTAAACTCAAACTCCATGTTAATAAACACTAACACACTATAAGTCTTCTTCACAGCTCTATCCACTTGAGTGGCAACCTTTAGAAATCTGTGGATATGAACCCCAAGGACTCTCTGTTTCTCCACATTCTGTAGAACCCTGCCATTGACCCTGTAATATGCAGTCAAGTTTGTCCTCCCAAAATGAATCATCTCACACTTATCAAGGTTAAACTCCATCTGCCACTTTTCGGCCCAGCTCTGCATCCTTTCAATGTCTCTTTGCAGCCTGCAAGAGTCCTCTACCTCTTCCACTATCCACCAATCTTGGTGTCGTCAGCAAATTTATGAGCCCACCCTTCAGCCCCCTCTTTCAAATCATTGATAAAAATCACAAATAACAGAGAGCCCAACACTGACCCCTGTGGTATACCACTGGAAATTGGCATCCAGTCTGAAAATTTTCCCTCTGCCACCACCCTCTGTCTTCTATGATATAACTAGTTATTTATCTAATTGGCCAAATTTTTTCTATCCTACACCCCCTTACTTTCTTCATGAGCCTACCATGGGAAACCTTATCGATACCTTACTAAAATCCATGTATATGACATCAACTGCTTACCTTCATCCAGACACTTAGTTACCTCCTCAAAGAATTCAATCAAATTTGTGAGGCAGGACTTATCCCTCATGAAACCGTGCTGACTATCCTGGATTAAACTGAATCTTTCCAAATGGTCATAAATCCTATCTCTCATGATCCTTTCCATTAAAGTAAGACTAACTGGCCTATAATTACCAGGGTCATTCTTATTTCTTTTCTTGAAAAGAGGAAAAACATTTGCTACTCTTCAGTCCTCTGGCACTATCCCTGTGGATAGTGAGGACCCAAAGATCAAAGTTAAAGGCTCCACAATCTCATCCCTTGCTCCCCAAATTATCCTAGGATGTATCCCATGTGGCCCAGGGGACTTATACACCCTCAGGTTTTTCAAATTCCGTTTTCATTGAATCATCACTTATCTTTGTTCAATTTGAGGTTATATTCTCTAAGATGTTGCAAGTAGGTATGTAGGGATGACTCAAATTCATTTTCATTAGATTAAAATGTCATCATTGATGTTTACTTAGTCTTCAAGTTTTAGAATGCAGACTGAACCATGTGTTGAAATACTTCAACTGCTGAATTGACTTTAATGTTGAGCCACTCGTACTATACAGTCTGATGGAGAAGACTGTAAAATAGCTCGACTTTTCGGTAAGTTCAATTTGCTGATAGCCTACATTGAAACAATATTTTTTTCTCTGTGATATAATCAGTCATTAATGTCAAATACCTTTCTTGTTGCATGGCATGATTTGGTGAGTGCATATCAACACAGATTCTAATTTGATTCTCACCCTTGGGTTTCTTGACGACTTATCTGGCTGAGGTCCAAAGGTCTTGGCTCACTCCCAATTTTCTCAATGGTGTCAAGATCAAATAGGTGCTGAAGTTCTTCTACTGCCCGCTATCTGACATGAAACCCAAAAACTCAAAGCGAGATCTGGGGACTTGGGTTCAAATCATACAATGGCAGATGGTGAAATTTCAATTCAATGAAAATCTAGAATAGAAGTCTAATGATGACCATGAAATCATTTTTGATTTAATTAAAAAAACAACATCTGGTTCACTATTGCCATTTAGGAAAGGATACTTGCTGTCCTTACTTGATGTGGCCGACATGTGACTCCAGATGCACAGTAGTGTGGTTGACTCTAATATGTCTTCTGAAATGGAGAGCAGTTAGGGATGAGCATTAAAAAAAGATGCTGGCTCAATAAGTAATGTCACATACATAAATGAATAAATGAATAAAATTATGGAATGGAATCATCACAATGGATGTGCAACTGGGGGAACATTGAGGTCTTTATGCAACTTGCATGTTATGATCCCAGTTGATGTTAGAATTGGACTGGAAGATCTCAGATGGAACCCTGGCTCAAATGACTATTTTAGGCTTAACTCTGGGCTTTGGGAGTTCTGGGCCTTTGTTTGGATAGGTCACAAATAAGTTCTTGAGACTGTTGTTGCTTTACAGTTAGTTTTTAATACATGAATGATGAATAATGTTCAGAGGAGTTGAATTTGGTTGTGATATTTACTGTTAGTAGCTCAACTTCAATAGTTGTGGGTCCTGATTAAGTGATCTTGTTAAGTCCAGCAATTCTGACAGATGTTTTGTTTTTAACAAGTGTTTTTGGCACAGTTGCCTAGACAGACAATCTTTGATTTGATTTCAGGTTGGACATGTTTAACATCACCAAAATTACATTTGGTTGCTCATTGCCACAATTGCATGATTGACCAATTGTCTTGTTTGCTTCTTGCTTAGCACATTAGAAGACAATTTTGGATGTATTGTCTTTTTCTTTAGTTTTAAATTTAAGTATTAGCATCACAAAAAGATCTCCATTAACACTGTAATGAAGTTATTGTGAAAACCACTGAGTCACCACACTTCAGCACCTTTTTGGGTACACTGAAGGAAAATTTAGCATGGCCTGATCAGCATACCTTTTTTATTGGGGGAGGAAACCTATGCAGACATGGGGTAAACATGGAGACTCCTCATAGACAGTGACCCAAGCCAGGAATGGAATCTGGGTCCGTGGCACTGTAAAACAGTGGTGCTAACCACTGTGCCACAATGCCACACTTAAATTTTTATAACCACCAGCCGCTGTGAATTGAATTCAAACCCAGGTTGCTACAGCTGCAGCCACAATAAAGAGCATTAGCTATTTATAGTGGTGGCTCTGTATGTTCATTTCCCTGGGTGTGAAATTGTGTATTTTTGCCGAGTAAGTCATTTCTGTCTTGCACAGGTACAAGTGTCTCAAAGCTTTCTTCAAATTCTTCATGGAAATAATGGCGCGAGACTGCTTCCATTTGATATCTGAGCTAACAAAACCTGCCATCTTGCCTTTGAAACATCGCACTTTTGCCAGCTTGTGAATACAGATGTTGCTTAAAGTACATTTCAAGTTGGGATAGATTAGCCTGAGACAATGCCACCTTGATCAATAATGCAGCGATAGTGCATGACAAAGCAACCGGGATCACATTCCTTTCAAAGAATATCTTCTCTGTAATGATCCAAGATGATTTTCTTTTCCTTTTTAGTTATTTTGTCTGGAAGAGTATGTATGTGTATACACCCAGCAAGCCTCCCTGTTGTCAATCTAAGCTGAATTACCTGATACATGTGTATTTTTCTAACAGGCTCTGGCTTCAACATGTTCCCTAAATCACCAGCTTAAAATATTGTTTCTAGAAAGTAGACAAACGCCTTCCAAAAGTTTCATATGCGAAAGTAAGGCTTCACATTTTCACCATCCTCATTGCTGGTGTAAAAGTCCAAGGAAGAAATACTAAGCAACAGTAAGAAACATTCAGAAGCAGAACTGCTGGACATATATATTTAAAACAATGGATTCTCTTATTCTCATTTTAGACTCACTCTAGTTCTGTGTTCATCACTTATATGGTGGTGTTAAATAGATAAAATGCACAATACAATTCTCTGTACATGACAAAGCCCTGATGGGAGTAGAAGACCAACCTCTGAGAAGATGTAATTGGCAGAGATGGGGTAGGGAAATCCAATACCAATGGTATCCTGCTGCTGACAAAATGCCTGGAACACAGCCTTATTATAACCAACCACCTTGTTCCAGCAGAGAGATAAGTACAAGGCCTTATGGCAACATTCTCGCTTGAAGCAGTGACACCTTGCTCGACAACGTCGACCACAAGGGACCACAAGGACATGCATATCACTCACCTGACGACAAAAGCTGATGACAGTTAGATGGACAACTGTTGATGTGGATAGTATCAATGTAGCCCCAAAGCAACAACACCACAGGAAAATCAATGCCAAGGCATTCAAAGACCCTGATAAGAGAGCTTTATTCAGCCAGCACCTCATTACCAACTTGGCTCGTGTGTTCAAAGTGATTGTTCTGCCTTCAATGCCTCCATAATCAGCAGCTGTGAAAAGAAACTTGGTCACTCTGCCAGGAAACAGCAAGACTAGTTCAATGAGAGTGACTAGGTGGTCCAGGAGCTGATAAGCTGCAAGTGAAAAACTTTTCTAAACCTGAAACAATAACCCATCTTGACAGCAAGAAAGAATCTATACAGACAGCTTAATGTTAAAATCCACCACCTACAAATAGATGGTGGCTGGAGAAAGCACAGAAGACGCAGCAGTTAGCAGACAACCATAATTCACAAAGTTTCTTTAGCACAGTTAAAGCCACGTATGCTTCAAACACTCAGGCTCCTGCTCCACCCCAAGACTGGAGAGGTGCTCATCAAGAACAGAGAGGCATTCACCGCCCCCTGGAAGAAACACTTTAAAGACCTCCTTAACAGTGACTCAAGTCAGAATTCTATGATGCTGTTGTGACTTTAGTGTAACTTTAAGAGGTTTTTTTTTCCTTAATCATGATCTCTGCAGTTGTAAGCTGACCTTTTTCAGTTTGGTTTTCTCATTGTTGCTGGGTTATCTATGGAATTATTTTATTGCTCCTTCAGTGGTTTAAATGAGGTTTGTTTTATTTTTACTCTGGGTTATTTTATGCCCCTGAATTTTTAGGACAAAGTTCATGGGTTAGAATCATAGAATCCCTACAGTGCAGAAGAATGCCATTCAGCCCATTGAGTCTGCACCAATCACATTCCCACCCATGCCCTATTCCCGCAACCTCTCAAATTTACCCTGCTAATCCCCTAACACTATGGTCAATTTAGCATCACCAATCAACCTAACATGCATATCTTTGGAGAGTTCTAGACAGATTTTTTTTTCCCCTTCCTAGGGAATTCATAGTTTTATTTTTTGCTTTTGACTGGCAGCAGTATTTTAGTTAGAAGGAGTGGACTTCAAATTGAAAGGAATGTTTACCTGTCTCTCTCTCTCTCTGTCTTCCTCTCTCTGGGTTTTGGAAGTTCTGCTGGTTAGTTGAAAGTAAGGCTTCTTGCTTTCTTGCAGTAGAAAAATCTGCCTCTGGCGGCTTGACCAGAGTTTCTCCCTGGTGTTCTGGGAGGCTGTTCTGACATTTTATTTTTCTAAGTATATGAAGAAAACTGCAGCATTCATCAAAAGGGCTCAGTTCTAGTAACTTGTGAGCATCAGTCTTTGCTGTGTTAAATGTGTAGAAGGGTTTTATGCAATTGGTTGATTAGAATATCTTAAAGATATTTGTTAAGGATTATACATTATTGTAGTTGTTTTGCTTTGTTTGTAATTGATGACAGTTATTGCTAATGGTCTTACTATATATGATTACCATTTTCCACTTGTTCCATGATGACATCCAAGCCATGATCCCCATCAATGGTTTCACCATAGACAGGGTTCACATTTGGATTGGGATCAAGCAAAGCTATGTCTTTGCACTGATACTGTTCTCAATCTTCCTTGCTGTAGTACTTCATCTCGCTCTCAACCAGCTGCCTGCTGGAGTGGAGCTAAACTATAGAACAAATGGGAATCTGTTCAACTTGCACCACTTGCAGGCCGGATCAGTCCTTTGTCATTGAATTACAGTATACAAACAACGTACCTCTTCCTCACTTTTCAGATTGTGCTAGTAAAGTCCCAATTTTCAATAACACACAATCAGTGGATTACTTGCTATTACAAATATTTATCTGGTTCATATTACCCGTCCCATGACTAAATTTTAAGACCACAACAAACAGCATTCCAAGCAAAGATCAGGGTTTCCTCAGTGCAAAGTGAGGAATAAATGGTTAGTTGTCTGAATTGACTTGACTGTCTTCTTGTGCTAAGATCAGACTGAGTGCAAAAAAAGGCGATATGACAATCCTCAAGCATTAGTTTTTTTTCAGCTCATCACCATGAGAATTAAATTACATTTAGTGCTTGTAAATCACTAATTGTGTTTTTTTATTTCCCATTGTCATCTGTGATCCTCTAGACCCTGTATCAATAGGAAGTCTAAGGCAGAAGTTTGAGCAATATGTGAGAGCGCAGTGGTCCAGGACTGCTTTGAAATCACTTCTTCAGATTTCTGCCTGTTGTAATCTTTCTAAGAAAACACAACAGGACTCTTCATAATTTCCTCATTGGGGATTTACTCAAGAGTCCATGATTGATTTGATAGAACATTTTTGTTTAATGTTATGACAAATGTTAACACAGCTTTAAGCAGCCTTGAATTGGAAAGAGTTCATAATATATTGAGTGAAAAATCCATTAGAAAGTAAATGAACACTGACAGCAGAGCAGCTCCCAAAAGAGGGAAAGAGGATAATTACCATGTTGAGGACATTCAGCTCATTTCAGAAGAGAAAAATCTCTACACTCCTGGAGATTTCATTTTCATGCAGACCATCATTGTGGGTGAAGTGATAGTTAATTCAATGCTCACAATGCACAGATGTCCATTTAGTATTCTTTATTATGGATCTGCAACTGCTCAACAAGTCAAAAAAAAAAACAATAAGGTGGAATCTTCCAGCAGTTCACATCGGTGGGATTCTCTGGTCTCACTGTAGGGGACACAGCTTTAGCCAAGCACCAAATTCTCCATCCTTGCTTGCAATGGCATGTGGCATGAATGGATGGAAAATTCCAGCCTAAATCTGTTCAATGCCTGTTAAATAGTAATCTTAAGTGGATGGATTGTAAAGCGACATTGGTTGTGCTCCAGTTATGTTGAGCTGCAGAATATGACTGCATTTGTAACAATTTTACAGATATGGGCATCGCTGGCTGGACCAGTGAAATAGCTTTAAAAGGGACCACCAGGTGGACCTCTTAGAGTATGAGCTCCCTGATTAAGACATAAATGACTGGTCCAATGTATGTGTAAATAATGTGGAGTGTCCAGGTTACTGGCACTTTGCATTTGTACTCTGTACAAGGATGTACCCATCTAAGTGTTGCTAACAGTGTAAATAAATCTGAATTTGGTGAAGGGACAAGGACCTTGGAGGAATTATTTCGGCCAGCATTTTTTACCTGTCACAAACTAAGTTCAGAAGGTATTTAAGGGACTGACCAGGTAAGGATGGCAGACTTCCTTCCCTAATGAACATTAAAACCCATTGTTTCACCAACAAAAATCAAATTAGACTTTTCATTCTAAATGTTTGTTGAATTCAAATTTTGTCATCTGTGTGATTTGAATCCAAGTCCCCCAGATCTTTCTGTGGGTCTCTGAATTAATATTCCAGTACCAATGCCTCCCCAGGTAGCGCAGTTGAGAAAGGACGGTTTGGTTTTTGAAGGATTGCTGTGCAGACACACCGGGCTGATAATGGGGTTTAAGAGATTAAGAGTGGGATTTTTGGTACCTTTCCATCAGCAGGATTTTCTGGTTCCACCAAAGGTACAGCCTGCTGATGAGGTGGGTTCCTAGTGGCACCACCGGCAAGCAATGCAAATGACCATTGACTTCGGTTGGATCACCAGTGGCCAATAGGAAAACATGCCATAACGTGTGCGGCAAATCCTGGCTAAAAATCAATTACAGAAACTGATTTCCTATTCTCTTGAGTATACACGATTGCTGATGGTCTGAACAAGTTATTCAAAATGTTAATAGAATTCAACCAGGTGAATAAAAGTAACAATTTTCTCTGATCAAGGTCAAGGGACAAATGTCAGCTTAAAATTGGAAACTAGACCATTTAGGAAAATCAGGAAACACTTTTCTGTACAAAGCAGTATAGATTGTATTGTATATTAAAATACTCTACATTGTAATATAGAATTTACACCCTATTCGTTAAATATAATATAAAACAGGGGTGTTGTCACTGGAGTAGTAATCCAGATCTAGAATAAGATCTATTTTCAAATCCAATAGAGGGTGAAATTTACATTTAAAAAAAAATCTGGAATTAAAAATGGAGTTATGTTGATTGACGTAAAAATGCAGAAAGAATTGAGATCTGTATTTTGAAGTGATTGCTAACAGATCTACGCTTTCCGTGCTATTGATGCCAGTCCTGTTTCAAAAGAGAATAACAATTACCTGGCAGAGAGCTATATGGAGCTAATCAGTGAAGGCTTTCAGATGACATTTTACGTGACAAGAGGAAAGTTAAAGTGCTTTATAGATATTAAATAAATTCCAAAATTAAATTGTAACCATGATCAAATTCACTTTGACAGTTAACAATAAGAGCATTTTATTTTTGCTTTCAATATTATATTTGTCTTTCAAACTGACAGACCACATTGATGTGTGACAGAATGATATCCATGTAAATTTACATTAAACCAAGTGTAACACCAAGAACAGCAATCTGACAGCACTAAAGAATGAAGTACATTTTTTACAGCTATATTTGTAAACAGCTGCTGGCTGGAGCAGCTGATTTCCTGGTGGTAAGTGAAGTAAACAAAAAGATAACACGGTCAATATGCAGAACATGAAATGATAAACTTGAATACACAGTTGGCTGCTTTGAGAGAATACAATTGAGGTTTTGTCAGAATGAGATGATGGTTTGAAGTCAGCTATTGGTGGAATGAGATTTGTTACTTGTTCTGTAGAACACATGACTGCCCAATCAGAAAAACTGAAATTATTATACTCCTATCATCGACTTTCAGAAGAGAAGTTCAATCTTGCACATCTGCCTCAGAGAACTAACAGCAGACTATTTCAAAATGTTTTCAACTTGCTGACCAAAACCTCAACTACTACTATCAAAAACAGATTTTTTGATCATTTGTCCAATTTATTGTTTGGGGGACCTTTTCTTAGCTACAAATTGCCTGCCTCATTTAATATATCTCATTGAAACATACAAAATTCTGACAGAAATGAAAAGACAGGATACAGGGATGATATTCTTCCTGGGTGGGAGTGGGGTGGGGGAAGGGGGATGGAAGCAATGTCAAGAATAAAGGACTCAGGATGGAGGTAGACCATTTAGGACTGAGATGAGGATGGTGAGCTTGTGGAATTCTCCGCCACAAAAGACTGTAGTCACTGAATACATTTACAGAATAAAAAATAAATAGATTTCTCAACATTTAAGGAGACACTGTGAAGAGATTGGGGTTGTGGTATTGAGATAGAGAATATTGAATGGCAGAGCGGTTCATAAGAACATAAGAACAGGAGTAGGCCATCCAGCCCCTCGAGCCTGCCCCGCCATTCAATAAGATCATGGCTGATCTGTAGTGGTGCAGTACCACTTTCCCTCTTTCTCCCTGTAACCCTTAATTCCCTTGTCAATCAAAAACCTATCCACACTTGACTTGAACATATTCAGCAAGGAAGCCTCCACCATCTCATCAGGCAGAGAATTCCAAAGATTCACCATCCTTTGTGTGAAGAAATGCCTCCAGAAGTCTGATCTGAACCCCACTCCCCCAATCTTGAGGCTGTGCCCTCTAGTCCTGCTATCTTTGCTAAGCGGAAGAGTCTCTCAACCTCTACCCTATCCATCCCCTTCATTATCTTATACATCTCGATAAGATCCCCTCTCAGCCTTCTAAACTCCAAAGAGTACAAACCTAGTCTATTTGGTCTCTCCTCATAGTCCAAAGCCCTCATCTCCGGTATCAGCCTAGTAAACCTTCTCTGCGCCCCCTCCAAAGCCAATATATCCTTCCTCGAATGCGGCAACTGAAACCGCACTGTACTCCAGCTGTGGCTTCACGAGCACCCTATACAGCTGCAATAGAACCTCCCTACTTTTATATTCTATCCCCCTAGCTATAAAGGCCAACATTGCATTTATCTTCTTAATCACCTGCTGCACCTGCATACTGTGTTTTTGCGATTTGTGCACAAGGACCCCCAGGTCCCTCTGCACCGTCGCATGCTGCTGCTTTTCATCATTTAAATAGAAATCCTTCCTACCGTTAGTCTTCCCGAAGTGGATAACCTCACACTTGCTAACATTATACTCCATCTACCAGGTCCTTGCCCACTCACTCAACCTACCCAGATCCCTCTGCAGCTTTCCACACCCTCCATGCAATTTGCTTTTCCACTCATTTTTGTGTCATCAGCAATTTTCGTCACCCTGCACTCAGCCTCTTCCTCCAGATCATCTATGTAAATGGGAAATAGTTGAGACCCCAACACCGAACCTTGGGGCACTCCATTAGTCACCAGCTGCCAATCAGAATAGCACCCATTAATACCGACCCTCTGCTTCCTATTAGACAACCAATCCTCTATCCAGTCTAACACCCTACCCCCGATTCTCTGTACCTTAACCTTCTGCAGCAATCTTTTGTGAGGCACCTTATCAAATGCTTTTTGGAAATCCAAAAACACCACATCCGCTGGTTCCCCTCTATCTACCGCACTAGTCACTTCCTCATAGAACTCCAATAAATTCGTCAAGCGCGACTTCCCCTTAACGAATCCATGCTGCGTCTGCCTGATCAAACCGTTCGTATCCAGGTGCCTCGTTATTTCTGCTTTGATGACGGATTCAAGCATTTTTCCTACTACAGACGTTAAATTAACCAGCCTATAATTCCCTGCCTTCTATCTGCTACCTTTTTTAAACAGTGGTGTAACATTAGCTGTTTTCCAATCTTCCGGCACTTTTCCAGAGTCCAGCAAATTTTGAAAGATAATTACCAGGGCATCCACTACCACCTCTGCCATTTCCTTGAGGACCCTGGGATACATTCCATCCAGTTCAAAGGACTGATGGCCTATGACTGTTCCTGTTTTATTATAAGAAAAAGAACTGCATTTAAGAAGTAACTGTGAAGCAGTTTGGAATATCTTGAGGATGCATTGTTACATTCTACTTCTTGCAGATATGCAGGGGCCATACATTCTGGGTTGTATGTCAAAACAGGAGTTTTATGCAATGTTTTAAAATACCTGCTCTTATGTTTACAGCGGCTTGCCCACAGTTTAGATTCTCTTTTCTAGTCACCACACAGTAGAGTCAACAGACACACACAACCAAAGATCAAACAATTGAACACGAAGTAGACAATGCTCCATCAAACTGAATTCTTTGTTCTTGGATCCCATAGATACAAAAGCAATTAATATATAATTAGATATACAGGAATATCCCATTCTGGAAGAGAGTATAAGCACTGTCTAAGTTACAAGCCTGTGCCCCATTGCGCTTTCAGTATTATTAGTTGTTTTCACATATTTTTGGTTTATATGCTGTACCATTAATCTTGCAGAGGATTGTTTTTGTTAGCTGAAGGTTCCGTTCTAATTTCATATAGATAGATGTAAGTTAGTGTTTTTGGTAATGCCCGCTGATAGAACTAACATAAATAATGCAATTGCAACTTCTTTGTAGCTCTGCCCAAATAAAAGTCAAGTCCAAAAGTTCACAAAACAAAATGTTAGGAAAACAGACTTTCCCTGACTTGCAATGGCATTTCTAATACTTAAAACAATTTTTCATTATAAAATGAAAATGAGCAAACTGCAGAGAATGTAAATGGAGTCCAGATGACGGCACAAACTTTTCTTTTACAACTTTCGTTCTTCTAAATCACTCAATCATGTTCCAGCTCTTCAGTACACTCCTGGTTGGCATTCCTATTTTGGATAAATCAAATAACCAATTAAACTAAATTAAATAAACTGAGGGACAAATTGAAGAGGAAGATCCTTAAAGGGATAGTGCCTGAAACAAAAAGCAAATCACAAATGAAACTTAGAATTTTAAACCAAAACTATATGATTATCAGAGGTGGGGGGTGGTGAGCCAATAAGGCACCCCAGCCCCAGTCATGCCCAGAGTGCACGTTAGGTCTCAACAGACTTGAATAGCAGATTAGCTGTAAAGACTCACATTCTAATCAGTATTCTGAAAACTTTGTGTGCCCTTATATGCCCTGTTTCTGATCAGAACTCTCCACTCACCTGATGAAGGATCAGCGTTCCAAAAGCTGATGGCATTTATTATCAAATAAACCTGTTGGACTTTAAGCTGGTGTTGTGAGACTTCTTACTGTGTTTACTCCAGTCCAACACTGGCATCTCCACATTAAGCCTCAACAGTGCCAGTAGACATCACAAGTTCCCCAGGAAACCTGGCCACAAATGACCTTGTTGGTATTGATTCTCTTGTTTGATTTATTGCTGCTTATCAGGGGATGCCTGAAACAGTACATACAATAAAATGGTATCTGACAATTTTTATTTAACAAAATTTGTGTGCCTTTGTGTCAATACTAGTGAGACAAAAAGAAATGCATTTAAGAAGAGGCTTGCTCATGGTTCTTCACCTTGCTATTGAAACTCCAGAAAGCGTTTCATATAATTTATTCATTCCTGAAATGAAACTTATTTTGTAGAAACAAGCTCACCCTAAACCTAAAAGAAAAACTTTAATTTTTTCCTCTTTAGTATTAGGAAGTTATTAAACAGATAACTAAAATTACTATTAACATGAATATATCAATGTGTGGCTAGGCACCACAGTGGTTAGCACTGCAGCTTCACAGGGACCTGGGTTCGATTCATGAGGGCTTGGCTCACTGTTGTGTGGAGTTTGCACCTTCTCCCCGTGTCGGCATGGGTTTCCTCCAGGTGCTCCGGTTTCCTCCCATATTCTGGAAGATGTATTGGTTAGGTGCATTAATCCAAACAGGTGCCACACGGTAGCAATTAGGGCAATTTCATAGTAACTTCATTGCAGTGTTAATGTAAGCCTTACTTGTAATTAATAAATAAACTTTAATTAGTATAAGATTTGTCCAAGACATATAGCTAATTCAATAATCAGCATCATCCACTGTTTTCTGTTAAATGCTTTATCCGTCTCTTTATGAAACGGACATGTTGGGCTTTTTCCAATTGTAACCAATGGCTGATGCTAACATCAATACAGCTTCACAGTCCAACTGAAACCCCATGGTTTTATTTATTTCTGCAGATCTCATCAGCTTGATTTAATTGGAGACTGAGTTTAGAAAGCTACAGCTTTAATTAGGTTCCAATTTGTTTTTAATTTGTGCTCTAATGAGTTGATAAGCTGCTGCCAAACTTTGCAACTGAATCCAATTTTGGTTGGTAGATAAATGGCTTCAGTGGAGGTAGATTAAGGCAGCACAGTGGTGAGTGTTGCAGCTACACAACAACATGATACACAAAGCCTTTGTACAGCTCCATTGCTGGTCATTTCACTTGCATGATTCTGTTTAATGTCAATTTATTTCAATCTAACTGCTGTTAACTCCTAGTTAATTCATCCTTTGATAATCTGATAAAGCCAATACCAAATATTCAATGTCAATGTGAAGTGGGTATGGAATCAAAGCAGAGTGTATGCATGGCATCACTCCAAGCCAATTTACACAAGAGGTGTGACTGTCATCTACATTGTTTCAGCTTGATGTTAGCTACAGTATACCTCTCTGTTTAATATTAAAATGTAACCAACAGAATATCCTTTATTTGAAGCTATAAGTGGAAAAAAAATTTGTGTTTTTGCAAAGCTTTTCACAATTATTGAATGCTGCAAAGTATTTTTCAATCAAAAATATGTTTTTGAAAAATGGTCACCACAATGCAGGAAACACAAAGTGATGCTTAGGCAGCAGTAATATTTGGGTTTACTAGGTCCGGGGTAGTATTTAGCAGAAATCTATGAAATGCAAATTGATCAGCTTTCTGAACATAAGAACATAAGAAATAGGAGCAAAAGTGGGCCATCTAGCCCCTCAGACCTGCCCCCCTATTCAATAAGATTAAAGCTGATCTGAAGTGGATCAATTCCACATACCCACCTGTTTCCCATGCCTTGCTCAGGCACTGTTTCAGGGAGGACTCAGTACTAATGCATTTTATTTATTGTAATGTCTAAACTAAATAGGATATATTTCCTGGTTCAAACACAATAAAATTAAGATAAACTTGCCCACGTGACTCCAACACCCGTACCTTGATATGTCACAGAAGATGAGTGTTTGCTATTGCTACTGTCACTGTCCTTGAGCTAAGCAATCAGATCCTAGCAGACCTGAAGGCAACCATCAACAGAGCAATTCCTTTTCCTGTGCCTCTGAAAGTTCACAGAGTTTTACACTTTACCGCAATCAGAACTTCCAAACTACCACAGGGGACATCTAGCAGGGCAGCTAGCCTGTAGTCTATAGATGCCTCATAATGTGTCAGATGCTACATTTGAAAGAGTTAATAGCTCCATGTCCAAATGGAGAGGATGGAGCAGCTGGATAGGGAGCAGAATTATTCACAAGAGTCCAGATTATAGTGGAATCACGCAGCAAAGAAGAAGGCCATTCAGTGTACCATATATGTTCTAACTCTGTGAAAATGATCCAATTAGTCTAATTTTCCCATTCTTTTTCCTGCACTGCCTCCATTGAAAAAGCCAAATTGTGTTGCTATTCCAATCTTCATTCGCCTGTGATTTGGGCTGGTTCCTCTGACTAACTGATTAGAATCCAGTGCCATCTATGAAACAAACTGATTTATTTTGATTCATACCCTTCTGATTTTGATTCACATCCCTCTGAATGTGTCAGATGTGCTGCTGACTTAAATTAAAAAAAAATCAAATAGAAATGTCTGATGTGAATACAAACCAAAACACAGGGAAGTTCTGGACAAAAAAAAAATCAGGCAGTATCTGTGATGGGAAGAGTTGTTTCTGGTCTGGGAACTGAAGTTTGATGAAAATTATGTGGTGGAAACAGTGTCATTCTACTCTTTATGAATTCTAATTGATCTACTGAGTGTTTCTGACGTGAGTTAACTTGATTGTGTGCTTTGGTGAAGCTGCTTGTGACAAATTTTAAAAGATAAACTGCTTCCCTACATTTATCCACATCCAACACACCAGCTATTCTTGGGAACAGAAAATGATTTAGATTTATCCTGGATTATAGAAATGTCCTAAAACCTAAGCAGAAAAATCATTCTTTTTTTCTGAAAATAATTCACTGAGGGAATATCTACCTCCAATAATTTATAGAAAATACTTTTTTTCTATATCAATGCAACTATCATCAACTTCAAATGATAAAAACAGAAGAAATCATTATGTTTTGGACACAGAGCAAGTGAACAGCTCTCATAGCCAATGTTGTAAGCAATCAGCTGTCTCCTCATTTCGCTTGCCCTTTCTTTATGTGTGTATCACTTCAATCATACAAATAGGGGAAAAAAAACTACACAGAAGGAATTCAACATAATGTTGTAACTCTGCATGTGGACAACAGTCACAAGATGTCTCATGAGATACACTCAGAAGCTGGATAGGCTTAGGTTTCCCACCAATGTTCTATCTAATGGTTTTATTGCTGGAAAGAATTGTTCAGCGGTCACAGGCATTCAGTCTCTGATCTTCAGGTAAGCGTTCTCCAAGGTGGACTTCACGACACAAGACAATGCAGAGTCGCTGAGCAGAGACTGATAGCCAAGTACCTCACACATGCGCACAGCATCGACCAGGATCTTGGGTTCATGCCACACTATCTGTAACCCCTGCTTGTAAAATCTCACTTACTGCCCTGTCTGGAGACAATACACATCTCTTTAACCTATCTAATGCTATCTCCAGCCACACTGTCTGCATCTTTAAGACTTGAATAGCAGGTTAGCTGTAAAGACTTGCATTCTAATCAATATTCTGTAAACTGTGTGTGACCTTACATGCCCTTCTCTGATCAGAACCTTCCACTCACTGATGAAGGAACACCGTTTCCGAAAGCTTGTGAGGTTACTATCAAATAAACTGGTTGGACTCTAATCTGGTGTTGTGAGACTTCTTACTGTGTAAATCCCTTGTGACACATTTATCCTCTCAAAGCATTGAATTTTAGCACAATTTCCATTTTCTGTGATTTATATTTACTTTCCAAGTAAGAATCATTCTTCGTAAAATTCCTTGACCACAAATATGTTTTATCATTAAAGTCCAAAGTCCCCTGCACAATTGTCACATGAAACAAAATAGATTTGAGTTCATACTTTTATAACAAAACAGAAATAAGCAACTTAATGAAATAGTATTAGTGTAAGCATATGTACATTCAATCAACAGAATTTAAATGCAATTCAAGCGCTAAGAACCAGATGTTGCAGGATGTAAGTTATCTGTGCTGTATCTGGATTTTCAATTGTAACTGTCTTAGCTTCAAATATTCACGCCCTTGTTGAGCAGTGAGATCTCGGGAAAGAATTCTTAAAGAACAAAGGAAAACTAAGGCCCAAATTTCCACTGCAAAATAATCCCAGAAATGATTGAAAATTCAAAATCCTGATATTTCCCATCTTTCTGTGGGTGGGATTGGAGCCAGGCTGGGCTTTACAAATGCCTGATTCATGGAGGAAGGTAGTTACTTGCATCATGAGCTATCTCCATTGACTTGAGATTTTGGAAGGTCAGAAGGTGAAACCCAGAGAAGAGATGAGAACTGTTCAGATAAGGTCTGGATTCATTTGTATATCCGGGATATCCCATTGGAGGCATAAAGTGCCCCTTTGGATATTGTCTGAGGACACGCTGGGAGAGGCAAAGCATCCTTTGGGAGTGGCAAGACGTTCTTTGGGATTGTTAAGATTAAATATGACTGTGTACTTTTTATACACAAACTCATTGGCACAATCCAGCTGTCAAGGAACTTCCAAGGAAGTATCAAATCTCTCAAAGCTGGCAAGGAAAAGTTCAAGGATACTAGCTCTATTTATTTATTAGTGTCACAAGTAGGCTTACATTAACACTGCAATGAAGTTACTGTGAAATCCCATAGTCACCAGACACTGACGCTTGTTTGGGTACACTGAGGGAGTGTTCAGCATAGCCAACACACCTAACCAGCATATCTTTCAGACTATGGGATGAAACCAAAGCACACGGAAAAAACCCATACAGATACGGGGAGAACGTATAAACTCCGCACAGACAGCGACTCAAGCTGGGAATCAAGCTGGAAAAAACTACAGATGGCAAAATATGTTTTATGAATTCTTTTCATAGAATCTTAGAAGCTCTACATTACAGAAGGAGGCCATTCAGTCCATTGGATCTGTACTGATCTCAGAAACAACATCCTATCCCTGTAATCCCACATATTAATCATGGCTAATCCATCTAACTTGCACGTATTTGGACTGTGGGAGGGAACCAGAACACCTGAAGAAAACGCTGTAGACATGGGAGAATGTGCAAACTTCACATAGACAGTCACCCAATCAAGGGATTGAACCTGGGTCCCTGGCACTGTGAGACAGCAGTGGTTACCACTGTGAATCTTGACTTTTGAAGGTGAAACATGCAGAGGGGCTTAGGAGGGAGCTGAAGAGTATAAAAGAAGGCAACTGAGGCACTGATTGTGCAGTGCAGGAAACAAGTTCATTACAGACCAAAGAACATGGACTATGATATTGGATTTAGAGAGGCTTTGCAGCAAAGGCAGGGTGAGGATTTTGGATTTAATACAATGGCAGAGCAGGGATCAGTGTAGGTTTGTGATGATAATGAGCAATGAGCGAGTAAAACTTTCTGCAGCATACAGCGTTGTAAATTCTAATATAAAAGCAAAGCATTACAACTGGAATTCTGAAAGAAAAACAGGAAAGACTGAAAATATTTAACAAGCTTGGCAGCGTTGTAGAGAGAGAAACAGACTTATGTTTCAGGTTGATGACTTTTCATCAGAATGCTTTATACAATGCATTCTGGATAAAGGATTGATTATTTTGTACCTTTGAAGTACAAAGGTCTTATTTTAAAACTGCAAGCCAGGGGCAGTTCATAGTCAATCAACTGTAAGTAGGACTGACCAGTTGTAACAGAGGTGTTTCAGAACAGTATATATTGGAAGGATAGCTGTCAGACATAGTTGTGCTCAAAAGGTTGGGGATTTCTGTTAAACAGGATTGATTGCTATTGTGAATTTGTTGAGAATAAGAATTCTGTGTAGAGGAAAGGTGATGTTAACTGTTTTAAATCAGAGGAAGAAGTAAATAATTGTTTTAAAAAAATCAGTAATTAATTAGATCCAAAGGTTGTATTTTAAGTAAAAAGATGGGACTGCAAAGACTTGTTGATTGCAATTTCTGAGACAATTTCCAGGCTACTTTATGGGTTCTGCATCACTCCATGTGCAGGGAACTTGAACTCTGAGGATTGATGGATCACTGCAAGGCACATGGGAGGATGGAAATTTCCAGGAGCAAACATTGCAGGAGATGCTGATCCTACAATGCAAATTTCAGATAACTGACCCTCTGGCAGGATTGGAAGAGTGCTGGATATTGTACTAAATGAAACTCACTGTGTGGATGCACCATAGTAAGAAGTCTCACAACACTAGGTTAAAGTCCAATCAGTTTATTTGATAGTAAACCCACAAACTTTAGGTGTTTGCCTCTTCAGCAGGTGAGTGGAGAGTTCTGGCCTCAGACAGAGCACGTAACAGCACACACATCTCCATATCATGGATTCACTACAGCCTTTATTGAACTTACTTTATTTGCACCTCCCTAACAGAGGGCTAGCAGAGATGGAGTTATATATACTACACTCCCTCCCCACGAGAAAACAACTTGTACACTGCAATGTAAAATTATACATGCATGTAATTTCCTAGAATACATTACGATTAAAACAATCACTGGAAGTAAACATGTAAGGTTGCAAATAAAATGTGTTACTTTTCTTCCTTTCTGCATGCTTTCAACTAACCTACCTTGCTTCTTTCTGTTTTTAGATGGGAATGGCCATGGTTTGGAAGATGCTATTTAAAAGAGTTTTGGAGCATTCTTGCATCTTGCAGATGGTGCACACTGCTGCAACTGTTAATTGGAGGTGGAGTGAATAAATATTTATAGATGAGGTGCCAATCAAACAGACTGCCTTGTCCTGGGTGGTGTTGATCTTCATGAGTGTTGTTGGAGCTGCACTAATCTAGGCGAACACATTGGTTGGGACTCTACCACCACGCCTGCAACAACAGAAACCTCCTTTTATTTCGGATGGGATTTTCCAGTCTCGCCCAAGCGAGGCCAGAAAATCCCACCTACTATCTTCAGTACACATTGTTCTGATCCAGAACTCCTAGCCACAGCACAACAGCATTTGGCCTCAGTCAATGACTAATTAGTCATAATGAATGACATTGGTTCAATTTTCACTACTGGAATAGTGAGAAGCTTTCACTTTCTTTTTGACTGTCACTATCGTTCTGACTTTCGCTTTGGACTGCAGGAGGATTTTGGAATATAGGAGGATGCTGTCCCTTTGAAAGATTTCCTTTTTCAAGTAAATGGTTTACATGACACTGATGGATATTTCTACAATCTCCATAAAGTATGTGAATACCCCCTAGCCTCTTAAGAGCAAGCCCAACCACATTCTTCTCCTTATTTCCTCAGTGGCTTTTCACCATGACTGTCTGACTATCACTGAACTCTCAAAATTGAATGTCTGGGCACTCTGATTCATCTTAACTCTGTCTTGCTTTTCTCTTATTTTGCTACTGACATCAGCCTTGAGTAAATTAAACATTGTGCTCACAGCATGATGTAACATTGACTCTCAAGGTAAACAAACTGTGGCATTATTCTGTAAGAGAACAGAAATTTGTCTAGCCTGTGTCAAAGAGAAACAACTACCTAACGTTTTATGTTTCATTCAAGGGATGTGGCATTCACTAACTTGGCCAGCATTTATTGCCCAACCCTAATTTTCCTTCAGAGGGTGGTAGTGAGCTATCTTCTTTACCGCCACAGTCCATACAGTGTAGGTATACTCTCAGTGCTGTTTGGGTGGGTGTTCTAAGATTTTTATATTTTCTGTTTACAAGTCAGGATGATGAGTGACTTGGGAGGGGAACATCCAGGTAGTGGTGTTCCCAGGTTTCTGCTGCTCTTGTCCTTCTAGATACAGGTTTAGAAGGTGCTACCTAAAGGAGCCTTGGAAAGTTCTTGCAATTGCATCTTGCAGATGATGCACACTGCTGCAACTGTTAAATGAATGGTGGTGAGAGTGAATATTTGTAGATGAGGTGCCAATCAAGCAAGCTGCTTGTCCTGGGTGGTGTTGATCTTCTTGAGTGTTGTTGGAGCTGCACTAATCTGGGCAAACACACTGGCAGGAAATCTACAATATTGCCTGCTACGAATGGGTGCGAGTGAGGGGCCAACAACAGGAATCTCCATTGACATTGGGTAGGAATTTCTGATCTCACCCAAGCGAGGCTTTAAAATCCCAGCCACTATCTTCAGCACACACTGTCTTGGTCCAGAATTCACAGCCAAATTACAACGGCCTTCAGTCTCACTTTAAATATGACTTTTTCTGTTAGAAATTGCTCTTCCCAAAGTTGATAACTTAACAAAAACATTATGGCTACTACATTTATAAAGTTTATCTTGCCTTACACATTTACAATCTCCAAATTTTATATGTTTCTTTTGAAACCCAACAGTCAACTTTAAAATCACTTACCTGCCTAATTAAATTCCCTTGCCCTCTGTTCATTACCATTTCAACATTTGTCTTCGCACCTCCTTTACTGATATTTTGTCCTTTGCCAATTAACTGTCTGCAGTTTAATTAAAGCAGTCACCCACACAAGTTTGTTTTCTAATATATGACAATATGTCAATGATACTGCAAAAAAAAATTAAGAACTTTAAGCAGATGATTTGTAGATGATGTTAAATCTGTGGAAGGATTAGAAATGCCACAAACGTGTTAAATAATTACTTCCTATGAAGGTTCATGAGGGAAGAGAGAAGTTGTGTTCCAGAAGGTTCTAATACTAAACTTAAAAGCCTTCCTTTTCTTTTTTGATGCAACCAGGAAGTAAGACTTTAACATTTGTCCAGTTTAATGCCCAAACTTTAAAAACAAATTGAGCGTAAGCCATCAAAGAACAAGGAAACAACTATGTGTGTATATATAAATATGTACAAAAAAGAATGCTGTGAATGTTGGAAATCTGTAATAAGAAAAGGAAAACGCTGGAAAATACTCAATGGATCATGTAGCATCTGTGGAAAATGAAACAATTAAAGGGTGGGATTTTCTGTGCAATCCACCATGTCTTTTGCAGCAGCAGTCTGCCATTAGTCGGTAGTGGCATCTCCTGGTCCTGCCATTGTCAGTGGGATCTCCTGTTGAATGCATCCATCATCACTGGAAACCTGCGGTGGGGGTGTAACATCACACAACCAGAAGATCCCGTTGATGCGAATGGCCAGAAAATTTCACCTAATGTTTCAGATTGCAATCTTTCATCAGAATAATTCAGAAGACAGGTCACGGACTTACAATGTTAACTCTGTTTCTCTCTCCAGAGATGCTGCCTGACCTGCTGAATTTACATATTCCCTCTTCAAATATGTATACTTAAGATTTGACTCATTTAACCATCATTTATGCACATCAGGCACAGTATGTTTAACAACCTGCAATCAATATTTAATGTGACTGCTAGTTATGACATTAAAATATATTATAAGAATCAGAGTATACAGAATCAGTCTTCAAAGGTAAGTCTTTTTAAATGCTCAAAAATTGCAATTAAGCACCAGAAATATAACATTTCTTTCCTGCTGCAACTGAACATCTGACTTCAGTGTTGAGAGAAGTCAAACAATCACAATTGGAGGATTGCCATATTGAAGAGATGGGACATGGCAAGATTAATGGGTCGAATTTTGTTTGGAAGGTAGGTGTGACAGCTGATTGTAGAAGATCGAGGAGATTCAGGTGTATTGCAGTTACACACATCACTCACTTGCACACAAAATTTCACAATTCCTTTAAATCCAGTAATTACTTTACACACAGTTTATACACTTGGTGCAGGGGAAATGTCAGATAAAAGATTTTGATATTGCTTGGATGGACACTCTGGATATGCTTAAAGTTCTCAAAGATCCAGGAATGAATATTAATGTCTGAGGGTGCTAAGTTGTGATGCCATTCACAATTGTTCAATCAAGCTGATGACAAAAAAGTCAATAATTTCAGGAAGGATCCCTTTGGATTTCATGCAAATTAGTTTGACATTTATTTTTAAGAAAGAAGAGAAAATCTGGGTAATTAAAGACTTATCAGTTTTACATCAGTAATAGGCAAAATAATAAAATTTTACCATTAGGAACAAACCTTGTGATTATCTACTTGGTACCTACTCGGTAAGTATCTTAATAGGTAGCAACCAATCAGGTTCAAAAGGTCAGAACCGGCCTGACCAATTACCTTGATTTTTATTATGTGAATGGCATTACAAATGGACATTGGAGATCCCTTCAATGGAATATGTCTAGTCTTCCAGAATGTTCCCCATGAAAGACATTCGTACAATTTTATGGTAATGGTTATCATTAGAAGTGGGAATGAATGGGACAGGCCTTCATAAAAGATCACACGATAATAAATAGAATAACAAATGGTTGTCAACTTTCCAAGAGTAGTCTGGAGTCTCCAGGCATTGAAGATTAAACTCCCAGATATTGGTGTGTATAATCCTGGAGAAAATCTACCTGGACATTTTCTTTGAACATTTCTCTTTACCAGATATAAAAATGGTAAGTGGGATTTTCTCCCTCTCTGCAGCGCATCCAGCAATCCTGCCTGATGTTCCCACACCTGTCATTGCAGCTGAAACATCTACATTAAGGCAAAAACCAAGGGTTCATCTGTTGACTCAGACACAGTCCAAAAGATGTGCTGGTTAGGTACATTAGTCATGCTAAATTCTCCCTCAGTGTATCAGAACAGGTGTAGGAATGTGGTGACTAGAGGATTCTCAAAATAACTGCATTGCAATGTTAATGTCAACCTACTAGTGACACTAATAAATAAACTTAAAAACTTAAACTTAAACTCAGCAGAATCCTAACTTTCAGCTGTCCTCAGAGACCCAGTGACCTCAGAAGTCCCTGCATCCTCCCACTATGAGCAAATCTGTGCTGTGCCCACCAGATTGTAGCTCTGAGCCTGCCTTACAACTAGATTACACTGAGGTGGATCTCACTGCATTACTGGAGGGTGCAGGTGAATGCTGTGATGTTGTTTCATCTAGCGGGTCCTCACTATCCTCATCTGAGGTGGTACAAGGGTTGGGGCTGATGGTTTCACTGCCTGTGTGTCTCTAACTCTTCCTGCTGATGCCAGTCAAAGGGAGAAGATACAATTAGCGATTTAGCTGCATCCTCACCAACATTACTAAGTACTCACAGTTGCAGCAAGTGTCTGAGGAGCCATTAACAGGTCCTCTTTGGTTTGGGAGACACCAATCTCACCCTCAGTGCAGGCACAGTCCCAGTCCTCACCGACCGGCACTGCTACATATTCTTCAACCTGAGCACAGGCATCTCCTCTCTGGCCTCAGGTATCTCCTTGTTATCGAAGATGACCGTTGCCTGCATAAAGAGGGTGAGACAAATTGTGAGAAGGGAAATGCCTAAGCAGATGGAATGAATACCTGCCTTCTTGGGGTATTGAGTAGACCTGTGTAAGGGCTGAGGGCATGATTTGCACAGAAGAACCACAGGACACTGTCAGTAAACTTGGGGCCACTTGGCTTCTTTCACTTTGGGACCACCACTCTCCACGACCAGTTCTGGCCTGCAGATAAGTCACTTATGTGCACAGGTATAGATAGTGAAGAGGGGTGTTTTAGTTTACAGAGTGACTTGGACAAGTTGCAGAGCTGGGCCAAGAGGTGGCAAATGGAGTTTAATGTGGAAAAGTGTGAGGTAATGCACTTTGGCAGGAACAATAAATGTGTAGGGTATAGGGCTAATGGTAGGGCTCTTAATAGTGTTGAGGAACAGAAGGATCTTGGTGTATGTGTCAATAGATCCCTGAAATTAGGCAGTCAAGTGGATAAAGTTGTTAAGAAGGCATATGGAGTCTTAGCTTTTATTGGTAGGGGGATTGAATTTAGGAGCCGCAGCATCATGTTGCCACTGTACAAAACTCTAGTGCGGCCGCACTTGGAGTATTGTGTGCAGTTCTGGTCCCCGCATTATAAGAAAGATGTGGAGGCATTGGAGACGGTACAGAGGAGGTTTACCAGGATGTTGCCTGGTATGGAGGGCAGGTCCTATGAAGAGAGGTTGAAGGATTGAGGTTGTTTTCGTTAGAAAGGAGGCGGCTAAGAGGGGATCTTATTGAAGCATATAAGATGATTAGAGGTTTAGATAGGGTGGACAGTGATAGCCTTTTTCCTAGGATGGAGAAAGCTAGCACGAGGGGACACAGCCTTAAATTAAGGGGTATGAGTTATAGGACGGATATCAGAGGTAGGTTCTTTACTCAAAGAGGGATTAGGGAGTGGAATGCCCTGCCTGCAGCTGTTGTAGATGCGCCAAGTTTGGTGGCGTTTAAGAGGGTAATTGATAAGTATATGGCAGAGAAGGGAATGGTTTAGTTTGGAGGGGCATTGCTTTTTATTTTGGTCGGCACAACATCGAAGGCCGAAGGGCCTGTTCTGTGCTGTATTGTTCTATGTTCTATGTTCTATGTATAGTTTAAATATAGCACCCTGAAAGGGAATCTGACCTGGTCATGAAGGTGTAAATGTATTGCAACTTATCTTTCTGTGAATGTGCTTCATGTTCATGGGGCTGCATGGTAGCACAGTGGTTAGCACTGCTGCCTCACTGATCTAGGGACCTGGGTTTGATGCCCAGTATCTTAGGAATCAAAAACATCTTGGGTCATTGTCTGAATGTAGTCTGTGCGTTCTCCGTGTGACTGTATGGCTTTCCTCCGGGTGCTCTGGTTTTCTCCCACAGTGTAAAAGAGTTGGTTAGGTGCGTTGGCCGTACCAAATCTCCCTTAATGCACCTGAACAGGCTCTGGAGTGTGGCAACTAGGGGTTTTCTCAGTAACCTCACTGCAGCGTTAATGTAAGCCTACTTGTTACACTAATAAGTAAACTTTAACTTACATAATGAGCAGAAAAGCAGATAATCTGGTGTGAAAACCCACTAGCCAAACCCACTGCAGCACTTAGTGCATAAAGTGATAAAGTTCATCATTGCGAGAATGGAAAACTCCACCCTTAGACATTTGCACATTTCTGAGTCCATGACTGTGAGATTTGTAATGCAGGGAGTGGACAGAGTAAAACTCTCTGGGATGGTAAGAGATCACCAGTTCAAAAGATGCGTGTGCACCAAGAGAATCTTCATTTCATCAAGCCACTGAGGATGTGAAAAAAAAACTTCACAAGCCCCTCTGTTAACTACAAGGTATTCTCTCATGGCCCCAGGTACTACAAAGCTTATATCCAGCCAGCCTTAGATGTGGGATCTAGCCTGCTGTTCTAGAACTGGTCAGTGGAGGCAGTGTATCACCTTTCAATGCTTCACCATAGGATTACTGAGAGAAGAAATAAGACAGAACCTATATTGTTTTATGTGGAGCACTGCATTGTCAATCAGCTTACTAGCATCAGACCATAAACAATTTAATCACGGGAAGTATAATGAAACAAAAACTAACTGTGTGATACTGAAAACCACACCAGTCACAATTAAATGCACTAGAAGATAAAATAAGGTTATGGATGTTGGGATAATTGGAGTTTGCAAGATAAGATACAAAAAGGTATATCACAGCTAGGGCCTTGGTTCAATCTCTCTGCAACAAGATGACACCTCCAATAATGCTGCATTCTTTTACTAATACATTGACATTTCAATCCTGATTCTTGCGTTCAAACCCTGGCATGGGTCTTTTAACTTTGGAATTTCTTTTTCAGATTCGGAGAACTATGAGATGCAACTGGCATACAAGTGTTTTGCTTGTCCTATGTAAGTTCAATAGACGAGTTAAAGAAACTGGAAAACAACGTAAATTTACATAGGTTTTTTTCAGACTTTCTGTGGGTTACAGTGGGCAAAATTTTCTGCTCCCAGGAAGCAGAACTGGTGGATGATGAGAGGTGAGGATGAGATGGAGGCAAAATCTGAGGCTGCAATTTGCAAGGAACAGAGAGTGAAAGATTATCGTGGTAAAAAGTAAAGGTGAATAGGCTATCCTGAGACTTAGATCTAGCTGTCAGGGGTATATTTGGGAGGTTGCAGTGTAACTGAAGCCATGCTATTTGAAACCTACGTAATGATAACCGAAGGCTGTATGGGGCAAGTTAGAGATCTTTGAATAGTCCACATGTCTTAGTACCAGCCTTGCTTTGTGGGATGCCTCTCCAGACAGTGACAGTGAGCAGGAATTAGATTTGAGCCATAGAATCAGAGAATCCTTGCAGTGCAGAAGGAGACCATTTGGCCCACTGAGCTGACACCGATGACAATTCCACCCAGGCCCTATCCTCATAACCCCACCTATTTAGCCCTACCTATTTTAACCCCACCCATCCTGACAATCCCCCTGACACTAAGGGGCAATTTAGCATGGCCAATCAACTTACCCTGCACATCTTTGGACTTTGAGAGGAAATTGGACTACCCGGAGGAAACCCATGCAGACACGGAGAGAATATGCAAACTCCACACTGACAATCACCCAAGGCTGGAATCAAACCTGGGTCTCTGATGCGAACCATTGTGCCACCATGCCACCCTGTGCCGGGTTGAAGCATTGAGAAAAAGCAGCCAAAGTAACAGTCAAGGGAGTCATCTGGATGTTGATTGTCGGTAGCTGATAAGTCAAGGGGTTACTGGATGATTTCATTGTGTGTGTGTGTGTGTGTGTGTGTGTGTGGTGGGAGGGAGGAGGGGCAGTGGAGGGTGGGAGGGCATCTCAAAAGCAAGAGAATGCAATAGTTAAAGCTCACCAATCCTTCTACTTTCTGAGAAGACTAAGGAAATTTGGCATATCAACTATGACTCTCACCAACTTTTGCACCATGGAAAGTATGATTTCTGGTTGCATCACAGCTTTATATGATTCCTGCTCTACCCAAAACCATAAGGAACTACAAAAAATTGTGAATGTAGCCCAATCCATCACATGAACCAGCCTCCCATCCATTGACTATGTCTACACTTCTGCTGCCTCAACAAAGCAGCTGGCATAATTAAGAGCCCCACACACCTCATATATTCTCTTTTCCACCCTCTTCTGAGGTTATATACCAACCAACTCAAGAACAGCATCTTCTCTGCTGCTGTCAGATTTTTGAATGGACTTACCTTGCATTAAGTTGATCTTTCCCTACACTCTAACAATGATTCTAACACTACATTCTACACTCTCTAATTTCCTTCTCTATGAACGGTATAGTTCACAAAAAAAAATACTTTTCACTGTATGTTAATACATGTAACAATAGTAAATCAAATCAAACCAAACCAGGGCTCAGCTGAGTGCTGAATTCAAGGGTTTAATGAATAATGAACGAGCTCGGGTGGGTAAGTGGAGCTGAGTCCACGAAAAGATCAGCCATGATCTTATAGAATGGCAGAGCAGCTCGAGGGGCCAGATGGCCTACTGTTGCTCTTAGTTCATAGGTCCTTATGCCACAGAGGTTGGAAGTAAGAAAGATAAGAGATCACATAAAAGTTACACAGAATACGCAAATCAGTGCTTGGTTTCATATTCCGTGAGGCACAGATAGTGGTATGTTGCGACCATTAGTTAGCTGATCACAGTAAACTCTGGAGCTGTCTTTGGCAGCTCTGCAGTCTGTTGGAGAGACTTGTTCACAGAGGGAAAGATGCCCTGTTTGTCTCTGTAGAAGTGACGGAGGAGGTTGTCCTGTTCCTTCCTGCTTATTTTCTGTCTCTGCTAAAATACACTTGCCTCCAGCAAGAGGGAGAGAGAGAGAGATCCTGTTATATTTCATGTTTCTGCCATTGCTAAAACACTAATATTTAGCCAATTTTTACTCATTTCGCTTTGTATTCCTTTGAGGGGAAATAGGCATATCTAGCATTTAAAGTCAACTTTGTTTTTGTCTCAGAAATCTTTTGACCCCTTCTAATCAACAGGAGATGGAGTTTTGGATGTTTAATGGGGGTGTAGCTAGCTGAGGAATGGTTTCCATTGTGTTCACAAACATGGAAAATTAAAGTCCAGCCTTTTGCATTTTCCATGCCTTACTTTCAAAAATTTTCAGTTGAAGGGAAGCGTAGTGGCACAATGGTTAGCATTGCTACCTCACTACTCTAGGGTCCAGGGTTCAATTCCGGCCTTGCATGACAGTGTGGAGTTTGCAAGTTCACCCCATGGCTGTATAAGTTCCCTTTGGGTGCTTTGATTTCCTCTCACCCTCCAAAATGTGCAGGTTAACTGGATTGACCATGCTAAATTGCCCCTTTGTCTCCCAAGGTGTGTAAGTCAGGCGGATTAACCATGGTAAACATTTGGGGTTACAGGAATAGGGCGGGGATAGAGGGCCTGAGTAAGATACTCTATCAGACAGTTGGTGCAGACATGATGGGCGGATGGGCCAGATGACCTCCTTCTGCACTGTAGGGATTCTGTGATTCTCTGAAGTTGTCCATGCCACTTCTTCAGGTGTAAAATTCCATCCTGTCTTTGGAAGGTCTGTCAGTAAGATCCATGATCTAGATAAGAATTTTTCAGAAAGTGGTCACTTTATGTAGCATCAGCCATCTTTTGATCATTGTCATTTTTGTATTTAAAAAAAGCACAAATTTTCCTAATAAATTTGATATCCTGTGGTTAGTTGATTACGTTGTGGTCAATTTTTGAGTCAACGAGTGCCGTGTCATGGAATGAATTCCACATTCTTACTTTATACAAGGATCATGTAAATCAGCCATCATGGAGAAATGAAAGATCATTACAGATAATAAGACAGCTTTATCAAGATGAGAACAGACCTTTGACATTACACACTTATACCCCTCTTACAGATATTTGTAATTTTCTAGATTGATCCTTACTTTCCTCATTGAGCATCATGCATGGGAGAATAGGAACTACGCATGCAATGACATTCAGCCTGAAACACAGATACAAGATCTACCTGCAGAGAGGCAGCCTATGGGGTTTGATGATTTTTATTTATTATTCATTCTCATGTAGTAAACTGCAGACTGGAGAAATGTTTATAGAATTAGTAACAAAGATGACTTGTGCCATCCACAAAAGAACAGGCATGAGTGCGACAGCAACAGGATAATCAGGAATCTTGATGAACAATTCTCCAGATCCCAAATAATGTCTGTCTGGGGTTTAAGACCGACAGTCATCAATATCACATATGCTTATGTTGTACACATGGACATAAAGGTGGTGAGAATTTATGCAAGTAAAGACCAAGATGGAAGTTGTTTGGGGGCTACATTTTGGGCCCTTACATGACTGCAGAACTTTGAATCACATTGAATAACTGAATACCATTGAACTCATGAGACATGATGAAGGATTAATGTAACATACATTTACTAAAGATAAAAGTCAAATCAATAAGCGAACACTCGTGCCACCAGTGTGCATTCAAATACCTGACCATTATGTTTGAGAGCAACCCCAACATTAGATGTAAAGGTAGCCAGCTGCCTGCTGTGCCCTGTTACCTGAGATGACTTGGGCAGTCATTTTCTGGTGGTCCAAAGTCTTGATGGCCCCAGCGTTTCAAAAGTCTGTTACTCAGGGGCAGGTGTACCCTTTTGATTTGCTGAAGGCGTTGAGGTCACAGGTAAAGGCGATTTGGAATAACAGGACACTAGGTATGGCCTCTATGGATGCTCTGGGGTACCAGCTGGTGCTTCTCCTTCCTGTGTGGGCCTAATAGCCTCTCTCTGACTCCTTGAAGAGAAAGGGCACCTGGAGGGAGGGTGCCCTGTCCCCTTCTCACCCAGTCACTGTAAAAACACATTCATAGCTAGAGCATGATACACAGATCCAAACATAAATCTAGCAGAAAATGTTGGACCTGAGTTTCAAAACTCACTGCCATCTTACCAATGGAGACTCACATGCCAGAGCCATGATATCAGTCAAAACATGGATACACTCCTCCATCCTCCATTCCAGTCTGCTGATGACCTTGACAACTCTGTTTCCCTGCCTGTCTCTGCTTCTCTAACATATCTCCAACAGTTGATTCCAGAGGCTCAGCATTAGACTTGGCCTCAGCTGGGATCTGAAATCCAAAGAGAAAATGCCAGAAAATCCCAGCAGGTCTGGCAGCATCTATATGGAGAAAAAAACAGTTTTGAGTCCAGATGTTGACAAAGGTAATCTGGACCCGAAACGCCAGCTCTTTTCACTCCTGACAGATGCTGCCAGATCTGCTGAGATTTTCCAATATTTTTTCTTTTGGTTTCAGAGTCCAGCATCCACAGTAATTTGCTTTTACTCAGCTGGCGTCTGATCTCCAGAAATCTCCGCTGTCACTGCCCTTGCTTGCTGTGTAAGATTTTGGCAACACCAATTTTAAATCCAACCAATTTATTTGATAGTAAATCTGCTAGCTTTCGGCGTTTGTGCCTTCGTTTGTGCCTTCTCTTCGTCATTCGCCTGACGAAGGCACAAACGCCAAAAGCTAGCAGATTTACTATCAAATAAATCGGTTTGATTTAAAATTAGTGTTGCCAGACTCTTACTGAGTTTATCCCAGTCCAACGCTGGCATCTCTACATCTTGCTTGCTGTGGACATTGAGGGAGGTGAGCATTAGGTCATGAATCCAAGAACTCAGTCTCACCAAGGAGTATGCACCTATGCTGGTGAAGGCTGCAGGTCAATGACGTGATGAGTCTTTCTCTGAGGGGCATATCTGCTTCCTCCTCAGATGTGGATTGGAGATTGGATGCTCCAGTCTGAATATAAAGATAAAGAAGTTTTGTTGCAACTGTACAACACATTGGTGAGGAAGCATCTGAAGTAATGTGCACAGTTTTGGTCCTGATATTTGAGGAACGATTTAGTGTCATTGAAAACAGTTCAGAGGAGGTTCCCTAGATTGATTCTAGAAATGAGAGGTTTGACATATGGAGAGGGATTGAACTGTTTAAGCCTATATGCTGTGGAATTTTGAAGAATGAGGGGAGATCAAATTGAGATACACAAGGTGATAAAAGATATGGATGAAGGAGAGGTGGAGCGATGCTTCCTCTTATGGGGTATTGTAGGATGAGAAGCCATTGTCTTAGGATAAGGGGTAGCAAATGTAAAACAGAGTTGAGGAGAAACTGCTTCTCCCAAAGGGCTGTGAATTTGTGGAATTCTCTACTCCAAAGTGCAGTGAATGCTGGGACAGTGAATAAATTTAAGGAGTAAGACAGATTTTTAATTGGTAATGGGTTGAAGGGCTATGGGGAGAAGTCAGAAAATTGGGGATGAGGAGATATTGGCATGATCAAATGCAGAGACAAGCAGGGAAACATCAGAGTTGTCAAGGCCATCAGTAGACTGGAATGGAGGATGGAGGAGTATATCCATGTTTTGACTGATATCTGGCATGTGAGTCTCCATTGGAAAGATGGTAGTGAATTTTGAAACTCAGGTCCAATATTTTCTGCTGGATTTGTGTTTGGATCTGTGTATCATGCTCTAGCCATGGGTGTGTTTTAACAGTGACTAGGTGAGAAGTGGACAGGGCACCCTCCCTCCAGGTGCCCCTTCTCTTCAAGGAGTCAGGGAGAGGCTATTGGGCCCACACAGGAAGCACCAGCTGGTACCCTTGGGCATCCACAAAGGGCATAACTGGTGTCCTGTTATTCCAAATCCCTTTTACCTGTGACCCCAACACCTACAGCAAGTCAAAAGGGTACACCTGCTCCTGAGCAGGAGACTTTTGAGACGCTGGAGCCATCAAGACTTTGGGCCACCAGAAGATGACTGCCCAAGTCATCCCAGGTAACAGGGCATAGCAGGCAGCTGGCTATCAAATAGCCTAATTCTGCTCCTATCAATTCTGCTCTTACATCTTATAAACTTATGACCTGTGAATTCAGTTAGATGAAGGAAGTCCTTCTCTTTTACTGGAATAAAGAGAATTAATGATTGCCTGAACAGGCATATACATTAATGATCACGCACACATTTTCCAAGTGTTGTCCATATAAACTCATTATATCTTTACAGCCTGGGGGAAGGATGATCTTGTCTTTGGTGTAGGAATGATCACCATTCTCAGCAGCTAGATGTATGTCTTGTTCTTCAAAGCTATTAGTGTCCACAGCAATGGGGTCCCCAATCTGGCCTTGGCTCTAGCCCTTTTATGAGTTCTTGATCTGCATAAGAATAAATAGATTGGCTGTGAGCACCTTGGATGAAAGAGCTGTTCAGAAACATGGATTCCTGATATTTCTATTCAGCCCTCCCCAGTAAGGGATTAAGACGCTGTTTGTGGAAAAACATACATGAGATGGTGAGCTTAAAACAGTTGTAATCCATTCTGTGCTGATGTCCCATATGCTGATTGTATGTGATATCCCTTGTGTACTCTAAGTCTGAGAATATCTCAGGCCCCAATGAGAGTGGGAATTGACAATGAGTAGAAGTTTCACTTACCCTGGCAGAGTGAAGAAGATAATCCATCTGTTTATAGCACCACAAGATGGTCCTTCCCGTTGTGTTGTTGGCACTGACCTTCCTGGTGACCTCCTCCCAGACCGCCATGGCCAGCTTGGAGAACATTCTGCTCCCATCCCACAGAAAGAGGACCTTCCACCCTTCCTGGAAGGCCTGGAGGGGAATCCTGAGGTAAGCTTTGTAGAACCATGGTTCAGAGGGTTTGCTTCTCTTTGGCGCCATTGCTTTCCTGTCCAACACTACACCTGATCTGTGGTGCATGAATATCTAACCAGGTGGTGTTTAAATATGGCACCCAGATAATGATTCCACAAGGTAACGGCAGAGGTGGGTGAATCCCCACTCATCCTGCCACAGGATTCGCTGAGCTCCACGCTGATGCATCAACAAATGAGCTCAAAAGTGGAAGATCATACAAATTCAGCTCTCCAGCCAGTCAGCGGTACAATACTGATTTTCCCACACACCATCGGACCTAATCTCCAAATTGGAAAATTCTCACTATCTTTTGAGGCGAATCACCGAAGTACAATAAAACATTCACCCAAATTCATCTAACTCTTAATAACTGGTGTTTTTATTATCAATGATCAGATATAGTAGTAAACATGTTAGTCTGGCTAATATAGCGAGCATACGTGAGGTGTTGAGATGAACCTGTGCCTATTTGTGTTCTATAAACTCTATCTGACCCTGGTAGGCATATATTTCAACGTGCACAGCAAAAGACTTTTCCGGTAAAGTGTGTGGTTTTGTATTCCATAAACACAATGTTCCCTTCAGGAGCAGATTAATGGTCCCTTTCTCACCTTTGTGAGTGTGAATCTGTTAACTCTTCATCGAAATGAGAAGCTTAACACCTCATTATTCAACAGCAGCTGAAAAATAGACAGTATAAATGTCTCGAAGTAGCAACACTCAGCATTTTCCTACATTAATTCGTTCTCACATTTCAGCAAACCTGATATGTATTCCAATTAAATGCATAAAGAGAATAAGTACTTACATTTATCTAGCGGCTTTTATAACCGCAGATCTCCAAAAATGCTCTGTAGTTAAGTAATATTATACTGTAGTCAGTGTTACAGTTCAGGGAAATATAGCAATTGTGTGCACACAGTGGAGGGGATGGTACAGTGGTATTGTCACTGGTCTAGTAACCAGAGACCTAGTGTAATGCTCTGGAGATCTGTTTTTAAATCCCACTCTAGCAGGTTGTGGAATTTGAATTCAGTAAAAATTCTTTAATGAAGAGTCTAATGAGGGTCACGAAACCATTGCTGCTTATCATAAAAACCCATTTTGTTCAGTGTCCTTCAAGAAAGGAAACCTGTCATCCTTACCTGCTCTGGTCTATAGGTGACTCCAGACCCATAGCAAGATGATTGACTCTGAAGTGGCCAAGTGAGCCATTTAGTTGTATCAATCCACTACAAAGTCAGAGCAAAGGAATGAAACTGAATGGGCCACTCAGAATCAAACTAGTTTCTAGAATTGACTACAGCAAACACCTATGATCCTGCAAAGCCCTCCTTTCTAACATTTGGCGGTCTGTGTTAAAATTGGGAAAACTGTCTGACAGGCTGGCCACACTTGTGGAACCATACAATGTGATAACTCAAAGTGACATATATGATGGGTAAAAAACAAGAAGTTTTATTCAACAAGAAAAAATAATTTTCAACCAAATCATTTATAAGCAACAACACGGGCCTGCTCTCAATAACTACCCAATTTACACTGCTGACCTCCAGCCCTGGGGATGCTGCCCTTATTCCCGATTGGCTGAGGTTCACACTCTTGCATTCCATTGGTTCTGGCTTGATTACATGGCCTGTGAAGGATCATCTTTTAAAATGGCCACACTACTACACTATGGGGCAGTACACATTGGCATAATGGTTAGCCCTGTTTCTTCATAGCACCAGGGACCTGGGTTCAATTCTGACCCCAGGTCATTGTCTGTATAGAGTTCACACACTCTCCCCATGTCTACATGGGTTTCCTCTGGGTGCTTGGGTTTCGTCCCAAAGTCCAAAGATGTGTGGTTAGGTTGATTGGCCATGCTCAATTGTGTGAGGGGGATTAGCAGGGTAAAATGAGAATAGGGCTTGGGTGGAATTATGATTAGTGATGAATGGCCTGCTTCTGTATTATAGGGATTCTATGATTCTATCTCCCCACGCTCCCCCCCCCCCCCACCAACTCCTTCCCTCCTATGACAAAACAAAAGAGGTGAATAGTTGCACACAAGTATGTACAAACATCATATTGAGGACACTTGGGGGATGGTGAGGGGCATTGTTCATCTGTCTGGAGATCTTTGGATCCTGATGGAACACCATAACTGTACCAGAGGGGCCACAGCAATCAAAGACATTGGGTGGGATTTTCTGGCCTCGCTCGCTCCAAGACCAGGAAATCCCATTTGAGTTCAATGGGCTTTGCATAGTCCGCCCCATCAGTTTCAATTCTTGTGGCGTGTGGTGGGGGAAATGGCTCCCCCCACGTTGCAGTGAAAGAATGGATGAATTAGCCACCTCTGATGCTAGGCTGTAGATGGCCCCTCCTTCTGCCAGAGGCTCCCTTAGTCCAACCTCAGTTTCAGAAGTGGGTGCAGATGATACAGGACCCACTTCCTTGTCTCCTCTACCATTTTGCACAAGTGGTCAACATGCTTCTTCATCAAGAGCCGTGTGCCTCTACAACATATGAAACCAGCCCAATCTCCTACACAACCTTCCCAGACACATAGGCAGGACAGCTGCCACACTTCCATGCCAAAAATGAAGTTGCCAACATGAAATAATCTGTCCTCTTTCCAAGTGGTATGCTGTTCTTTCTGAGAGGCTAGCCTCGCCTTCACCCTGCTCGATAAATTTGAGAACACTCAATTGAAACAGATATGTGGGCACCAATGCATTAGAAATTCTGCAAGCATGACCCCATTGATGGCATAAGGCATAGTGTGGTAGGACAGCAAAAAAACTTGCCAATCGCAATGAAAAAAGCCGATGCATGTAAGGTTTATAAACTACAAGATGCATTACACATATTAGCCGGAATGCTTCAACATTGTATGCTCTGCCAATGCTGCCATTGAGACCAGAAAATTTGGCGCTCAGCCAAATTTCCATTCACGGCAGTGGGACAGGATAATCTCAGCCTCGGGGGAGGTCACACAATCTCAACCATTATTTAATTTTATCTCAGTGTTTGGATTATAATAATCCAATAGGCACCCAATATATTAAGCCAACAAAATGCATGCTCTTCTACTTGCTCTCTTACAGGTTTTCAAAGCTTGCAGAGGGACTTGGACCAACTAGAAAAATGGGCTAAAAAATGGCAAATGGAATTTAATGCAGACGAGTGTGAGGCGTTGCACTTTGGAAGGACAAACCAAAGTACAATGTATAGGCTAAATGATAGGACTCTGAGTGCAGTTGAATAGAGGGAATATGGATGCAGAATTCCCTAAAAGTGATGTCACAGGTAGATAGGATTGTAAAGAGTGCTTTTGGTACATTGGAATTTATAAATCGGAGTATCGAGTATAAAAGTTGGAGTGTTATGGTAAGGTTGTATAAGGCATTGGCGAGGCTGAATTTAGAGTATTGTGTACAGTTTTGGTCACCTAGTTATACGAAGGGTGTAAATAAGGTTGAAAGACTGCAGCGAAGGTTCACAAGGATGTTGCCAGGACTTGAGAAGCTGAGTTACAGAGAGAGATTGACTAGGTTAGGACTTTATTCCCTGGAGCATAGAAGAATGAAAGGAGATTTGCATAAAATTTTGATGGGTATAGATAGAATGAATGAAAGCAGCTTTTTCCACTGAGGCTAGGGGAAAAGAAAACCAGAGGGCGTGGGTTCAGGGTGAAAGCAGAAAAGTTTAAAGGGAATATTGGGAGTGGGGGGGGTTCTTCACGCAGAAAGTGATGGAGTGTGGAATGAGCTGCAGATAAAGTGGTAAAGGTGGGGTCACTTTTAACATTTAAGAAAAACTTGGATGCGTTCATGGATGAGAGGAGTGTGAAGGGATATAGTCCAAGTGCAGGTCAGTGGGACTAGGCAAAAAATAGTTTGGCACAGGCAAGAAAAGTCAAAAGGCCTGCTTCTGAGCTGTAATTTTCCATGTTCTATGGTTCAGTCTTGTGATAAGTGTTAGAAATGTAAATTTTAGAGCTAAATGAGCATTTTCACATTCAGTATTTATTGTTCATTTCTCTTGCAATAAGATTCTAATCATTCAAGAGAATCTTGTCTGCAACGTAACTCTGTGTATTTTAAAAAAATATGCATGATAAACATCATATTTTCAGGAGCTTTGATACTGAGGGTTAATACTTGTTGCTGCCTAGGCTGAAATTAAGGGCAGAAGGTTTTTGATGTGATTTTTGCGATGGAAATGCTGGCCCAAATTGTTACATTTTGCCAATCATTTGGAACAGAAGTGAAGACAAGAACTATTATGGAAGTGATGTTTAAGTGTCTGAGTATTAGTGGAGGAAAGAAAGTCTGAGATGCGTTTTTTGCAGTTTTGAGAAAGAAATGACTGTCAGAAAATGGGTGCTACTGACACATACAAATCCAAGCAGAAAATTGTCACATGCTGTCCATATATCTTATTAGAAGTATGGTTAGAATCTATGAAAACTTTCGTAACAGCACTTGAGATGTCAAGTATGGAGGCTCCAAGTGTCTTCAAGACCAGTAAAAATAATTCAAAGCCATTGCACAGCATGGTGGCACAGTGGTTAACATGCTGCTCCTAGCGCCAGGGACTCATGTTTGATTCCCGGCTTGGGCTGCTGTCTGTGTGGAATTTGCATGTTCTTCCTGTATCTGTGTGGGTTTCCTCCAGTTTTCCTCCAGTTTTCTCCCACAGTCTGAAAGACACACTGGTTAGATGCATTGACCCAAATAGGCACCAGAGTGTGGCGACAAGGGGAATTTCACAGTAACTTCATTGTAGTGTTAATGTAAGCCTTACTCGTGACTAATAAATAAACTTTAAAAACTCTTGAATCCACATTAGAAGGCTTTTTTTGAATTAATTTGCTTTTTTTCTAATGTTGAATGAGAAAAGCATGACAATAAGACAGAAATTTATTGCATTGCTAGTGTTTGAAGACATTAACAATGATCCAATTTCCTGTGTCAAAATCAAAATCTTTGTACCAATAGCATGAATATTTAATCCAGACTGTGGTGTCTGTCAGCTATCATTTTTTACTGTCCACTTTTCTCCTGGAGGCCACCACCTTTGTTATTAAGGCTACCCTTGGTAATGTCTGATTAATTGCCTCCACTGGATACCTCTTTGTCACATCACAACATGTGAACTTGGAAGCCTGTTCATACATTAATAACAGTTATGTTTAACACTTCCAGATGCATCCTGTATAATAGCGCACCTCTGAGCAAACTGCCATGTAAAAAGTTTCATTAAACTTTTCTCAAGTTTACCGAAAACATTAATATGAGTTTGTGGTCATGAAATTTCGACAGTAATATATGAGACCTCAGAAATCAACATGCCACAAACAAAGAAAATATTCAATCAAGTCAAAACTGAAACATAATTGGAGTTCAGGTGATTTATAGACTACTTAAACATTGAACTTAAGGTTTATGCTATCACCCAGAGGGAGACCCCTCAATTAAATCATCGCCCTATGTTATATAATCAAGAATCTGTTATTCTCTATTTTGCAACTATATAACCACCGAGCAAAACATTAACAGTGGCAATATCTGCCCAGAAAATGACTGAAGATAAACTATTGCCAAGCAGAACACATTGCCCGTCCTTTGATTGTTTGCAACCATTTGTGAGATGCAGCTGTATTCTTAATGTTTCTGTTCAACTGCTGTACACCTTGAAAATGTGTGTCCGGTTATTCCTTTTTCATTCACAGTTAAATGCTTTGGGACAATTAATTCTTTCTGATTGTTGGGGATAGGAGAGGTATCACCCTCACCATTAGCGCTGATATCTTGAGTGAGAGGCTGTTATGTCGTAAGGCTCCTTTCCTCCGCTATTCATCATTTCTGATCCAATAAATTAAGTCACTATTAAAATTCAATGGTAATTGTTTTCTGTGTTTCAGAGATACAGACCTTTAAATTTCAATTTGTTTAGCGGATGATAAATGGCATAGCCTGCTTTGCCTGCTGTGAGCTCCGATTGAAGTTATGCTCTGGAGCCAAGATGAGGTATAAGACTCAAGACAGAATGAATAATTGCTGACTTGTATCTTGTTTCCATTAGCCCCTTTTTTTTAGTTTATTTGTAATGAGCGCTGTTTAGAGCTCTGTGTCCCATCTATTAAGCTTACGATTTGATCTATTGATTATTGTGTCGAGCTATTGATTAATAAGGAAAGCAGTGATTTTTCATCCACTGCTGTTGCCCTCAAGTTACGAAAGGACTATTTGCCAGAAGAATTGCATCCACAAAGATATTCGACAAACTGTCGGAGTCATAAATGTTGTAAATTGTAAACTGTGTGACACCGCACTGAAATTGGGTCTATTAAAGTCCAACGGTGCACAACATATGAATTTACATTTGAATTCTTTAATGTAAAATAGGTTTCTGACATATAGTAAATTCCAGGTAAGTGCATGTCAGATCTAACTGCAGTGTTTGAATAGAAGACTAACAGTAAGCTGATGTGAATTGAAATATGTTTGTTGTTGGAGGCGAGAAGACAGCCACGTTAGGACGCAGCTTGACTTATACACAGAGATTGGATGGTGTTTATGCCTAAAATCAATTAGTTTCCAGAAGGATGACATTATTACCCAGTGAAGCAATTTCTGAAAGAGGATTAAGTGCATCCATTCTATATTATAAATCAGGCCAGTTTGGAATGAGAGGAAAGCAAAAAAATACTGGAAACGCTCAACAGAACAATAGATAGGTTGAGATGGTTTGGATGTGGACTTTCAACAGAATGGTTTAGACTGAACTACCTTCAATGCCAGTCTCCTGGCTTCAGCTGCTTTAAGACATTATGAATCAGATCTAGGAGAAACTCAGCTCTCCAAAAAAACAAACAGCCCCCACAACCACACAGCAGGCAACAGATGGAAATAAAGCTCAACCCTTATCAGATTATAGTGGGGTGTTATCCTCAACGGGAAAGCAATTGTCAGATAAGTACAAGAGTTTTCACTCATGTACTACATTCAGCTTCCAAAGGGCAAAGGGTGGGGTGGGGGTAAGGTTGATTAGATTTAAATGACAGACCTCTGGTTCTGAGAAACTTGCAAAGACAATATTATTGCCGCATGGAATGCAGAGTTGGTTGTATTTTTACCTTTACTACCAACCTCTTGAATTTCATTTCAGTTTTTTATGTAAAATTTTCCTTGGGGAAAAAAATGTTCTTTTGACAAATTTATGTTTGTGTTCTTTAATTGAAACAGGGTGAGTAATTGCACGAAGGGCAACTTAAAACTGCAGTGAAGACACAAAACAATTACAACAAAGAGGTCATTCGGCTTATTGTGCATGGGACAGCTCTTTAAATGTACAATCCAATTAGTTCCATTATTCTAGTGTTATGTTGTTGCTCTGGAGAAAAGAAATGCTTGATATTTCACATATCTGTTTGCTGCTAAAGAATACCTGAAAATCTCCTCAGCAACTGAACATGCTGTGGGTGGACTTCACAGCAGCTTCTAATTTGTGGTTCAATCCTTAATTTAAATAACATTCATTTCCGAAATATTGATTAGGAGAAACTGAAGGTGGAACTTTGGCAGAATTTTCCAGAGTGCAGTAGCAATGTGGGGGAAGTGAAATATAGCCAGCCAGTGGCTGTGGCAAATCCTCAGCCACTCTGAAAAAGAAACATCAGCTGAATGTTTCAGTCAGTGGGATGCTCCATTAAAGGCTGCCCCACACATCCCTCTTCATGGTCCAATGCACAGGATGGTGCAAAGAAATCTACCCCAGACTCTCAGAGGCACCTGTCACCAGTCTGCTGAATGCTGTGGAGGCATGGTGTATCATCCCCTCCCAAGCATAGGAAGGAGACCAGCAAGCAAGGACACCAGCACAGCATGGAACTCAGTGGCAGTGGTGATCAGTGCCAACTCCCTGCAAAAGTTGATAGGCATCCTGTGCCATAAAAGGATGAATGATCTCCATTCTGCCAGGGCGAGTCATTCTTCCCATCTCTCTCAACACTCCCAACTGGGAGCTCATTCACTGCTAGTTCAAAAGATACCATTATTCAATTCCTTCAGATATCTTCTCTTCCCCTGCAGGTCATCTCTTCACCATCTCCCTGCTCCCACTGACCATCCACACACACCAGGCATCCTTACGATCTGCCTTGGCAAATATCTGCTTTCCATCTGTTTCAATGCAGGACAAGTTGGTTCACAAAAAGAGGGATGTCCTTCAAGTCTCAGTGGTACCAACTCCTATAGAAGGTTGCATGAGTGAGTCATCATGTTACCAGACAGGTTTTCACTGATTCTCGCTCATCTGCATGAAGGTCAATGGCTGTCTCTACACCCTGTCCTATGGAAGTTGCCTCTGACTGACCACTCTCTGGGTTTCCTCCTGTGTCAATGAAGTAGGCACTGCCACCACTTCCTGCTCAGGATCCATTCCTGCCTCTGGAGTGATATGCCTCTATTGATATCCTTTCTCCTCTTGATAGAAGAAAGATAGCCATGTCCAGAGGCTCTATCTGATGCTCATGCTAATCTTTGTAAAAGTTAAAGAAAAGTTAATAGCTTTTCCCAAATACCTATCATAGCCATGTTTCGATAGCCAGTGGCTACTCTGCTGGCCACCACATTGAGGATCTGTCCCTTGCCAACTCCCAAAATGGTCAAGATTTAGTCGGAGTAGAGAAGGGGGTAGAAGGGGGGGAGGAGTGGCGTTACTGGTCAAAGACTGTATCACGGTGATCGAAAAGAAGTTTGATGAGGACTTGTCTGTTGAGGTAGTATGGGCTGAGATTAGAAACAGGAGAGGAGAGGTCACCCTGTTGGGAGTCTTTTACAGACCTCCTAATAGTTCTAGAGAGGTTGAGGAAAGGATTGCAAAGTCAATTCTGATTAGGAGTGAAAGTAGTAGGGTAATTGTGATGGGGGACTTTAACTTTGCTAATATTGATTGGAATAGCTATAGCTCTAGCTCGTTAGAGGGGTCAGTTTTCGTACAAAGTGTGCAGGAGGGTTTTTTGACTCAGTATGTAGATAGGCCAACTAGAGGTGAGGCTACATTGGATTTGGTGCTGGGCAATGAGCCAGACCAGGTGTTAGGCTTGGAAGTTAGTGAACATTTTGGTGATAGTGACCACAATTCGGTTACGTTCACCTTAGTGATGGACAGGGATAGGCATGAAGCTGGGGGCTGTAGTTATAGCTGGGGGAAGGGTAATTATGAGGCCATCAGGAGAGAATTAGGGTGCATAGATTGGACTAGGGAACTACAGGGACTGGGAACATCTGGAATGTGGTGCTTATTCAAGGAGCAGCTGCTGCGAGTCCTTGATAAGTATGTCCCTGTCAGGCAGGGAGGAAAAGGACGAGTAAGAGAGCCTTGGTGTACGAAAAGAGTTGATTTGCTGGTTAAGAAGAAAAAGGAGGCTTATGTCAGGATGAGGCTTGAAGGCTCAGGTAGTGCAATGGATAGCTATAGATTAGCTAGGAAGGAGGGAAAAAGTGAATTGAGGAGAGCTAAGAGGGGACACGAGAAGATGTTGGCTGATAGGATTAAGGAGAATCCTAAAGCTTTCTTTCGATATGTTAAGAATAGAAGATTGGTTAGGGCAAGATTAGGGCCAGTCATAGACAGCAGTGGGAAGTTGTGCGTGGAGCCTGAAGAGATTGGTGAGGCACTGAATAAATATTTCTCTTCGGTATTCACGCAGAGTGCTGGAAATGTAGCTATGGAGAGCACTGAGGTACAGGGTTGCAAATTGGGAAGTATTGTAGTAGAGAGGGAGGATGTGTTAGAAATTCTCGAGGGTTTGAAGTTGGATAAGTCCCCTGGGCCGGACGGGATTTACCCTAGGATTCTCTGGGAGGCAAGAGAGGAGATTGCAGAGCCTCTGGCTCTGATCTTCAGGTCGTCGTTGGTTACGGTGTGGTTCCGGAGGACTGGAGGATAGCGAATGTGGTCCCATTGTTCAAGAAGGGGAAGAGAGACCTTCCAGGGAATTATAGGCCAGTGAGTCTTACTTCTGTTGTGGGCAAAGTATTGGAGAGAATTATTAGGGATAGGATTTATAGTTATTTAGAGAGAAATGAATTGATTGGGGATAGTCAGCATGGTTTCGTGAAGGGTAGGTCATGCCTTACTAACCTCATTGAGTTTTTTGAGAAATTGACCAAAGAGGTGGATGGGGGTAAGGCGGTTGATGTAGTATATATGGACTTTAGTAAGGCTTTTGATAAGGTGGCCCATGGAAGACTTCTACAGAAAATGCAGATGTATGGGATAGAGGGTGATTTAGCTAATTGGATTAGGAATTGGCTAGCAGATAGAAGACAGAGTGTGGTGGTTGATGGGAGATATTCATCGTGGAGTTCGGTGACAAGTGGTGTACCTCAGGGGTCTGTTTTGGGGCCCCTGCTGTTTGAATTTTTATAAATGATCTGGATGAGGGTATTGAAGGATGGATTAGTAAATTTGCAGATGACACTAAAGTCGGTGGAGTGGTAGATAGTGAAGAGGGGTGTTATACTTTGCAGAGAGACTTGGACAAAGTTGCAGAGCTGGGCCGAGAGGTGGCAAATGGAGTTTAATGTGGAAAAGTGTGAGGTAATGCACTTTGGCAGGAACAATAAATGTGTAGAGTATAGGGCTAATGGTAGGGCTCTTAATAGTGTTGAGGAACAGAAGGATCTTGGTGTATGTGTCAATAGATCCCTGAAAGTAGGCAGTCAAGTGGATAAAGTTGTTAAGAAGGCTTATTGAGTCTTAGCTTTTATTGGTAGGGGGATTGAATTTAGGAGCCGCAGCATCATGTTGCAGCTGTACAAAACTCTAGTGCGGCCGCACTTGGAGTATTGTGTGCAGTTCTGGTCGCCACATTATAAGAAAGATGTGGAGGCATTGGAGAGGGTACAGAGGAGGTTTACTAGGATGTTGCCTGGTATGGAGGGCAGGTCCTATGAAGAGAGGTTGAAGGATTTGAGGTTGTTTTCGTTAGAAAGGAGGCGGCTAAGGGGGGATCTTATTGAAACATATAAGATAATTAGAGGTTTGGATAGGGTGGACAGTGATAGCCTTTTTCCTAGGATGGAGAAAGCTAGCACGAGGGGACACAACTTTAAATTAAGGGGTATGAGTTATAGGACGGATATCAGAGGTAGGTTCTTTACTCAAAGAGTGATTAGGGAGTGGAATGCCCTGCCTGCAGCTGTTGTAGATGCGCCAAGTTTGGTGGCGTTTAAGAGGTTAGTTGATAAGTATATGGAAGAGAAGGGAATGGTTTAGTTAGGAGGGGCATTGCTTTTATTTTGGTCGGCACAACATCGAAGGCCGAAGGGCCTGTTCTGTGCTGTATTGTTCTATGTTCTATGTTCTATGTTCTAAGATCCCATAGCACCTTTGCCCAACTCAGCTTGAGTGACTGGCCACAGCTTTGGCATACCAAGTGATCTCAGCCCCTATATTTTCACCAGAATGGTTTGTGCATTGGCCCCTTCTTGTGACGGTGCACTTACCATCCCATCCCCTCCCCTTCACCTGTTGAACCCTCTCAAACTGCCCTCCTTTGCTCAGTGTGGGAGGCACCCTTAAGGCGTCCTGCTCAGCTTTCCCTTCCAGAGCACCTTGCAGACAGTGGCATTGTCTTGCCATTGGTTGGTCAGGATTCAACTGAGTGCTGGTGTTCCAGGATGGGAGAGGACTGTACCATGTGCTGACTGAGGCCTAACCAGATGAAGTAGCTGCTGCTCCAGGCCATGGTGCAGAGGTTCAGACATGGACTGCATGGAATCTGCTGCCACTGGGCACACATCTGGTGTGGATTTACAGTCTGCCCCTTCCCTGTGACCATCAGCACATGCCTGTAAAGGATGCTGCAGTTGCACACATAGCAATGGCTCAAGGGCACACATTGCTCACAGCTGCACACTAACCTGCATAATCTATGCCTGTATTTGTCGTGATGGGAATCTCACACAACACCTAATCGGATGAAACTATGGGTCGTATGGGTTTGCCAGCACACTAAGGGTTGATTTTGGCCCAAATAAAGGATTGGAGTAATGCTGGGTCAATGCAGCCAATGATAATAATCTGAGAACCTATGCTCTTTCCAAACCCCACTGTGCAGATAGATCTCGGTTTGCCGATCTGGAACTGGCCATGATGGTGGCAGCAGGGATGGAGGAGGAGGAGGAGGAGGAGGCGGCACTTCAGGAGGTGGCAGGCGTGCAGGAACAGCCACTACCAGTCCCTCAGGAAGGAAGGCAGAGGGCTGCCGCTTAGGGCTCGGAGGTGAGTGAGCAGGCTCCCAAGAGGGTGCACAGAAGGCAGAAGGTGCCAAGGCCAAGGAGGTGAAGGCCCCACAATTCATTCAAGGCCCTCTTGGAAGAGATTGCTGTCATTGGCTGAACCTCTCCAAGATCATGGTGCAACACCTTTGTGAGGTATTCACATACAGAGGAGAGGCAGCCACCCTGTTGATGTGAAGATTACGGTTGTCCTGAATTTTTATGCCTCTGGCTTATTTCAGGCATGATGTGGAGATGCTGGCATTGGACTAGATTAAGCACAGTAAGAAGTCTCACAATACCAGGTTAACATCCAACAGATTTATTTGGTAGCACAAGCCATAAGGTTTTGGAACGCTGGTCCTTCATCAGGTAAGTGGGAGTTCTGTTCACAAACAGAGCATATAAAGACACAAACTCAAATTACAAAATAATGGTTGGAATGCGAGTCTTTACAGGTAATCAAGTCTTAAAACTACAGACAAAGTGAGTGGATAAAGCATTAAGCACTGGTTAAAGAGATGTGTATTGTCTCCAGCCAAGAGAGTTAGTGAGATGTTGCAAGCTCAGGCAAGTTGTGACAGTTATAGATAGTGTGACACGAATCCAAGATCCCAGTCGAGGCCATTCTCATGTGAGTGAAACTTGGCTATTAATTTCTGCTCAGCGATTCTGCGTTGTCCCGTGTCATGAAGGCCGCCTTGGAGAATGCTTACCCGAAGATCAGAGGCTGAATGATCGTGACTGAAGTGTTCCCCGACAGGAAAGGAACATCTCTGCCTGGTGATTGTTGAGTGGTATTCATTCATCCGTTGTCTTAGCATCTGCATGGTATCACCAATGCTTATCACTGCACGAAAGGGTGTCCTGAAGCATGGTACATTGGCGAAACCATGCAGACGCTATGATAACAGAAGAATGATCACTGCTTGACAATCACCAGGCAGGAGTGTAAGTGGAGAACACTTCAGCAGTCTTGGGCATTCAGCCTCTGATCTTCGGATAAGCCTTCTCCAAGGCAGCCTTCACGACACATAACAATGCAGAATCGCTGAGCAGAAACTGAGAGCCAAGTTCCATACGCATAAGGACAGTGTTGTAGGTAAAATAATACTTCTGAGATTGTCAATGAGTCAAAATACAGTGATTTTTATTTCAAAGCTCTGGCTTTATTCCAGAGCTTTGGGAGTCCTGGTAACAATGGACTGCCAGACTGCTCATAGAACACAAATACAAGTGGGCACACATTCTGAGCTCCAGCAGTAATCAAGGCTCAAAGTTCCAATTCCGCCAGACTCCAGAACTTCCTTCCCTGTCATGACTTAGCTCCAGAGTTGACCAGGGATTATTGTCCAGCTGGCAGCTGCAGTCATAACATAGGCTTAATTCAGTCACGATTCAAAACATTTCTGCAGCAGTACCGGCATCCATGTCTTTGATGTTACTTGTACGATTGCGGCTGTCCCAGCAGGACCTTTCCTGCTAAAAACTGGCATCGTAAACTACCATCTGTGTAACGATGTCCAACTAACACAAATAGGTAAGATTTTCAAAATCTACAAATAACAGCCACATTAAACTATCTGTCTTTATAAAAATGAGAGTTAAAGCATGCAAGACATGAACAAATAACATATTACTCTCAGAAGCAGCATAAGCTTGAGAAGATCAGTCATGATGAAAGGTTATGTTTGTGACATATTCTGGGTACAAAATGCATTCACTCTTTCCCTACTTCAGATGGCCTCAACCAGGATCTTGGGTTTTCAAGTTCACATCACATTCTCTGCAATTCTTATGACTTGCCTGGGTGGAACTGATTCACTTCACTTCAGATCAGCCATGATCTTATTGAATGGCGGGGCAGGCTCGAAGGGCTAGATGGCATACTCCTGCTCCTGTTTCTTATGTTCTTATGTTCGTATGGCTTGCAAAATCTCACTAACTGTCTTGGCTGGAAACAACACACATCTCTTAAACTTGTGCTTAACCCTCTCTTCACTTACATTGTCTGTACCTTTCAGACTTGATTACCTGTAAAAACTCGCATTCCAACCATTATTTTGTAAATTGAGTTTGTGCCTTTATATGCCCTATTTGTGAACAAAAATCCCACTCATCTCATGAAGGAGCAGCGTTCTGAAAGCTTGTGTTACCAAATAAACCTAGTGTTGTGACTCTCCTTACTGTAATGTACTCTACCAGTTTGTGACCCAGAAGCTTTAACTCTATAGGCATCCACCGTGGTTGTAGTCTCTGCGTCGGTGGGTTGTGTGATACATGGAGGTGCCACTTCAGTGGAGCTGCTCTCAGAGGATCCCTCAGTGCCTCCCTCCGAGATGTCATCCAGGGGGTCCAGGGCAGTTTGCTCCAGAGCAGCAGGGCGGCAGCAACACTCAAAGGGCCAGGTTCCTCTGGGTCCAGAGCTGCAATAAAGAACACAACGTTAGGGGAAGGGAGGTAAAACACACTTACTTCGAGGAGGATCTAGGTTGAGGGTGTGGTTCTGCTCACTAGCGTGCTGGATGCCGAACTGGCTGTCGGTGACCAATCGGGAAGGCCCATCACCTCCTGCCGTTTCCATGGCACACACTTCGGTGCTTGTCAGGTACCCCACCACCAGTCTGTGTCATCTCACGTACATTATCAATGCTCTTTCCTGTGGGAAAATAAGGTGGATAACAAGTATTAATATATCACAGTGTATGGTGCGCAATGCGTGCCCATGTCTTGGGCATTGTGCTGGCAATTTTGTGCAAAACAGTCACCACTGAAGGGTGCTCGATGAGGGGAAGGGGTTAGATTCTGTTCTGGGAGGAAGCGTCACTTGTTGCTTGCCCTTCAGGTGTCTAAGCAGAGATTGAAATCCTTGTTAAGCATGTGCAGGGTTCCAAGAGGGATGCTCATCCGCCCAACACTGCTGGCCAAAGCGTGATGTCAGATTCCTTGCATTCACCACTTCTGCCATCTTCTCCTACAATGCCATGGCGCATGCAACCCTTGGGTGAGGGCCCTGGCCAGAGAAGATCCACTCATGCTGCTCCTCCACGACATATAGTAGATGCTCCTGGGTCAGCTTCTGTGAATTTGGGCGCAAGTTTGCACGCAGACATCTTTGTGGTGTGACTGGCTGTGTGTCCATTCCAGAAACTTATATACAGCTGTGGCTTATTTGGAGGCACAGATGCAATGAGTGTGGTCAGTCAAGGGTCCACTGGCAACAAATATTTGTGAGAAATTTTGAAGGTTGCATCCAGTTAAGTGTCATGTATCCCATCATGCTGATTGGCTGCCATTCAAAAGACTGCTGAGTCCAGGGGAGTCCAATGCTCAGGGATCCTAATAAATTAGCTGCTGTGTCGAGGCAGGAGAGGGAGAGCAAGGAGGGAATAATCAAGACTCCCATTCAAGAGAGGGAATGATCAATGATCACAAGCTGGGACTGTGTATGTGAGCACAATGCAAGTTTTCTGCAGGGCAGCAATGAGGACTCTATGTTCAAGGGATGGAGGGATTGGGTACCCGTATTATTTGGATCCATGGGGGCACGATGTGAGTGAGCAACCCATGTCTGTGTGTGGGGGAATACGGGGGGGACAGCGATGTCTGTGGGAAATTGGGGGAGGGCGCATTGTGAGTGCCAGTTATGAAGCCAGTTATGTGTGCATGAGGGGGGGGGGGCGGTGTTTATGGGAATCAGTGATGAAGGCTGGTAGGTGTCAGCGATGTCCGTGGATGTTGGATGGCAGTGTTCTGGATGCTGGGAGGTCTTTTCAGCGATATCCCAGTGATGTGCGCATGCGATGGTTCCCACTCATCTGCTGATTTCAGGCTCTTTAGTGTGAATAGACGCCGTCCACTGAGCTTTTAATAATATTTACAATTGTGACCTCTGCATTGCACAGAATGGGGAGATTCAGGTTTGAAGTTGCTCGGAAAAAAGTCGTATCTAGATTGGTTTTCCTGCCAATTCAGCACTTTTGGGAGAATTGCCCTCCCAGATACCCAGCGTCCGCAGTATTTTGCTTTTCGTTAACACCAAATAGAAAATTGTACTAACGCAACACTTACACATTCAATATTATAGGGGAACAGAAAGACCTACTGCAGTCTCATTTAAGTAGGATAACAATGAAGCATTTGCAAATATAAATTCTGAAGCATTAATTTTGTACTCAAAGCACAAATGAGGTGATCAAGGTTTTAAAAAATGAAATGGGAATTGAAATATATTCCTGTCTCCAGAATTGAAACAGAATTTTAAAATAATCCTAAAGCGATGCAGAACTAATATTTCATTGTCAGGTTTGAACTTACTGATCGTTTCTCTTCATATCCTCCTGCTGTATTTTGACTGCAAGTTCCAGCAGGTGGGGGAAGGGAAGACGACTATACTGAGTTGACATTTTTGTCGCCTGTGTTAATGCAACTCTGGGGGTCAGTCAATAGGGGGCAATGAAACGCAACACATATTTTGCAGCAAGTATTGGCGGATGCTGTATTTGAATAATTTTGTGAAAAGTCACAAGTTTTCTTTTGCAGATCACATTGAAAGCTGCAAATAAATATTGAGCTTCTGTACCGAATGGAAATTCTAGGATTAAAACAGAAGTCACCCATTTGAGCAGTGTCTATTCAGTCAACATTTCCTCATTAATAATGCACAGACATCATTAGTTAACAATCAGTTGACATCTTGAGGGGAGGACATGTTTCTGTCTTTGAACAATTATCAAAACCTCAACAAATCCCAGTGGTTTCATCAAAATGCTCAGATTACACTGCAATGGTCACACACGCTATCCAATTCCACTCCTTGGAAATTTCACTGCAATAATGGCAAGACTTTTAATCTTTAAATATATTTTTAAAAAGCACACAATATTTTACAGCAAAGATGCAGTATAACTACTAATAGTTTAGAAGGAGTTAAAATTGTCAAAAATCCACTCAACGAGGAAGATTTTAAGGGATTTTTAAGAATCGTAAAATAAAAAAGTGCTGGAAATACGCAATAGGTCTGGCAGCATATGTAAACATAGAAACAGAGTTAAAATTTCAAATCTAGTATGACACTTCTTCAGAACTTGCCTTTATTTTAATTTCAGATTTCCAGCATGCTCAGCAGTTTGCTTTCATTAAAAAAACTGGACAGATTTAAGGAAGGAGTTCCAGAGTGGAGGATGGATGTCAGTCATTGGTACAGAGTGGGGAGGTGCACACCAGAGTCACTGAGGGCCAGCTGTAGTGGAAGGGAAACTAAGGACAAGGAATTTTGTTTGTTATTCAGTCTTGTGATACTGGCATCGCTGTTGAGGAGCCAGTCCGTCTGATTCTTCTATGGCACTGGTGGAGAGGGAATTCCTGGGTTCTGATATACAATGATGCTGGAAAGGCAATGGGGGTGATTCTCTCAGCTGCTTTTATATTGCATCAGGTTGGAAGACTGGAGGCCGTTTCATGGGCTCCCCAGTGGGTGCCACTGCTGCTATGCGTCTGCGGCAGCTGAAATTCTGGTGTTGCCAGCTCCATGCCAGAAAGTGGCAGGGAACTGTATAATGTTTGCAGATCCTCTTTTAAATGCTATTTAAATAGCATTAGTAGGCCCAGTATTGAACTCTCTGGACCCGTTAGCCTTTTACCCATCTCCCTTCCCCCTGTCCAAGAGCAGTTCACTCCACTGGGGTTTAGTATTGCTCCCCACTTGAGGGGACCTGGGGGCCTGACTCCATTGAAGTGAAGGGGGGGGGGCAACTGAGGCACTCCAGAGTGCTGGGTGCCAAGGACTGTTGGCACTGCCCACCATGCATAGGGCAGTGTCAAGAGGGTGGAGCCTGATGGGGCAGGGCTTCTTGGGGCAATTGGTGCAGGCGGAAGGTTTTGCTGCCACTCTGCATTTGGACTGAGTAACTGAGGGAGGGAGGCCAGCGATCTGGGGTGGGGGAATGGGAGAGGCGGGGGGAGGGAGGGATCATGGCTGCATAGGCAAGGGGTTGGTCGGCTGCTTTTGTGGTGGGGTGGGGGAGGGCTAAAATTGGGAATCGGGGCTGTGAGGTGTGGGGGCACATCGAGGCAGGCTGGGGTTGTGGGAGTAGAGGATCAAGGTCAGCCCAAGCATGTTTAGGCTGTGGGGGCATGGGAGTGCCAGTGATTGCAGGAGTCACAGAAGTAGCCAGCGATCAAGCAGGAGGGCAGTGCATCACAGATCAACACATGCGCAATGGCCTACTCAGCGCTATGCTGCCAGCCTCTCCAGCTGGAATAGCCCCCACCCTCTGCTCACCTCCCTCCCATCCTTCCACTGATATTCAGTGGGATTGATGCTAGTGCACTCTGCAGTGCATAAAGCGTGGGAGTTTCATTTTCAAATTCCGCCAGAGTAATTTACTGTGTTTTTTTATGCAAATTCAACAACCCTCAATATATTTTCAAATAAGGTGACAATAGTAAAGATGGAATGGAGAGAAATTAATGTCTGATATCAATAAGTGTAAGTGAGGTGATTTATGAAGCTATTTTGTGGACTTATTTTTACCTTATCTGTTTCAATGACTGACATGTTACTGATAATAAGACTCGTTTTTGTAATGTTGTGTGGGAATGAGGTCACAGGTGATAGCTTCAAGAGTTTATTACAGAAATGCCCTGACTAGTCTTCCACACATGCAGGAGTGACCTCCAGCATCCTCCCTCATGTAGCATATTGTTACCAATTCACAGGTTGCTTGCTAAATGCACTTTTCTACACTTTGTACCAAAAGAACTTAATCATGATGAAACTCTATTGCGGAGGTCGTGGGGTACTGACAATGCAGAATTAGATCATTCAGCCCATGACTCTGCACCAATTGTCTGAAAGAGCAACTTAACGAGATCCTAGCTCTATAACTCAATGTATTTACGCTCCCCTCCCCCCACCCACCTAACCTACACAACTTTGCACTGTGTCAGGAAACCCACTCAGACTTGGGGAGAACATGCAAACTCCACATTGACAGTCACATACTTAGAATTGAACCTGAGTCGCTGGTGCTGAGACAGTCTGGAAACATTTATAGCAGATTCAATGAACGCTGCACCAATCATTTTCTTAGACCAAGATCATGAATTGAGAGATGGACACCAACGGTCGGAATATCAGATGTGTCTGGACTTGTACCGAAAGCTGCACTAGCCGTAGCACAGGAATATTCCAGCCAGAAATACTTCAGGAATTTACCAGACAGAAGGCACTTCTGTAATAAACTCCTAAAGCTATCATCTGTCACCTCATTCCCACACAATGTTACAACAATGAGTCTTATAAATAATGCAGTCATTGAAACAGATAAGTCCATCAAGTAGCTTCATGAATCAACTCATTTATACTTATCAATATCAGACATTAATTTCTCTCCACCCCACCTTTACTATCATCACACCACTATCCTGATTTGAAGCAATTTTCACTGGAAGAATAAAGGATAAAAGAGCTGATGACCTTCCTGACAGCCAGTCAAGAAAGTCATCACATACAGTCTGGGATGGAGCACATACCACCTATTCTGCACTAGCTGAGAGCAAATGGGGGAAATGAGGAGAGTGAGGTGCATATCAATGATTAGTTTCAAATACAAAGACCGGATTTTGTATTTATAAAACACACAATGAAGACTTTCCGCTTGGTCTAAGTGCATTGCTCAATATCCAGCTTCTTTGGATAATCTTTGTAACAGATTGACTTTAAATTGAAATGGAAAATGTTTTGTGTTACTGGTGGTCATGTTGTATAGCAAAACACAAGTGCAGAATTGCAATACAATCTGTTGCAATAGGGGAATAAATGATCTTAAGATTTGAGATGGGCCAAAATGGTCTTCCTGCTCATAATTATCTTGTGATCTTGTGAAATGCCACAAAGCGCATTAAGGAGAGACAAATGGGTTATTGGTTTCGGAAATGAACTAAATGGAACATCTACAGTGTCCACCAAGAGGACAAATTTTGTTGCATTACAGACAGTATCTATTATCTCCACGATTTTTTCTTCACTTTGTGATTTAAGTTAAAAGAATAAACACTACAATGAGAAGCCACAATCCTACCGTGGGATTCTCTGTATTTGCTCTGTGATGTGTAAACTGGTAAACTGATAAACTGGGAAAAATAAGGTAGAAAAGGTCAGGCAGGTGGGGATTGTGTCACCTTGTTTTAAAATAGACTACATCCCTAAATTTACTGGGGAAAAACAGACAGTCTTGTCACAATTACGGTAGACACCAAAAAGCCCCCATTCCATCATATAAAGAAGTGTGCTCAGAAGAATTTTGCCTCTATTTTGCTCCTACAACCATCATAAAATAGTTGAAAGGACAATTGAAAACTCTGACAATTCCAGAAGTGTTATCTTGATATAAATGTAATATATTTCCTTCATAATAAGAGAGCTGTATATGATTATTGACATTCCAGCACAGGACATCCAGCAAGACCAAAGTCCATTTGTCTCAGCCTGTTGCCTTGCTTGAGATTTCAATATTCCATAATTGTACCAGTTTAACTGATGAAGATGTGCTCACTTATTAAATTCAATCTATTACAATTCTGCCTTCTTGGTCAAAAAAAACCCTGAATGTCTTCCAATACTCCCACCACCAGGGAATGAATAACTAAAATTATATAATAAGTCATAACCTCATAATACCTGTGACGGGATCTATCATTGACCTGAAACATGATCTGTTTATTTCTCTCTCCACAAATGCTACCACTGCCTAAGTAGTTCTAGCATTTTTCTTTATGTTATGGATTTCAGCATCCTTGGTTGTATCTATGTATTATTGTGCTGTTAACGAGATAGCCTGCAAATGAATATCTTACTATTCACAGCTTTGCACTTTGTAAACAATTTGTGAACAGTCAAACTCAAAGAAATTCGATTCTTATAGTCACCAGAGAGAAGACACATTCATTTTAACAGACAATGGAGATGATTTGCAAAGAAATCCAGAAAGATCTCATCAGGAATAGAACATTCTAGTCTAATTGAACCCCTATGAGCAAATAGTTGTGACTATTTCCGCCCTGCTCCCATATCCCTTCCTCCTCTTTCCTTTATCCAACCACATATTGATCTGAACTTGGAGGTTAAACTAATGGGATCAAATTTACATAAGGCAGCATAATCTGGACAGTCTTGGCAGAATCAATGCAAAAGATTAGTAAACTTTAGATATGTGTGGAGTTGTGTTCCAAACCATTTATTTATGCATAGTCCAAATCATTCAAGATTCAGTTGGCTAAATCAGTAGTCACCAACCTCCCAGTGAAACCAACCAGCAGGAACCACTCCTGCCCACCCCCAGCCCCCACTTCTCCAGGTTGAAATTACAAGATTCCATTGGTTCTGCAATATTCTTTTTAATTATTTGCAATTTCTTGTAGGCACTGACTGGAACCAGAATTTAACCAGCACAATCTCAGATTCATTTCTGAGCACAATCTCCTGATGGCTTTCCAAGAAAAAACTTCACCTGAGTGTTTGGTCCTACTGCTGAGTCTGGATGTGAGCAGTACTGTCTCACATCTCTCTGCCTAAAGAATTTTCTTTACCCTCTCTTCTAAATCTCCTTGATTTAAACTCATATTCATATTTCTTAATCTTCCAATGCAATTATGGCTAGGATCAGGTGAGAAGGATAGAATTCCTCTTCTTGGTTGATTGCAGTAGATTTTTATTTATTTGAAAGGGACCTAGTTTCCAATTCATTGAGTGTTTAACTGTTTACACGCTGTGATCCATAAAAAATCCAACCGGACAATTTTTTAAAAAAATTAATGGAGGAAGAGATTAGCTTCATACTAAGTAAAACAAATACACACACACACATACAAACTTTACAGATGCAGACCAATAAATTATAAATTGGAGAAGAGATTTATCTTTTCAGATAATAAAGCCTCAACTGACCCTGTTTCCACTATAGTCTCCAGCAGTGCATTCCAGATCCTAACTACTTGCCATATATCTTTGCTAACAATGGCAATGAACTTAAATCTGTATCTTTTGGGTTCTCATCTAATAATGTCAACCTGTGGTAGTTCTGAAATGTCATTGTTCTTACTGAGACTATCATTGTGCAAAATCCTCCAACTGAAATTGCAGCTTTATCCTAGCTTCTTAGTTGCCATAACCCTGCATCTAGAAATACATTAACTGTTTCTTTTCACAGCCTCATCAACATTTAACGAGCTGTGAATTTTAACGCTTAAATCTCTCTACAGCACCAAAGCCATTACTAATTGGATTATACCACAGCTGACAGTTTTCACCAAAGTTCATCATCTCACATTTCCTAACATTACCACTTTTTAGCCCATTCCCTCATCTTATCAGTATCTGTAACAAGGCAGTTCAGAGGAGGTTCACTAGATTGATTCCAGTGGGGTTTATTATATAAAGAGAGATTGAGCAGTTTAGGCCTATACTTCCTGGAATTTTGAAAAATGAGGGGAGATCAATTTGAGGTATACAAGCTGATAAAAGGTAGATGTGGAGTGGATATTTCCTTTTGTGGTGCTTTGTAGGATGAGAGGTTGTGGATACAGTCTTAGAATAAGGGATAGCAAATTTAAAACAGAGTTGAGCCCAAAGAATTCCTACTTCTCCCTACTTCTCCCAAAGAATTGTGAATCTGTGGAATTCACTATCCCAAAGCGTAGTGGATGCTGGTATAGTGAGGAAGTTAAAAGAGGAGTTGGGCAGATTTTTAATTGGTAATGGGTTGAAGAGTTATGGGGAGAAAATAGGAAAATGGGGATGGAAAACATGTTAGCCATGGTGGAATGGTAGAGTGGACACGATGGGCTGAACGATCTAATTCTACTCCTATATCCTCTGAACATATTTGCAGCTTTGATTCTCTACAAAATCAATTACCTCCTATTTGGTACCTTCTGGAAAAGTTTATTTTCTCTTCTTCTAGGTTTATATCAGAATTGTTGATATGCACAATGAGCAGAAGTGGCCACAGAACTGAATCACGTATTCATTCCACTATTCAAAATAAACTCCCTGAGAAACTGTGTTTAAAAGGTTGGGAGGAGGTTTGTGTGATGCATAAGCGGCAGAATAGTCTGCTTAAAGTGAATGGTCTCCTTCTGTTCTCAGTTTTTTTTTATAACTATATGAAGTATCTACGAACCTGAAATTCCCATTATTTCTCAGATAGGGATTTGTGGCTCACAAAGTCAAGGTTGGCTGATGAAATGCTGAACTGACTTTCAAAATAACCTTCCAAAGCTTTATTCAGAATGAGAAGGAGGAAATAAATAACTGCTCTTCCGAGAGGAAGCCAGAAGCATCTCTCCTGCTCGCAGGCTCTTGACTAACGAATTTGTTTTTCACACAGCTGAGAGATAAAGTGCAAGTGACATTGCTGGCTTTGTCTGCCCAATGGTAGGCTTTGACCTTCTTGTGAATTTTACAAATGAACGACAATTTTTTTGATGTATTAACTATTTGAGAGGGTCTGGTATACTTTTCACTGATAGATTCATCACAGCTGTGGTAAACATCAAATAGCACGAGAGGCAATTACATCAAAAAAAAAGCTCACCACCTCTGAGAAAACCAAAAGCAGCTATCACAGGGTAGCTAGTGTAGCTCATGTTTGCTGCTCCTCATTAAGGTCATTCATCTGGCTATTTTCACAGCATTGGAAATTGGAGGGACATTGGTAGTAAGGAGATGTTACTTTCCATACTTTGGGGAAGTCAGCCATTAAGGTACTGAATGATTGCTTGATGGTATGAACTGTTCAGCTCTGGCAATACATCCCAGCTTACCATTCACTTCAGCTCCAGCTCCTTAGTTTCTATTCCTGCTGGAACTGTTGGGACTGGAGGACTGCTTATTGTTTAATTAGCCAGAAGCTCTCTGAGGCAGGGTTCCAAGCCCAGATGGGATACAAGTCCCCCCTTTAAGCAAGTTAACATTCCTCTTTAGAAGATAGTTAGATCCCTGAAGGGTAGGCCATTGGAAAGGGAGGTGATCTTCTCTCAGACGTGTGGGGAAATAGCACTCTGTTAACTCCAACCCCTTTTTCTGCTTCATTAGCTTACTCATTATCACTTTCATAATCCAGGGAATTCTAAGTTTGTTTCTCCGACCTATTCCCCTTATGGAGATGTACCTCAACTGTACACTAACTATCTGATCTTTAAAAAACAACCCATAGTTCAGGTATAGCCTTGTTTCAAAATCACTTAATCCAAACTTATTAAGGTGCAGGGAGTCGGGGGTAGGGTGTTAGACTGGATAGAGGATTGGTTGTCTAATAGGAGGCAGAGGGTAGGTATTAATGGATGCTATTCTGATTGGCAGCTGGTGACTAGTGGAGTGCCCCAAGGTTCGGTGCTGGGGCCTCAACTATTTACTATTTACATAGATGATCTGGAGGAAGGGGCTGAGTGCAGGGTGACGAAATTTGCTGATGACATGAAGATGAGTGGAAAAGTAAATTGCGTGGAGGATGTGGAAAACCTGCAGAGGGATCTGGATAGGTTGAGTGAGTGGGCGGGGACCTGACAGATGGAGTATAATGTTAGCCAGTGTGAGTTATCCACTTTGGGAAGAATAATGGTAGGAAGGACTACTATTTAAATGGAGAAAAGCTGCAGCGTGTAACGATGCAGAGGGACCTGGGGTTCCTTGTGCACAAATCGCAAAAACACAGTATGCAGGTGCAGAGGGTGATTAAGAAGGCGAATGCAATGTTGGCCTTTATAGCTAGGGGGATAGAATAGAAAAATAAGGAGGTTCTGTTGCAGCTGTATAGGGTGCTGGTGAGGCCACAGCTGGAGTACTGTGTGCAGTTTTGGTTTCTGCATTTGAGGAAGAATATATTGGCCTTGGAGGGGGTGCAAAGAAGGTTTACTAGGCTGATACCGGAGATGTGGGTGTTTGATTATGAAGAGAGACTGAATAGGCTAGGTTTGTATTCTTTGCAGTTTAGAAGGCTGAGAGGGGATCTTATAGAAACGTATAAGATAATGAAGGGGTTGGATAAGTTAGAGGTTGAGACACTCTTCCTGCTTAACAAAAATAGCAGGACTAGAGGGCACAGCCTCAAGATTGGGGGGATGGGGCACGGTTCAGAGGTTCAGATCAGAGTTGCAGAGGGGTTTCTTCATGCAGAGGGTGGTGAATGTTTGGAATTCTCTGCCTGATGAGGTGGTGGAGGCTTCCTTGCTGAATATGTTCAAGTCAAGAGTGGATAGGTTTTTAATTGAGAAGGGAATTAAGGGTTACGGGGAGAAAGAGGGAAAGTGGTACTGAACTACTACAGATCAGCCATGATCTTATTGAATGGTGGGGCAGGCTTGAGGGGCTGGATGGCCTACTCCTGCTCCATTTTCTTATGTTCTTATGTTCTCATGTAAGTCATCCGAGCCTGATCTGGAAACTAGAAACGCTACAGTGCAGAACGAGGACATTCAGCTCATTGAATCTGCACCGACAATAATCCCATCCTAGGCCCTATTCTTACAACCTCATACATTCATCTCGCCAATCCCTGTAACCTGCATATCCTGGGATACTAAAGGCCAATTTAGCATGGCTAATCCACCTAACCTGCACATCTTTGGACTATGGGAGGAAACTGGAGCACCCAGAGGAAATCCACACTGACACGGGAAGAAGGTGCAAACTTCACACAGACAATGGCCAAGCCAGGAATTGAACCCAGGTCCCTGGAGCTGTGAAGCAGCAATGCTAACCTCTGTGCCACCATACTGTCCTGTTCTCATTATATTCAATTGGCCCTTCCTTTATTAATTTTTTTTTGGATTTATACTTGCTTTTTTCTTAGCTAACATTGATTTCTGATATTATGATCATGGCCTCCTAAATATTCATGTATTGATTCTTCCTTTTTCCTTCCCTTTGTTGAGCCAGCTATCCGCTAAGACTGCAGCATGACTACATCCATCCACAGCTCACCAACTCTATTTACCTCACTCTGTGCATTCACAGGAGGGCATGGTTAAACCTAATTTAGGATGTGCTGCATTTCCCCTTACTCTGAGCCCATCTGAGACTTTACTATTTCTTACTCTTTCTCAGGACTTTGTGCATATTCTTTTTCTTTGTCAATGTTATTTACTAGTTCCCATTACCAAGCCCCTTCTTTTCCTAGCCAACTTGCTTAAACCCAATTTAACAGCACCAGCAAACCAACCCATGAGAACATTGGTCCTGTTTCTGTTCAGAAGCAACCGATCCTTAATAAGCCTAGCTCCCCAAGGACCAATCCTAACATCCCAAGAATCCAAAGTACTCCCCACAACACCATCTCTCCAGCCACTTATTCACCTCCTCTATCCTATTTCCCATGAGTCCTAGGACAGGAAGTAATCTGAAGATTGTTACATTTAGGTCCCCTTCCTATCTGCCTAAAATCTGTCTCGAGAAACTCATCTGTCTTTCTACCCGTGTCACCTGCACCAATATGGGACGGTACATCTGCTTAATGTTTAGCCCTTTCCCACACTGAGTGCTCTGCAGCTGCTTCACAATCTCCACACAAACATTGTCATTACACACAGTAATTAGAAGGGCTGCTACTCAGCCAAGAATGACAACATCATTCCATCAAAGATAATTCTGAGAATTTGATCCCACTGGGCCATATGTAGCTCAGTCACGCTCACGGAAGGATAAATAAGACACGGAATTTGTCAAAATTACATTCCGTTTTCAAGTATAGAGGACCAATGCAAAGTGTCACAGTGTCTTCAAATAATTAACTCAAAATTTAATCACCATTTTGGACAGTTAGTGTGTTGAGACAGATATTATGGACACAATTTTCCCGGCCCACTGCACCGTTCGAGTAACAACAGGCATTGTGACAGGTGTCAGGCAATGCTAAGGAGGCAGGGCCTGAGGGTTTGGGGGCATATTGGAATTGGGGGGAGAAAAGAGGGGAGGGTATGGGGAACTCTGCATTCAGGGTGGTGACTAGTGGTGGGATCACGATTGAAGGTCATGTCTAGCCATCATGAGGCAAACAATTGTGGAGAGAAGGCTGCAATCGGGAGGAGGGGACCTAGCGATTGAGAAGAGGGAGTGAATGGCGTCAATTGAAGGGGGTGGGGGGCTTGTGGCTGGTGATCGGGGTGAGGGGTGGAGAGCCAACAATCAAGAAGTTGATGATCGGTCCAGGTGGCAGAGTAAGGGGAGGAAGTGGAGAGTGTTAGTTTGGTGGGGCTGATTGAGAAGGAGGTCAGGCCTGGTGTTCAGTGGGAGGATAAGGTGGAAAGGCTGGTGTTTGGAACGCTGGTGATTGGAAGGTCCATGATGTTGTTGCGTGGGGGGTGGGGCGGTGTTGGGGATTGGTGTGGGGAGGTGCATGTCAACTGATCTCTCAATATGGGAGATAAGAACATACACAATTGCCCCCTCAGCATGCTGATGCTGGTCTCTGTGGTGGGTTTTATTCCTGCTCCCCCTCCTCCCCACCAATGTAAATTCCCTGACAGACTCTGTGGTGCACAGAGCGCTGTAAATTCATTCGACTAAATTTGCTCAAAAAAAGGCAGGAATATCTCCTGCATTTCCATCCATTGGGCACTTAGTTTTTTGGGGGGAAAATTGCAAATTTGTTTTAAAAATAAGCAAAGTTCAAATTTCTTCCCCGGCTTGTCTATATCTGCATTGTTTAAGGTAGGTGTTTTGGAATTTAAGTATGCAGATTGATATACAGGAACGTGCAAAGATGTCATTTTCATCTTGTGGAAAACTATTTTCCAAAATAGAACTATAAAGTATTTTTTTTCTTCTTTTAGTATTTTGTTTGTTTTGTTTTCACTTGTTCCTGTTTTATTTCCACACTGACTAAGACACAGCCACTTGTTGGTGATGCTCTGATGGAGCTCAGCAACATAGGCGTAAATCATCCTGCGACACTTTGAGAAAATATGCAATCTCCACCTCACACCTTCCACTACAGCAGAGTTATAGTGAGATCGATCCTCTGAGGATTCAGAGATATGAATCTACGTTCTATATTCCCATAGGACAATGTCATATTGTTATACATCTCTCAACTGCACTGCACCTATATCAAGTGAGGCATTTTCCTGGTTGCTCTTTGAATTCATCAGCACACGTTTTCAGAGTGTGCATCAGGGAGACTTAGCATTTTATAGACTGGAAACATTTCATAGGAATTTGCCAGAGCTTTGGTTCCAGTGCGAAGAACAGAGGATTTCCTGCCAATGATACCAATGTGTGTCTGGGCTGAATTTCATGCTTCATTAGCAATAGTTTCCATGCCCATGAGTTTCAAACTGCTCCTGTGATGTGTTCCCTCTGATTTGCCCACCCTGCAGTGATGTAACTGCTGCGAGCGCCATGGACTTCCATGTAAGTGGCTCCCCAGCACTTGTTCACAAGCACTACAGAAATGATAAGCAAGGGAGCAACACTGTGCTTTTCAGAAGGGCTCCTCACCAGGATGCTGGGTGGAGTGAAGCAGAGGTGGGACACACTCGATCTTCACTCCAGGAGATGGCCTTCCAGCAGGTCACCACTCCCACCTGGAATGCAGTGCCAATTCTGGTCAGTGCAAGTGTGTTAGAATGTAACTGGTGACAGTTTCGCGTTGGGTACAATGTGATCAATGGGATCAAGATGTAAGGGTCAGCTGACCCAGTAAACCATGGAAGCAATTACAGAGTGATGTAATAGTCAGCTGACCAGCTGATTCACTATAAGTAAGGAACTATGTAGAAATGTGGATACATTGGAGTGGCCCAAGTTTGGAGTAATGATGTTTCTTTATGAAATCCTTTCTTTGATTTATAAGTTGGAGTAGATTTTGTTGTATTTTCATTAGGTGCATTTTGAAGAGTCCCTTCTGAAGAAACATTGGTAGCAGAAGAAAACCCATCACAGTTTGGTGCTTGATTTTGAAGAAGTGCTGCAATCATGGCAGAAAGTAGGAGTAAACCATGGGATTGGATTGTCCCCCTGTTTTTTCAGATGCTGAACCATATTAACAATGAAGGCAAAGATGGAAATGTGGACTCTTATCACTAATATATCGAAAAAAAGAGCAACGTATGGCATTAGCTTTGTTGCTTCCAATTAGTAGCAAGATAGAAGGAAAGTATTTTCCAATTGGACAGCAGATTGCCTGAATAAAGAAGAAGGGCTACAGTTCGTGCTATAATACTTAGATAGGTTTTACCAGAAAGATGAGTTCTTGGAGAATTATGAAGGATGTGATGTTTGACAAGATTAAGACACAAGATACCTAGTCTTGGAAGACTATGACAGGTGCCATAACAGGCCAATGATATTTAATTTGGAAATTCCAGATGTAGTGTTGGTCTTTAAGTTGTTGAACAATGCATGTCTGTCAACATGGATACCCTTTCAGTAATGACTGGAATACAATTAAGGGGAACAGAACCTCTGTCTGATCAAATGGCAACATCATTAAAAATTTTTTTGGGGCAACAATCCTTCCCCGCCACCTTGTTCAATGCAGACCAGAATGTTATAACACCCAGAACAGAGGAGTCAATGGTGATTCAACTGCACGCCAGACCAAATGGTATATGAAAGCCATTAAACACAGACAGTTAAATTAATAACAGGCCTAGTGTCAAAAATGGTTATATCCAATTATATGGGATACTAATAAAAGACATTTAAATTGAAGAAATGCTAGAATAATTCTGAATCACTGTTTCAAATGTGATTTCTCCATATCACTACATTGTAAACTGTCTGAAAAGAAAAGAATCATGACTTTGAAACCACATGTGACACAGAATATGTGGAAACCGACAGTGACGAGGGTAAAGACCAGGAAAGCATTGTTTTAGTGACAGAGAAGTTGGGTCCGATAATGAGCAATCTGATGATAGACACTTTCAATTGTGCTGTTTTAGATAGTAGATATACATCAAGATTGGCGAGATTGTTATTTAGGGTCTCTTGATTATAATGACCAAACAAAAGTAAAAGAACATGATAGTTCCAGCTGCTTTAGATTTGGAAATGACAACACTCTAACATCCTCTAAAAGGATAATACTTCCTTGTAGGATTGCAGGAGTCTATTTGTAAGTACAAATGTAGTTTCGAGCAATATAGCTTTGTTGTTAAGTAGGTCTGCGATAAAGATAGTTCAGATGACCATCGATTTGAAACAGGATAAAGCTGTGGTATTTGGAAAACTGTGGACTACATTTTATAAGATCTGGCAATTATTACCTTCCTTTAAGTGAACCAAAATTATCAGACCAAACGATTCATGAAGCATTAGTGCCACTAACAGATAACAACATAATGGACAAAAAGAAGATTATTCTGAAACTCCATAAGCAGTTTGCTCCTCCAGCACCACACAGACTGAGAACATTGCTACAGGATGCAGATGCGCTAGACAAGGGATATAATGATCTCATAAAATAAATATCAGCCCAGCGCAAAATTTGCATAAAATATAGAAGGACATCCCCACGTCCAATTGTGAGTCTACCAGTAGCATGACATTTCAGTAATGTAGTGGTGATGGATCTAAAAATATGGGACAAGAACAAAAGCATCTGTCTATTACACTTTGTGGACATGGCCAGCCAGTTTAGCATATCCATGGTGATTTACAGCAAAGATAAAAAAAACATCATGGATTAAATTATGATCCACTGGATTGGAACAGGACTGGCAGCAGTGTCTAATTTTTTTGACAGACGATGGGGGCAAATTTGCAAATGATGAGTTTCAAGATAAGTGCAAAAATTTAAATATTATAATAATGCACACTGCAGCAGAGAGCCCATTCAGCAAAGGTCTATGTCAAAGTAATCACACAGTTACAGATGACATGTTGCATAAAATTTTAGCAGATCAACAGGGCTATAAATTGCACGTTGCATTAGTATGGGTAGTTCACATGAAAAATTCATTATAAATAGTGGGGGTGGGGAGGGGGCTATAGTTCATACCAATTGGTAAATGGGAGGAATCCAAAGTTGCCAACAGTATTGACAGATGCTCCCCCTGGGTCCAGAAGGGACAAGCATTAGCTCTATGTTTTCTGCACACTTAAATGCTATGCATGCAGAGAGAAAGGCCTTCAAGGCTGAGGTTTCAGAACAGATAAGAGGGCCCCTAATACATTGCATAAGACCATTGACGCTATACTTTGAGAAAGGGGATAGGGTCTACTGTAAAAGAAAGGGCAAAAAAGAGTGGAAAGGACTCAGGGAAGTAATAGGGACAGACAGCATGGTACAACACTGTAACCAGACAGTGCAAACCCATTCTTTGAGAGTAGTGGAACTTAATTATGAATTTGGAGTATCTGAACAAGATGCAGAAGTGCAGGAGGCACCTTGCACCTCACATGCATATATCCTGGTTTATTATTAACAATAGATGAGACAGAATCTGATGGTCAACTAAGTACCAGCAAAGCAGGGAATGAAGCTGCTACTTCAAAGATTCAGTGAACCCAAAGTAGGCACTGTGGCATCACATATATCCAAAGAGTCAAGATAAGGAGGCCACGATAATCGGGAAAGCAGGAAAGGCCTCAGGAAAGTACAAACATCGGCTCAACATACGAGTGAGGGCAAGAAGCCAAAGCTATAGATTGGGAAAATGAGGTGGATAGATGGAGACCTCAGTGCTGAGAATGAGATAGTAAGCATTTGTGAACCTAGAAAAAAGTCACGAGTTTGTGACCAAAAGTGTGCCAACAGAGAACAGCGGTCTGAGAGTAGCAGCACTGACAGAAACAAACATAGCAGCAGAGGCTGGAGCTTAACAAGGAAGGCTAGGAAAAGAAAAAACAATGATAGGAGTAGGAATAGAAGCCCCCATGATAAGGAAGTATTGAAAGCTGCAAATGAAATAGAGCTCACAAAAGTAAGAGAGGCCAAACAAAGGTGGCAGGACAATTGGAAGGAGGTTTGTATGTACACCAAGGTACCAGATGAAGGGCAGCTTGCCTTATCCTATAGGTGGGTTTGCATAGAGAAAGTTTTGCAAGATGCAACATAAAAAGCTAAAGCCCAATTAGTAGCTTGCGGGAATGAGGAACATTTGATGGAAGAGTCATTAGTGTTGATTCACCCATAGCAGGGAAAGTGACACAGAAATTTTTTCTTTGCTGTTCTGGAATCTCTTATTTGATGTGTAAATCAATTGATATCAAAACAGAATTTTTGCAGGGCAAAACATTTCAAAGAAAAGTTTTGTTGAGGCTACCCAAAGAAGCAGGTAACACACAGGGGCATTTGTGGAAATTAAATAAATGTGTATATGGGTTAAGTGGTGCATCAAAGGTTTGGTATTTCTCTGTAGGATCTGTTTAACTGAAGACTGGCTGTGTCCAATTAAAAGCAGATCCAACAATGTTTTACTGGAAGGCTAAATGAAAATTAGCTGGAATTTTTATAATGCACGTGGATGATTTCCTATGGGGTGGCACAGAAGAAATTGAAAAAAGGATAATTGAGAAGCTGAAAACAGAATTTAAAGTAGGGATTCAAGCACCTGGTGCTTTTCGATATCTTGGTCTTGATATCCGACAAAATACATCTGGTGTAATGATGAGCCAACAGGGCTATCTGAACAGTATTGATCCCGTTCCACCAGAGAGAAATCAATGGAAACAAGAGGAACTGCCAATGCAAAGGAAAGTTGTTGAGGAGTGTGATAGGAGTTGGCTATACACACAGACAAGACTAGATGGGAGCTATAATGTCCTGGAGTTCAGTAATATGTTGAAATGGGCCACAGTCAAAGAAATTTTGCAGGCAAATAAGACATTCAAAGAGATAAAATTAAAGGATGTGTATTTAATTTTCCAGTACCAAGAGAACTAGAAAATATGAAATTGGTTGTGGTTAGTAATGCTTCACATGCCAATCTACTGCACAGACATTCAAGCAATGCTGGATAGATAATATTCCTGGGTAGGTAAGAAAGGAAAATGTTACTCCTTGGCCTCAGAAGCAAAGAGAATTAAAAAGGATAGTCAAAAGCACATTGACAGCTGAAACTCTAGCGATGGTGGAGATGTGGATATGGGGATATATTTGTCAGACACATTAACAGAATTATTTTTTATGGGCACATCGGGTAAGAAACTATCAGTTGAGAGTTATGTGGACAGTTGGTCCTTATGGGACAATGTTCACTCAACAAAAACTGTAGCAGAAAAAGATTAAGAATTAATTTGGCCATCATCAAGAAAATGCTGGAAAACAAGGAAATTTCCAAACTTAACAGGGTTGGTGCAAATCTACAGATATCCGACTGTCCTACAAGAGAAGTGTGGAGGTACTGGTAAGTTACTAAGAGTACTGGAGGATGGTTGTCTTAAATTATTTTTTTAAAAATTAATAAAACAAAGGGAATTTGTTAGGATGTAACCGGTGAGAACTTAGTACTGGACGTAATGTGACCAATAGGAACAAGATGTAAGGGTCAGCTGACTCAGTAAACCGTGGAACCAATTACAGAGTGATGTAATAATCAGCTGACCAGCTGATTCACTATAAATAAGGAACTATATGGAATTATGGGGAGCTTGGAGTGGCCCAGCGCAAGGCCCCAAGTTTGGAGTAATGATGTTTCTTTATTAAACCCTTCCTTTGATTTATAAGTTGGCGTAAATTTCATTAACTGCACTTTGAAGAGTTCCTTTTGAAGAAACAAAGCACACTCTGAAAGAAAACAGAGCAGCAGTGTTAGAAGAATTCTAATGATCTTTGCTCAGCTAGGGCGAGTGAATCACCCCCAGTTTACAATTGGACTCCCTCACTCATCCATCACACTTCCAACTCTTTCTGTCAGTCAGCCATCTTGACCTTTGCCAGCACCAGGTTCCCATCTCCACCCCACAATCACCATGTTCCCTTAATAGCTGCTATCCCCTCACACTCCAGCTCCCACCAAACCCCAGGCCTGCCTCATCTCATCACTATTTTCAATGTCAACATTCACATCTACACTCTCCCTACCTGTGTCATTGAAGACAAACTCAATCACAACAAGCGTCAACAGGGTGTCAACAAGTGTCAATACAATTGAGCCCTTGGCCTGGCTGGAGAGAAGGAAGAGCATGCCTGCACTGCTGGTGAAGCGGGAGCAGCAAAAAACGCAAGAATCCTCAACATATATGCTGTTGTTCCTCAAGTCGCAAGTAAACAATCAACATTCCTTCCATATTCCCTGTAATGCACTAATGTCATGTCCCTTCTCCTGCAGGCCAACCAGCTGAACAAACTGGATTATCTTCACACCCCTGGACCAATGAGACTCTAACAGTACAGAGGGGAACTTCTTGGACCCCACCATTGAAGAGATGTCACAGCTTTCACAGTATCAACGCAGATACACCTCAGTGGGTTCAATAAATAGGCAGGCTTCTGGTGAACACCTCACACCTGAAGATCCATAGCAGGTGGATTCTAGTGAACTTGAATTCAGAGGAATGCCAGGGCACAGGACTCTACTGAGTCCCTTACCGATGAGGGGCCTCAGGATCTGCTCATACCGCAGGGTTGCAGGAAGGGAAGCAGCCCCCCTTGGAGTGCAAGACTGATTGGAGATGGCTCACAATCTTCCATTCGAGAGGTGGCAACATCACTGCAGCACACTGAAGCCAAGACTGCAAGGGTGGCATCCGCAGTGGAGACCCAAGTGCAGGACGTACATTCCATGGCAGGAGATGTTTGCAGCATGGTGTCTCCAGCCCATCTAGCACCCTACCCCCTCCCACTCCGTGTGAACAACGCAGCTCCAGCCCCTGACACCGAGGAGGGAAGGAGTCTGTGCAGCCCAAAAGCAGGCCTGGACCCATGGGATTCCTGTGTGTCCCCCCCCCCCCCCCCCCCCCCCCCCCCCCCCGGGATGCCTGCTCAGGTCGTCTCAGACAAAAGCGCATGGCAATCAGCAGCCCAGTTCAACATCACTGTGGATCCTGGGATACACCTAGACATAGTGAGAAGGTGGGAAAGGTTAAGAAACCATAGGCGCTTAGTGGGCAAGGGTGAATATAGACACTTGTGTAGATTGGTCACCATTTTGTTTTGTATGTTTGGCAATAAATTTCACCTTGTGCACCCACTCAGAGTGACACCTTCACTCTGTCTGTTGATACCAACAAGCTAGGGGGAACCACCCCGCTCACCCAGCATCTCATCCCTGTACAGTGTGAGAACAGCAGTGTTATGTCCCTCCCACCCTCTTGCCAGCTCCCACTAAGGAAGGGCACCTCCTCAGCTGCAACATGGACGGGGACCCGGGCAGAAGGACACAGGAAGCGTATACCAGCCTTCAAAGCAAGGAGAAGGTAAGGCTTGCAAGTGACCCCTCCCGATTCCTTTCCTGGAAATGGTGATTCTTGGGCCACCACCCACATCTCTGAGTTGAACTTATTTATCCTTGTCTCCCAAGCCCCCTGGACAGTGCACATTATGGAGGATGTTGTCTGCCTGAGCACTCACCTCCGAAATGCCCCTCAGAGGTAAAGGTGCCTGGTTCACATTGATGTAGAGCTGTTGTAAATGGCACTGAATATCCGATGGGCGGGCAAGTCCCAATGAGAGTACTCATTAATAGAATCGTAGAGGTTTACAGTCTGGAAATAGGCCCTTTGGCCCAACCTGTCCATGCCACCCTTTCTTATTTTAAAACCCCGAAGCTAATCCCAATTGCCCATATCCTTCTATACTCATTGTGTCCACGTAACTATCTAAATGCTTTTTAAAAGACAAAATTGTACCTACCTCTGGCTGCTTATTTCATGCACTCACCAACCTCTGGAAAAAATTGCCCCTCACACTTTTGTATCTGTCCCTCTCACCTTAAATCTATGCCCTCTAGTTTTAGACTCCTCTACCTTGGGGAAAGATATTGACTATCTAGCTGATCTGTGCCCTTCACTATTTTATAGACCTTCATAAGATCACCCCTCAGCCTTCTGCGCTCTAGAGAAAAAGAGTCCCAGTTTATCTAGCCTCTCTTTATAACTTAAACTACCAGCCGCGTGAGTTTCGTGTTGTCATTCAGGAGTTTGGCTGAAAGACAGTGATGTAGCCTGGATGCACTGAGGTTGGAGCGCCATGTTTAAAAGACACACCAATCAGAACAAAAAATATTCATTTCCCTCCCAGCCCACCATGGAAGTCTCAGAGTTCTCCCCCATCTTGATTGGAATCAGCACTACCCTCCCCTATCCACACAGTGCTGGAACTATCTCACTCTTGCCCCTCAATATTGGACCAAGCATCGAAAGCATTGAAGCAGGCATCACAGGCATCCCCATCTCGCATTATTCCACTGAATTTGACTTTCTCCTAGTTAATTATTCTAACTTTGGATTGTGCCGTAACCGGTACCACATGTAAATAGAAAACTCCCCACCTCACCACATGAGTCTCCCACTAAGGTCTGCCCCTGGCACTGCCCTGGTACAGCTTGGCACTGCCAGATTGGCACTGTCACATACAGTAATTACTTAGAAGCCATTTGGGAAAAGATATTGATGTAAGATAGAAATGACTGTCGGTCTTAGTACCTCAAGGGATAATAAAGAGGAAAACTGACAAACAGCACTAACTTTCTTCTTGTTTAGCTATCCATAATCTCAAATGTCATCTTTTACTGCAGAATACAAATTCAATCTCTCTATCTAATGACATTAAATGGTTCTGCATCATTTCTCTTGTCCAGTTCAACAATTGAACTGTTAAAGTATATATTGCTGTATATACAATAGCAGACTGAGCATCTCAAAATTTTCTATAAGGCTACTTTTGGACTTGAAAAGTGCCAGCTCTACCTCAAATTGCTCTGGAAAGGCAAAACATCTCGATTTGAAGAACAGATTAAAGAAGCAATTTCAAAGAAGAATTGCTGCTATCTTGTGGCTACACGATTAGTGCTTTCCACTAACAGAATGTGGCCCTCAGTCCTGCCAAACACATCATTGAATAAAGTTATGTATGTGCTGGGAAAATGCCAAATTTAGCTCATCAAATTAAATAGCTTGTTCCTTCATTTATTCTTAATAGGCAGAGAAAAGATGTCCTAGACGAGCTCATGTCTGCAAGACCCAAATCTAAATGTCTGCAGTTAAATAAAGTTCTGACATTGGGCAGCATTCACTGACCAATCTTGAGTGTGCTAATAGCTGTACTAACAGCCTATGTAAGAGAATCAATCAAGCTCATAGAATAGCTCGTTGATGCTTACTGGAAGCAACTTGTATTGGTACACTGGGAATTGTTCTCTGCAAACAAAAGAAATGTGTTCTAGCATTGCATAATTTTTAATGACAGGGAGCTTTTGAGCCTGTTGCTTTCACAATGGCAATGCCTCAGCCAATCAGTTGATTTGCCAACTAATCCACGCCTATTTCTTCTGCAATCTAAATTGTTCATTTTGTTGAAAATTTGGCATTCTTGCATTTGTCCAGGTGAGTGCATGATGAAAAGTTTCAGTAACATGCCTTTATTCTCAACAATAAACTAATCTCATTCATTAATTTGATTCTAGTGGGATCCACTGTGTGTAAGTTAACCTCTATACTGCTACAAAACAACAGTCACCACACTTCAAAAGTACTTCAGCATTGTCAAGTTTGTTAGAGTAGTCCACAGATGTGATAAGATACTTTGGAATTGCTTTCTGTGAAGATGAGTGTTGCAAATATAGCATTAGGACAGTCTTGAAAAGAAATCTCACCACAATCAAATGATATTTTCAATATACACTGTACAGTAGATTTTTTTTTGGCCATAGATTGATAGCAAAACTGGATTTGCTAAACCTATTTGAACATCTTGGACCAGGCCATGATATTAATGTCTGAGTGCTGAACAACACCTGCCATTATTTTCTGGGAAGAAGGCTATTTTTGATGTGTGATTTCAAAGAAAGCAAGGGCTTAAAGAGAAAGACATTTTCTGATAGATGATTTGAATAAACAGAGCTTCAAATATATAGAAAGTATCAGCAAGAAGTTGTGGTTAAATCAGAATGTCCATTCCACAAATGTTATTGGAACAAGCTTTCTAGTTAATTGGATCTCTCTTTGGAATATATCCATGGCAAACTTGAATGTCAAAGGAAATAGTCATGAATGTGTACTAACATTTATTTGAAATGGAAACAACACTTATCAAGTCACTCAAGGTAGAAATATTCACTCTTGCTTGACATTGTTTCTCAGCATAGTATAAAATGGCCTGAACTTCCATGGTATGGCAATCAGCATCTGGTTGTATTCCATTCTGGGTTCCTTGTCCAATCTTTTGACAGAGACCTGGTGAGATCTGAATAGTGCAGTGCATCCCTGAGGCCTAGCGTCAAAGGGATGCTAGGCCCCAGGCCAAATTTGAAGAAATGAGAAAGGATCTAAAAAACATGGATTGGGACAGGCTGTTCTCTGGCAAGGATGTGATTGTTAAATGGGAGGCCTTCAAAGGAGAAATTTTGAGAGTGTAGAGTTTGTACGTTCCTGTCAGGATTAAAGGCAAAGTGAATAAGAATAAGAAACCTTGGTTCTCGAGGGATATTGCAATTCTGATAAAGAAGAGAGAGATATATAGGCAACAAGGAACAAATAAAATGTTTGAGGAGTATAAAAAGTGCAAGAAACAACATGAAGTTGTGTTGGCAGTCAAGGTGAAGAATAATCCTAAAACCTTCTCCAGGTATATTAAAAACAAAAGGATAGTAAGGAATAAAATTGCTCCTCCTGAAGATCAGAGTGGCCAGTTTTGTATGGAACCAAAACAGATATTAAATGGGTTTTTTTGCATCTGTACTTACTAAGGAAAATGGCATGGAGTCTACGGAAATAAGGCAAACAAGTCATGGAACTTATACAGATTAAAGGGAGGAGGTGCTTGCTGTCTGGAGGCAAATCAAATAAATACCCAGGACCGGATAGGGTATTCCCTCGGACCTTCAAGGAGACTGGTGTTGAAATTACAGAGGCCCTGGCAGATATATTTAAAATGTTGGTATCTATGGGCAAGGTGCTGGATGATTGGAGGATAGCTCATGTTGTTCTGTTGTTTAAAAAAGGCTCTAAAAGTAATCCGGGAAATTATAGGCAAGTAAGTTTGATGTCAGTAGTAGGTAAATTATTGGAAAGAGTACTAAGAGATAGGATCTACAAATATTTAGATGGACAGGGACTTATTAGGGAGAGTCAACGTAGCTTTGTGCGTGGTAGGTCACGTTTAACCATTCTACTGGAGTTTTTCGAGGAGGTTACGAGGAAAATGGATGAAAGAAAGACAGTGGATGTTGACTACATGGATTTCAGTGAGGCCTTTGACAAGGTCCTGCATGGGAGGTTAGTTAGGAAGGTTCAATGATAGATATACATGGAGAGGTAGTAAATTGGATTAGACATTGGCTTGATGGAAGAAGCCAGTGAGTGGTAGTGGAGGATTGCTTCTCTGATTGGAGGCCTGTGACAAGTGGTGTGCCACAGGGATCATTGCTGGGTCCATTGTTTGTCATCTGTATCAATGATATGGATGATAATGTGGTAAATTGGATCAGTAAATTTGCTGTTGATACAAAAATTGGAGGAGTATTGGACAGTGAGGAAGGTTTTCAAAGCTTGCAGAGGGATTTGGACAAGCTAGAAAAATGCACTGAAAAATGGCAGATGGAGTTTAATGCAGACTAGTGTAAGGTATTGCACTTTGGAAGGACAAACCAAGGTAGAACATACGAGGTAAATGGCAGGACATTGAAAAATATAATAGAACAGAGGGATCTGGGTACAGATGCATAATTCTCTAAAATTGGTGTCACAGGAAAATAGGGTTGTAAAGAGTGCTTTTGGTACATTGGCCTTTATAAATAAAAGTTTTGAGTGTAAGAGTTGGAATGTTATGGTGAGGTTGTTGAAGACATTGGTGAGACCAAATTTAGAGTATTGTGTGCAGTTTTGGTCACCTAATTACAGGAAGGATATTAATAAAGTTGAAAAAGTGTAGAGAAGCGTTACAAGGATGTTGCCGGGACTTGAGAAACTGAGTTACAAAGAAAGTTTGAATAAATTAGGACTTTATTTCCTGGAGGGTAGAAGAATGAGGGGAGATTTGATTGATGTGCATAAAATTATGATGGGTATAGATGGAGTGAATGCAAAAAGGCTTTTTCCACTGAGGATAGGGGAGAAAAAAAAACTAGGGGACATGGATTAAGGAGAAAAGTTTAAAGGGAATATTGGTGAGGGGTGCTTCTTCACACTGAGTAGTGGGAAAGTGGAATGAGCTGCTAGATGAAGCAGTAAATGCAGGCTCACTTTTTTTAACATTTAAGAAAATCTTGGACAGGTACATGGATGAGAAGATGTGGAAGGTGCAGGTCAGTGGAACTAGGCAGAAAAATAGTTTGGCACAGACAAGAAGTACAGATTCTGTACTGTAGTGTTCTATGGTTCTACAGAAGCTCACTTGAACAGAAGGAGGTCATGCCCTCTATTTTACTATTTTTTCTAATTAACTTAACTCTGTGTCCTCTTAGTCTCAATCCTGCCACCAATGGAAAAAAGGTTTTTCTGTCTAGTTTGTGCAGACTGATCATCATTTTGAATACATGACGCTCCTCATCCCTGGAGTCATTCTCATGAATTTTTTCTGAACTCTCTCCAATGCCTTCCCATCTTTCTTAAACAGGTGCCCAGAACTGGAGGCAATATCTCAGTTAAAATCGATCCCAGTGTTCTATACAAATTTAATATAACCTCCTTGCATTGTGTTCTAAGCCCCTATTGATAAATCCCAGAATGTTGTATGCTTTATTAATAACTATCTCAACCTATGCTGTTACCTTCAGTGATTTATACATATGTACTCCCAGGTCTCTGTATGTCCTTTAGAATTGTACCCTTTATTTTATGTTGTCTCCACATTCTTTCTATCAAAATGAATCACTTCATACTTCGCATTCAGTTTAATTTACCACTTGTCCACTCATTCCACCAACCTATCTGTGTCCCTTTGAAGTTCTATGCTCTCCTTCTCACAGTTCACAATACTTCCAAGTTTGTATCATCTGCAAATTTTGAAATTGTGCCCAGTACACCAAGGTCTCAGTAATTACTATACATCAGGAGCAGCAAAGATTCCAACACTGACCCCTCGGGATTTACACAATAAATCTTCTTCCAGTCTGAAAAAAAATCCAGTAACAACTATTCTTTATTTCCAGTCATTCAGCCAATTCTGTCTCCATATTGCCACTTTTATTCCATAAATTCTAACTTTACTCACAAAGTTGCTATTCAGTATTGTGTCAAATGCCTTCTGGAACTCCATACATATAATATGGACAGTATTGCCATCATCAATCCTCTCTGTTACTTTCTTAAAAATCTCCAACAGCTTAACTGAACACAATTGGTCCTGCACAAATTGTGCTGGCTATCTTTAATTAACCTCCATTTGCCCAAGTGATTATTCATTATAAGTTTTTTAATGATGTCAAACTTAGAGTTATGGCAACATAGCTGGAGTAGAAGAATGGACAGACAATTGCCAGCTGGAATTTGTCAGAGAGACATGTAAGACAATGCAGTTTGGCAGATAAGGAGAGACACTAATGGCACAATTGTAGAAATATAGGGATAAAGGAGCCTGAGTGTTCATCTTGTATGGTGACAGGACACATAGACTGTGATTAGCAAAACATATGGGATATTTGAATTCATAAACAGAGACATTGAGTGGAATTTTCCCATCTCGCCTGCCATGGGAATCATAGCAGATGATCATGTTCACACAGATCATGTGGACTATGGGCATGGAGTGGCATTTTCAAGCCTTGGCTGGAAAATCCCACCCTTTGAGTGCAAAAGCAGTGACAATGTTGAAAGTTTGTAAAGCTGTGGTTAGATCACAACCAGGGTAATTGCACCCATTTCTAATCATGTCATGTTATAAAGGATGTGAATATCCTACAGTCACTGCAGAGGAGATTTATCAGTATGATTCCAGGAATGAGGGGTTTTAGCTGCAAGGTTAGGTTTGAAAATGTGGGGTTGTCCTTAAAGTAAATGAAACTATTCCCATTTCCTGATGTTACAAAGATTAAAATACTCAGATTTAAGGTTTTAGGCAGGGGAAAACAGGAGGATGTGAGATAGGACATTTATACGCACCAAATGGCAATGACTTAGGACACTCTGCCTCTGAAGCAGAGATAATCAATGATCTGCAGGGACCCTGGTTCAATTCCAGCCTTGGGTGACTGTCTATGTGTAGTGTTAACACATTCTCCCTGGGTCTGCTTGTGTTTCTTCCAGATGATCTGGTTTTCTCCCACAGCACAGAGATGTGCAGGTTAAATGGACTTGCCAGGGTAAAATTGTCTCTTAATGTCCAAAAATGTGTAGGTTAGGTCAATAAGCATGGCTAATGCGCAGGGTTATGGGGGTGAAGAAGGTGGGTGCGGAGGCAGGGCATGGGTATGGATAAAAATGCTATCTCAGCGTCGGTGCAAACTCAATAGACCATATTATCATCAAATTATCACAATACTGTAGGCATTCTATGATTCAATAATTTCAAAACAAAATAGGATCATCACTTAAGAAAAATAAACTTACAAGGCCACAGGGCTGAAAAGGGGCCAACTGGATTGCTCCAGAGAGAGAGAGCATAAAACTCTGTCTGTGCTGTAATGACTCTAATGCTCAGTGATTGTGTTCCATGGGCTGCACAGTAACACATAACTGTAACATCTCACCTTAACTTTTCACTGACTCAGTTTGCAGAAGATTGCAGGTGACAGTAGGGAGCAAAGCATACTGAAGGTCAGTCTCCTAATATCAAACTTGCACAACTCCCGAGCTGATAAACTAAAACACCATTGAAGGACAGAGAACAAACAAGTTCTCTTCAGCTTTGGGTTAACACTTGCCATTATCGTGTTTTCTCATTTTATTTTACTTACACACGTTGGCACTATATAATCAGAAAACAGGACTTGTGGCTTATTCCATTGTAAACTTTATCAGAAGGACTTTCGGGTTGAACAAATTTGTAACCAGAGTTCCTTTTGCTTTTTTACTCTTGATGTGCCACAAGATCCAGTGACACTAAGCAAGCAGCCGAGTAGGTATATCTGCCTCAGATACACAAGCCTGTAACATTCTGGCCCTCCTACATTAGATTTGGGGAGGTTCCCCAGTGATGTGCTGAGGAAGTTATCTCAGAATTTCCATATAAAGGTTTACTCAGCAGTTGTTTTGAAGCATTAGGTCCTCCTGGACAACTGCGCTGAGCTGGGAGACAGCCAAAAAAATGATTGAAATTGTTAGCTTTGGATGGTTCTGCTAGTTTTACACTAATTGTTCTCTGAAAGAGTTACAAGAAAAGAATCATCAGCATAATTATCCAAATATCCACACCAAGCCTTATGTGGAACATTCCCCACACTCTTATTCCCGCTCAGGAATCCCATACACTCTTGTATTACTCTCCTATCTCAAGCATCCCATCACAAACAGTGTTTCTCAACCATAGACCCAACCAGGCCTGACCACACACTGGTGAAACCAAATCTCCCTGACCTAACATTGCACCATATCCCTATCAGGCCCAACATCCCCAAGACCTGATTCCCCTCACTATTGTCTGACTTCCCCCACCCCATCAATGTGGTCCCCCCCTCCAACTGTAGCCGATGTCCAACTCCCTCTGAATTCCGAATCTCCCCACATGTCCAAATCCTCCCTGAAGTCTAACTCTCCCCCAATTTGTGACTTCTCCCTAAATCCTGACACCCCCTATCTGATGTCAGATTCCTCCTTCTGATGACCAAAGTTCCCCCACTGATGCCTGCCGCTTGCATATGTCTGACATCCTCTCTTGTCCACCCTTCCACATCAATGTTTGGATTGCATCCCCAGACAATGCCTGAACCTCCATCTTCACATCTCATTCATCTACCTTCAAAACTTACCTATTCCCTTTCAATGGGACCTTTCAACTCACCTGCTTTGTGGCAGCCAGTGCTGTAAAAAAGGGAAGTGGTGGTGGTGGTGGTGGTGGTGGTGGTGGTGGTGGTGGTGGGGGGGGGGGGGAATTTTTTAGCTCTATTTCTTCCATGCTTCACCACAAGAACCAGGGATGAGATCCCCTCCTTTAATCTGAGTTAGTGAGGTTGGGCAAGACAGTCACTTTAGTATTTAAGTGGGGGCCAAGTCAGTTCGGAGGGGTAATCTGACACTGATTACCATTCCGAGGAAGTAATTGCCCAATGTTTCCGCAGTTGCTATGCATAGCATGATCGAAACAGAAAAGCGGTGGTGGCAGAGGAGTCTATCATGTTAGTTAATATTCTTCTTGAGAATTCTTATAAATGTGCCAGAGGAATTGAATACTCACAATAATGCTGTGTTGATGGATGAGTTCTGGGCACTTCAGGGATACCTGCAGAGGTAGATTCCCCTGCAAAGGCCATCCTCTGCTAAAACGGTTTGGCCTGGTTCCCAATGATTATAACAATCCTTAATGTTCAATAAGGATCCTTTTTTTCAGCAAGGATTCTGAGGAAGGCTATTAACTGATACTCCAAGCTCCATTCCCTTACCCCTCTGCCTCTATCAGCTGTTCCTATCCAATTACGCTTTGTGTAATAACTGGAGAAACCGCCTGACCTCAGTCTTAATGGTAGTAATTGCATATTATGTGAGTTCTCAGCCAACTGCCATAGAAAGCTTGTGCTGTAATTTACAAATGTCTTCCTCCCTGAGATGAAAGGGACTCGGGCATCAGCTTCTGTACATTTGCTTGGAACTTTGCCAGCCTTATTTGTGCCAGCATATCTGGTATCACACAAATGCAGGAGCGTGTTGGAGAGTACCCAGCAGCAGGGTTGGTCTGGGCATTGAAAATCAAACTGCTTCTTCAGAATGACAACTCACAACAGACCTGTTTCAAACAGACTTTGCCACCCAATGTACAGCTAAAGTTGGGCAGGACCTAACTTTCCCAGAAAATGCCCAAAAGTTGGAGTTTGTAATTAAGCCATCTGAAGATCCAAATTTAGGAGATCTGAGTTGTTGAAAAATAAGGAGAAGAGAAGATTATTCAGCCCCTGAAGCTTGTTGTATCAGTCAATTCGTATTTTAACTTCATCCAGCTGCAAAGGATCTCATGCGAACATATCAGAAAGCCATAAAACATATTCCCATCACTGAAGGAATGTCCAGAATAAACTGCCATATCCCACCTCACATACCAAACCTAGGGAGAATGTGGGAATACTTTATACTAATGGCATGTACATCACAATCTGGAAATGATCTTTTGCACTGTTTAAAAATGAAGTTAGTAAATCTCATCTGATGTTTTGCCATCCTTTGGACACTTTTCCTCTTTTTCCTCTGAAAAGATAAGCTAGACTTTGTGGTCTCCTACTGGACATGTTTGTGGTTGGAGTCTGGTGTAATGGAGTAAAATAAAATAAATAATTATGCTGTGTACCTAGCCCACCATCTTCTGGTGCATCCCCAACCTAGCCCTCATGTGTAAAGGGACTACTAGCCTGTTTGCCCTCAGGTGTAATGAAGGTCATAAGTGGCCAGCTATTGTTCATTTAAGCTCTTAATCCATCTTCACAGCCAGAAAATGCTTGGACAGACGGATGAGAGCGAGAAGGCCTTATTTTAATCAGGTTTATTGAAAAGGCAGGAAAGAAGGGGGAGATCATCATTCTGGGTAGTGTACTATGCAAAATGGGTGCATTGCAAGATATTAGATTCCCAGCCTCTTAGTTTCTTCCTGCCTGGCCTCACTGATTCCTCCTAGTCCAAAACTTCAAAGGGCTGCAACAATGGATGTTGGAGAAGGAAGGAATTGTACCACAGAATAGGCAGCCAGGGTGTTGGGATTGATGTGAGGGTGCTGTGTTCACTATATTGCAATATTCATTTAGACATCCGCAAGTCTGGGGTGACTTCCTCTGGTCAATTCTATGGACAGCACAGAGTATGCAGGGGTAATTGCTGGTGTTTTGGTTACAGTTTTGAATCTTTATTTGTTTTTAGGGGATCGGTGTTTTAAGGTAAGGACTGATTCCCCACAAAATGTGTGTTCCAGGAGTTTGTAATTCATAGACAGGAGTGATATCAGCAGATGACTTCTTGGTCATCACATGCCTGATTGGATTCTTGTTACGTTTTGGGGATATATCCAGATTTCATGGTGTTGCACAGTTTTGTCAGCCGTTGGAGTTGTATCTGATGAACTATCAGTTTAGATTTTTAAATTTGATTTACAGGATGTGAGCATTGCTGGCTGTGTGAACATTTGTTAGTAAAAAGTCTCACAACACAGGTTAAGGTCCAATCAGTTTATTTGATAGTAATCCCACAAGCTTTCGGAATTGCTGTTCCTTCATCAGTTGTGTGGAGGTTCTGATCAGAGAAGGGCATATAAAGTCCAACGCCGGCATCTCTACATCATCATACATTTATTACCTACCATTCATTGCTCTAGAGAAAATGCTGGTGAGTTGCCTTCTTGAGCCATTGCAGTCCCTGTAGATACATTCACAACTCTGTTCAGGAGGGAGTTACAGGAGTTTGATGCAGCTCAGTGAAGGAATGACTGACATATTGTTGATGATAGATCCATTATTTAATGCTTTTGTCAATGTGTTCTTTGAACTCTCCTTCAGTTTAAAAACTATGGGATCAGGCTGAATTTTTGAGGTATAACATTGCTTCAAATTTGTGCCTCCAAGATATCATAACAGTGTCCAGCATATTTTGTTTAAAATGCATGAAATCCAGACATGTAATATTCTCAATGCAAATCTAGAGTTGTTTTGCTGAAGCAAGCCCTGGATCTCTTCTCCAGCAGTGCATGCATTTTTTTTTTGGAAGCACAGATTACTGCATCTCTTGGTGATTGTAGCAGGGAAGCCAATATACCGATAATAACATTTGGTGTTAGAGATTCAGATCACCACTATGTTGATGCCTTCTCTACCACAGTCCCAGTCAGTGTTGGCCCTGCTCCATTGGAGTATTTTGATTCAACAAAGTCACAGGGAATATTATGTCAATGTTGATGATCATTGGCCTGTGTTGGAGAAGCCTTGGAGAATTCTGCAGTGTAATTAGAAGCATACATAGAAAATAGGAGCAGGAGTAGGCCACTCAGCCCTTTGAGCCTGCTCCATTATTCAATATAATTATGGCTGATCATTAAGTTCAATACCCTGATCCTGCCTTCTCCCATATCCCTTGATCCATTTAGCCCCAAGAGCTACATCTAATTTCTTCTTGACATCATACAAAATTTTGACCTTGACTACTTTCTGTGATGATGAATTCCACACATTCCCCATTCTCTGGGTGAGGAAATTTCCTCTCATGTTAGTTTGCCCGTTATCTTCAAACTATGACCCTTAATTCTAGGGTTCCCCCACCATTTGGGAACATTCTTTCTGAATCTACCCTTTCTAATCAAGTTAGAAGTTTATATGCTTCTATGAGATTCCTTTACTCTTCTAATTTCCAATTAATATAGTCTTAACTGACTTAATCTTTTCTCATATGATAGTCCTGCCATTCCAGGAATCAGCCTGGTAAACTTTTGCTGCACTCCCTCCATATTAAGGACATTCTTTCTCAGATAAGTACATAATAGTCCAGGCGTGGCCTCACCAACTCTCTGTACAGCTGCAGTAAAACATCCCTGTTCCTATATTCAAATCCTTGTGTTTTAAAGGCCAATATAGGAAATTTGTCTTCTTTACTGCTGTACATGTGCCTCATGCACAAGGACACCAGCGTCAAACTGAATATCCACCTCTCTCAATTTATACCTGTTCAAATAATAATCTGCCTTCCTATTTTTTGTTACCAAAGTGGATGACTTCATATTTATCCACATTATATTGCATTTGCCATTTTCAGGCCATTCACTCAGCCAGTCCAAAACATGCTGAAGCTTTTCAGCATGCTCCTGCCAACTCACCCTCCCAGCCCATTTTGTATCATCTGCAATATTGGAGATAATATGTTCAATTCTCTCTTACAAATCATTAACATATAATATGAACAGTTGGGGTCCCAGCACAGATCCCTGCAGTACTCCACTAGTACTGTCTGCCAATTGAAAAATGACCCATTTATTCCAACTCTTTACTTCTTTGGCTGCTGATCAGCTTTCTATCCATCCCAAAACACTATCTGCAATCCCATGAAACTTTAATTTTACATAGTAATTAGCTTTGTGAGACCTTATTGAAAACCTTCTGAAAATCTAAGTAGACCATATCCACTGGTCAACTCACGATAGCTCAGTGGTTAGCGCTGCTGCTTCACAGCTCCAGGGATCTGGGTTCGATTCCTGGTTTGGGTCACTGTCAGTGTGGAGTTTGCCCATTCTCCTCGTGTCTGCATGGGTTTCCTCTGGGTACTCTGGTTTTCTCCTACAGTCCAATGATGTGCGGATTAGGTTGATTGGCTATACTAAGAAATTGCCCCATAGTATTCTGGGATATGTAGGTTAGAGGGATTAGTGGGTACAATATGTAGGGATATGGGGGAGGGACTGGGTGGGATTGTGTTTGGTGCAGACTTGATAGGCCGAACAGTCTCTTTCTGCACTGTAGGCTTCCAAGGTTCTTTGATTTTATAGTTACATCCTCAAAGAATTCCAGTAGATTTATCAAGTAAGATTTTCCTTTCATAAATCCATGCTGACTTTGTCTGATTATACCGTGGCTTTTCAAATACTATGCTTTGAAATTCTTAATAATGGACTTGAGCAACTTCCCTACTTTCTTGTTCTCTCTCTACCTCCTTTTTTGAATAGTGTGCTTACATTAGTTACCTTCCAATCTGCAGGAACTAGTCCAGAGAATTGCAAATTTCAAAGAATTTTCGAAAATGACCAATGAATCTACTATTTCTAGGGCCACTTCCTTAACTCCTCTGGGATGAAAATTATTAGGGCCAGCAGCTTTATCCCCTTCAATTCTATTAATTTCCCCAAAACCATTTCTCCACTAATACTGATGTCCTTCAGCTCCTCACTAAAACTGATATTTCTCAGGACTCAGTCAGAAGAAATAGTGAATCTTGGATTGTCGTTTCACTGAGAGAAGAGGATTGTTGTTTGAGTCAAAGACCAGTTCCAGATCTTCTGTGGTCATCAAGGCCATGATATCTTCACTGTCGTCTTCATTTACATTATAGCCCCACATACACAGTAGTGACCAGAGAAGCTATTGATTGCTGATCAATGTTTGGTCACAAGCTCAATTAAATTCCCACTGAACAGAATGAGGCTGTCATCTTCAACCATTCCAGGCAGTGCATTCCCGATTATAACAAAAGGAACAAAGACAGTTTCACTTCATGACAAATGACATAAGATAGGATGATGAAAGGAATGTTAGGAGATTCATTGCTTATTACGTGTCAAATTTTCAGAAATTCTTTCGGACTTAAAAGTTTTCGATCTTTAATTAAATCTACAATTAAGGAATCAATCTTTTTAAGACAAGGAAAGGACCTGTGGAGACATTTTCGAACAAATTTATTTTCAACTGAATGATTTCCAGAAAGTCTCCAAGCATCCAGCTTAAGGTCTGCAGCCTCAGATTCCCATGGGTATAGCAGTCAGATCAATTTTATCTTTTAATTGGACAAGAAGATCTGCTCAGCCTGTAAAGCAGAATCAGATGGGACACTTAATGGCTCAATAGGTTATGCCAGTGCATAGCTAAATCATACAGATTAGAAAGTCCCGAATTCAATCTTCAAACTAGGTTACGTTAACAGGGTTGCGGGTCAGCACACTACAATTGTAGGAATTGCTACGTCACACGAGGCCTAAATAGGCTTTTTTTTTATTCTCATCTCCCATGAGAGATGTTCAGTCATTCAAGGTAATCAAGTACGGATAACTTACAAAAGTGCCTTCAATACCTGAAAAAAAACATTTTCACATCATTATCCACACGTAATATTCGAACAAAAACTGAATCAGAGTTATTTTAACAAATGCAAATTTCTTGACGATATTGGTTGTCAAGGCCTGGTTCCCACATCAGTGGGGGTGTTTGAGTCCCTGGCGCTGTTAAGCTCAGATGGGATGGAATCTAAAACCACTCCAAATAACATATGATTACATAGAAACATAAAAGATAGAAGTGGGGGGGCGATCATTTAGCCCATAGGGCCTGCTCCACCATTCACTGCAATCGTAACTGATTGTGTAATTCAATAGCCTATTCCTGCTTTTTTCCCCGTTACCTTTGATCCCGAGCTCCCCAAATGTTATATCTAGCTGTCTCTTGAATACATTCAGTGTTTTAGCATCAACTACTTCCTGTGGTAATGAATTCCACTTTATTTGAATAAGTATCACCTTACCTCCATCCTAAATGGTCTACCTTGTGTCATTAAACTGTGAAGCCTGTTTCTGGACACCCTCACTATCGGGAACATCCTTCCTGCATCCACACTTCCTGCAACCTCTTGCAATGAAGACCAACATAGCATTTGCTTTCTTTACCACCTGCTGCACCTGCATCCACACCAATTCCTGTGGCACTCCACCAGTTACTGTCTGCCAATTTGAAAAGGATCATTAATTCCTACTTTTTGTTTCCTCTCTACATCCAGTTTTCTATCTATCTCAGTACACTCATTAGTTCTAATCTTGTTAGAATTTTATAAATCTCTGAGATTCTCCTTCATTCATCTGAACTCCAGTGAAAACAACCCTAAACTAGTCAATCTCTCCTCATACAGCAGTCCTGCCATCCCTGAAATAAGCCTTGCACTCCCTCAAGAAAAGAACATTCTTTTTCAGAAAAGGAGACCAAAATTGCATGCGATGTTTTCAGTGTGGCATCACCAAGGCCTTGTACAGTTGCAACAACACATTCCTGCTCCCGTACACGAAACCTCTTGCAATGAAGACCAACATAGCATTTGCTTTCTTTACCACCTGCTGCACCTGCACCTTCAGTGACTAATGTACAAGAACACCCAGATCGCATTGCACATTCTCGTTTCCCAATTTACAGCTTTTCAGGTAGTTATCTGCTTTGCTTTTGCTTCCAAAGTGAATAACCTCACATTTATCCAGATTATACTGCACCTGCCATTGATTTGCCCACTCATCCAACCTGTCCAGATCATATCGAAGGATTCTCATCACAGTTCATCTTTCCACTCAACTTGGTATCATCTGCAAACCTTGAGATGTTACATTTTTTTCCCTCATCCAAATCATTTATATTGTGAATAGCTTGGGTGCCAGCACCAACTCCTGTGGCACTCCACCAGTTACTGTCTGCCAATTTGAGAAGGATCATTAATTCCTACTTTTTGTTTCCTCTCTACATCCAGTTTTCTATCTATCTCAGTACACTCATTAGTTCTGGCACACCATCAAGTGAATCCATTTTATATCCCTGTAATTTCCAAATTACCACTAATGTCCAATATGTGTTTGGTATTCAAATCACTAAGTGGCTGCCCAGTGAGAGGTCACACTTGCCTGCACATTGGATAGTATGTTTAACTACCCATTGGGGGAGCAGGAAAATTGATTAGGAAGCCTGACATTTGGATACCGAACTGGGTAAATACCAACCATTCACAGTAATCAAACAGCGACAATGCCAGGTTATAATAGTGTACCAGAACTGCAGGAACGTATCATTATGCTCACAAAATTACAAGATACTTACTGAACTGAGAGACTCCATTCTGACTTCCACTTCTAGTCAAGTGGGTGCAACTGGACTAGGCTAAATATGCATATGCCTTAAGGCATGGTAGACACCAGTTGAAGGTGGATGTATAATCCAAGCCTCTACGATAGTTGATAGGACCAGCATGTACCTGTAAATAAGTAAAAGTGCTCCCATAATTTGGATCACTGTTAAGTCCTTTGGGTTCCATATATAATGCAGTTGTGTACAATATTTCCATTTACTTTCCGCCTTTGAATTTAGGAGTGCAATGCATCACCTTTCAGAGTTATTTCGTAGGCTCCATGTTACTTTGGTTGGAGTCCATCACACTCTGGTCCAACCTTTTCCATAATCCTATTATCCATTCAGGGTACCTTTGAGTTTTCAAGCTGTTGATCTTGCTCTAAGTTCTGAACTACCTGCCAATCTCTACCCTGCCTTCCCTCTTCCTTTACTCCAGCATGTCAGGTTTATGGCATATCTCACAACATTTCCTTGGCTTCTTCCCATTATTGCTGCTCCCTTTATGACATTCCCAAGTTCTGTGTTTGTTCTTATTACAACAGAAGCAGGTACTTTCCATCATGGCACCACCACAAACAGCCCCTTTTGAGATTCAACTTAAACCATGGCGATGGTTATCTTCTCTTTATCCCTGTTACATCCTGTATGCTCTGTCCACATCATCAGTGCACGTTAAATGTCGTCAGTAACCAAGTCAGTGGTTTAAGATTTTCTGATGGTCATCATTGAGGGTTTTCTTGAGGAACGAAGAATATTCTGCTATACCAGTCTGAGTTCAGCACTCCAGCATGACCATAATATGCTTTCCATTTCCTTTCTCAGAGTGTGACTCAGCTTTCTTTTGTTTGATTCCCATAACAAATGCCCAGTTAGTTTCTGGAGCCCATAGGACCTCACTAATTATATTTTTAAATCCTGTAAGATTATCCTTGTTGTCCGGGTAAACATCATTGTCAGCATCCCTTAAATACTCTCCATTCTTAATCTTACCAGTTATCTTATCCCATGTCGCTTGGTCGATTTTATCTTCCGCTAATGAGCATACATCTCTTGGAGTTAAAGCATGTGTGAACTTGTGCTCCTCTAACTTCCTCCAAAATTCAAAATTAGAAAGGGCAAAACATTTAACAGCATCTGCAGCTCCATTGTCATAAAAGCAAAGTGATAATATCCATTTTCTCCCCCTGCTTTGGGCATTTATTGATATGGTACCATGGAAACCAGTGTCGAAGGTCCGGCTAACTGCTTACAGCTTTTACAGGGGAGATGGACTTTCTCCACCTTCCCAGCCTTCTCAGTGGCTACAGTCTTGAGCTACTACACCATCTAGAAACCAGTCATGTAGCAGGGATCTAAAGGTTTTCCATGGTGACCATGGAGGCAGATGTCATGGGGTTAGGATATTGATGCTGTAAGGATTTAGTTTGTTGTAAGTTGAGGCTCAAAATTATGATGTTGGCTTTTCAGCTATATCACTGGTCTGAATCTCCCTCACTTCATACTGCGTGAAGGTGGGTCCATTGGGACCCACCCATGTTTCTTGCATCTTGCCAATTAGATTATTTCCAGAGGAGGTGAAAGAAACAGTTGCTTCTCACCCCCATTCTGTAACAAACCATGATTTGCCTTCTCAGCTTTTGCCTTCTTGGCACCCAATGGGATTATGATTTCTTTGACCATTTATTCCGTTTTGTGTGCTCCTCGGGGCTATACTCCCTTCATCTGGTCTACTCTGGGCTTAGATTTACTTTTTTAGCTGGCTAGGAATATAAACAAAAATGATATACAGACCAACTTTGGTCCTGCGCTCACAACTGGCCTGCCTGAATCCCATCATCGTTGCCATTCTGTTAGGGAACTTCCACAAGTTATCCAGCTATCTAATTCTTTGTTTGGCTTGAGACACCAGATGGCACTCAGAATTCTCATTTAAGATCTTTGTTCAAGCTATAACAAAGAAGCCTGTGTCCAAGAGATAGCTGACAGATTTCTTGAACAAAGACACACAATGACAGTTACACCTCAGGTTCACTTGCAAGTCATTCCCGTACAACAATTGAAATTGTCCACTTATTTGAAGGTAATCAATATCTAATCACAACGAATAATTCTGATCATTTGTTTCCTACGGTAGTATTTAACCAATAAAGCATCTCAAGCTTACCTGATTACAATATCCAATTATCAACAAGGCACGTACACATAGTTATGCTGTCAATAAACACAGGTCTATGGTCCCTGAATGCCTGGCATCCTGAGCAGTAACTTACAGCTACACTGTAGCCTATCAAAATGCATTTGCAAACCTTGGCTATTGTCTGGAGAGCAATGAAGTATGTCATTACAGCTCTTGGGTGGTCTAACAAAAAAAAACCCTGTCCATTGTTCTTGCAGCCCAAACAGTTCCCAGGAACTTTGGTACACTCAATGATTTTTTTATGCCTTCAGACAACAATGAACATAGATTTAAAATAAGTCAGAAAGAGCCAGAGGAGAGCTGAACAGAAATATCTTATGAAGCAAGTCTGGACTACATGATCTGAGAGGATAGTAGAAATTGTTTTATCCATAACTTTCATAAGAAAATTGGATAAATACTTGAAAGGGAAAAAAAACAGCAGAGACTTTTTGCAAGGAAACAATTGAATAGTTCTTCAAAAAAAGCCAGCAGGCAATGGGCTGAATGGCCTCATCTGTGCTATTCATTCAAAATGGACAAGAATACATAGTTGTGTGTTTTCTTGCTTACTGTGAAAGGAAAAGTCACTTTCCTTTTCAAAGGACACTATTTGGAAGCAGCTTTAGTCAGATTTAAACAGCAATCTGTGTGAACGAGATATACTGGATGGAAAATCCAAACAAAAATATTTGCACCAGCACAATACGGGGTGAAAATGGATTGCTTGTTATGTTGAAATGAACTGAGAACAAAGATAACAAGACCATCACAGTTAAATTTGTGCTCATCCCAAGCCAAGAAAATAATTTGAATCCAATAACTTTCCACTGACCTCTCAATTGGTTTTTGTATCAAGGTTGTTCAATTACATTACCAACACCCTGAGGTGAAGCTGGTGAATTGCTTCTAGGAAGTTAGCAATTTAATTGGTCATTAATGTCAAGGGATAGAAAGTTAGATTTAGGACTTTTATGCCTGTTTTGTCTATCATTTTGAATTATCTCTTGCACAGTATCCTGCCTTGAGCCATGTTGCTCAAATATTCTTGGATTTCTGTGTTTATACTGGCACGTATTCAGCAAGTTATCTTTTCCGTCACTATTGTCCTTTGTATTGTAATCCCTGTAGTGACTAATAACTTATAAAAAGAGATATGAATTTCCAAGTGATAGACTGAAAGAGTCGCACAAAATTTTGCATTTTATTATTTTTACTGTAACAAAAACTACAATCAATATTGACTGACCAACATGTAGCAGACAACTAATATACTACATTACAGAAAAAAAATGTTTGCAGCTAACTTCCTAACACAACCTCACGCCACGTGTATATATTGCATTGCACGCTCCATAGAGATGGCAGTCATGTGATTAAAATTTCAAGCTTCTCCTGGTTTTAACAGGAGCTCCATTCCCTGTTCCCTAGGGTGAATCTTCCAGTGACCTTCAAACTAAAGTTGCCTTCACTCAGTCCATAACCGAACAGACTTCCCATTACAAGGCACTTCTGCTGATTCTGCGGCGTGTAACTTTTCCAGGCTCAGCCTTCTGTTTAGCGGTTAATTCCAAATCTGTTCTTTCCTCCCACCTGGTATAGCAGCACTTGTTGTTCTTCTCCGTTCCCAAACCTTGCAGTATGACTGCCCCTGACAGTCTGTGAGTCTGGAAATAATAATTTTGAGTTTTGTAAGCATGGGTTGGTTGAGTATGGTGTGTAGTTTGTCTATCATGAACAAGTGATTTGATCAGCTAATCATTGGAATGTGTGGCCTTACATATCTGGCATCATATTAATATGGAAATTCACAATTTACCTCTGTTATGGTCCTTTGGAGACTCCCAAGCTATTGGTAAGACCCAATAACATTTTTTTTTAAGTAAACAAAGTATGACATTCAAAACACTTGCTAATAGAATAAAGCCACAAGACTGCATGGGTCTTAAACAAACAAAAAATAAACTTTACTATACAAAGTCAAAAAGACAAAATAATTTACAATATCTATCTTATATTCTAACATTCAGGATAAGTATGAGGTACATCTAAATTAATAGATAAACTACGGTTGTATACTTTATACTACTCAATAAATGACAGGTGTGACTAAAATAGATTCCATGGATCTCTCAATATCCCACCCAGATTTTAGCCACACTAAATCCATCAATCTCACTAAAATCTGTCTTTCTCATGAGGGTTTCCAAGTTTCGTCTTGAAGATCTTAACTTGTAATTCTCTCCAAAAGTCATTCCAACAATGGTCCATTTTGTAGGGTAACAAATTCACCTTCTAAATTCCTGAGTATACACCCAAACATCATTCCACAAGCACAATTTCAGCTCTTTGGTCAAGCTGTATAAAACACATTGTTCCAAAAGAGTATATTTGCTTAGTGACCCACAGCACAGAGTCACCAACCATTGGTTGTCTCTTTGGATCTTCAGGGCCACTCCTAAGACCTCTTCAGTAGCCAGATTTGGACAGCATCAACAGTTTTCCATCTCACATGACTGTAACCTCACTCTCCATGATTCCATTCCCCTGGATTCTTGAGTATTCACTTCAGCACCAAATTGCAGACATGAAATTAGATCCTTAGCTGTACAGAGCAAAATGCTACTGCCCCAAATTGATAGCTTTGTCCATACTGCCCCCTTTACTTAAAGTTTGCTTCCTACTCACAACCTGTTCCTTTGCTCCTTTCTTTTAACTGAATGTTATCTGTTTCTGTCCCTTGTCTTTGTCTCATATCTGAAGCTTGCTTTTTGGATCTCTCCCTATCCCCTTCCTATTCCCCTGTCTGGGATACTTGCTCACCACTGTGGTCTGAACCTGATCACTTGACCAGAAATGTTGTGCTTTCTTCTCTTGCATAAATGCACCAGGTCAGTCCTTGGCTCAAAGAACATAAAAGATGCTGTCTGCTCTTGTGTATGTGCAAGTCTGAAGACTGTCAGGACTTGGAGTTGCCAAACTCCAAATTCAAGAAGTTTCATAGCACATTGTTCAACTATGTGTAAGCAGAACATCTTTTTGGACAGACAGCAGCATTTTGTTAGTGGGAAAAGCCACTCATTTAGCTATTGCACAGATGCAGCATGAGACAACTTGCTTAACCTACTGTTCAACTTCTGAGAAACTGCCTTTTCAGGTAATTTCAGGTAGACCGGCCACTTCTCACATCCAAATTGCCTTTGGCCCATTTCTGAGTTGTGCTGTACACAGTGAGCAATGATCTGATCAGCATGTTTTTGATGGAATGAATCCGAACATCCTACTTTCTGATAAATAAACAATGTACAATCTTTGAATCTGCAACTGTGTGTAAGCATTTCCTTATGCACTAATATGTCTTATTTCATGTTCAAAAACACATTCTAGCCTGCTACCATTCCTCGACACGCTGGTTGAAAAATCCACTCATGATTGTTAATCATCATTGCTGTCTGCCACAAGTCTATCTTCACAAGTCAATACACACTCAGGAGTTTTACAGCTCTATGTGCTAGAAAATTGACATTATCAGCAACTCTTGTAAATTGGGTCCTAGCCATTTTTTATTTATTTTTTTTCCAATTCAATCCAATCAAATCAAACTCAATTCAGAGTCCCAACAAGTTGAGACATTCCTGATCCAAGGTGACAAGACAGGGCTCTCACCTCCTGTCTTGGGCTTGATCTACATGATCCAAGCTGATTGGAGTAGGTATAGCTCTTCCTTCAAGGCTTGATCTCATTTGCATCGTAGCCAAAAGGCCAAGATGCAGCTTTAAAAAATTACTTCAAATGAAGCTGAAGTGTATCCTAATGACTTCAACCAAGCACAGCATGTCGATACTACACTTGATCTTAGCCAAAAGGTTGTTCACCTTGCCACTCACATGGAAAGAGAGCAGACCAGAGCTATCTTGCAGGAGAATGGCTATCCTAGTCAGACCAATATCATGCAATGTTACAAATGGGCCAAAGGGCCATCATTTTCAGATTTGAAAGTGCCCAATAGATCTTTCATCGAGCTGAAATGTGAACTTTATTTCTCACTCCATACATGCTGCCTGAACTGTTGAGTTTTTCCAGCATTTTCTGTTTTTATTTCCTCTGCTGTCTCCCTTTGAGAGATATTCCACTGATTCTCTAAGCATGACCAAATTTGGGAATATGAACAAAAGGAAGAAAATCTCAATATTAGTTCTCACTATACTTTACAGAGCCCCCCTCCACAGACTCCCTCAACCCCTACCCATTTTCTCCTCACTCAATGTGCATATGACAGTGTTGAATAGGGAATTTTAATATTACATCCAGGGACTGTGCTGCAGAGAATTACAGGTAGATTATGACTCAGAAAGCTGCATTGCAGAGATATCAGGCATCCTAGTCCCAATACAAAAAAAACCCTGCCATACTGAAGCAGTCTAACATTGCTATTCCACACACTCTGTGCTGTGGGCTCTCAGAATGAGATTCCCAAATTAATACTGCATTCATATGTGGACTTATGCCCACGAGCAAACAGATTGAAGTTGCCAGAATTAATTTCATTTGTGCTCTTCGCTGAGGGCAAACCTTTACGCTGAAATGAATCCATGCCTCTGTCTCAGATCTAAAAGGACAGTACTTCAGAACTTGAATGCGCCAACCAGTCTCAAGTAAGCACAGCAATTAAATACAGTGCCACCTTTGCATTTCATCGAGCACTGGCAGGTCTTAACAATCTGACGGAGTAAAGTGAGCTGTTGCATTAAGCAGGCAGTTGTTTAATCCAGATGAGAAATACAAACCTTGTAGCAATTATAATGAGCGATCTTGGAAGTATGTATGTTGGTGATAACATTCTGTACAATAAAGGTGGTTTCTTTCCTCTATGGTGATAAACTTCAACATAATACACAGACTGTGCCTGAATCTGAGGATGCACCAATAACTTATTGCTTTCTCTCTCCACATATCAATTGTACTCCTGCTATTCCTCTCTCCCAAGCTCGGTTAAGCCTTCACACATTTATCCCCAATCTAGACACTCCCACTCAAAAGGCTCTAGTTGCTGGAACAATTGGCACAAGACTGAGAGCAACAGATTTTTATTCGGTTAAGATTACCGCAGGTATGGATTGAAGATGGGTAAGTGGAGTTGGAGGTAAGATCAGCCATGATTTAATTGATTTGTGGAGCCAAAGGAATAAAATGAACTACTTTTTTTCCTATGATGCTTTGGCATTCATCAAGAACTTTCTGGCTTTGTTCAGAACAAATGGTATTTATTGAAAACGAGGCTTGATTTTTGGAATTGCACTCAAGGCTGCCCTGAAGCAGGGTTCCAGTTCTTACATACTTACAACATGGCTTCTAGATGTTTCTGTATGAGAGAGGGCTCCAATCTCTGGTATGATCATTCACTCTGTTTCCATTCGTCCCTCAGTCAGGATAGTTACTTCTGCTGTACTCTCTTAAACAGACAGACACCACGTACACAACATTTCCAATGCTTCCAGCTGAAAGAAAACCAGGAGATAGCAAACAACGATTAGGATTCTGGACCAGAAACCCAAGTTAGGTACCCATAACAATTTTTCTACATCGACATAAAAATGTGAGGAAAGGATCCTTTCCTCACATTTTTATGTCAATGCAGTATGATTCCATAGACAAATTTAGGATCCTTTATTGTGAAACAAACTTATTTTAATAACACAGTTTAAATATAATTCTAACAATGAAGCAATTTAATTATTAGAATTGGACAATATTTAAAAATGAAAAGGACACTATTTTAATTTCTAACATCACTGTTTCAATTCCAAATAAGCAACATTCTTCTTATGGACTTAAATGCCACATTGAATGCAGCTAGTGAGCATAAATATATTTGCTATAATGAATGTACACAACCTTGAGGCTTTCAAAGAGAAAATTAAGGTCCAAAAGCCTACAAAATCCTTCTAACATCCACCAGCCTTCAGGTACAAAACCAAACTGCTTTCTGCGAAAAGTCTTTTTTCCCTTTCTGCAGACCCCAGGACTGCACATAAACCACATCATTACATAACCCTGTCAATTATTCTAATAAGGAATTCCAGGAGAACTTAAGTAAACAAATGTCCATTAACTCTACATTAACTCTACTTAACATAACCACTCGCAAGACTAAAATGAATAATTATCCTGCTCTCCAGCATTTGAGTTGCATCCCCTCCAGACATATTGACTGCCTGTTGCAAAAAGATGAATGTTTAAATAGTCCCCTTAAATACACATATATAGAATATAAAACATATAAAATCCTTCAGTGTATATAGTCACATCAATTGCACTACCATCATCACAAAACTGAATGTCACTCTCTGCAGACTAACAAAATTAGCAAACAAATTCCCAATGTCCAAATTTCAGCAGGAGTTTCATTAGAAGGCACAGGACTGGAAAAACCCTTAATCTGAATCAGTCCAGTGTTTTGGAAAAATATCCAGGCACAGCCTTTATGACAGACATTCCTATTGTGAGCACACTCTGAAACTAAGCACTGTTCTTTTCAAAAATATACAAAGTGGCATTGTCGCAAAGGAGAAAGGAGAAATCCTCAGTGGAGGAAAGCTTAAAAATGATCTCAGCTATTCCTTGCCTGAGGATATGAGCAGTCCAATGAGTGACACATTGACAGCTTTTAGCCCTCTGCCCTGTGATCTTCATGCATCCTGTAAGAATGCGGGGCAAACTACCAACTGTATCTGCAGCAAAGTTGAGTCACTGAGAGAAAAAAAAAATCACCTGCAATTCTGGGAAATAGAGGAGCAGATTTGTAAAGAAATTTCTGAGAAGTGTAAGTGCTGCAATAATTAGAGGTTTTAAGGACTGCAAAATTGAATGAGGCTGTGATGTGTTGAAGGCAGCAAAGGGGAAACATTTTTATTTATGTAATGGTAAATTTTCTTGGTTAGTTTCAGCAAAAAAATATTGCCTGGGGAATGAACTTGGTCATATAAAGAACGTTACATCAGGGAGCATCTTGCAAATATTGGTCACAGTTTCAAGATTTAGATCAGTAATGGAGAAGGTCAAGAATCAATCTAAAATGTAGTCAATTGGTAGAACAGGACTTAAGTATTGGTGAAAGGAGAGAGAGAGAGTGAGGCTGACACTGCGCAACTCTCCCTCACTTTAAACCAAATCAAGTGTTAGTCTCGACACCATCATCATCACCATCATCATCATTGTCCTGTTCAACCTTTGAAGTTCTATGGCAATGAGCAAGCATGAAACAGCAGGTGTGGATACCCTTGGAGCTGTAATCACAAACCTGTACACAGGCGGCTCAGGTCTAATGGCCATTTTCCACTGACCGAAGCAACATGAAACTTAGCATCTACCTGGGTGACAGAGCAGTTCTCTTCAGGAAGCTACCACTTATCTCCGTAGAATGAGGAAGGAGTTAGAAAAGGTGCCCTAAATATTGCCTGCTTCACTATACCCGAGCTAGTTTACCATAGCTGGCAGGAATCCCATCTTGTGGTTGAACAAACAAGATAAAACACAAGGTGATACCATCCACCATTGGCATTTGGAACATGCGTACGCTTTTGGACAACCCTACAGCAGACAGACGAGAGAGAAGAACAGCCTCAGTTGCTAGATAACTTACAAAATACAACATTGATATTGCAGCCCTGAGTGAAACTTGTCATGAGGTGGAGATGCCAGCATTGGACTGAGGCAAACACAGTAAGAAGTCTCACAACACCAGGTTAAAGTCCAACAAGTTTATTTGATAGTAAACCCACACGCTTTCGGGGTTTGCCCTTTCATCAGGTGAATGGAGAGTTCACTCCACTTCTAACTGTGAAACTCGTCCTGCCAACATAGGTCATTTGACTGAAGGTGGATACACTTTTTTCCGGAGCGGTCACAGCAGCGATGAGTATCGTGATGCTAGAGTTGGATTCGCTGTCAGGAATCACCTTGTTCAGGATCTTGCTAGCCTACCTAATGGTGTGAATGACCGGCTTATGACATTACGGCTTCTGCTACAGAACAGGAGTCAAGCCACCGTGATCAATGCCTATGCCCCCACAATGAAACAACACAGACGAGATGAAAGACAAGTTCTACAAAGAACTAGATGCCTTGTCGGTGAGCATAGCGACAAGCTGATCCTGCTTGGTGATTTCAATGCAAGGGTAGGGTGTGACTCTGCAATCTGGCAGGGAGTCATTGGGCTGCAGGGAGTGGGCAAGTGTAACAGTAACAGCCTATTCTTAATGAAGACCTGTGCAGCACACGATCTCCTCATCATCAACATAACCTTCCGTCTGTCTACCCATAACAAAACCTCTCGAATGCGCCTCCAGTCTAAGCATTGGCATCTTATCGACTATGTCATTGTCAGGAGAAAAGACAGGCAGGACGTCAGAATAACCAAGGCCATGTATAGTGCTGACTGTTGGATAGATCATTGCTCATTGTCTCCAAAACAAGGCTCTGCATCAGACCCAAGAGTCAGCCTCAAGTAAGAAAGATTATGAAAAGAATCAATGCGGCCAAGCTAAAGAACCCAGCATAGCTTCAGCACTGGCTGAAGACTTAGAAATCAAGCTTGCTGATCTATACCGCACAAGGAGCAGTGAGGACAACTGGGAATGCTAGAGGGATGCTGTCCATACATTTGTACTCAAGATGCTGGGGCCCTCTACCCGCAAGCAGCATAACTTGTTCGATGAGAATGATGAGGAGGTGCAGTCTCTACCTGTTGAAAAGCACCGAGTTCATTATGCCTGTCAGAACGACCCATCTTCAGCTGCCAAGAAAAATGCTTTTGCCAGTGCTCGCAGGACAGTCCAGGGTAAACTGCGTAAAATGCAGGATACCTGGCTAAATGCCAAGGCAGACGAAATACAGGGATATGCTGACAGAAATGACTTGAAATAGTTCTGTGAAGCCCTCAACACTTTGTACGGATCTCAATCTCTCAGGGATCACCCCCCCCCCCGCCTCTTAAGTACAGATGGGGGCTCAAATCCTGCAGAGATGGGCTGAACACTTTGAAGCTGTCCTCAACCAACAGTCATCTTTTAACAATCTGGCAATGGACAGGATTCCCCAGGTTGATATTAATAGCACCATGGATGACCCACTGGTAGTAGCTGAAGCCACAAAAGCTGTCAGCCAGCTGTCCAATGGCAAAGCCCCGGGGCAGATACCAAACCGGCAGAGGAGGGTAAACGTTTGTTCTTGTGACATGTGAAACAGTCCATTGTATACTGAGATGCATAGGTTGGAGGGATTAGCAGGTAAAATATGTGGGGGTAGGGCCTGAGTGGGATAGTGGTTGGTGCAGACTCAATGGGCCAAATGGCCTCTTTTTGCACTGTAGGATTCTATGATTCTATTCTATCTTATGATTCTAGATCTACAAAGCTGCTGGTCCTGTACTTATTGAGAAGTTCACTGAGTTGTTCCAGTCCTTTTGAAAGTTATAGTTTTTGACCTTTGATTATGATTATGGGTTCTGTGTACAGTGCATGAGGTGCTGGTTGGTGCGTTATTTTGGTCTTTTTATTGTTGATGATGAGCCTAAAGTTGTCACAAACAGTGGGAAATATGTCCATACTGACTTGCATGTCTGGCTCTGAGCCAATATACGGGGCACAATCATTGGCAAAGAGGAAGTCTCTCAGAACAGTCTCCTTCACTTTAGTAAGGATTCTAGATCTACATCTAGATATATTCCTCAGAAAATTAAAGATGGATCAGTTCATTTATCTTGGCAGCACCCTGTCCCAAGCAGTGACTATTGATTACAAAGTTAACTGCAGAATAGCAGAGGCAAGTTCTGCTTTCAATAAATTGTGCTCCACTGTATGGGAATGTTAGGGAATCAGCCCAGCAACAAAACTGAAGGTCTTCTATTGTACACCTCTACAAGAGGAAGGGCAATCGGCAAGTATGCAACAACCACTGAGGAATCTCGTGCGCTCCATCACAGGAGAAACTTTGCAAGAGTCCTGCTAAATCGTATGATCATTCATCTGGACTTGGACCTGCTTCTAGAGTCAGAGTGTGGCTTCTACAAAGGTCGTGGGACTATTGACATGATTTTTGCTGTGCGCCAACTTCAGGAGAAGTGTCAGGAGCAGAATCGTGAGCTTTACACAACCTTTGTTGACCTCGCAAAAACCTTCAACACTGTAAGCCGACAAGGCCTATGGAGGCTGTCCCCCAAAATCATTCAGGTGATACACCAGTTCCATGGTGGCATGATGGCCAGAGTACTGGATGGCGGAGAATCTCTGAGGCATTCCCAATCACCAATGGTGTCAAACAAGGCTGTGTTCTCGCACCCACACTGTTCAGCATGATGTTTACTGCCATGCTGAATGATGCCTTCCAGGACGGTGTTGCTGGAATCAGCTTCAAGTACAGAGTGGATGGGAAGCTCTTCAACCTGAGGAGACTTCAAGCTTTTACCAAAGTGAAGAAGACTGTTCTGAGAGATTTCCTCTTTGCCAATGACTGAGCTTTCTATAGTGGCTCAGAGCCAGAGATGCAAGTCAGTATGGACAAATTTTCATGGTTTGTGACAACTTTGGACTCACCATCAACATTAAAAAGACTGAAGCCATGCACCAGCCTGGTCCTCATGCACCGTACACAGAATCTATAATTACAATCAAAGGGCGGAAACTACAGGCAGTGGACCAGTTGATTTATCTTGGCAGAAACCTCTCCCATTGAAACAGAAGTTAACTGTAGAATAGCAAAGGCAAGTTCTGCTTTCGGTAAACCACACTCCACTGTCTGGGAATGTCAAGGAATCAGCCCAGCAACAAAATTGAAAGTCTGCAGCGCCGTGGTGCTCACTACCCTCCTATATGCCTGTGAAACTGTGTATCGAAGGCATGCAAGACAGCTCAATCATTTCCTTGAATCTTCGCAGAATATTATGTATCAGATGGCAAGACAAAGTACCAGACACTGAAGTTCTCTCTATGGCAAGTCTACCATAAGGTCACACACTGCTGATGAGAGCGCAGACCCGCTGGGCAGGTCTGTATGTCAGATGAGCGCATACCCGAAGCAGTCCTTTTTGGGGAAGTCTCTGCTGGAAGATGCTCACACGGATGGCAGAAGAAACGTTTCAAAGACACACGTAAGGCCTCTCTGAAGTAGCTCGACACAGACATGACCACCTGGGAAATGCTAGCACAAAACTGCCCTACTAGGCACTGCCTCATCCACAAAGGCTGTCAAGCTTACGAAGCAAAATGTATTGCCGAAGCACAACTTAAGCGCAAGCTGCACAAGTCCAGAGCCACCAGCGCAACAACTACAGTGTCTAAAAAAGTCTGTCCAATATGTGCCAGGATATTCTGTGCCCAGATTGGCCTGATCAGTCATCTTCGGACACACCGCATCCAGCCTCAAAATGACGAATGGTGTCAAGGTCCTCATCGATGACAATGGACAAACAACATTGCTGAAAAAGAGATGTCAAACCTTTCTATCTTTTTATCATCAGGACACTTTGCAAGATTACCAATTATAAGGAAAAATAATAATTTATACTGTAATAGAAAAGAGTGCAGATTGGTTGATCGGTGTACTCTGATTGGTAGAGTTATTGCCATGGAGAAAGCATCAGTTAATGGTAACTGAAAGATAACTGCCAAGCGTTGTTTGAAGTTTAAACTGGACTGCTTGACCCTGATTGGTCAAGGCATTACCCTGAGGAATGAATCAGCAAATGGCTGTCACTAATTTTGTTTAGCTGAAGTAGAAATAAGGTGTTCTTGTCTCCTTTCTGTCTGCAAAGAACAGGGTCCTGTGTATTAATATATGTAGCTTCCAATCCATGTTATCAATAGAAATCTTAAATTGGTTGTCAGCATGATTTTTAGCACACTAAGCATTACTTACTAAGTGTTTCCAATCGCAAAGTCACATCTAATGTTGAACACATGGACACTTGTACTTTATAAGTTTGGGCTGTTTGGAAATGATCTGTATTTTCCCATTGTGAAGAGTGGCTGAGTCTATTGTTTGAAAAGCTCCATTGATCTTTGGGACAACGGCATACATATATAGCATCATACTGGCACTGGAATTTGGATTGTGGTTGAATGGCCTACAGAGGTTTAACTTCTAATATGAACAAAAGAACAAAGAACAATACAGCACAGGAAAGAGGCCCTTTGGCCCTCCAAACCTGCACTGCTCATTGATCCAACTAGACCATTTGTTTGTATCCCTCCATTCCCAGTTTGCTCATGTGACTATCCAACTAAGTCTTAAATGATCGCAGCTTGTCCGCCTCCATCACCTTACTTGGCAGTGCATTCCAGGCCCTCACCACCCTCTGCATAAAAAATGTCCCTCTTATATCTGAGTTAAACTTTGCCCCTCTTACCTTGAGCCTGTGATCCTACGTGATCGTCACCTCCAACCTGGGAAAGAGCTTCCCACTGTTCACCTATCTATACGCTTCATAATTTTATGCACCTCTATGTATTCTCCATCTTTCCAGGGAGAACAACCCCAGTTTATCCAATCTCTCCTCATAGCTAAGACATAGCTAAGATGCTGAAAGATCTTCAATCAAGCAAACCTAAGTTTTGGTTAAAGTTGTTTTTCACTATGCTGGGATTTCTTGTGGCAAGTTGGTCTGGAACTTATCAAAGGACTCAAGATGTCAGATATATCAGCTTGCCTAAGACATTTGGAGCCAGTGTTTGTTATCTGGGCATTTGAATGCGAACAATATTCTTAAGAGCTGATAGCATGGGGTCTAAAAACAATTGGGGTTTACCCAAACAATTGGGTAAAAACCATTTATTGCATGGTTACCAAGGAAATTTTGGTGTTTAACTCTGCTAACACAAAGAGTTTTTTCAGAAAGGCAGTTTGCATAACCCGGGGACCAAGCTCATTAGCAGAAAAAATGGACAGGATTTTATGAGCTTGCTCGGGCAAGGCTTATAAAATCCAACCCAAAGCCAACAGAGAATTCTGTTCTCCAAGCTCTGCCTGCTCCTATTCCAGGGCACCAAAGTGGTAAAATTCCAGCCAACATCTAGAAGAAGAGAATAAATGACTGATTTCACGTGGCAACAAAATTCTGACCAGATTTTATTTGCAAGTGGGAATCACATTAATAGATAATGAGTATTCAGTTTATGTAATGCAAGTATTTAATTTTTTTAAGTAGCTACAGAATAAAAGAAATTATGTTTAAGTATTTAAAGTTGACTCTGTCCATTCGCTACAGAGGCTAAACTACACAGGTTTGAACAACAATACAACACATCATTCATTTGTGTGATAGGCAGAACATCCTTTGACCTTGATGGCAGCACCCTGTTAGTGGTGAATACCACTCGTGTTGCTATTGCATGGTAGCAGTGTGAAACATAGCTTCACCTGCTGCTCAACTCATTGAGATACCTTATCTGACTGGGCAATTTTCAGGGCCAAAAGTGGTCGTCTTTGGCCCGTTTATAGTTTATATGATATGTGGAGCAAAATTATATGATCAGGGTAGCTATTATCCTGCAGGATATTTCAGCTCAAGCGTTAATGGTGAGCAAATGGTTTGGACCTTGTTCACAAAGTTGCCAATGGGACTAATCTTACAGTGAGTGAAACTGTAAGAATCCCAACGTGTATATTGACCCAAGCGAAGATAAGCTGGTGGCAATAAATGTTGGGAGATTTCTTAACTAGTATATCAAGAAAAGGGAGTTCACTTGGCTGTTCATTTCAAAAGTGAATCTGAGCACAGGATAGAGGCCACTAAGACATGTAAGGACATGTAAGACAAGGGCATTGCTTTTTATTTTGGTCGGCACAACATCGAAGGCCGAAGGGCCTGTTCTGTGCTGTAATGTTCTATGTTCTATGTTCTATGTTCTATGAGATCAGTACTTGCAGCAGCTGTGGATTTGGAGAGAACAAAAGTATCAACCACATATTCAAAATATGCAAGGTGTCAACACAGACATGCTTCTCAATAAAGATGTTTGCAAGACCTGGGCCTGGGGAGGATCCCTTACCAAATCCACGTGTTTGGGCATACATGGGGTAGGATTTTTCGCACTCCCATTCCCCTCCCCCACCTCTCCCCCAAATGGCATTGGTCAAGATAGCTCAAGCAGCCCACCATTGGCCAGTAACAGGATCTTCTTATCCCACTATTGTCACCAGGGTTTTGTTTTCTATGCACCTCCTGCTGCCGAGAAACTCACAGCGGAGATTCATCGTCAGTAGGACCAGGAGGTCCTGTCAGTGAGAATGGCCAGATAATTCTGGCCGTGGGATCATTAAAACTGCCCTTATATGCTTTTTTCCCTTGTAATTGTATTCTTGTAATGTGTCCTGATAGATGCAACGTCTCTTTTTTCAGTCCAACTGGAGGAGAGCCAATTTAATCAAATTTAGATAGAATCTGACCCAAGTAAATTTAAGTCAAAGATTAGCTTTAATGGAACAATGTGTGGTCTTTAAAAAGATTAGATGGATTGAATATGGACTGAGTGCTTTCATGTAAAGGGATAGCCAAAATCAGTGTTCCCTGGTTGACGAAGGATTTAGAGAACAGCAGGGGCGTGGCACATAAAAAAGATGCCACAATGTATATCAAATAATTTAAAATTCATTATACATTTTTATTTTGTATTTAAAAACATGTGTATTATTTAGTTAATTTACATTTTAAACGTAAAATGAAAACAAAACAAAACAATGTGAAAAAGAGATGAAGAAGCTACAACAGCCTCTTTTGTCCAGACTTCATTCTGGCAAAGTTATCTATTACTTTATTATAATCTACCTCAGTAGCCAACTGTCTTTCAATGGAGACCAAAACTAACCCAATCTATCCTCGTCCATTGTAGAAAGAAGGTAGGATTTTATGTGTTTGAGCTGGCAAAAGGATCATTCTGCAACTGGTTATTGGTAAGATCAGAAAAATCTGGCACAATGTGGACAGGTTGGGATAAATGGAATAAATGTCATTGGCAATCATGAATTTTAGTACATTGTTGATGGTCAGTTTCTCGACACTTGAATTTGCCTTACTGCTAATACTCATTATCTCTTTATACATGTTTTTGAGTGAAAGAAATTCTTGTACGATTTCACTCTGACTGTTGATCACGTCTGAGTACGCGTCAGCTAAAAATTCTAATTTGTTCACATTACCTGTGTTGTCAGAATGCTTTGGATCTAAATGACTAAATTTGTAAGCCACATTTTTAAAGTGCTCAAATCTTTTACTTGTGCTATTTATAACAGAATCTAACAACTCTAAGTAGGATTCAAATATGAATTTCTTTCATGTATCAAATATTCCTTCATCCTTTGCAATTTCTTCATACAATCTTTTTCTTTTACATTCTCTGTGCTGTTTGTATTCTATATTAATGTCACATTTTCGAGCCAACTCGGTTGCTTCATCCTCAATCTGTTTGAATTGAGATTCATACTCATTTTGCATATTTTTCATATCTTTTTCAAAAAGCTGAATCAAATGAGAAGCTGTTACCAGATCTAGACTATTTTCCTGTAAATATATGGATAAATTGAAAATCTTGTCTAGCGCTTTACTCGAGAATACAAGAAAAACTAACAATTCGTAAGTACTGAGCGTTTCCAGTATACCCTTTGCCTCAGCGAGCTGAAATCCCAGCATCTATATCACATCCTGCGATTGCAGTACACGAATCAAGGACTTCAGATCTCGGGAAGAGGTCTGAGGGGCCCGTGAGGAACACCCCTTTGAAAAGATGCCATTTTTGAAGAATGTGTGTTTGAAGAAGGGGAGTGGTTGCTGCCCCTGCTCCCCCTCTAGCTACACCACTAGAGAGCAGAATGAAACAGAAGAAAGGGAACAAAGTGATAATCCAGGCAGCCAGAATAAAAGGAATGCAAAAGTCCCTTACTGTCACATTTACAGTGATAGGATTATCAGAGAAGTAGCAGAGCCTATTGAGGAGACAGAATGCATGGCCAAGGTAAAAAAAAAATATGCCAAGGAAACAGACTATAAAAAGTCACAGTAAACAGGAAGGTTTTGAGGATACTATGAGAGACAAAAGTACATGAAGAGGAGATACAAGAAAAGGTTAATAGTAAAGTGGTGAAGTCATTGACTCCAGATTGGGTGTATCATTGGTTACAGAGAGAAATAAGGCTAGTAATTGTATGGGTGCTGGTCACAATTTCCGACCTCCTTTTTGTAAAATATAGTGCCAAAGGATTGGAGGATTGAAAGTGTTAACCTTTGTTAAGCAATGAGGATAATGATAAATCTGGTAATTATAAGCCAGGCAATTTAATATTAGTGATGAGGAAGTTTGGTGAAATGGTAACCCAGGAGAAAATGATCAGCTACTTGGATGAAGCTTTGTTTTATGTTCATGGGATATGAAAAGGATATTTCAAGGACAACAATTAGGAAGTTACATATTCTTTTCATGATGTTGATCTTCTGCCTCATTGAAGTTATCACCTGGAACTACAAACTTAACTTCATGGATCTTAGTGCCATCATCTCCTACATATCTCAAAAATTATTTCCATACTCAGAGAAAATGGACATTGAACTCTAAGAAAAAAAAACTCAATACACTCAATGTTTATTGTTTACGATGGTTTAAGCCTTCCGTTCCCCAAGGTGGAAAGGTATTGAATGGAATCTTCCATTCTAGAGACTAAGTCCATTGGCAAGAGGGAATGTTGGAGGGACTTCAGCTTGAAAGCATGTCAATTGAGCATGTGAGATCTAGTGCTGTAGAGCTCATTGATTATGTATCCCTGGGAGCTTGAGGGCAGGGTGGGCAGAAAGTACTCCGTCCCCCATTACCTCATCGATCCCAGTGTCAGGGCACCATATTTAAGTGGCATCCAGAAAATGGTTCATTTTTCTGCTTTGCTCCTTGACTTCTTTCCATTGTTCCTTGGTCTCACCCCTCCCCTATGACCAGCTTGACACAGCTTGTGCTACAAGACAGCTGACATTTAAGTTATGGTGTGAAAGCAGCATCTACTGACCTCTAGTTCCAGTAAGATGTCTATCTCGTCATGTGCATAGCAATCACATAGTCATGAAAGTGAACATTCTAAATTCCTGCTAAGAGGGTGTTAAATTGAAAGACGAACAAGATTCCCATATGTTAACATTTTAATGAACATTTGTGATATGTTCTCAACATAGCTCTGTGGGACACTCAATCTACCTTACGTTTTGGTGGAAGTTAAGATTCCTAACTCATTTCTTGTGGTTGCGAAACTGGCTATTTTCCCTCCCAGCAAATCCTACTTCCTTGCCTAACACAATTTTTGCTGCTGACTGGAATAGAAGCCAATTCTTTGTCTGTTAGGATAACACACATTAACTCTTATTAGATTATACATATTTTTATTTTTAATTAACTTTGTCTCACTGGTTTTAAAAAATATTTTTCAACACTTCAGTCCTCATAAGTATATTTAAGGTACCCATGATGTAATCTGGATGTGTTGAGGAATAACTGCTCAAAATCCTGGCTTTATTTTCCTTGTCTTATGCAAGGTTCCCTGACTTTCTCAAATCTTCATCTTTACCCTCAGCCTACCTTGCTGTCTCTGTACCCATATTAAAGCCTGTTACATCTCTAACCGTTCCCAATTTGAATACTTATTCTCTAGATTTCACAAGTCACCTTCAGAGCAGTTCTCCCCTTTGGTGCAGGATCCTGGGTAAATGTAAGTATACAAGAGAAAAAGAGACAACCTTTAATCAATGAAAATTATTCCAGCCACAGACCAGGCATTATCTATTACATATAATAAAAGCAAAATTCTGCAGATGCTGTAATCTGAAACAAAAACAGAAAATGCTGGAAAATCTCAGCAGCTCTGACAGCATCTGTGGGGAGGGAATAGAGCCAATATTTTGAGCCTAGATAACCCTTCATCAGACTTTGTCATCCACTTCATCATAGAATCTGACAAATCAATTTGTCAGATTACATGGGCAGCACGGTAGCACAGCAGTCAGTGCTCCACAGCTCCAGGGACTTGGATTTGATTCCAGGCTTGGGATACTGTCTGTATGGACTTTACACATTCTCCTCGTTTCTGTGTGCGTTTCCTCCATGTGCTCCAATTTCCTTCCTCAGTCCAAAGATATGCGGGTTAGATTGTTTGGCCATGTTAAAATTGCCCCTTAGTTGCCTGAGATGCATAGGTTAGAAGGATTAGCAAGTAAATATATAGGGATTTGGAGTTGGGCCGACGTGGGATTGTGGTTGGCGCAGACTCAATGGGCCAAATGGCCTCTTGCTGCACTGTAGGATTTCTAACTTAATCCCCTCATAAGAGCAGGATTAGGCCACTCAGTCCATTCAATCATGTATGAAATTTATCTCATCCTCATTCTCCAGCCTTTTCCCCATTAATTCAAGAACTTATCTATCTCTCTCTTAAGGCATTCAATGACCTGGCCTCCACAGCTTTCTGTGGCAAAGAGTTCCATGGATTCATCATTCTCTGACTGAAGAAATTCCTCCTCATCTTGTTTTAAAATATTGTCCCTTTAACCTCAGGTTGTGCCCTCTGGTTCTAGATTTTCCTATTAGTGGAAACATCCTCTCCATGTCCTCTCTATCTAGGCCTGGCAGTATTCTGTAAGTTTCAATAAGATCCCCCCATCATCCTTCTAAACACCAATGAGTCCAGACCCAGAGTCTTCGACCGTTCCTCATACAACAAACTCTTTGATCAAAAGATCATTCTTGTGAACCTCCACTAGACCCTTTCCAAGGCCAACACATCCTTCCTTAGATACAGAGCCCAAAACTGCTCAGTGATGAAAAGTTCTGCATCATTTCCCTTGGTGACCCCTTCCTTCCACAGTAAGTGTAACACCCCAGCATAATTTAAAGCTAGCCTGTGTTGCTTAGTTGGCTTGCACCTCTTCAATGGGAGGTACACTGTGGCTGCAGTCAATGTTGCCAGTTGTACAAGAAGTGAAACTGAAATTGTAAGCATGATGAATGACACAACATGATCATCAACCTGAAATGTTAACTGTCTCTGTTGACAACTTCCAACAATTTTGGTATTTATTTATTTCATGTATGCAGCATCAACTGGATTGTTCTTTTAATTGAATGAACTGTCAGTGACTGCTAGCTACTGTTGATTCAACCAAAGATCTGATTCATGTATTAGCATCATTAAGCATAAACATGAACAGATTATCTATGCTAAAATTACATATTAAAGCCACATGAAATTCTGCACAGCCTCCCATCCAATTTACTCTGGCTACACTTCCGTTGCCCGGGCAAAGCAGCCAGCATAATTAAGAACCTATCGCATCCCAAACATTCTCTCCTCCATCTTCTTCCTTCGGGAAAGTGTCTGAAGTCACGTACCAGCTGACACAAGAGCAGCTTCTTCCCTGCTGCTGTCAGACTTTTGAACGGACTTACCTTAAATTAAGTTGATCTTTCTCTACAACCTAGTTCTGAATATAACACTACATTCTGCACTCTCTCATTTCCTTCTCTATGAGTGGTATGTTTTGGCTGTATAGCGTACAAGAAACAATACTTTTCACTGTGTGCTAATACATATTAAAATAATAAATCAACCCCCCAAAAATTATACCTATAGGATGTGCACAATCCAGTGAATTTGTGAGAACTATCTGAACTGCATTGAACAAGTAGACACAACAGTATCTGAATTGTTTGTAAAAATAGCTGAATATTATAAAAATAGCTGAAAAATAGCTGATCAACCATAACGGAGAGGATCTCCCCAATGGATATTGAAAATTAGTGAGTAATTGAGACTTGCAAGTTTTGGTCGGGGGATTGCCTACTATACAACAAAATTCAAGGCACAGAAATGAAGCTAAACATAATGTAAATTATGTCAATTGAAGTGAGGGTTAATTTGACCAGCCATTCAAAAAGGACATAGGGATTGCAATGTGCAATTATTCCACACACATTCAATGTTATACAGGTATCATGTTAATGTTGCGTTACCTGCTGATTGGAATGATTGTTACACACAGTCAGTGCTACTATGCTGTTTATTGGCTGCATACATCATCACGGGACCCAAAATCATAACTTCCTATTAGTACTTAAAGGACTCTGTACAGCTCAAAACAACACTGAACCTCTTGTGTGTGGGTGTTGCATTGTGGCTGTTGGTCGTGCTGGATGTAGTTCTGACCTGGAAAGAGTGAAGAATGTTGCAACAATGTATCTGGAAGTGTTGGTGGAGGGGCTAGCAGTAGGGTAGGGATGTCATATAACTGCAGTGGATAAGGAGGCCCTCAGACCCACAGTCAAAAGGGAGTGGGGGGAGATAAACTTGGACTCCAGGAATAAAGCTCATAGGACCTGCCTGCATGATCATAATAAGTCCAGTTAAATCACATTAGATTTCATCTTCAAATACCATATTCTATCAATACAGCATTCCCATATCACCCAGTTAACAATGGTCTTTAACAATCAAAATTCTAACTTAATATCTAAATGCTTCACACTGAGCACTGTTGTAAGCCACACATTCACATCTCACATCCTGTGCATACTGTTAACTATTCAACCATGATAGCCATAAGATCCAAAGAAATCGCACACACTGACCCTCTCTCATCTCACCATCTCCTCCATCCACCTTGCCAATTTGAGGACTAGCTGCTGCATAATTAAACTCATTGGGAAGAATTGGAGGTGTTAGGTGTGCCTATCTATCTTCATCCGATGGAAGGATTGGTATAACTATTAATGGTATCGGTGTGAACCCCCTCCCCCCTCCCCCACCCCAGCAGATTTAATAGTGGGAGGCAAATGATCAAGTGTGAGAGAACTCCTAACCTTCCAATTCTATCCTGATTACGTCTGTATAGGGAAGATTCATGACGGCCTTCCTGCTTCTCCATCAATTGAGGCTCTTAAGTGAACATTTAATAATCAGCATCACTGATAATTACACAGTGGAGAAGTGAAATGAGGAAAGGGAAGTTGGGGTGTGATGAGATTCATCACGCAGGAACCCGTATTGGAGTAGGATTGTTACTGAATATGTGGAGTTTACACCAGAAATTACTGTAAAAATTACTGTCCCACCCCAATATCACCTTTAATGTCAACAACTCTCTCCCCACCCCCATCTCACCAAAATTATCCTCTCACCTCTGACTCATAATCCTGAGCCTTGGGTGGGTGCATTAACAGCAGCAGCCCTTGTCTCCCTGTTGGATCCACTTAGCAATGAAGAGCTGTCAGCCTCTGATCCTCTTGTGGCTCTCCGCAGATGTGCCTTCCATCCCTGTGGTCCCAGAATTATGCATTATTCACACTCTTAAACTTCAACCAGAAATCACCATTGCAAATACCTAATAAAAGCAAATTACTGTGGATGCTGGAATCTGAAGCCAAAAGAGAAAATGCTGTAAAATCTCAGCAGGTCTGACAGCATCTGTAAGGAGAGAAAAGAGCTAATGTTTCGAGTTCAGATGACCCAGGGTTCTGCACATATAAAATTGGCAGATGACTAAGTTCAGTTATGATTGAAGTTTAAAATTCATTTATTAGTCACAAGTAAGCTTACATTATCACTGCAGTGAAATTACTGTAAAAATCCCCCATTCGCCACCTGTTTGGGTATACTAAGGGAGGATTTAGCTTGCCAATGCACGTCTTTCTGAATGTAGAAGGAAACTCAAGCAGGGAGAAGAAGAACATGCAGACTCCACATAGAGTGACCCAAGCTGGGAATCAAGCCCAGGTCCCTGGCGCTGTGAGGCAGCAGTGCTAACAACTGTGCTACTGTGCCATCACAATCCCCAAGTTGTTCCCCAATCCCCACCTCATGACTGAAGAGGTTGCAGATCATGTACCTTGACAAACACATGATTAATTGGCTACCTGGACAGAAATGCTATTGGGTCACCACTAGAGTGTGAGTTGGACCTCAGTGTGAAACAATATCTTTTAGCCAGAAAGGTAGGGATGGGGGAAATCAGAGAGGAAAGAAAACAAACAGGAAAAAGATCCAAGAATTCATAAATTATGTAATCAATTTAGAATTTATTATACAATCACCTTCATATTTAGTCCCAAAATGAAGACCAAAGATCTATAAATGCACCAGTATCCAGACAGAAGGCAAAATATAACAATAAGCCGCACAAGCAACAACAGGTTTTCATTGTACATTAAATTTTGTATGTAATATTCCTTGATATGTCTTCATCAGAGAGATGGAAATGAAACAATTAACTGTAAACTGTATTTTATTAAGTAGTGTTTTGAACATATAAATTAAAAACATTCACAGTACATTAGACTACAGTCCTAGTATTTATTTCCTTTGTGATTGCCTTTGCTCGTAATGATTGCAGGTTCATGTTGATGGATATCTTTACCTTTGCATGCAGTTGAACAAACTAATCTGGTTTGTTTGTTAATTATTTTGCAAGCATAGTTAACTCTGTCTCACATAACTTAACCTCTCTTGGATCTGCTATTGCAAGTATATTGTAGAGGAATTTGCATTGTGTGTCTATGGTATGTTGCCTGCTTTTGTCATATCTATCTCTTTCTTTTAAACAACTTTTTTTTAAAGTTGCTACATCCCAGCAAAATGCACAGTTGATGGTGTTCAAAAACAAAAAAAAGGCCACCCTGGACATATTGAAAATTTCAAAGTGAAGCTGAGCTTCATTGTTACCTAACTTATTGATAAAATTAAAATGAATCAATCTTATTTCTGCTCTATTATATCATGGCACTCCTACATATTTTAGTTTATTGAATCTTACTTCTTTGCTTCCTGCTGAAATGACATGATCATTTGTGGACCTGGAATCTGACTCTCAACAGTGACCAGCCATTGCTTTTTTACCAGGCTACAGCAGCCACAGGAGTGCTGAGGAGATGTGGGGAGTCTGTGCCCTGGGTCTCTCTGTTTTATCTGAAGGTCCTACTAGAAGATCATAGGGATTGTGGTCAGGTGGACCTCACCAATCATAGGAAGAGAAAAACATCTCCAACTAAGCAGACATCTATTGAAGTAGATGAAGAGGTCAGAAGTAGATATGTAATCCATCCAGCCTGGATCCAGGACCTCAGGAGAGGATTTGATTTTGATTTGGTTTGACTTATTATGATCACATGCATTGATATACAGTGAAAATATTGTTTCTTGTGCACTTTACAGACAAAGCATACCATACATAGAGGAGGAAATGAAAGGGTGCAGAATGTAGTGTTACAATCATTGCTAGGATATGGACAATGATCAACTTAATGGAGGTAGATCCATTCAAAACTCTCCCGGCAGCAGGGAAGAAGCTATTCTTGAGTGGGTTGGTATGTATTCTCAGACTTTTGTATTTTTTTCCAGATGGAAGAAGATGGAAGAGAGTACATCTGCGGTGCATGAGGGGCTTTTCCAAGGCAGTGGAAAGAATAGACAGTGTCAGTGAGTGGGAGGCTGGTTTGAATGATGGACTGGGCTTCATTCATGATGCTTTGTAGCTTCTTGCAGTCTTGGGCAGAGCTGGAGCCATACCAAGCTGCGATACAACCAGAAAGAATGCTTTCTGTGTTGCATCTGTAAAAGAGGGCAGGTGAGTAGCATAACACTTTCAGGTACCAATCCTTACAATCTGATTTTCCCAACATTCTCCTACACTCCTTAGACCAATACCCTGTGCAGCTCCACTCCTTTCTTTTTCTCTCTCTGCAAGCAGAGACTTCCATCCCCATCTGAGAAACCACTCTCAGTTCTTTACTGTATCACTCACCCATGTGATATCCATCCTGTCCATTATGACCATTGACACCTCTTTGCATTCTCTTTTTACAGAAGTGGGTACAAAATGTGCTGTAAAGCAGAGACTCAAGGTGAAGAAGACAGGGACATTTTCAGCTATTGGCTATGAATGCCCAACTACTTCACTAAAAAAAATACACCATAGATGTCAGCAATGGAATGCAGTGAAAGTGTCAGCAAACTGAGGCTCTTGTGCTCAGTCGAAGGAGCTTGTCCTCTTCCTGTTAACCCTATGTTGGGAATCTCACTTTGTGTCAGCAGGATCTGTGTGTTGGTAAGTGTTCTGTAGAAGGACACACTACTAAGGAGAAGGCAGTTAGTGTTGCTGCTAGTTTCGCTCCTGCTTCTTCTGGAGCTGCTGGCAGTGATGCAGTTTCTCAGCAGAAGTGAAAGTTGGAGCTGCATATGCTGGACCATGCTCTGCAGGGAGTGTAGCTGAAGATGAGGGAAGTGCAAGGCAGGTGAAGTGCATTCCGAGTTGTTGGTAATCACTGTAGTGTAGTGAAGACACTCTGTGCTTTGAAGAACAATCTAAAAATGCCCATATCTTGACCCACTGACCAAAGACATCTCAGCTTGTCAGCTTCTCTGAAGAACACCTCACAAGAGCACTCACCTCAGCTATCATTGTGAGTTGCCAACAGATCAGTAACAGGTTTCCTGGCTGGGTTGAAACAGATCTTAATTTTCTTCTTATTTAACTCAACCAATGATGAGTTATTTACCAGATGGATGCAAGAGGATTCTTTGCTAACCTTCAATATCATATCTGGGGAAATCTGGACAAAAACAAGATCACATTGATATCCCAAGCAATTTCCAGGATCTTCCCATATGGCTCTTTCCCAAATCTGACTCAGCTAGATTGGGAAAATTCTGCCCTATTTTTCACAAGAATTTTAGTTTGCCAGCAACATGTTGAGAAAGAACTGGATTAAACTACTTTTCAGCAAATTCCACTTGTTCAGTGAATCAACTTTCAATAGAACTTTCAAAACTCCTTTCGCTGAAGGTGCAAAACAAATTATTCATTTCTTGATGACTTAAGGTGAATATTGCATGTCTCTGTTCTTACAAGTTGCTTCATGCATCTCCTTTGATGGAGCCAGAGGGATAGGTAGAAAACCTCTATCAAATACCACCAACACCATTCTGTTAGAAACAGTCCAAAGCACTACAAAAGACCCATAAGATATTTGTTATTGTCTATCTCCCCGTTGACCAGCACGTTGTCTGAACTTGCTAGCCCATGTTGATAGGTACCAGAGTTCAGTGCATACGTGGCAGTAAGCATGCACCCCTAACTGCAATGGCACAGCACAGATGAAGTTTCAATTCACTGCGTCACATTATAGCCCTTTAATGTTCATTTTAAACATCTTTGAAAAATTGATGAATTGGTACAGTTTTCAACCAGATTATGTTGGCTCTTTACATTGATATTAAAAGCTACCATTTGGATTTGTAGATGTTAATGGTCATTTTTACTGTATGGTATCAAGATATGTGTAATTCCCTTTATGCTCAACTCTAGCATGAGTGGTCATGCGTACAAAATTACAATCAACTGAAATTCCTACAAACCTTTGTACTTTAGCAACTAACTCTCACTCTGCAACTCAGCAGCAATAAATCCACAGTTTTCAATTGTACACAGTTACAGTTACACATGTTTCACAGAGTGAAAGAACAACAATTTGCACTATTTTATGAACAATCTTGGGTGACACAATGATTAACACTGCTATCACAGAGTGCCAAGGACCCAGTGTACATGGGTAAATTGCTCTTTCGGGGTGTCAGTGCAGAATCGATGGGCCAAATGGCCTCCTTCTGCATTATATGGATTCTATTATTTCATATTATAGCTGGTACTGAAATAATGTTTCTGAAACCTATAATATTATTATGGCCAAATCATCTTTGAGAGATACCTTATTCAGCTTCCCAAATGCAAATATGTTTAACTGTAAGGGATGGAGTCTATTTAGCATTGTTTTGTTCAGTCAAGAAAAGTAGAAGGAAAATATTACTACATTTAGAATACTCTTGGAACTAAACATTTCACAAAATTGAGGCAATCCCACAGCAATGCTGCTTCATTGAGACTGTTTGATCAAATTTTATTGAACAAATGAATTCACAAGAAGACTTCCATTAACAAGGACTTCTATGCAACAGAATAATGATCCCAGGCATCCTAGGATGCCTTTATAATGTGTTGTGAGGGGTATTGCCATAGATATTCTGGATAATTATATTGCTTTTCAAAAACATCTGTAGAAGGTAGCCTTTTTTCTAAATGTTTTCATTATAAATTATTGATTTGAGAACAAATATATATCACAATTCAAAAGTCTGACTGGAATCATATCAGAAAGAAAAGTGCTGCAGGTGGAAATAAAGTTTTAAAATATCTAGTTTTTTTATTTTATCAAAATCCTGAATATAAATCCATAAGACATGCATTGCTCAACTGTAAAAATGCTGCAGTAGATTAAATCACCTTGAGGTCTGAGTGATTCTTAGGTGAGCGTGCTTACTTTTCAGCTCTGGGAGTTGTGTTGAATCCAGCTGAAATCTATGTCACAAAAGGTCCCACGTCCAATGAGCCTGGACTGCCTTAACCCAATTTCTTATTGGTATGTGGCCACAAAATAAAATGATTCCTAACTTAGCAGTAATTTAGCACTCCCACGCTGAAGCTAGAAGGGCATATGCTATATGTTGTGATATGAACACATTCTTTTTGAATGGATTTGCCATGTTGCAACAGAAACCAAAGCCCTCCTAATGCAACAGGTACAAAATGTTATTCTGCTGCATTATGGGAGCATTCAAAGGAGGTAAAGGTGAAAGTTTGTTGTCAGGGATGTACATAACTTTTGAAAACATTTCATTTCTGAGTCCTGATGTCTGCAAAGAAAAGTTGCCCAAATTCAAAAGGAACAAATCCTGTAAGAGCAGTAACAACTGGACAAAATTACATATTGCAAAACACTAAACAATTTAAAAGATTAATAATTTAATTCCAGCATAAATGATCAATATCACGCAACAAACACACAGAACTCGGATCCTTCTGTTTTATGCAAATTTCTATTAAGCAACATCATTACAACATAATACAAGGAGAGACTAGGCAAACTTTAGCGAAATTCTCAAACCAATCCCAAAGATCTGTATACTAGAAATGGCTGTCAGGGAAATCCTTATCTGCATTCTGTCTTCTCCTCAACTCAAGAAGAAAAACATAGAATATATATTATGTCTATTCTCCAGCTACTTAAATAATGTCAGAATACAAAATAAATTGGTAATGAGGCCAACTGGTCACATCGGAGTCTTTGAGGCTATTACCCTGTCACATGGTTTTAAGTGAATTAAAGACAAATTATATCTCAGAACTGTGTGGAACCAATACTGCTACTTGATGGAGTAATCATTAATTGAATACTACAGAATCAGGACTGTTGTCGAAATAATTGTTACTCAGAATCGAATATTACTGTCAGATCAGTCATTGTTGCTGAGAATATTCTGAAACCTGCAGCACTGTCAGGTATTGTTAGAATGCAGTGGAGAAACTCTGTCTTTGAAATAAGAATTTGTTCATTTAAAGAGCCCCTACTCTTACTGAGTCTATTTTTTGAACTATATCAAAATGTGCATCATGTTCCTTTTTGTTTCAATAAAGCTCATCTTTACATGAATAATAAAAGATAAGCCTACTTAAATGGGAGGAATTAGAATTAGAAAGGCCAGAAGTATTTTTGACACCACTTCTAGAATTACAATTGTTTTCAATTTATAAGTGAAAGAAATGTAATCTCCATTTTGTGAACTTGGCAATTGGATGTTGTTTAACTTTATCTCTTAAAGCAGGGTTTAATGCTAGATGTGAATGTGATGGATTTATGATTGCACATCATTAAATGGTACTTATTTTATTAAATCCCTTTTCCTTATTATGTTCTCTGTGATCATGGCTGTGCTTCATAGGCATTAGTGGGCCACCCATTGAAAATTCGAGACAAGATAATGCATTGGTTAAAAAAATGGGTATGTCACAGTCAGTCAGCTGATGAGATAAATACAAAGCTACTAGATTATGCATAAGTGTCAAAATCACAAATAGGTTATGATTAGCCATGTCTCATGAATGGAGACATTTAGCATTGAGCACTACTGGCATTGCGCATTCATCGACATTTCTTTCCCAATGTTTTAACATAGGCATTAATCCATTAATTTTAAATGACTTAACGGCTGTGTAAAATGTCATGCCACTCCATTAAACATTCATCTATTAATATCACCAGCAGTGATTCTCAGCCATATTTATTTGATTATAAATTGTGCAAGTCAAAGAAGCTGTGAAGATTTTTTTCTGAACAAAATAAAACATTGCTGTGCCTTTTTAATAAAACTTCATCTGCTTACAATATCCCTTAATCCTTTCTCCCTCGATCAATGCATCCCAGTGTCTCTTCAATCCTTCAACACTGCCTGCCCACATTGACCATCTTGTCTGTCTCATTCTAAAATTCTATTGCATATTATGTAAAACATTGTGGCAGTACTAAACTCCCATGGAATTTGATTTTGTTTTCCCCTGTGCTTCGTATATCATTTTGTGAGCAACATTGTTTTTGTTCTTCAAATATAAAATACAGAAACATTTAATATAACTTTACTTCCTCTGCTGTTTGTGTTCACAAAAACAGCAAGATAGTTTAAATTATATGACATTCGCTCAAATAAAGTAGCAATTCAAAGACCCTCACAAGGAGAATATTGGTCAGAGAAAACAAAGGAAAGACATAGAGGAGGGAACTGAAGGCAATTTTTTAAAGAAGGAAGCAGCAAGAACATGAAGCAATTTGGGGATTTATTCCAGAGAACAGAGGGCATGAAGGACAAGCTTTGGTCTGCAATTGGAGAAGCAGAGAGTGCAAATTGGTCTATTAGGCTAGAGAAGATTGCTGATTCCAGTTGAATCAATGGTGAGTAAATTAAAAGGACCTTGTACTCAGCATTAAGGTGCAGGCCAGGATAGGGATGACAAGTGGGTATGACTTTGTATGTGTGTTTGTGTGTGTGTGTGTTTGCGCGTGAATGGAGGATGGCGCGAAGATGACCATCAAAGTTAGCAAATTAAGCCTTAGCATTAAAAAGTTTGAATTTCTATTCATAATTCATGAATTTTATTTCTAAAATTAATTATTCCTACATTAGAAATATCTATGAAGTATTCACAAAGATTGGCATGCAGGGAATATGTTTAGATATTTAAATTTACCAGATACAAGCTTGTATCCAATTTTATCCTTTGCCAACTTTACTCCATTCCAATGGAGTTCCTTGCACTCTGCATCTCAGCGAAAGTTGGGATTGGAAGCTCCCAGAAGATATGTTCAATGGTGTTAACTTGAAAATTATTGAGTGCAGTGACAATCTGACTATCATTCTCTCTGCTTAGAGGATTGATGCCTTAAACCACTTCTTTGGAAGAGCAATTGATGTTATATTACCATTCCAATTCCACTTACTTGCACCAGCTTTCAGTCATGCCTGTCACACTTGATCTTCCTGACTCAGCTGGGTCAGGCAGCAAATGTCATCTATATCATCTCCAAGTCTAGGATCAGTTGTGTCTTGATGGAATTGTTGGGGGGTATGGGGATGCGGGGGAGGGGGGGGGACAGTGGGTTTGAGGTTTGGGGCTTGATTTGGATTGGGTTATGGTGGAGCAATGGGGATTAGGGATATTTGGTGATGGAAGTCAGGAGGTGGTCTCTGACTGGTTTGGGGAGGTCAGATCGAGGGGACAATGTGAGGCAGAATGGAGTCAAGTGGGGGGGATCCAACAGGTGATCGAGAGAAGTTGCCAGGTCAGGGATGATGTAGTCAGGTCTGATTGGATGAAGTCATTGGATAGTTTGTGGTAGCCAGTTGGACGGTGGGATAATTGGGTGATTGGGATCTTGCCAGCTTGTCGGAGGCTAGTTGGGTCAAATGGAGTAGTTGGATCATGGGAGTAGTCAGAGGATGAGCATGATAATGAGGGATTGAGGACTGTCAGGTTATTGCACGGGTGACTGTTTTGGGGTGGGGACGGTGATATCCAGTGGGAAGTTGAGAGGGATAGTCAAGGGGGGGGGGTCAAGAGGGGATTAAGGGAGGTAATTAAGGAATTAGTTGTGTACTTAACCAGATGTTAGCTTAGATTTTAATCTGTCTAATATTTCCTGGATAACCTACTCAAGTAATTTTTCCACTGAGGGAGTGACACAGTGGTTAGTACTGCTGCTTCATAGCACAGGGGTCCAGGTTCAATTTCTGGCTTGGGCCATTGTCGGTGTGGAGTTTGCACGTTCTCCTTGTGTCTACATGGCTTTCCTTTGGGTGCTCTGGTTTTCTCCCACAGTCCAAAGATGTGCACGTTATGTGGATTGGCCATGGTAAATTGCCCTCAGGAGATTAGTTAGGGTCATGGGGACAGGGCCTAGGTGGCATTGTGGTTGGCGCAGACTCAATGGGCTGAATAGCCTTCTTCTACATTGTAGGATTCTATGAGATAGTTATGAAGTTTCCCCTTGTAAAACATTCTCTTCAACCACTCTTTCTGGTAGCAAGTTCCATATTCTCACACTCTTTATGTAAAGACGTTCCTTCTGAATTGATGACTGGATTTCTCACTAATCATTTTATCTTAGTGGTGTCTATATATGCTCTCCTGCATAAAAGGAAACATTTTCTTGATATCCACTCTATCAAAATAATCCATAATTTTAATGGCCTCAATGAATTTATTACTTAATTCTTTCTGTTCAAGAGAAAATAAATCTTTCCTGCTGATAAATAAATCTTTCCCGAAATGCACACACCCATTCTTGTAAATCTTCTCTTCACATTGTCGAGTGCATCTGTACCTTTTAAAAAAAATGCAAACAGCACACTATTAAATATTATGCCCACTACTGACCAAGTCCTAGAGCACCAAAGTGATCCATCTCAGTGCTCAGCTGCACCTGGGGCTGTCTCACCTGTTTCCAGGGGCAACTGGTCCTGCTCCTTTTAGAGATTTTTTTTCTGTTTGGACAGTGGGGAACTTACCCCAATGTTTCCCATTATCTGCGTGAATTTCTGCTCTCACTTGCACCGCCCCCTCTGATACTACAGCTATATCACCACATAAACTCCTATCTACTCCAGCATGATGAAGAGTCTTGCACCTCTATTTTCTCTGCCTGCACATTCTGCATCTCCCCATTCTCCCCATCCCACCCCATTCCCATTCCCCCCACAAGCGAAATGCTGAAATCCTGACCTTTTGTAGTGCTAAAGTACAGAAAGCGAGTGCATTTCAGGAGTTTGCACATTCTCCCCATGTCTGCATGGGTTTCCTCTGGGTGCTTCGGTTTCCTCCCAAGATGTGTGACTTAGGTTGATTGGCCATGCTAAATTGAGACTTGTATTAGCATAATAAATATGTGGGGTTACAGGAAAAGGGCATAGGTGAAATTCAAAGGGCCAAATGGCCTTCTTCTGTACTGTAGGGATTCTATGAGAACAAAGTCTGCATCCTTTGACAGGGCAGGGAACTCCAGGACTCTCTCTCCAAAAAAAGTCAGAATTTGCAGCTCCTTCAAGCTGCTATCCACCCAAGACACCACTTCTTGGTATTCCCGGCTCTGTAGCTGAGTCTTCAGCAGCTGAGGGACAAACAATGCCAGATGCATGGCACCTGGCTGGAGTATAGTTGAGTCCTGCGATTCAACAAATGTCCAACTGTCCATTGCTTGGGACTTTCCTGCTTTCGCCTAATGTGCATCAGCAATAGTGTGGTGCTTGCCACATAGTGACCCTGAATCTTGCCCACTAAGAATGTACACCAATTTGTGTGCCTCTGCACTGGTGGATGGTGTGGGTGACAGCTGTGACTCATCTACAGCATCCTCCACCAACATCTTCTCGGAGCTCTGGTTATCGGTGTTTCTTTAGAAAGAACTCTTCAAATGCAGACAATAAACATGTAACAAAACTTACTCTAAATCAAAGAAAGGGTTTAATGAAGAAATTTCATAACTTCAAACTTGGGGTCTCACCCTGGGCCAATCCAAGTTACCTACAATTTCCAACAGGTTCTTATTTACAGTGAGTCAACTGACCATCATATCATTCTGTAATTGGTTCTATGGTTTATTGGGTCAGCCAACCCTTACAGCTTGTTATCATTGGTCACATTGCATCCAATGCGAAGTGTTATCAGTTATATTCTAACAATCGATTTGTGCAGAATGTCTGCTTGTAGACAGGCCAGGCTGCTTGTGTGATTTCCTTACAAGGAAAGGGACATGATATTAATAAACGGCCAGGACAAAGGACTAGGACACACAGAACTCACCCCAGTTTGGGCAGCTGGATTGAAATGCAGGGGCTCCTCATTTTTCCCTTTCAGGCTCACCTCTCTCTCCACACAGGCTTGCTCCCATTCCTCCTCTGCAAGCTCTCTCCTCTAAAGGAGTGAGGATCTGCAGTTCTGTATGCACCAACCATCTTCACTAACTCAAGATACTTTACTAAGCTTATCCTGCAGATAGACAAATGGGGATGTTGTGAGCAGGCTGTGCGCTGGGTCAGAGGTCAATGACACCTCTCGTGTACAGGCTGTGCATGAGCAGGGATGAATTGTCAAGAGACGACTCTCAAAAGAGATGAGATAACTTGTCGGATGTTGGATGATGGAGCTCAGTGAAGTGGCAGCATAGCATATGGGGTCCATGTGGCATGGTGAGGGGTGACTGAAAGTGGGAGTAATGACTTTGCTGTCTGAAACTGCTCTAGAAACTGGGATGTCCAGAAAAATACGTGACCGTCCTGTGCCTCTTGCATGACAGTGTGGCAGCAACAATAGCAACTCAGAATGGTTCCAGCGTTGAGGAACTTCATTTGTGAGGATAGAATGGAGAGGCTGAGACTGTTGTTATTGGAGAGAAGGTGGCTGAGAGGAGATTTGAGAGAAATGTTCAAAATAATGAAGGGGCTGGATAGAGTAAGCAGAGAGAAATTGTTCGTGCTCGTAAAAGGGACAAGAATGAAAGGATACAGATTTAAAGTGATTTGAAAAAGAAGCAAATGTGATGTTTTCCACGCAATGAGAGGTTCAGGTCTGGAATGCACTGCCTGGAAGTGGATGCATATTCAATCAAGGCATATGAGGGGACATTAGATGATTATTTGAATAGAAGCAATGTACAAAAGACAGGGGAATGACACTAAGTTAACATGCTCATTTGGGAAGCTGTCGGAGGCACAGTGAAGTGAATGGTCTCCTTCTGCACCGTAATAATTCTGCAATTCTTTGCAATGGATTAGAGACCATTCTAATCTGGAAGGGTGTCAAGCAAGGCTGTGTGATCCTGCCAATTCTCTTTATTTTCTTCTCCAGTTTGGTCAAGGAACACATTTATAGCCAATTTCCACAAGGGGTCATGATTGAGTTTTAACTTGATGGGAAGCATTTTTACCACACCAAGGTGAGAGCCAAGATGACCCTCCAGCACACCCACAACTTACAATATGCTGAAGACTGTGCTCTTGAGGTCCACACTGCAAACAACATTCAGGTCTCTCTCAACCTCTTCAAATTTGCAACTAAAAGGTGTGGTTTCTCACTCAACAATTGAAAGTCTTCCACCAGCCCTCCTCCAGACAGGCACCTACAACTCTTATTGCAGGGAATCTGTAGAAGTTTTTGAACACTTCCCACATCTGGACAGCTACATTTCTCGAAAAGTCACCATCGAAGTGGAGATCCTGCAGAGAACTGGTCATACCAATGCAGCCTTCCAATGACTGCACAACAGAGACCTCACTTCTCGACTCAGACCAAGCATCAGACCAGGCCCAAGATGGGGTGCAATACCTTATCTTGTCAGGTTGGGTCTTGTTTGTCTCTTTTGTGGGGACCATGAATTGAATTCAATTGGAATTTGAATTATGTTTATTGGAGCAATGAAAAAATGGATTCGGGTTTGCCAGGTTCATTCTGAGCATTGGCCTTGTAACTTTAAGTATGGAGTAAAATTTAAAAATGTTAAAATTAGAGGTCACATCTTTGATGACCTTCAAACATTTCAAAGTGCTTCACAGCAACTGAAGCAGTTTGAAATGTAACTGTCTCTCAGAGGGTCTGTGGAACTCTCCCTCAAAAGGTGATGGAAGTGAGGCCACTGAATATTTTTCAGTAGAGCTAGGTCAATCCTTGCTAGGCATTGGAATCAAAGGTTGTCATGAGATAGATGGGAATGTGGAATTTGAAAGACAAGCATTGGCTTTGTAATTTTAAGAATGGAGAAAAAAACTAAAATAAAAAAAAATCTCAAAAAGGATTTTACCCAGTCACCAGCCCCTCAGAGTACATTAGTTGAAAGACCTTACACAGTACACAGTGGCCTTTCCCCATTGCACCTTAGTGGTGGCTGCCATAGGCTTGAGTGCCTCCCTCAGCATGTAGCCCTGGACCTTTAAAATGTACCAGACTACAGTACTTGGTCAAGGACAGTTCTTTGTACCGAAAGATCAACAGGTTTTGGGCAGACCAAAGAACATCTTTCACTGAATTAATGATCTTTCAGCGACAGTTGATGCTTGTTTTAGTGTGTTTACTGTATGCAACTTTGAAGCACCTCAGTGTGCAACATGATTGATTTTTATAGTTTTAAAAGAATTGTAATGAAAATATTGAAATGTTTATAAGGTTCTCATTATTGAACTGAAGCACATTAAGAGTACATCTTAATCTCTGGAGAAATGTGAATGTCACTCCACTTCCCTTAATAACAACTTGAAATGTTTTGTAATGTGTCTTTAGATTCAATATGAATAAAATATATTTTTGCAAAAAAAAAAGATATGTCCTTAAGAGGACAAAGGCTTTAGCCTAGGGCAGTGTTGTTGTCGCCACCCTCCTATATGTCTGTCCTTCCTGCAGTCTGTCCCTTTATCCTCATGGTGAGTACAATCTACAGGACAGGAATAGTGTGGGACTTTATTCTCAACCCACCCTAAATTGTCTCTACCCTACAATCACACCCTCCCTTTGCTGAAAAGGAAAGTTTAATTTAAACATAGAAATAAAACATTCTGGGAAATAAACCAGTTTGGTGGGTAGCTAGAACAGGAAAAGAGACATAGCTGATTAACATTCTGGGTACACTCTGCGTTCAGAACACTTTCAATCATTTGTCGTCGTGTTTCCAGTCAGTTCCAGTTTTCCCTGTTGTAAGCTGAGCACTAACGTAGATAATAAAAAAGGTTTCAAGAGACATATATTGTTAAATGCAGCTGTGGCCATCTTTGCCCATAATTACTCATTAGCAGTAATCACTTAATTCCTAATTCTATTCTTAAACTGCTTTCAGCCTGGATCTCATAAAAATGTACCTGATTGATTGCGGACAGCATTAGAGAACTGGACCTTTTGGATTTTGTTAAAAGACCAACAAGGTAGCTACTGGGCGTAACCGTAGTTACATGTAATTGGGAACTAATTAGAACCCGCTTCATTTTAATCAGATTTAAAGCTTAATAAAATAAATCATTCCTAATATGTGTCTTGGTAAAATGAATATATTTTTGAAACTCATTAGGCTTGTCTGTATCAGGCTGGGCCTGGTGCAGGCAATGTTTAAAAATTTTAAATATTTTTTTTCCTCATTCAAGTGGCTGAAAAGCAGATTTTGGGAAGATACGTGAATTTCAGAAATACTTGAATGGGAAGAAAAAATTAACTTGCTGAGCAAAAATAAAACAATGTTAAAGCAATAAATTGATAATATTAAAAAATAATTATGAATAAAAAATGACCATTAGAGTATAAGGGAATGAGAGTGTGTCAGATCAACTTATCCTCATCTCTCACTCTCTCTCTCTCTCTCACACACACACATACATACACACACACACACACACACACACACACACACACACTCCCCCTTTCTCTCAGTCAGACATTGAGTTGCACTCACCCTCTCTGTTTCACACATACATACACTCATATGCTCTTTCTCTTTTAGGCACTCACTTACATGTTCTCCCTCTCTCTTGCACACTCCCTCTCTCATTCACTCACATAGAGAGTCTCCATCCACACTGCACAGCCTCTTTCCCTTACTTGTTGTGCTCTAACCCTCTCTCTTGGGCTCCAAGCACCTTTTTCCTGGCCTGACTACCTCCTCTCCCCTAGGTCCACAGCTTCTCTCTCACCTATATGTTCTCTTCCTGCCTTGGGCCCCCACAATACCTTTCTACCCCAGGCCCCACATCCTCACATTTCCTGGGTCTCAATGCCTCATGGACCTTCTCCCACTTCTTCATCCATCATGCCCCTCCCCCTCCCTACCCAGCCCCAAACTTTCTCTCTCTTTCCCCAGCATACTCACATCTACCATTGTTATCTGCTCCAATCAGAGAATGCTTCTCTCCTACTGTGCTGCTGAAAGACTCACTAAGAGTCTAAAGCAGCAAACACAGGAGAATACTTGCCTGTGATCAGAGGAACGGGTGCTCACATCGAATTGTTTCACAGACACAATCTGGCCTGTATGTCAGATGTTGAACAAGGCAGGTCTACACCATTATACTTACATTGAATACAAAAAAGATAAAGCATTCTATAAGTGATGGCGTTATGAACACCTTCATAAGGAGATCCAAATCAGCATTAAGTCCTGTGCTCATTGGCTTGTGTTGGCTCCTGATTAACAAATACCTGAATTTAAAATTCTCATCCTTGTTTTCCAATTCTCCTATAGCCTTGCCTGTCCCTAGCTCTGTAGCCACTTCTATCTGCATTCCTCTAATTCTGATTTCTTACATTCCCAATTTTATCAGTTCACCTTTAGTACTTATGGTTTCAGCTATCTAGATCTTAAGCTCCATGATTCCCTGCTTAAAGCCCTCCAGAACTCTCTCCTCCTTTAAGATAAAATACAACAGTAAAATGCTCATTGTCAGGAACACAGGAGTATTTATTAACAAGGAAAATTATATAATGACCTGCAGTTTCTTACTGTCCTGGAGCAGCCCTCCTTGATGTGTCCTCTGCCCAAGAGAGGACACCATTCCACACTGTTTTGTTGTTAGACTTTTATCCTGCATTTATTAGCATTTATCCTGGGTATTAAAGTTTGTTCAGTTATACTATGTGAAGACCTTGAGATGTTTTTCTACATTAAAGGTTCTGTATTAATGCAAGGTGCTGTTTGTTTTTGGAGACAAAATTATGGCTGAGTTGTTGAGGTTATGCATGTGAAATTTTAGTCTGCCTGATTGCCAGGCTGCCTTCTGAAACAGTAATAAGATCATATATTTCTGGTATTTATGAATGACTTTGTGAGGAATGTCATCATTTAGAATCCATTTATTGAACTCACTGATTTCCAAATCAGGTGTAGGAATGGATTTGATGAAGGTATCAAAAATGTAGCATTTTTATTTTGTCTGTAATCCATCTATTGGTCTCTCTCTTTGGTTGGGATTGCAATGATTTGCCAATTAGTGCCAAATTATAGATTGCCTTTGTGCTGTGGATTTAGATACACTTTGGACTTTAATTCAGACTGTCTAAACTCCTTTCATCTATACAGCTGTCACAGAGAGGAGATTTCATCCTGTCAACCTCACTATGTTTAATGCAGCAGGCAAAGGAATAAAGGATAGTGCTGTAATGTACAAAATAAGCCATTTAAAAGAAAATATTTTAAATCTGGTCATGGAATTAATGAATGCAAAAGATTTTTCCTGTATTATCCCTCAAGACAACTGTCAAATTAGTCTACATGTGGCATTTTGGCTGAATGAAAATACGTAATTGCATTTCGATCAAAAATCTTTTTCATCATCAATACAAATCTGGCAAATTGGACAATATGATCTGTCAGATAATTCAAACCCTTCATCTATTAAATTACAAGTCTACTGCTCTACAACTCATCACCACACTTGTAACATCCTTAATATAGAAAGATGGTTATGGTTATGAATAGGTTGCTATAGGGAAAATTAGACCATTGAATCTTTGATAAAAAATACATGAAATATATGAAGCATTGGGAGCTATAGGATCTCTCAAGGGCCCTCTTTCCATATTGGGCACTTGTCAAGGTCTGCCCCTCTGGGCGTTCCCTCCCCATCCCAGCCTTTCCATTAAGTCCCCCCACCCCTCTCTTCCCACCTCCCCAAAATCCTTGCTCTTGCATTCTTGCCCTCTCGATATGAATCCAACTTTACATTTGCCTCCCTAGCTGCCAACTGAAACTGCACATTAACCTTAAAAGAGTCTTGAATAACCTTTCCCAAGTCCCTTTGTGTTTCTGATTTCCTAAGCATTTCCCCATTTAGAAAATAGTTTATGCTTCCATTTCTCCTTTCAAAGCACATAACCTCAAACTTTTCTACATTGTATTCCATCTGCCACTTCTTTGCCCACTGTCCTAACCTGTCGAAGTCCTTCTGCAGCCTTCCTGCTTCCTGAATACTACCTGCCCCTCTACATATCTTTGTACCATCTGCAAATTTAGCAACAGTGCCTTCATTTCCTTCTTCCAAATTATTAATGTATATTGTGATCCCAGCACTGACATTGGGATAGTATTCCCCGGAAACTGCTGCTTCTGTCCTCCAAAGTGGTGGAAATTAAATTTAAATTGCTTCATAAAAAAACACAATGCTGGGACAGACTCAACATTGGGAAAAGAAAGTCAAGTTAAAGTTTCTCTTTGTTCCTGGTCAGCAGGCCTCTGTGTTGAAAGCTTTCTTTGTAAATTTTGCTTAACTTTATACATTTTCTTTCGGCTAATATAAATGACAGAGATGGCAAATAGTGCACTGGCATATACAATGATGGACTTTGTTGACATCCTTGCCATATAAACTTGCAAGGCATATGGTTGATAAATCTTTGTCATATTAATGAGCTATGAGGATGAACAATCTCAGATAATATGATAACCAGTCACAAAGTTATCTGAAAGTCTGAAGCTCTGAAATCCACCACCTCTTTGGAAAGACTCCAACAAAAACATATTTTTCTATCTTTAATTGGATGTTGACACTTGAGGATAAAGCCTGGCAAGTTTTTAAGGAATGACTTGGCCTCGGTTCATACTGAGAGAGGAACACTGCAGCTTTTCCTTCTGTCTGTTCTTAAAGTCCCTGATAACCCACAAGAGAGCTGATGTAGTGTACCATAAGGCTTTTAGGCAGGAATACAGGGGGCTATGGGGGGTGGAGGTGGTGGGGCAGTGGTGCTTATATAGATTTCTGAGATAGAAGATGGGCTGGGCTTGTAAGATCTCACATCTTGGTTTGAGACAATTCCCATCTCTTAACCCTCTCTCCACTCGCATGTGTGCACTTGTAAGACTTGATTACTTGTTCAAACTCGCAATCCAGCCATTATCTTGTAATTGAGTTTGTATCTATATATGTCCTGTTTGTGAACCCAATCCTCCACTTACCTAATAAAGGAACAGCATTCTGAAAGCTTGTATTACCAAATAAACCGGTTGGACTTTAAAACCTGGTGTTGTGAGGCTACTTTCTCAGATAGAACAAAATGGCTTTCCAATTTTTTTAACCATTGTGGAAGCACAATGGCAAAATTGGACTACCCGTCCAAGAAAGGAGACTCATAGAATGAGAGTGTAACCTGAATAGAACAGAGTCTAACCTGACCAACTTCAGTTTCTAGCTCCATTGTATTTGATTTATATTTGCATATTAGAGAGAGTAATTGAACAATGTGGAAAAAAAATATTGGAATCACTGGTTGGAATCTCCTGTTGCGTTTTTTTTAAGGAGGCTTTGGTGACGAGAAGCAGAAAATCTTGTAAGAAATCCAAATCATATTTTACATTGGCCGGAAATCTTGCCACGATTGTCGTTTCCACCTACTCACCAACAACAACCCCACCACCACCCCCCACCCCTGCCAATGATGTGGTTTCCGAGGCAATGTTTCTTCTGTTTAGATATAAGGCTGTAGTCCTTGATTGAACCACATCACTTTCAATTTTTATGTAAAATTCTATCAAATTACTGTTACTCTTTTCTAAATGCTCCTTTGCAACAAGACTGTAAATTAGCTCTTTTCTCATTGCACAATTCTAAATCTAAAAGAGAAGAATACTATCAAATGGTGGGAGATTGCAGGGCTCTGACGTGCAGAGGGATCTGGGGTTTTAGTGCATGAATTATAGATAGAGCAAGTAATTTGGAAAGCTAATAAAATATTCCATTTATTGAGAGGGGAATCAAATACAAAAGTAGGAAGATTATGCTTCATTGGTGAGATCACATCTAGAGTATTGTGTACAGTACTGATCACCTTATTTAAAGAAAGGTGTAAATGTATTGCGAGCAGTTCAGAGAAAGTTTACCAGGCTAATACATGGATTGGCCATGTTGTCTTATGAGCAAAGGTTGGGCAGGTTTGTCTCCACTGGAGTTTAGAAGAGCAAGAGATGACTTGATTGAAATAAGTAACATTCTGAACGGTATTGACTGTGTGGATGTGGAAAGTATCTTTCCCATTGTGGGAGGTCAGCCATGATCTTATTAAATAGCAGAACAGGGTCAAAGAGCCACAGAGCTTACTTCTGCTCCTTGTTCATATGTTTGTAAAATAACCTATTCCCTTGGTGATTCTTCTGAATGCTGCTCTAGAAAACCATCTTGCATATATTCCAAGAATTCATCCTCCACATGATTAGCACCAGGTAAGTTTACCCAGTTCTTATGTATATTAAAATCATCATGATTATTGTATTCCCTTTGTTACACACAGCTCTACTTTTTGACTTACATTATAATTTTTTTTGCATTTGCTGTTTCTCAATTCCACCCAAACTAATTCCGTGACTTGATCTTTAGAACCAAGGTCATCACTCAGTATAGTACTAATGCCCTTTTTAATTGACAGATCTACCCCACCAACTTTTCTCAACTTCCTGTTCTTTCTGAATATCATATACCCTTGGATATTAAGGTCTCAGCTTTGGCTTGTAGCCATTCCCCTCAGATTGTTTTCAGGTCATACGTATGAATTTCTAGATGAGCTGCTAATTCATCTGTTCTATTGTGAATGCTACAGGCATTCAGATGCAGTGCTCTTCATTCAGATTTTTTGACACAGATAATAAACAAGTAGGCACCTGCCATCCTGGGCGTCAATCAGGTATAGAATGAGGGAAAAAAATAAAATAAAGAATTTGGGGGCGACTCACCCCAAAAAAATTCTAAGTGTCAAATTTGCATAGAAACTGGAGTAAATCACATTTTGTTCTAGTGGGAGTTTAAAAAAGATTTCCCACAGTCTGTTCATTGCAGAATGCTCCAGCATTAATCCCGTTAAAAATCAGTGAGCCCCTTCCCACTGTAAAGGCCAGCAGCAAAGTGCTGAGCTAGTCTGTGCACGTGCACCGATTTGTCAGTACCGAGATTGCATATGCGCAGTAACCCCACACTGTCAGCCTCCTGATGGCTGGCCAATCCTGTGATTCCCGCATCACTGGCTCTCTCATTCCCCCACAACTTGATTGCTGGCTCCTCCCCATGAACATGCCTGGGCCGCCTCAATGTCCCCACTGGCAGACCCAATCTCCCAATTCTGAACCCCCCCCCCCCCAACCAACTAGTAGCCCTGACTCCATCAGGCCCTGTCCCAGCAGCCTTTCTCCCCCTCCCTGCAGCAGTCTGGTCATCCCCTCCCCCTCCATTTTGATGGCCAATCCCAATTGCTGATCTCCCTCCCTTTGTCACTCATTCCAAATGAGAGTGGCAGTGGGATTCCACCATCCCCACTGAAAACTGTCCCCCATCAGGCCCTGCCCCATCAGACCCCACCACCGGTAGGCCACACTCCTGTGGTACTGTCCAATGTCTAATGGGCAATGGCAATGTTCCCCCTGGCCATTGGCACTTTGTCATTTGGGTTGTGCCAGGGGGCCCAGGCTAGCACTGCCAAATGGCATCCCCAGCAGCTGATAACTTGGAGGGGGGCTGCAATTGCCCCCCTCCCTTCACTTCAGCAGTGTCAGGCCACCAATTCTCCACAAGTGTGAAACTATAATAACCCTCACTGAAGTAAAATACTCCTGGTAGTGTTGGGGGGAGACACTAGCAGGTCCAGAGATTTCAGTCCTGGGACTGTTTATATTGTTTAAAATACATGCAAGTTGGAATATGCTTACATTATGCAGCTTCACACTGATTTATGGTGCAGAGCTGATGGTGCTGGAAATCCACCTGCTGGAGATGTGTGCATGCCACGGCACCCAGTGGGGAGCCTGCAAAATGGCCTCCGCTCGAGTCTTCCAGCCCAATGGACTACAAAAGCATGATGGGAGAATCACCCTCTCTATGTTACATTCATGTAAAATAAAATAAGGCACTGACTGCGGTCAAAAATCAGATGTGATTCTTCGATCTCATTTGTTCTTGCCTCACTATCAGTGAGAAACGAGAATCTGGCATTCAGCCAAAACTCTATTCATTCAGAATTCCAGGCGCAGAAGGCAACATCAGAGGTTTCCAGCAACTTATTCTGAATCTCACCACCAAATATCAACCTAGGTTAACTCATAAGTCTTCCTTTCAAGAGCGATAAACCAATACACCAACCCAGCTCATCCTTCTTAGATCACACATTGAGCAATTTGATGACACTATAGGAATAATTTTCAATTCACTATCAGTGCAGTAGCCTGACAAATTCCCAATTCATTGATTCCAAGACGATGAACATCACCAGGCTCCACAACAGGAAGTACGAATGTAAGAATTAGGAGCAGAAATAGGTCATCTGGCCCCTCAAGCCTGCTACGCCACTCAGTAATATCATAGCTGATCTTTGTGTGGATTCAGCTCCACTTACTCATCCACTCACCAGAACACTTAATTCCTTTACTGTTCAAAAATGTACCTATTCTCCCCTTAAAAAACATTCAGTGAGGTAGCCCCAACTCTTTCACTGGGCAGGGAATTCCACAGATTCACAAGCCTTTGTGTGAAGAAGTTCCTCCTCAACTCAGTCCTAAATCTGCTTCCCCTTATTTTGAGGCTATGCCTCCTGTTCTATTTCACCCACCAATGGAAGCAACTTCCCTTTATCTATCTGATTGATTCCCTTCATAATCTTATATGTTTCTATAAGATCTCCCCTCATTCTTTTAAATTCCAGTGAGTATAGCTCCCCGCACACCCACCTTGCACTTGGCATGCTCTCAGAACGCCGTTCCCCCATCGCAATCATTGGGCCTGACACCCCCACCGCGATCATCGCCTCACTCCCACAACCCACAATTATCAGATCTGTCCACCCCACATGTGATAATTGACGATCCCCCCAGCATCAGCGTGGATTGAAAATATGGCAAGGAACCAATATTTGGTTGGGATTGGGGCGGGGGGGGGGAGCTGTTGTGGTGCAGAGGGTGTTAATTGTGTGGAAATATACTTAATTGAATATAAATCAGTTTCATGCCTGGTGAGGGGCGAAGAAAATCTGAAATCACAATCTCGTTAGCGAGGCCTGTGACTACTAGGCGTTGAGGGCCCACTGGCATTCACCCGTGTGGCAAGTGTGAGCTCAAGGTCACCCCCTCCATGTTTAGTATCAGATTCTAGCATTTTGCATACTATTGATGTTAGGTTAACTGGCCTATAGTTTCTTATTTTCTCTCTTCTTCTTTTTTTCAGTAAAGATGTTACGTTATGTTTTCTTCCTGTCAATCTTGGGAACTGTTCTAGGATCTAAGAAATTCTAGAAGATTAAAATCAATGCATCCATTATCCTGACAGCTGACTCTTTTACAAGCCTCAAGATCATAAAAAATCAAACATAAGAACAAGAAGCAGGAATAGGCCATTTGGCTCCTCGGCCCTGCTCCGCCATTCAGTAAGATCATGATAGATCTTTTTGTGGATTCAGCTCCGTTAATTGCCCATTCACCATAATCCTTAATTCCTTTACTGTTTAAAAATCTATCTTTTCTTTAAAAACATTCAAGAGATAGCCTCAACTGCTTCACTGGGCAAGGAATTCCACAGATCTACCACCCTTGTGTGAAGAAGTTCTTCCTCAACTCAGTCCTAAATCTGGTCCTTCTTATTTTGAGGCTATACCCCCTTATAGTTTCACCCACTAATAGCAACTACCTCGTTGCTTCTATCTAATCTGTTCCCTTCATTATTTTGTATGTTTCTATAAGATTCCCATCCATTCTCCTAAATTCCAATGGGTGTAGCTCCAGTTTACTCAGTCTCTCCTTATAAGCCAACTGTCTCAACTCCAGAATCAATCTAGTGAATCATTTCTGCTCCTCCTCCTATGCCAGTGTATCCTTTCTCAATGTGTGGACACACCAGCACCTTATACAGCTGCTACATAACCTCACTGTTTCTAAACTTCATCTCTCTAGAAATGAGTGATAAAATTCAATTTGCCCCTTTAATTACCTGCTGCACATTGAAACCAACTGTTTGTGATTCATGCACAAGGATGCCCAGGCCCTTCTGCACAGCAGCATGCTACAATTTTGTACCATTTAAATAATAGCCCATTTTGCTGTTATTCCTACCAAAATAGATGACCTCACATTTACTAACAACGTAATCCATCTGCCAGGCCCTTGTCCACTCATCTAAACTATTTATATCCCTTTGCAGACTTCCAATGTCCTCAATATGTTTTGCTCAACTATTCATTTTAGTGCCATCTGTGAACTTTGACATAGTACACTTGGTCCTCAACTCCCAAATCATCTATGTAAATTGTAAACAATTGTGGTCCCAACACTAATTCCTGAGGCATATCACTAGTCACTGATCGTCAACCAGAAAAACATCCATTTACTCTCACTCTTTGCTTTCTATTAGTTAACCAATCTTCTATCCATGCTAATACATTACTCGTAGGACTGTGCACCTTTATGCAGCAGCCTTGTGTGTGGCATCTTGTTGAATGCCTTCTGGAAATCCAGATACATCACATCCACTGGTTCCCCACTGTCCACGAAGCTCGTAATGTCCTCAAGTAATTCCAGTAAATTAGTTAAACATGACTTGCCTTTCATGTACACATGTTGATCTTCCCAATGGGACTATTTCTTTCCAAATGTCTCAGTATTTCTTCCTTGATGATAGATTCAAGTCTTTTCCTCAGTACAGAAGTTAAGGCTCACCAGCCTATAGTTACCCGCTTTTTGTCTACCTCTTTTTTTAAGCAATGGCATCATATTTGCTGTTTTCTAATCTGTAGAACCATCCCAGAATCCAGCAAATTTTGGTAAATTACCACTATGCATTTGTTATTTCCCCCTGCCATTTCTTTTAGAACACTGGAATGCATTCCATTAGGGCCAGGAGACTTATCTATCTTTAGTCCCATTAACTTGCCCAATATTCTCTCTTTTGTGATAATAGTTTCTAAGTTCTCACCTGCCATAGCCTTCCTGATTAATTTTTGGCATATTATTTGTATCTTCCACTGTGAAGGCCAACATAAAATACCTGCTTGATACCTCAGGCATTTTTTTATTTCCAGTTATTACATCCCCCTTCTCAACCTCTAAAGGACCAATGTTTAGTTTAGCCACTCTTTTCATTTTATATATTTGTAGAAACTTTTGTCATTTGTTTTTATGTTCTGAGCTAGTTTACTATCATTATCCATCCTAATTTTCTTCATAGCTTTTTTTTTGTGGCTTTCTGTTGACCTTTAAAGATTTCCCAATCCTCTAGTTTCCCACTAATTTTTGCCACTTTGTATCCATGTTCTTACAATTTGATACCCTCCTTTATTTCCTTATTTATCCATGGCAGATTATCTCTTTTTCTACAGTCTATCCTTATCACTTGTATATACTTTTGCTGAGCACTATGAAAATTGCTTTGAAATTCCTCCACCGTTCCTCAATTGTCCCACCATAAAGTTTTTGCTCCCAGTCTACCTTAGTCAATGCTTCCCTCATCCCTTTGAAGTCTCCTTTGTTTAAGCACAGGACACTGGTATTGGATTTTATCTTCTCACGCTCCATCTGTATTTTAAATTCAACCATACTATGATCACTTCTTCCGAGAGGATCCCTAACTGCAAGATTGTTAATTATTCCTTTCTCATTACACAGAACCAGATCGAGGATAGCTTGCTCCCTTGTTGGTTCCATTACATACTGTTCAAGGAAGTTATCATGGATATATTCTATGAACTCCTCCTCAAGGCTGCCTTGACCTACCTGGTTTGACCAATTGATATGTAGATTAAAATCCCCCATGATAATTACTACACCATTTTTACATGCATCAGTTATTTCTTTGCTTATTTCTTGCCTCACCATAATATTATTATTTGGCGGCCGATAGACTACGCCTATTAGTGACTTTTTCTCCTTACTATTTTTACTTTCCAACCAAATGGATTCAACCTTTTTTTTCCTGTAGAACCTACATTACCTCTCACTACTGCCCTGATGTCATCCTTAAAAATCAAAGCTCCCTTATCTTCCTGTCTGTCCCTCTGAACAGTCTGATACTGCTGGATATTTAATTCCCAGTCATGACCTTCCTGCAACCATGTCTCATTAATAGCCACCAAATCACACTTGTTCACAACGATTTGTGCCATCAACTCATTTACCTTGTTTTGAATGCGACAAACATTCAGATAAAGTGCCTTATGCTAGTTTTTCTATCTTTTTAAACTCTAATGCTTCCGTCAATAGCATCTCCTGAGTTCCCTTTCCTTTTACCTTTTTTCCTGATTTTTGATGTAGTGGAACCTTCTCCTCGCATTTTGTCCTTGAATCAGTTTTGCCAGATCCTGCCCAGATAGTGCAGTTGACAATCTTGCCTTAGATTTCCATACTAAATTATCTGGTAAAGGAGGGATATATTCACTGATGAAAATCATAGAATCCCTACAGTGCAGAAAGAACCTTTCGACTTACAGAGGCTGCACTGACACTACAACAGAGCATCCCAACCAGGCACTATCCCACTACCTTGATATATTTACGTGCTAATCCACCTAATCTACACATCTTGAGACACTCAGGACATTTTAGCATGGCCAATTCACCTAATCTGTACATCTGTGGGAGGAGACTGGAGCACACGGAGAAATCCATGCAGACATGGAGAGAACATGCAAACTCCACACAGTCACCCAAGACTAGAATTGGACCTGGGTCCCTCATGCTATGGGCAGCAATGCTAACCACTGTGCTGCCCCCACTACCTCCAAAATTGTCTTATTTTTTCAACTTAAATGTCTGCTAAAAAAATTACTAGAAACCAAATATTCTTTTAATAACAATATTCGGAGCACATCCAAGGTGTTAGATGTCTCAGGATCCAAGTATCACCTTCCCTGGGTGTTCACATAGTTCACAAGATCTATTAGAGATAGCTGAGCTGACATGGCTACACAGATTAGAAGCAGCAGATACTACTCATATTGATTGGGAGCTTCTTGTGCTTCAGGACTGTGTAATGGAACCTGTAATGAATTTTCACAGCACAGTCTGCACTTCCACTTAACTAAACCCGCCAAAAAATGAAATAGTTTTTGCTGAGGTCGTTAAAATGATATTGCCATTTTGAATTAACACAATTTTATCGGATGGCTTTTTGTGAGGCGTCTGCAATATTTTCATTAAAAACACAGCATCCCTGGCAAATAAGAGAACAAGGACTTTCATTTATATAGGATCTTTTACAACCTCAGAGCTTTCCATACTCATGGAAATGTATGGAAAAAGAAGAAATTTAAGCTTGGTGATAACTTTTTGGACAAAAAAAAATCACTTGCCAAGGAATGTTGTGCCAAGGCAAGTTGAGCTTGAAAGTTAGCTTAACATTTTAGAAAGTAAAAATTGCTTGGTATGTTACAGTGCACTGGAAAGAGGAACCGTAAAAGGATATTTTACATTGGATTTTATTATTGCCTGGAGTTCTACATTTGCTTAAGAGATTTTAAAATGCAAACTTGGACTTCAACAAACAACAATTTTCAAAAGTAAAGTCTTAAGATGGTTAAAGTTGTTTATTACAAGTTACTATTAGTGATATGTAAAGCAGTGAGGTATCTCAGTCACTAGCAAGTATGAAGTAAATGTAAACACTGAATGTAGAGGCTTATTCATAGATTCAGACCATCCAAATACAAATTCTGATATTTCTCCTCACCATATCACAATCAGCAAAAACTTTATAAAAGATTGCCAGGGTACAAAAATATAATTGGCTTCAAAAGAACAATCCTGATCTAAGTCAGACACAACTTCCCCATTCTTCCACTCACTCGAGAGCACTTAAAAATTAAATTTAGGTCATCATTATCTACAACCTGAAAATGTACTTTTTTTGAGGAATTTCATTCCACACATTCCACAATTAAAGATATTGCTAGGTTGCCCTGAATTCAGATTTTAACAATTATAGTTTCAACGCTTGCAGCTGAAATTGAACAGCGATATAATCAAAGTAACTTACTCTGTTATTCCCGCAGCAAGAAGTCTCACAACATCAGGTTAAAGTCTAGCAGGTTTATTTGGTAGCAAATGCCACTAGGTTTCGGAGTGCTTCTCCTTCGTCAGGTGAGTGGGAGATCTGTTCACAAACAGGGCATATAAAGAAACAAACTCAGTGTGTAGATGATGATTGAAATGTGAGTCTTTACAGCTAAGACTTATATTTCAATCATTATTCTGTAAACTGAGTTTGTATCTTTATATGCCTTGATTGTGAACATATTTCCCATTCACCTGATGAAGGAGCAATGCTCCAAAAGCTAGTGGTATTTGCCACCAAATAAACCTGTTGGACTTTAACCTGGTGTTGTGAGACTTCTTACTGTGTTTACCCCAGTCTGACACTGGCATCTTCACATCATTCTCACAGCAAAGCAGTGACTGTACATGGCCAAGACTGAGACCTTGGCAAGGAAGGCAGGAATATGTTTTGTTCTGGTTGATATGTTTCAATGACATTTACTCCCTTTCTGCTGCTTTGATTGCCAATAACTTGAATCCCTGTGTCAACCTGGAAAGTTTATCTCTTGCATTTATACAAACAAATTGAGCTTGATCCATAATACAAATGTTTCAAAGTGATATGAAGTTTAATATCTTTGGATGAAATTATGCTTCAATAGATACTTTGACATGTTTCAAATGAAATTAATGCTCACGTTAAATGCTGAGGGAAAAGAATGTCTCAGAATTGGAATACCACAGTACCAGCAATTTATCTTTTGAAGTATTATAATATATTCATACTCACAATATGATAGAACTTTGGCCCAAACCTTTCAGAATCTTCATTTGGCTTCATATATACCATTGTGGTATAGAGATAACATTAAGCCCCTGACTGGTGAGTGGGAATATTGTATGGCAACGTAGATAACTGCTTAGCCAACTAATCAGCCTGGAAGATGTTTTAGCATCGAAAGAGTAAATACAACTTTCAAGATTTGTGAGCCAGATTGAGATTGGAGGAGGAGAAGGACAGTTTACTCCAAAGATAAGTAGGTATTTGAAAACAAGAAAGTTATTTCAGTAGAGAATTTTAACCAAGCTAATATTCTGGCACAGGCAGCTCATAATTTTCAACAATTTCTTGTGTTTCTTTTTTTTCTCTTTTAAATATGATTATTCAGCGCAGAAAAGGCAATTTGGCCCCTCACACATGTGCTGGCTCTTTGCATAGCTTAATGATCCAGCACCCTAATCTTTCACCAGGACATTCACAAGAGCTGAATTCCAGATGTTCATGAGATTAATTGGAATAAATCATATCTGACCTGTCCAATATCACCCCTCATCACATGGATTGGTGGAGTGTGCAATTCAGACTTCCATGGCTGGTATGAAGAAATAAACATCTGCATCATGAGAAACAAAGGTAGCTCATTTCTTTTAGCCAATAGAACTACCCCACAAACTGCTGCTTGAATAGTCCCAGCTGAGCTGCTAATGGGTCAACACTTGAGAACCAGGTTGAGCCTGGTAGTCCCAAATTTGGCAGAGAGGATGGAGACAAGACAGCGTTGCCAGAAAAGGAAACACAATTCAAGAGGAAGTGAACATTTGAAATAGGTTATCTAGTTTTTGTAAAGGATTTTGGAAGCAGACTCTGGGATTGTTGCTGCCAGGACTGGGTCACCGTCCTGTGAAGTGAAAGTGCAGGATAAGTTTCTGAAGAAACATAGGTCATTTGCAGTAATGCAAGCTGTCCCAAAAGCCAATGTTACAGCCTGGTCCAATTCTACCACCAAGTAGTGTTGTTGTTTGTCCATGGGATGAGGTGGCTGAGGAGCCAATAGCAAGCCAAAATGTTACTCACAATGAAACTGAGGGATAATGGGAAATGATGTCCAGCAGTGAATCTCAGTGAAATAAGTCCAACCAAAACTACCTTAGGATTGAATCTTAACAAGTTGAGCTACATCACCAACAGAGAAAGAAGTCCCCAACAGATCGAGGGGCCGATCTTCCATTTGTGCCCTGCCAGCCAATGGGTGGGGCAATCTGGTAAGAGTGTGCAAGAGCCAAGAAACCAGGTTCACACCTGATTTCTCACCACTAGTGATCTTACCAGACCATTTCCAGCACGAGGTTGAATAAATTATTTAAACTGAATTGTAATGGTTGAATAAATTATTTAAACTGAATTATAATATAATTTCAATTAATTAGTGAGCCTGGGACCTTATTGCCCAGGTTTACCTGTCTCTGTAGCCTCATGGGAGAGGTTCTCTCCGGCAAGAATCACAGGAATGGCAGAGAGTACAGGAAAAGCAGGCGCAAAGCCATGGAAGGATCAGTAGTCTGTCTGAAAATATATTATCATGCTCCACAGAATTCACAGTTTCACAAGATGTTTCCAAATTTCTGAAATCTAACTTGTGAGAAAAGGTTAAAAAATTGAATTTATTCTGCACATTGATAACTTATATAGTTTCCAGAATACATCTGTGATGAGGCTTTGACATGATCTCATCGATTGTGAAAGTGACTAACAAACCTAGCCAAAGAAATTATTGGCTATGAAACCGTCTAATAGAAGTCTAGAAAGAGAAATGAATCGGTTAGGAGAAAGGGGAGAAATCAAAGAGAACTCTAATAGGACTTGTGAAGTAAGTGAAGGGAAGGAGGGCATTGAAGTATATATTAAAGTTTCATCAAAGTGTTTGTCAATGAACATTTTCCATCTGGGGAGAAAGTTGGTGGAACTGAAATCAGTCCAAAGCCACAATTCTGCTAACAGTCTTTGCCCGTTTCTTGAAATTTGAATCCAATGCTAATGATTATGATCGAGATGCACAATATGAGATCACATTCAACCATCAAAGATTGTCCCAATCCAAAGGACTCACTTTTTGATAAAAGGATCCTTGAAGCCTAGATGGTTTGACTGATTTTCCCTCTGAGGTGGACACATTTTCAAGTTTAATTTACTGTGAATAACATACAGAAACGAGTCTTGGAGATGAGACATCAAGAAAGGCCAGCGAGTGCACAAACCAATGAATTCATTAATTGATTAACTTCCCTTTTGATTAAAGACGTGTCACAGAGGAGAGAGGGACATAACATCTAGGTCGATATCAGCTCTTTATCACACATTTAAAGCAGCAGTTTATCCTTAGTTTTGTAACCGCAGTAATGTGAATGTCAGAATACAATAAGCTTATAAGAGAGCAATGGTAGTGTCAGGCAGAATGCACTAAGTATTTAAAAGCTCCAGTGAACACTGTTACAACTTGGAATGGACTTTTGATCTTGGCCAGATTCAACTACAAACTGCATTATTATAATAAGTCTTCTGAGACAGAAGTTCCTTCACCAGAATCCCTTACAATTCTTGACAGCAGTACACAGAGTTCTACCAGTTAGCTGTTTACCTCTGGGGGTATCAGAGGAATGACACTGCTGGTTAAGTACAAGGCAAAAACTCCCTAATTTGCCCACTGATTGAATCTTAATCAGGGACATCTTTTGGTGTTCAACCAAATAAACAAAATCAAATTAATTCAGGGGCAACTTAAAATGGGCAACTCCCATAAGGAGGGGAGCCACCCGAAACAAAAGACAAAGCATAAAACAACTTAAACATCAAATTAAAATGTGATTAAAGGGACCAATAATGCATTTCAGTCCGTGCGGTGCCCAGTGGGCATGGAAGGCATTAACAATGCCCTCAGATACCACATGCTCTTTCTCCAGGGACATTCGGCCGCAAATATAGCCACGGAGAGAGGCAGGCAGTCAGTCGCCCACTGTCTGGACCTGTAAATGGCACGTCTTGCCAGGCCCAGAAGCAGGTTCATGAGGAGGTCTTCCTCTTTCCCTGCACCTGTCCATACTGGATGTCCATAGATCAGGGGTATGAGGCTGAAGTGCAAACAAAACATCAATAAAAGCTTTTTGAGGAAACTGAAAAGGTTGTGCAAGCTATGACACATAACATAGACATGGCTCACAGCTTCTATAAGGTTGCAAAAAGGGCATGCTTGGGAACCCATGAATCAGTACAATCCATGGTTATATGTGACTGCTGCATTCAGCACCCTCCACCCCAGGTCCCCCAGATAATGACAGAGGGTCCCTTCAGAGAGGGATCTTCACTGGGGACCTTATGCTGCCCAGTGGCAACCCTTAATCTGGGCTTCCATACTCCAATCAGCCAACTTCAATAACCTGATTGAAGCTATTGCAACTATCAAAGCGCAAGTGGTCATTCACCAATGTTTAACTTTTAAAGGTTAGTTTGCAAATGTCAATTATTAACAACTGGAGGATCATTCATATTTTTTGCCACCAGAATCGAGAGCTTCCATTCACTAGCTGGTGCCAACTATTTCAAAATGACAGGAAACAAATCTGAAAAGAAAAGCGGATAATCACTGCACCATGCCAGTCACAACAGGAAAGGAAACATCAGGGAGGGCTTCCTGCAAAAGAGCTATCAGAAGTTAAGAGTTGAAAAGAAAAGCAGGATATTGGAATTATTACCAGAACCACGTACAGATTGGCATAAGATCAAAGCAGTTAAGATAGTCAGTATATGGTTAAATGAGTGGTGTGGGAGAAAGGAGTTCTCCTTCGTGGAACATTGAGACAAGAACAGAAAGTATCTCTCTATTTGGAACAGACTGAAACTGAATGAAGCAGGTTCAAAAGTATTAATGTAATGGATAATGAGAGCTGCAAATAAAAGTTAAAATTAACATGGAGGGAGAGAATTAGAAATAATAGAACTCTAACAATAAACAAATCAAGAAAAGACAGTAAAGGACAAACTGCAGGAAGGAATAAAGATAAATCAAATAATCAGATAAAGTCATTGAACATAAGGTAAAATAACTGCTAGAAAAAGAGAGTAATAATAAATATAAATAGTTTAAACTATTAATGCAGCAATATACCTAATATTCAAAACAAAATAGGCAAGCTGGGGCAATAATTTGTAGAAAAGCTCAACATCAAATACGATTGACGGAAACATGCCTCTAGTTAGAGAACAAGATAGGTAACTAAATATTATAGAATATATCAAACCTTTAGAAAGAATTGGAAAGAAAGAATGGAGTGTGGAGTACCTGTATAAGTTAGACACAACATAATAGCAATAGAAAGAAAAGATGTAACTTATAGTCAGATATAAAATACAATAATCCTTAGTGTTTCAACTAAATTTACTATCATTATTTGGATATTTTAACAATCATAAATACTGAGCCTTTGAACTAAAGGCATTTTGAGCTCATAGTTCTTTTTCATTTATTCACTGGCATCCTTCCAGCTCTGTAAGATGATGGACATGATGTAAAGATGCCGGCGTTGGACTGGGTCGTAAGAACTCAGTAAGAATTTAGCAACACCAACTTTAAATCCAACCGATTTATTTGATAGTAAAATTGCGAGCTTTCGACACTGTGTCTTCGTCAGGCAAATGCAGTGTTCTGGTCTGCAATAGCACACATCAGCACAGACAGTTACAGATTGCTGATTAGAATGCGAATCCTTACATCTAACCTGCTATTCAAGTGTTAAAGTGGCTAAACTAGCCACTTTAACACTTGAATAGCAGGTTAGATGTAAGGATTCGCATTCTAATCAGCAATCTGTAACTGTCTGTGCTGATGTGTGCTATTGCAGACCAGAACACTGCATTTGCCTGACGAAGACACAGTGTCGAAAGCTCGCAATTTTACTATCAAATAAATCGGTTGGATTTAAAGTTGGTGTTGCTAAATTCTTACTGAGATGATGGACAGACAGCATTGATAATTGGGTAACTTTATGCAGTGCATATTTTCTAAGGCGCTGAATAAACCAATCTATGACAGGCAGGTTCTACAGCAAGCATTGCACATCCAGTGTTGTTGTGGGTTGCTTTTGGTGTTGACACCTTTGTCAATCTGATGAATGATTGTGTTATGCTAGCACAAGCTGGCCCAAGGGCAATGTTGCCACATTCCTGTCTCATCAGCTGGTGTCTCCCAGGTGTGAGAATCAATGTCTAGAGCCTTCATGTCACCTTTACAAACATGCTTGATAAAAGGCTTACTCTAAATACGTTACTGTGTGGCAAATCCTTAGACAGACCATTTTCCATCCTGAGCCAGCAAAGTCGCTGCTGTTGATGTGAAAGTATTTGGGAGTATTGCCTTTGAAAAAGCAGCTATATTTGTGATTAAATCCATGTCGAGATGCCAAAATTCACTGAAATAGCAAAGATGAATGGTGTTGAGCTTCCTTTTTTGATAATTGTTGGTCATCCATGTTTAACAATTATACTAGGAGATCCTAAGAACACAAGCCTCATAAGCTAGCATCTCGCTCCTAATAGGGTCGGCTTGATATTGTTCCATGTACATTTTGTGAATCAGCCAAATAGCTGGCAGCTACTTTCCCTGTACATGTTTTTCATGTCAGGAGTGTGTTAGCTAGGTTGGCTGGACGGCTACTTGTGGTATGAACAAAATCAGCAGTTAGGAATGAAAATCCATTACTTGGGAAGTCAAAACAAAGAACAAAGAACAAAACAGAACGGGAAACAGGCCCTTCAGCCCAACGAGCCTGCGCTACCACCCCGATGTTCCCACTTCTAACTGTGATCCCTGTCTATGTTTATAGATCTATGCATTGAAACCAAATTTGAGACAAATTAGGGAGAATTTGTTTTGCCAATTAGCCTAAGAGCACATCTTTGGGATGTGGGAGGAAACCAGAGTACCCGGAGAAAACCCATGCAAGCACGGGGAGAATGCGCAAACTCCCACGGACACAGGCCCAAATCCATGTATCTGCATAGCACAGCGATAGTCACTGAGCTGTCGTGTTGCCCATCAAATGGTCCAGGTCAAGCGTACACTAACGACGTGAAGCAATAGGATACTCTCGAAAAAAATCCAAGAGCAGTCCTCTCATGACCCATCGCATGCATGCCCCTTGTTAGACAACAAGGCGACCAAAGTACCTGTAGGATAAAACAAATACATCAATATCATCGACTATTTACACACTTTCCCAGGAACTCCCAAGGCTCATGATGCCTATTTTAAATCAGTTTTTTATATTCCTCCATTCCCATTCTGTTCATGTGCCCATCTAAGTATTTCTTAAATAACTCCAGAGTGCCTGCCTCCACCACTTTACTTGGCAGCGCGTTCCATACCCCCACCACCTTCTGTGTGAGAAAACTCCCTTTAGCATCCAAGTTATACCTTACACCCCTCACCCTAAGCCCATGACCCCTCGTGCTATTTGAGTCCATTCTAGGAAAAAGCTTAACCCTGTTTATCTGTTTAACCCTGTTTATTACCCCTCATAATCTTGTACACCTCTATTAGATCTCCTGTAAGTCTACGTCTTTCTAAGGAAAACAGTCCCAATTTGCCTAACCTCTCCTCGTAACTCAGACCTTCCATACCAGGCAGCATCCTGGTAAACCTCCTCTGCACTCTTTCCAGAGTCTCCACGTCCTTCCGGTAGTAAGGCGACCAGAACTGGATGCAGTATTCCAACTGAGGTCTAACCAATGTTTTATACAACTGCAACATTAAAGGCCAGCTCTTGTACTCTATACCCCTTCCTATAAAGGCTACCTTACCATATGCTTTCTTCATAACCTTCTCCATCTGCTCTGCCACCTTCAGAGACTTGTTCACCTGCACCCTCAGGTCCCTCTGCATTTCTATACTCTTTATAGGTCTACCCTTTATCATATATCTCCCGCCTACATTCTTTCTCCCGAAATGCATCACCTTACATTTATCAGGATTGTGTTCCATCTGCCACTATCTGCCCAAGCTACCAGCCTATCTATGTCCTGTTGTATCACCCGACAATGCTCCTCACTATCCGCAAGTCCAGCCAAGTTTGTATCGTCTGCAAACTTGCTGATCACTCCACTTATTCCCTCTTCCAAGTCATTTATATATTTTACAAATAGAAGAGGTCCCAGTACTGAGGCCTGCGGCACACCACTAGTTACTGACCTCTAGCTGGGAAAACACCCTTCCACTATTACTCTCTGTCTCCTATTACCAAGCCAGTTACTTATCCATCTAACTACCTGTCCTTGTATCCCATTAGCCCTGACCTTCTCAACTAACCTCCCATGAGGGACTTTGTCAAACGCCTTACTAAAATCCACATAGACGACATCAACGGCTTGCCCTTCGTCAACTGTTTTCGTCTCCTCCTCAAAAAATTCTACCAGATTCGTAAGGCACAGCCTCCCTTTAACAAAGCCATGCTGCGTATCCCTAATCAGATCTCAACTCTTTAAGTGCCTATACTTCTTATCTCTAAGAATCCCCTCCAACAGCTTCCCTACCACTGATGTCAAACTCATTGGCAACAAGTATGTCAAAGATATGTCAAAATGGGTCATTCAGTGTGTGAATGCTGGACCAAAGATAGTCAATGTCCAAATCGTGACAAAGTGGATCACATTGCAAAAGCTCTTTGGGCTAGACCAGCTTCCCCTGAGAAGAATATTCATAAGAAGGTTTTGGGTACGTTAAAAAAGGAGAACAAGTTGCATTTTAGAAAAATAATTTATAATTTGGAAAAAAAGAATAACAACTGTGAAGAAAACAATGTATCAGCCATGTTTTTAGCAAAAACACGTCCAATATTTACATGGATACAAGTGGATGGTCTAGTTCGGAACACATAATCGGTGCAGGCTTGGAAGGCTGAAGGCCCTGTTCCTGTGCTGTAGTATTCTTCTGTGTTCTTTGTTCTTTATGGTTCAAACTGCAAATGAACAAGTTTGGCAAACCCATACTAACTAACTGTTGTCATATCAGAATGATTTCTCAGAATCATCTCTAGAAGCCCCAACTTCTTTAATCCCCAGTATTGCTCATACTACTAATGAAGACTTAATTGAATCTCATTGCCTGATGATTGCGATTTTGCTACTATACCGAGTGAGAATAATGTAGAATTAGTTCCAGGAGGAGATGTATCTACTGAAGTTCCAAATCATACTTCTAAGGGCAAGTGCAACCAAATGCCAGCACATCATATATAACCAAAGAGAATTAAACATCTTCCTTATCAACTTTCTAATTGACTGCTGTAACAAGTGTTCAGAGGCAGAAGTCTCTTCACCAAAATCCCTTTATTTACAAACTCTAACAGCAGCACACAGAGTATGAGCAGTTAGCAGTCTACCTCTGGGTATATCAGAGGAACTGACATTCCCAGTTAAGTATAAAGCAAAGACAGCCTGATTGACCCATCAATTGGATGCTTAATCAGGGAGGTCATACTCCACTGGACCAACCTTAATGACCTGACTGATGTCATTACAACTGTGTGTAATGATTCACAGTGCACAGTACTGCAATTAGAATATTATTGATTTTATGCATAGCATCATAGTAATTTGTTATCATGACCACAGAAAGGATGTTGTATATTTAATTAGTTGCATGAGTGCTTTAAGAGCTGATCACATTATTTCATTGTGATGTCACGAGGGCGTTGCATAGTCTACTGTTTAATTTTATTTTCTATTCTATGCAGGCAAGAGTTCCCAGAATAAACCTGTTGTTGAAAGTCTGAAATTCCATGTGCAAGCCACATCTTTGCATTTTTGTTTAAAACCTTAACATAATTAGTGTATTATGCACAGTGTCGTCAGAATATAGGAGTTCTGTGTACAAGATGTACAGTATTCTCATCTCCTGTCTGGTGAAATTGTAGACCTCATTGGCTGACCTAGTATGCAGACAATCTCCTTCCATATCTGCCCTGAAGGCAGGTCACAGTAAAGATCACAGAAAATTAGATATTATCTTTTAGCCATATCGTATTTCCGACATCTGTAGGTTTCAAGGCTTTTTGTAAATCTCTGCTGTTTCTGTCACATGAAGATGTCAACATACTTGTCACTCTGAAATCTCCAGCACCAACATCAGTTTAAAAAGACTATCATTGTGACAATGATATAAAAGTGAATTGGACCATCGCAATGAAAATGATACAACGCAAAAAACTGAGTCTTAAGATGCTCATGACCCAGGAGGAGGGAGTGGCCACATTAACTAGATACAAACTTTGCTATTTGTTCTAAATTATATGTAAATGAGGCATTAACCCAATAATTTGTAGGCAGTAATGAAAACAAAACACACCCATTTTGGGATGGCAATGATGAAGAGTTGACATTAAAATCTGAAACATTTGTTTGGCCACTTGGCACTACGGCCAATCTTGACTGAATTATGCAATAGCATAGCCCAAAACACTTTTTAAAAACTCATCCATGGGACATGGGCATCATTGGTAACTAGCATTTACTGCCCATTCATATTTGCTTCAGCTGAGAGGCTTGCTAGGTCATTTAAGAGCCAACTATATTGCTGTGGATCTGGAAATGACATGTTGGTCAGACTAAGTAAAGACAACAGGTTTTTAATATTAATTGGTGATGCTTTCATACTTATCATCACATTTTTTAATTCTACATTTCTATTGAATTCAAATTTTACCATCTGTCCTGGTGGGATTTGAACCCAGATCTCCAGAGCCTTAATCCATATCACTATGTTATCAAATCACGAACTATGTGTATATAATGGGTGGGATCTGGAAATGGTCAGGAAATCCACTTATTGCTCAATAACAGATTAACATTGATGCTGGTCTGAACAAAAAAAATCAATTCTTAACACATATTGTGCAGGAAACAGTAAAGCGCAGTGGTCTGGCATTAAAAAATTTAGTGATCAGTGAAACCAACACAAACATATCACTCCATTGAAGATAGCAATTCTATCTTCAAGTACCACAATCAGATAGATGGCAGATGAAATTCAATCCTGATAAATGTGAAGTGAGGCATTTTGGGAGAAAGAATTTAGTGGGGAGGTATATGATAAAAGGTAGACCTATTAAGAGTATAGAAACGCAGAGGGACCTGGGGTACAGGTGAACAAGTCTCTGAAGGTGGCAGAGCATGTGGAGAAGGTTGTGAAGAAAGCATATAGTATGCTAGCCTTTATAGGAAGGGGTATAAAGTACGAAAGCTGGCCTTTAATGTTGCAGTTGTATAAAACGTTGGTTAGACCTCATTTGGAATACTGTGTCCAGTTCTGCTCGCCTTACTACCGGAAGAACATGGAGACTCTGGAGAGAGTGCAGAGGAGGTTTAACAGGATGCTACCTGGTATAGAAGGTCTGAGTTATGAGGAGAGGTTCGGCAAATTGGGACTGTTTTCCTTAGAAAGACGTATACTTAGAGGAGATCTAATCTTCAGATCGTTGTTGGTTACAGGTATAGTGCCGGAAGACTGGAGGATAGCGAATATGGTCCCATTGTTCAAGAAGGGGAATAGAGACTTCCCTGGGAATTATAGACCAGTGAGTCTTACTTCTGTTGTGGGCAAAGTATTGGAAAGAATTATTAGGGATAGGATTTATAGTCATTTAGAAAGAAATGAATTGATTGGGGATAGTCAGCATGGTTTTGTGAAGGGCGGTTAATAGTGGTGTACCTCAGGGGTCTGTTTTGGGGCCCCTGCTGTTTGTAATTTTTATAAATGATCTGGATGAGGGTATTGAAGGATGGATTAGTAAATTTGCGGATGACACCAAAGTCGGAGGAGTGGTAGAGTTTGAGATAGTTATAGTTTGCAGAGAGACTTGGATAAGTTGCAGAGCTGGGCCGAGAGGTGGCAAATGGAGTTTAATGCGGAAAAGTGTGAAGTAATTCACTTTGGCAGGATTAACAAATGTGTAGAGTATAGGGCTAATGGTAGAACTCTTAATAGTGTTGATGAACAGAGGGATCTTGGTTTATATGTGCATAGATCCCTGAAAGTTGGCAATCAAGTCGATAAGGTTGTTAAGAAGGCATACGGAGTCTTAGCTTTATTGGTAGGGGGATTGAATTTCGGAGCCGTAACGTCATGTTGCAACTGTACAAAACTCTAGTGCGGCCGCACTTGGAGTATTGTGTACAGTTCTGGTCCCCGCATTATAAGAAAGATGTGGAGGCATTAGAGAGGGTACAGAGGTGGTTTACCAGGATGTTGCCTGGTATGAAGGGCAGGTCTTATGAAGAGAGGCTGAGGGATTTGAGGTTGTTTTCGTTAGAAAGGAGGCAGCTAAGAGGGGACCTTATCGAAACATATAAGATGATTAGAGGTTTAGATAGAGTGGACAGTGATAGCCTTTTTCCTAGGATGGAGAAAGCTAGCATGAGGGGACATAGCTTTAAATTAAGGCGTAGTAGTTATAGGACGGATGTCAGAGGTAGGTTCTTTACGCAGAGAGTGGTAAGGGTATGGAATGCCCTGCCTGCTGCAGTTGTAGATGCGCCAAGTTTGGTGGCGTTTCAGAGGTCAGTAGATAAGTTTATGGATGAAAACGGAATGGTTTAGGTTAGAGGGTCATTGCTTTTTCTTAATTGGTCGGCGCAACATCGAAAGCCGAAGGGCCTGTTCTGCGCTGTAATGTTCTATGTTCTAATAGAGGTGTACAAGATTATGAGGGGTATAGATAGAGTAAACAGGGTTAAGCTTTTTCCTAGGATGGACTCGAATAGCACGAGGGGTCATGGGCTTAGGGTGAGGGAGGGTAAGGTATAATTTGAATGCTAGAGGGAGTTTTTTCCCACAGAGGTTGATGGAGAAATGGAATGCGCTGCCAAGTAAAGTGGTGGAGGCAGGTACTCTGGAGTTATTTAAGAAATACTTAGATGGGCACATGAACAGAATGGGAACGGAGGGGTATAGAAAACTGATTTAAAATAGGGATCATGAGCCTTGGGAGCCCCTGGGAAGTTTGTAAATAGATGATGATATTGATGTACTTGTTCTTATCCTACAGGTGCTTTGGTCCACCTTGTTGTCTAACCACAGGCATACATGCGATGGGTCCTGAGAGGGCTGCTGTTGGATTTTTTTCGAGAGTATCGAAGTGCTTCACATCGTTAGTGTACGCTTGACCTGGACCATTTGATGGGCAACACGACAGCTCAGTGACTATTGCTGTGCTGTGCAGATACATGAATTTGGGCCTGTGTCTGTGGGAGTTTGTGCATTCTCCCCGTGCTTGCGTGGGTTTTCTCCGGGTGCTCCGGTTTCCTCCCACATCGCGAAGATGTGCTCTTAGGCTAATTGGCAAAACAAATTCTCCTGAAATTGTCTCAAATTTGGTTTTTAATCCATAGATCTATCAATATAGACAGGGATCATGGGTAGAGGTGGGAACGTCGGGGTAATGGTGCGGGCTTGTTCGGCCAAAGGGCTTGTTTCCCGTGCTGTTTTGTTCTTTGTTTTTTAATCATATAAATGAATCATTAACTTCATAGATTGGTCTATTCACCATCCCTTTCTTGGCTCACTACCAAAATATTCTATCAAGTCTCTTAGGCCTATAGCTGCTCTACGATATCCTACAAGGACATCTGCAGTCACTTCCAGTGAAAGTTAGCAGCCTTCTGCCAACCATGTTGCACTCACTGATGTAGCATTGTTAATAGCACTAAGAGAAGCAAAGAAATCTTCAGGACAACCATTAAGGGAATGTGAAAGAGTAATTGGTTAATGTTTAGATGCAACATTGGATTTTATTTTTGCTGAAGTGCATTTAGAATGACTGTATTGTGGCATTTTTTATTTTCTAGCCAAGAAAATGATATGATAGTCAGTGACAAGAGCTAAAATAAAATGTAAAATGGGGATTCAGAATTGATTCTTTATCAATGAAGTGATCATACATGATCTAACTTGCAAGCAGATGACCTCATTGCCTCCTTCCTTTATTCTGCTCCTGTTTTTCCTTATTCTCCTCCCTCTCCTCCACCTTAGTTGCTTGCTGCATCCTGGTGACAAAGGCTGTGCCCCAGTAAAGGCCAAATTATGCAGGATGTAGTAAACCATGATGAATGTGAGACATGCCCCAATAATATTTTCAGGGTTCCTCCAAACTCGTACAGGTCACTGAGCTATTGCTCCAGAATCCCAGTAAGTATTTTGTATGTGGTAACATAGCTCTACTTGTATTCATACTAACCACACTAGAGTCAAATAGATGAACATGCAGAACCAGATATCATTAAACAGAATAGATATCATGGTGGCATACTGGTTAGCACTGCTGAATCTGTGAATCATTCAATCCTACAGTGCAGAAGGTAGCCATTCACCCTATCAAGCCTGCACTGACCACAATCCCTCCCAGGTCTATCCTTATAACCCCATAGTTCATCCCCTTGACACTAAGAGATAATTTAGCATGGCTAATCCATCTAATCCACACATTTTTGGACTGTGGGAGGAAACCAGGGCACCGAGAGGAAACCTACCCAGACACGGGGAGAATGTGCAAACTCCACACAAACAGTGACTCAAGCCAGGAATCAAATCTGGGCCCCTGGCTGTGAGGTAGCAATGCCAACCACAGTGCCACCTGTGCCATCCTATCCATCTATGAGAATGGACTGTAGCTGTTTAAGAAAGCAGCTTAATACTGCCTTCTGTAGGGCAATAAGGATGGACAATAAATGCTGGCTTAGTCAGTGAAGTGTACATCCTGTAAAGAAATAATAAAAGAAAGCCCTTGTCACCCAGCAGTCATTCTCTGGCTTGATTTGGTGTTCAAAGATTGAGAGAATAGCAGAATTAAATCAACATGACTGCTGCTGGGAGAGTGGGCATTCACCTACACGATGTGATGAGTGAGGTTGCAACAAACTGCATCATTTGGAAGTGGGACTCTTTGCTGCTATTGTACATTTCAAGATTTAAATCTGATGTCCACAAAACCAGCAATGTGCGATTAATGGCATGCTGCATCATTCATGACAAAATTACATACATATGTAAAATCATCAGCTCCAAAACACCCCTCCCTGAAAAGCTCAATGCATTGTACAACTGTTTTGAGCAAGAGGTCAGTGAGAGCATGCCTCCTACCTTGGTGGCCCTGGATGAACCTGTATCTGAGATCACCATGGCAGATGTCAGAGCAGTTTGCTCGAAGGTCAACCCACAGAAAGCAACTGGCCCAGATGGGGTACCTGGATGAGCACTCAGATCCTATATGGATCAGCTGGCAGGGCTACTCACAGATATCTTCAATCTCTCTTTATAACAACCTGAGATCCCAATCTGACCATCATCCTGGTACCTAAGATAAGCCAAGAAGCGTGCCTTAATGACTATTGGCCAATCATCACTCTGACATCCATTATTGTGAAGTGCTTCGAAAGATTAGTTAAGGCACAAATCAATTCCAGTCTCCCAGATTCCCTGGATCCACTACAGTTTACCTGTTGCCGCCACTTGTCCATAGCAGATGCCATCTCCCTGGCCCTGCACTCAAACCTAGAACACCTAGATAACAAAAACCTATGTCAGATTCCTATTTATTGACTACAGCTCAGCCTTCAGCACCATTATTCCAATTAAACTCATCATCAAACTCTGTGGCCTGGGCACCAGCATCCGTCTGTGACTGAATCCTGAATTTCCTAACTCACAGATCACAATCAGTAAGAATAGGCAACAACACCTCCTCCACAATCATCCTCAACATCAGTGCCCCATAAGGCTGTGTTCTCAGCCCCCTACTATACCCCTTATAGAACTATGGTCAAATTCCCTTCCAATTCAATTTTCAAGTTTTCTCATGACACTACTGTAGTGGGTCAGATCTCAAACAATAATAAGACCGAGTATAAGAATGAGACAGAGAATTTGGTGAATTGATGTGGCAACAAAACAAAGGAGATTGTCATCGATTTCAGGAAGTGTAAAGGAGGACATGTCACTGTCTACATCAACAGGGATGATGTAGGAAGTGTTGAGAGCTTCAAGATTTTAGGTGTCCAGCATTCTTCCTGGATGAATCATAGCTTGATATGGGTCCTGTTCTGCCCAAGACCACAAGGAACTCCAAAAGTTCTTGAATGTAGCCCAAACTAGCCTCCCATCCATTGACTTTGTCTACTCTTCCCACTGCCTCACCAAAGCAGCCAACATAATTAAGGACTCCCATGCATCCCGGACATTGTCTCTTTCACCTTCATCTGTGGGGAAAAAGTACAAGAATCTGACATTATGTATCAACCAACTCAAGAATAATTTCTTCCCTGCTGTTGTCAGATTTTGGGATGGACTTATTTTGCATTAAGTTGATCTTTCTCTACACCCTAGCTACGACTGCATTCTGATTCTTTTGTTTCCTTCTCTATGAATGGTATGCTTTGATTGTATAATGCACAAGAAACAATACTTTTCACTATATGCTAATACATGTGACAATAAATCAAATCAAGTCAATACACAGTTTGTGCATTGTATTCTTTTCAGGTAAAACACACCTTTTTAATATTGCTGCAAAGACAGATATGTTGCTGAAGTTTTTAATTTTGTATTTGTTCAGGCAAATGCAAAATGTCAAATTTCAAACAAATACATAACAATTTATATTGCTGTTCTCTCCTGACACAAAGACAGCTTGTCACCTCTCTGATGGAACACTTGAAAGTATTACAAATGCCACCTGGTCCAGTCTGGAAGGATCCTGAAATGTAGAAACTGAAGGTCACAGGTCACGTTCACAGCCATTGGCAGTACCATCTTTACCATACTCTGACAGAACAGCTCTGGTTACAAGAGGTGATAGAGTTCTCCAAGCATCTCCTTCCCAAAATGGATACACTCAGTTCCAGCCTTTGGTTGATGTAAGAAAAATACTGCCTGAAGATCCCAGAAAGCTAACATCTGCTGTTGAAAGCCCTTCTTCTCTTTCTCCTCTTTCCTTTGTACACTGCCTATCCTCTTCTCTGCTGCCACTGCTTTGATGTATCAATCAGCTGCAGGTCAAGAGGATAATAACTATCGTGCCATGATTGGGAGCAAGTTGTCTCAACAGAATCTTTGAAGTGAGAAGCAAGGCCTTCTCAACATGTAGCCACTACTTCCTGTAAACTTCATCAACCATAAACATTGTTACAGAGCTATCATGATGTTTTACTTGTTGTAGTTAAAACTATCATTCCCTTCAAATAGCCAGATAAAGTAATGAAGTGGCTTAAGATGATTTAGTCTTGCAACCACAGGACCTTGATCAAAGTTTAAGACCAGCTAGAGTGCTGAATTCAGAATTACACAAGTAATTACAATTTCAAATTTGACTACAAGTAATTAGCAGATACCAATTAAGTATAGGAGTTATCTCTATCCATTCGCAGTTATTGACTAAGGTTAAATCGTGCATTCATAAGAATTGTGTATGTCTTCCTAATTATCTCAACAAACAATGATAGCTATATCTCTGACCAATGGTATATCAACCTCCCTCTCCATTATTATTTGTTTTAATGGCCAAACATGCGCTGCAGATGCACATTGTTTAATTAAATGGTCCTTGACTCTTTTCTGGGTTTGCTTTAGTCAAAAACCTGTGGCTTTCACAGAGCTTCCCTGCGTGACTGAGATACAGCCTGCAGCTTATATGATTTTTAAAGGTGTGTGATTATTAACCCTTGCGAACAACAGTCAGAAACTCATAGTACTTCTAAAAACTCAAATAGCATCTGTAGAAAACAAACAGCAAGTAACCTGAAATCAACTGATAATTCCTTTACATAGCATTGCTGAGTGTCCTTCCTGTTTCTCTTATGCCTTGGAGAGAGGCAGAGGTAGAAATACACAGACCAGCCAACAGATAAGTAAAGTTTGAGGAGTGAGGCCAAAAACATTTACTTTTGGGGAAAGAGCCAGAGAGAAATATAACAGCCATGAGCTAAGACAAATGGAACAGGAAGTGGGAAAGCCTCTGGGGACTGTCTGTGTGAAATTTGTACATTCTCCCCATGTCTGTGTGGGTTTATCCTGGGTGCTCCAGTTTCCTCCAACAGTCCAAAGGTGTGAGGGTTAGGTGGATTGGCCATGTTAAATTGACCCTAGGGGCGGAATTTTACTAACACATCTACCCAGGTTTTGTACGATCCCTCCTGAGGCCAACAGAGAATGCCATTCTCCGAGTCGAGTCCGGCCCTGGAATCGGTGCTAGCATGTCTGTAAAATTCCGGCCTTAGTGTCAGGGGATTATCAAGATAAATACATGAGGTTATGGGGCTAGGGCCTGGGTGGGATTTTTGTCAGTGCAGCCTCAATGGGCCAAATGGCCTCCTTCTGCACTGTAGGGATTCTATGAAAGAAAGATCACAAGAAAGCCGTAAGGTTATTGATTGATAAGTATTGCTGCTTCAAGACCAAGTGTAAACAACTGTGAGTTTAAAAATGATAAAAATATTAACTATCAATTACAAGTAGCAATTTAATAATTGATTACTTTTATCATTTATCTTATGAAAGGTTTATTACCACTTGTAATGTGCACTAACTAGGTTAGTCAATACTAATAAATTTATTCAAAACAGAAAATGCTGGAAAATTTCAGCAGGTCTGACAGCATCTGTGGAGAGAATACTGCCAACTTTTTGAGTCAGGATAATTTCATCAGAGCTTAAGACAAGAGAAAATGGATATCCATCTTCCCCATTTTTATCTTAGGTAGGTTTATTAATAATCATAAGCTTTACTAGCATCAGCAAAACTTTATTAGTATTGCTCAGGTTTGTTACACTATAACAATTGTTAACAGTAACAAGGTTATTACTTTACAGAGAAATGGTAGGATGCTAAAATCTTGAGTACACATCCTGTGCTTTGTGGGAACTCCAGGCTGCATCCTACGTTCTGTATAACCATTTGTGCATTAAGTCTTGTCAGTTCTAGCAGCTTGAGCTCTTGGAAATTTCAGAAATTGTGATGCAACTGTTATCACTGGGGTGCATCTGTCAGGCTGAGAGCTTTGTGAATAGCACAGTTTACAGATGTGATCAGCAATCTCTCCCTCCCCTTCAAGATATGGAGAAAAGAAATAGGTGACCACTATATAACCAAAAAGAAACAGGCTGTTAGTGCCAGAGTCCCTGAGTGCATCCCACTCTCTAAACAGTATTCAGTCCTGAATTTTTTTATTCATTCATGTGATGTGCCTCAACCACATTGCTGTGGATCTAGAGTCATATTAAGGCAGACCAGATAAGGATGGCAGATTTTCTTCCTTAAAGGACATTAGTGAGCCAGATGAGTTTTTATGACAATCGACAATGGTTTCATTAAACTTTATTAGATTTTTAAATCCAGATCTTTATTGAATTCAAATTTCACATCTGCCATAGTGGGATTCGAACTCTGGCCCTCAGAAGTTATTACGCTGGGTCTCTTGATTACTAGTCTTGTGATAATACCATTACATCACTGCCTCCCCTGAACTTTCATTTAGAGAGTGCAGCCAGACCTACGACCCTAAAACCACAGGTAGAATAGTTGTTTGAGGATGAGGGAGTGAGGAAGAGGGGAAGGAGAACACGGCTATAAGACAGATTGGAAGAGCAATAGTGATAGGTAATTCAAAAAGGGAATGGAAAGCCATTTCTGACGCTGTAGACGTAAATCGAGAACGATGTGCTGCTCCCTGCCCTCTCTCTGGTGCTCGAGTCAAGGATATCATAACTAGAAGAGGGCACTCACAATGTTAAAATGGCGGTGTGGGCTTGTTGGGCCAAAGGGCCTGTTTCCCGCACACTGTTGTTCTTTGTTCTTTGTTGACATTATTGATGGCTGCAGAGACCCCTGAGAGGGGAGGGTGAAAAGCCAGAACTCATGGTCCACATCAGTACCAAATTCAGGCAGAAAGAGAGATGTAGTTCTATAGGTAGAATTAGGAAATTAACAAGTAGGCTTTCAAACATAATAATCTCCTGAGCACATGTGAGTATAGGAATAGAAGGATCTGATAGATGCATGGCTGGAAAGATGGTGAAGGATGGGAGCTTTATGTTCTTGGGGCAGTAGGATTTGCAGATGGGATGTGTGCAACCCAAACAGATGTCACCTAAATAGAGCTGGGGTTGAACTCCCAGTGGGGCTGATTTTCTAATGCTTTTGGTGAGGGTTTAACATCACTAGGCAGGAGTGTGGGAGCTGGAAGATAATATCTGAGAGAAATACCAGTGTGCATAATACACTGGGAGATAACATTAAAGTCGGGTTCACTACGTTAATAGGTAGGGTCAGAGCAGGGGAGTCTAAATCAGCGTCCATATATGTGAATGCCTGGAGTATGGTTAATAGGATTGGCCGGTTACAGGAGCAGATTATCACAGGGAAATATGATGTTGTGTCTGTAACAGAGGCCAGGCTAAAAGAAGGGCAGGACTCGGTGTTAAATATTCCTAGATACAAGGAATATGGGCACTTATTGCTAAATAAATTTATTTGCTAAATAAATATAAAATAAGTTGTGTTGCTGGTATTATACAAAATATTAATGAGACCACACTTAGAATATTGCGTAACTTTTTGGTCCCCTTGAGGAGGATGTAACTGCATTGGAGGTGGTTCACTAGATTGGTTCCTTAGATAAGGGATTTGTTTTATGAAGAGTCATTGGGCAGTTTAGGCCTATGCTCCCTAGCGTTTAGAAATAATGAGAGAAGATGATAAGGGGGATTGACAAAGGAGGCATAGAGAGGATGTTTCCTCTTATTGGGCAATCTACAAGAAAGGAAAGAAACATGGAGAGTGACAGTATCAATTAAGGAGAGCATTGTAAAGCTTAAGGAAAGGGGATGACCTAGAGGGATTAGAATAGAATACATTTGGCTGGAGTTTAGGAACAATAAAGGTATCATTGCATTTCCTAGTAGAGGAGAGGAACAAATTTTCAAGGTAATTATAGAGAAGTGCAAAAATTATAGTGTAGTTAGGGGGCTTTAATTATCCAAATATAGACAATAATAATAATAATAATGTAAATGACAGAGAGGGAAAGATTTCCCAGAGTGTGTTCAGGAAAGTTTTCTATAACAATAGGTCATAACTTTCATCTGCCATTGAACAAGACAAGATCCAAAAAAATGAATCCTTACCTGCCCTGCAAATGAACACTGCAGCTTCTGATCCTACAATGTCCTTGGATCCAGTACCAAAAAACGTTTCAGAGACTGCATTGCAGCGCAATCCAGGCAAAGTCATGCCCTCTAATAACACAACCGGACAGGGGAGAACACAGCAAGGGCAGCTTTTCACAATTTTCAAAGAGACATTTTGAAGACATAAGGATTCCCTACAGTTTCAAAACTCTTTCTCAGTTTTAATTTTTTTTTGTTATTTCTTTTAAACAATTAACATTATTGGTATTGATTCATTCTAAGAGTAATAAATTTATTTTAATGATTGAATATAATTACTAATCAATACTGATGCGAGTATAGTTTATCCTAATTATTTTAAAGCTATAATGTTCTTATATAATTGCAGTATTACATAACATTAAGTGTAAAGTGCTTCAAAGTATCCATATTTTTGCAATAAGAAGATGGAGAGCTCACAATAAAGTGGTGAAGAAGAGGAGTCAGGACCTCATCAACAAGGAATTGAATATTTTTTTAAGGGAGGTGAAAGATAGGCATCTTCTACATCTACATATGCATATCCTAGGATGTGGAAGATCTAAACCTCCAAGAAGATTATAAACTACAGTTGGAAAAAGGTTGTAGTGGTGATTAATATCAACAGCATGGTGGCGAAGCTGATGTATCAGGGCTGGAAGAAACAGAAAGATTTAATGGCCCATAACTTTTGTTTATCAGCAGGGAGCCATGGCCTGCCGATACTTAGAGAAAAATACGTAAGTACCTGATTTCAAAGAATGCAAAGAAATTTCTGTTTACACCAGCAGCCTTAAGCCAGCATTAGGATAGATGGTGCAGGCCCAAGCCTGCATCGGGACAATCTGAGCAAGCCCGAGCCAGCAACAGGAGAGTCTGAGCAGGCCCAAATCTCCATTGGAACAGAGTGAGCAGGCCTGAGCCAGCGTCGGGACAGTTTAAACAGGCCTGAGCGTGCGTCGGGACAGTCTGGCAGACCTAAGCCTGCGTTGGGACAGTCTGAGCAAGCCCGAGCCTGCATCGGGACAGTCTGAACAGGCCTGAGCCTTTGTTGGGACAGTCTGAGCAGGCTCGAGAATGTATTGGGCTAGTTTGAACAGACATGAGTCTGTGTCGGGACAGTCATGATGTAGAGATGCCGGCGTTGGACTGGGGTAAACTCAGTAAAGTTTCACAACACCAATTTTAAATCCAACCAATTTATTTGATAGTAAATTCGCGAGCTTTCGAAACTATGGCCTTCGTCAGGCTTGCCATAGTGCAAGCCTGACGAAGGCCATAGTGTCGAAAGCTCACGAATTTACTATCAAATAAATTGGTTGGATTTAAAATTGGTATTGTGAAACTTTACTTGGGACAGTCTGAACAGACCCGAGCCTGTGTTGGGACAGTTTGAGCAGGTCCAAGCAGTTCACAGGTTCAGACTACCTAAAGGAATATAGGTTTTGTTATTTGTTTTATATCTATGAACATACTATTTTAATCAGCATGATATTATGTAACTTTACGTCTTTACAATTGCTGCTGGGCAAGACGCAATGCCATCAGGGATACATGAGGTTATGTCATGTGGATGGCAAAGGATCCGAGGGAGACACAAGCAAAATTAGGGTCCCTCTCTTGAGACGAAGCAAGGCGGTAAAATGAGTATGTGTGAAAAATCAGGATCGCGTCCCATTTATCGGCTTGAGGTCTTACCAGCACTGATTTGCCAGCAAAATTGGCTTCATGCCCAAAGAGATATGATGTCCAAGGCAGTAGTCAGGGAAGGGTGGGGGAGTGGGGGCGATTTTGAGGAAGGTTTTTTTTTAATGACTGAATATAATTGTTAATCAATGCTTACGTGAACATAGTTTTTCTTACTTATTTTAAATCTGTAATGTTCTTGCATAACTGCAGGAGTAGCGATTGGTAGGGAGAGGCGCCATGTCCAGAGGGCAAGGAGTGAATGACGCAGCAAGCAATTGACAGTGGGTCCTGATGTCCGTGGGCAGGGGAGGTAGGGGTGACAGGAGATTTTCAGTATACTGGGAGACCGGATCAAGAGCTCAGCAGCTAGCTTCACTGGTGAGAATTGCATCCTAGCACTTTTTTTTTTGACTAATTGGAATAAGATTGCTTTTAAACTCATCCAAAAAATGAGTTTGAACCTCTCCTGTGTTCTCATTACTTCAGTACTTAGAATTTATTTTATAAAATTCCATCCTATATCTTTCACTTGCTGTATATTACATATATTTTAACATCTTTTAAACGCATTTATGACAAAATTAATCCATCTAAAAATATCTCTGATGTGTTTGCTACCTCTATTCGTTGCAGCTTGAGCAGAAACGAAGTGTGTAAACAAATAAGAGAAAAACTCACCTACTACCATGGCAAATAAGTGGAGTTAATGCAGTCCTGTTTCTTTTCAATGAGACATTCTGTGCAGTGCTTCAATCTCAATAACTATAAAAAACCGAATCAGAGCTTCGAACATACGCGCTCTTAATGTGTATGTCTATGCTTCAGGACTTTCAAATTATCCCAATGTGCATATGCAATGTGCAATCTGTGTTTGCTGGGATTCGGGATGGAAGTTAGGGGTCAATGTGTTCAGCCAGGATGTATCTATATCTAAATAGAACATAGAACATAGAAAAATTACAGCACAATCAGGTCCTTTGGCCCACAAGTTGTGCGGAACATATCCTATCTACTAGGCTTACCCATAACCCTCTATCTTACTAAGTCCCATGTACTTATCCAAAAGTTTCTTAAAAGACCCTATCAAATCCGCCTCCACCACCACTGCCGGCAGCCAATTCCACACACCCACCACCCTCTGAGTGAAAAACTTATCCTTGACATCTCATCTGTACCTACTCCCCAGTATGAAAAAGTAATTTCTGAAATTTAAAATCCTAGTTTCTGACTCTAAAATTGAAGAAAGGGAAGCAATGTTCTGTCTACTAGTCCTTGGGATGTCAAATCCAATCTTGACGAGAGACAATACAGTCTCTTTGATAACTTTTTGAGGTACCAGAAATGTAGGTAATTTGCAGATGGCTTTGACTTAGTCACAAGTGTTATAATGGAACAAAGATGTGTGGGTTAGGTTGATTAGCCATGCTAAATTGTCCCTTAGTGTCAAGTGGATTAGAATGGTTATAATATATGGGATTATGGGGATAGGACTTGGATGGAATTATTGTCAGTGCAGGCTTAATAGCCAAATGATGATCTTCTGCACTGTAGATTCTATGATTCTATGAAAACATCCCTAGGGTGCATGATTTCAGCTATATCCAAAAACCAAAAGTCATCGATGAGATCAAGTGATTGTTGCAATAGCTGAAGTCTGGGCCTCCTCACATTCTGCAGGAGGTCTGCCTTCAGGCCCTGCACTGCCTTCTTTCAGCTCCTCTATTTCTAATGCCATGACATCTTCAGGGCAAAGGCTCAGTCCTTACTAGAGAACAGTACACAACGCGCTACAATAATTTTTGAGACTATCTCAAGTGTGTACTCTAATGCGCCCCTGATGTCTCCAGGCTTTGAAACTATGATTTTAAAAGTTCAGTTGTCATCTCTCCACCGCCTGATGTGTTACTACATGATACAGTTGTATTGCTCTTATGCTTCAACTGCGGTAATTCAAAATTGTATCTTAAACCACATTCTCAGTGAGTATCCTCTATCACCCACTAGCCATCCTGACATACGTGGTGATGTTGTCATGGTCCAGTCACCAGGATGAATAAGTCATAGGCATTTTTTCAGTTGTTAATATGCACAGTGAGGATTTTTATTTGGGCATCACACACACACTTTCACCACATTTAAAGAGTAGGAAACCTTCCTGTTGATGAACAAAGGGCCTCATCTATTGTTGATTTGAATGGAATTGCAATCATATGGAAGTTGCGGGGCCGCTACTTCATCTTCACAGAGGACATGTCAAAATTAGTAAGCTCTGAAGCTTCAGTTACTTGGTGAGTGCGGGCTGCTGTAGCATTCTGAGAAATGTTACACATGTCACTACTACTATGTTTAAAATCCCTGGACACAAAGAAATTCGATGCTGTCATGAATTTCATCTCCATTGTTAAGGCAGTGCAACACTTTGAGGTTGCCATCAAGTTTTCAGCATTTCACAGAAGCGTCCCATTACCTCCTTGCTGTCTCGTGCAACACTGCTCATCCAACATCATGTCAAATGATGGCCCAAATTTTCCAGCCATTCCGGCCAATGGGGTCTCCCGGTCCTGCCAATGACAAATGCCCTCCACCTGGTGTGTCTTGGTGGCAAGGAGTTCATACAACAGGAAACCCCATTGACAGTGGTGCGACCAGAAGATCCCGCCATTGACTAGTGGCCGCCACTGCCACTAAACACAGTATGTGTGTGTGTGTGTTTGTGTGTGTGTGTTGGGGGGGGTGGGTACAAGGGGTGGGGAGGAGAGATGGAAAATCCTGCCCAATGTTCTTTGCTGGTACTCTCAGGGGTGGGCAATTGATCCATTTCCTCAGCAACCACAACAAGGCATGTTCTCTGACTCTCCTCTCATGGTCTTTAACATCTACATCAAAGCTTTCCACGGAAGTAGAGTGCTTCCAGTAGGCAAAGCTGTCATTGTGATGTACCAGTTTGCTATCTGCACTAGATTCTGGAATGCCCATCAGAGAGATAGTTCACATTAGTTTACAGGAGATTTGCATTTGTCCTTCAAAACATTACACTTTCTGAAAGCATTTGAAATAGCCAAATTACACACTTGTTAAAGTAAATGCTGAGCTCCTTTTACCATATCTCAAATTTACAATTTAAGAGGCTTCTAAGGATCAACATTGCATTAAAGAGGCTCTTAAAACTGGAATACACCACAAAGCATTAAAATGCATTGTAAATACAAATGTTACAAAATAATTTTAGATAAAGCTTATTGCAGGCACTTCCATGATTCAAACTCTGCTACATATGAAAGTACCTTTTAATGGAATTAACAGCAGAATTGCAAGTCAAAGATGTAAAAAAGATTTATATTTCTGTTTTACTCGCACTTTATGGAAACTGCATATACTTACAACATCTTTTAAACATACTCCTGCTCTTTTTTTTTTTAGGTTTATATATGTATATTCCTTTAGGGGGAAAGGTGAGGCAAACAAATTGAGAGTTCCCTGGGAGGTAAAAATTACGAGAAGGAAGAAAAAGTGTGCTTATGAAAGATATCAGGGAGAAGCAACCTGGCTGAAAATGGAAAGTTCAAAGGGGAGGTGAGAAAAGAAGTAAGAGAAGCAAAGAGGAAGTTTGAAAAGTGACTGCCAGTTACTTTATTAAAAAAAGTCTTCTATAGGCACAGAAATGGGAACAATATGGTAAGAGGAGGAGACATATGGGTGGTATCAGTGGACTGATGAATTGAACAAATAATTTTTGTTCATTTCAGTTGTTCAAAAACATGTAAGGCTAGCAACTACAAGCCAGTTTAAGTTTAATGGTGAGGAAACTTCGGAAACAAAAATCACTTGGGCAAATATCGGTTAATTAAAGAAAACCAGAATGGTTTTATTAAGGGCAAATCATGTTGAACTAACTTTGTAGAATTTTTCAAAGATGTGACAGTGTGCTGTTGATATTGTGTACATGGACTTCCAAAATGCATTTGATACAAGACCACATGATAGACTTGTTGTAGCTGATGGAATAGAAGGGATAGCAGCAACATGGATATGGATTAGCCAAGTGTAATGGTTCATGGAATTTGTTTTGTGCTGGAGAAAGATTTGTAACAGAGTTTCCTAAGAGTCATTGTTGGGACTCTTGTTTTTCCTGATATTTATAGACCTTGGTGTACAGAGAACAATTTCAAAATCTGTGGATGATGCAAAACTTGGAGGCATTGTGAATTGTGAGAAGGATAGAATAGAATTTCAAAAGGACTTAGTCTAATGGACAGAAAAGTTCAGTGCAAAGCAATGTGAAGCGATTCATTTTTGTAGGAAGAGATTTGATGAGACAACACAAAATAAAGGCTACAACTCTAAAGAGAAGTAATACAAAATCCTTCTCAGCTGTTTTTGGAAAACTGGTAAAGTCTGGAGCTAAAGATCTTGAAATTATGAGCTTGGATTTGTAAAGAGTAAATCACGCCTGACAAATTGGATTGAATTTTTTGTTAAAAAACTGAATGTTAATGTACATAAACTGTATAGACTTCCTGAAGACAGTTGGTAAGTGTTATAAAGGACAGTTAGCTAATGTTAAAGTTCAAGGAATTCAAGGCTAATTACTGGCCTGGTTAGGAAATTGTCTCAGTAACAGGAGACATAGAATCAGGATAATGTCAGGTACTCTAATTGACAAGATGTGACTAATGGTGTCTTCCATGAGTCTTTGCTGAGGTCTTAATATTCATGTTATGTATTAATAACTTAGATAATGGAATAGAAATGCAGAAGTCCACATTTACTAAGGAAACAAAGATTGCTGGCATTCTAAGCAGTGAGATGGAAGCATCAAATTTTAAAGAAATATTGATGGATTGAGTGACTGGGCAAGACCATGGCAAAGGGAATTCAATGTAGCAAAACGTGAAGGCATCCACCTTTCACCGATAAAGTAAAGCATCAAGTACTCTCAAAGTGATAAAAATCTAGAAATGTCGATGGTCCAAATTAATTTTGGGTGCAGGAACGGAGATCGTTAAAATGAACAGATTCAGAGAATCATCCAGAAGATGAATGGGGTGTTGGCCTTTATAACTGAAGGACCAGAATGCAAGTGAATAAATGTCGACACAGTGGCACAGTGGTTAGTACTGCTTTTCACAGCAGTCGGGGCCCAGGTTCAATTCTGGCCTTGGGTGACTACATCTTCATTCTTTTCAGCATGGAAGATAAAGGGATGAGCTAATTGAGCAGATTAAGATGATTAAATCAGTTGATAGAAATAATTTCCTCTTGTGCAAATGTCCAGGAAAAGGGATTGTGGCCTGAAAATTAGAGTAAATCAGTTCAGGAGTATCATCAAAAGAACTCCTTCACAAAAAGAAGAGTTGGAATGTGGAACTGACTCCACAACAGTGTTGCTAAGGTTAGGTCAGTTGAAAATTTTAGAACTGCTACTGTGCAAGGAAAGGTTAGGAAAAGTTGTTACGAGAAATAGAGTGAAAGTGGGTCAATCGAGTTGTGATGTGGATCAGTTTTTATCAAAGTGGATGACTGGTTCGAGAGGCTGAATGGCTTCACCCTTTCCTGTGTAAGGCCAAGACTTAACCTAATATCACCATATTTGTCATATTTAATTTCCATTCATCAACAATCTAAAGTCAGATTTGAGGAGAAAAACATAATGGTTAGAATTTATTGGCATGGGGTCACTAAGAGATAAACAATGAAACCTATAACCAAAAGAGAAAATGTTGTAAAATCTCAGCAGGTCAGGCATTTATAAGGAGAGAAAAGAATTGATGTTTCGAGTCCAGATGACCCTTTGTCACAGCTAAAAAGTATAGAAGGTAGGAAATATTTATACTATAGAGTGAGGGGATGAAAGATGAGTCATAGCCACAAAAATGGGAAAAGGCTGCTAATGGCAGTCTATAAAGAAAATAAAAACTGTGAATGGCCAAACAGCTGAGAAGCTGAAATCAGAGCATAAACTGCAACAGATGAAGATATGGAGGGAAGGGGGAGATGGATGGAAGAGAGGTAAAAGGGATGACAAAAGGTCATCTTGACTCGAAATGTCAACTCTTTTCTCCCCTTACCGATGCTGTCAGACCTGCTGAGATTTTCCAATATTTTCTCTTTTGGTTTCAGATTCTTGGCAAAGGGTCATCTTGACTCAAAAGGACTGCTGATATTTTCCAGTATTTTCTCTTCTGTTTTCAGATTCCAGCATCCACACTAGCTTGCTTTTATCTAATGAAGCCCATAACTCTGTTAGTCAGTTTGAGATATTGAAGTTATCTAATCATTTTTGAGAGATCCTGTAGATTTCCCATCCCTCCAGCCTTGAACTCAGTTTCTTTGCCTGGCCTGGATTTTCTGTGTTGATGATACAAGGTAATTCTGATAGATTGGGAAGGCAATGCTTATTATGAACAGGATGTGGAAAATTGAGACAAGGAGGGTTCCAAATGGCTTTCACACTGATGGGATTTTCCTATTAGTCCCCACCAGTAAGTTAACAGTGTTCCTGCTGTATGTTGATGGGAAGCCCATTAAAATAAATTAACATTCATTTAGTAGTCCTCCCAACTGTAATGTCCCCCACGTAAGGAATTTAATCATGCCTGTGGGGATTATAACAGGATAACACAAAAGTTCCCTATTTTTGTGTCTTGCAATGAATAGGTTCAACTTGCGTGGCAATGTGTTGATTCACTTATTTGCTTCAAATCACTTTAGATTTTGTTATACTTCAATACCAATTGCAAACAGCAACTATCTTAACCTATCTTAAACTATGAGTGACGTCAGAGAATTCTGGCCAATGTAAGCTTGAAGAGTGTCTGTCACAGGAGTGAGAGATAGTTACAGAAATTACTGATGGCAAAAGTTGTCTCTCAGTATAGATAGTTATGTGCCAATATCAATGAGGAGTAACACCAAGCAATCCTCAACTCAACAATTCTTAAAATGACTTGGTACTTTACAATTTGCGATGATGTATATATGCTGTACCTCATTCTCAAGAAGAATGTTGAACTGATGAAATCCTCTCCTTTGACCGACATACTTAGGCCAAGTGGTTCCACATTAGGCATGAGTTATACTTCTCCCCTGAGCTGGACATGATGGGCCCTAGTTTACCATTTTAATTCTAAGTGCTGGATGGACTTGAAACTGGGAGTGTTTCAGATCTGACTTTTAAATCGGTTCTCAAGTAGCCTCCCTCCACACTCTGCCTGTAAAAATATCAGCAATTCCAAATAGCCTGTAGGAAGGACTTAACGCACCCAAAATCCTGCAGCTTTGATCAGTGTCTCCAGACGCACATGCACAAAAAAAAAATTCAGAATAATGGTTCACTGTCACAACCCTCCCGGGCCAGCTAATGCCTTTCCTTTTTCCCCCAAAGACATTGTCACCCTCCACAGCATTAATGACCCCCTTATTCTCCCCAGCCAAGTCAGCCAGACTAATCACAGGCCCCTCCCCCTTTCCACTCACCAATCTCAGGCAGAGTGACAGTGGATCTCTCTCCCTTCCTCCACCGATCTCAGGCAGGGTGGCAGAGGAGCCACCCTCCCCCTCCATACAACCAATCTCAGGCAGGGTGGCAGCTGAACCCCCATACCCCTGTACTGATCCTCCACCCTCCCCCTTCTATCAGGCAGGATGATTCCCCCTCACTTCCACTCTGGACCCTCTGCACAAGGTCCCCATCTCCCCAGATTCTGGTGGCTGAGTGACTTGTCCCTTTCTCTCTCTCTCCTGTCCCCAACCATTGAGGCACTGATCCACCACAGGCCCTCCTCCCCATCAGCAAGTGCTCACTTGTCTTCCCCTCAGTGCTAACAAGCAAGCTCCATGGAACTTGCTGGAATGCTCTGCCAAACTGCCTGCAGCTGATCTGCCCAAATGAGGGGCAGCACTGTGAAAAACTCAAGAATGGATAGACAAGCATTCCTGCGTAAAATGCATGCACGACCAGCCTCCACCCCCCACTTCCCTAATTTCCTGAAGGCGACCCCTTGGGAGGCAGCTGGATGCAACAGAGAAAAGGCAGGACACTTTCTTTCCCCCAAGAGATTGCAGATCCAGGGACTCTGATGGAAATATGGCCTGGGAAAAAGCCTCAGTCGTGCCAGGCTACTGGCCCTGCCAACCTTCTGTGCTTTCCCTCTAAGGGCCATCATCTGATAGTCTGCAGGAATAATGTCTCATTACTTTCATGGCTCCTTCTGTCTCCACAGGAGAAGACAGACCATAACACCCATAAGGGGGCAAATACAGGGGGTGGTCAGTCAGAACTCCAGGTCCTCACCTACTTTAAGGAGTGGGCACTGGGGCTCTCAAGAGAATGGGAGGTGCGGGTTGTCAGCGACAGCATGGTCGGATTGCTGTCAAGATATGAGCACCTATCATTCCTCCACTCACTCTGAGTCAACTAGTCAACTTCTCTGGGTTTTGGATGCGAGGGATAAGGTTTAAAGGAGATGTACAACGCCTATTTATTTGCACAGAAACATTAGTGGGTGCCTGGAACTCGTTACCAAGGGAGGTTGTGGATACAGATACGATAGTGACTATTAAGGTGTGTCTTTATAACTATATGAATGGGAAGGGAATAGAGGCAAATGGTCCCAGGAAAGAACCATTTGCCTCTATTACAAATCAAATGGGCAGCCTGGTCGCTACAGGCTCGGAGGGCTGGAGGATCTGTTTCTGTGATGTAATTTTCTTGAAGCTTTGTTCAATGTTAAATGGAGAAATGTGAATCACGTGCTTGGGATCCTGGATTTCTCACCCTCCCTTGCACTTAACCTTGTGGCCTGACATGTCTGGATGTCTCAGGACCTACAGAACTCTAGGCCCATACTGCAGATCGCGCTCATCCTGGTCCAGACAGCTCAGACGAGTCCTCGGAGGACGTGGGTGAAGGGACCTCAGAGGATAGCATTGCTTTGGTGTGAGCTGCCAGCTCACAATTCACCATCCCAGTCAGTGGGTCCAGTTAGTGGTGAAGCTTCTGGGTTATTCTTTGATGGGCGTGGCACATTTAATAATGTACATCGGGTGGAGGGGGGAACATCCAAGGCCTCTGGTATGGAGGGTCTGCTGGAGGTGAGACACAGCTCACCATAAGCTGTCTGTTGGGCCTCTGCAACCATCTCTCTCAGCGGCTGGAAATGCAGTAACAGAGCCAGGGAGTGCAAGAGGGACTAACAGCCACACTGGACCAACTGCAAGGCTGTTGGGAGGACTCCCAAAGCTGTCAGGTGGTCTTGCGTGCTTCCTAGGCCATCACTGCAAGGGTAGTATCTTCAGTGGAAAGCCTGGGGCAAGAGATCCTCACCATGAGTAACAGGCACCAAGTGATGGCTGAGTCACAGCGGGCCACAGCTGGGGCACTGAACAGGATTCTCAAAGTTCTGCGACATATGGCTAAGAGGCTAGAGAGCTTGCAGGAAATCGAGCGAGACAGTGCTGAGACATAGCAGGCTACAACTACAACCCTTGAGAACGTGACCCAGTCTCAGAGGACACTTTCTGCGGCCATTGCAGAGGGTAGGAGAAAGATGGTCCTCCAGGACTAGCAATGCCAGGTAATAGTAAAGCTTCTGGAGCTTACTGCAGAAGCACCGTCATCCTATGGAGTGACCCAGGGGCCCATAGGAACCCCAGGGATGAAAAAGCACTCGAGACCATGCTAGGACTTTCAAGTCAGGAGGCTTTGGCTGTGGCTACACTTTCCGAATCCCTGCTTCCTGATGTCAGGCTATCTCAGGGGCAGCAGGATGAAGAGGGTATCATGGAAACATCCCAGACACCTACAGCAGGACAGGGCCCTCAAGGTCCAGGGCCTGCAGAGGACACTTGCCAGGCAATGGGGCGAGATAGGCAACTGGCCCCCTCCACCTCCTACATTCTGGGGAGCCACTGAGACATAGTGGTAGGCCACACAATGTTAAGAAGTTGTAGTTGCACTGAGATAGCACTGGTGTATTAGTTAGAAAGATGTTTAAGCATCTTAACATTTTTTGTTCACAAGTTTTTATGTTTGAATGTTTGACTTAAACATCTTTGTTGCAATTAATATGTTTTCACCACCAAACTATGATTAGTTTATCTTAGATTTGTCTCGAATAGGAACCTCTTCCATTGATGATCACAAGAAGATGCTTCATGTTGATGTCGGTTGGGGAAGCCTCTCAATACTCTGTCATTGAGGAAAGAAAGCCATTGGTTCCCCAGAACCCACAAGTGATTCCTTCCCATCCCTCACCCCATCTGCTCCAGGGCCCTATATGGAGTTTGAGATCCCTTAGGCATAGGCCCAGGTGTTAGCTTGCATGAGGATCTCAGGTCGGAGTCAGACTAGTTTGAACTAAGGCATTATCATAAAGGTGTTTAGTGAATCATCATCATCCTCCTGCCTGCCAAAAAACTTGCTAACATAGAATACCTAGGCTCATCATTCTGGTGTGACAACGTTGAAGGAGATAGAAGGAATTTTGTGGGGAGGGGGGAATGGAACTCACAGTTACAAGATCCTAGCAACTGAACTGTCTGGTTACCAGGGCCTCCCTTACTGCCTTTGTATGTTTCATTCAAGCTTGCAGCCCTCCAAGGTCTGGTTAGGGTTCCTCAGCATGATCTTCCTTTTCTTCTCCTCCTGCTTTTTCTCCTCCTCCTGCTGGTCATCCTCCCCAGCAATGCCCGGCTGATCAGACTCCAAGTCCTCTTCCTCCTCAAATATATCATCTCTCTGGAGAGCCAGATTGTGCAAGGCACAGCAAACGACCACTATGCAGAAGGATACATTGAACTGTTTGAAGGGCTCTGCCAGATCAGTACAAGCACTGCAAATGTATTTTGAGGACCCCAATGCACCTCTCCCCTATTGTGCAGGTGGCTACATGGACGTCATTATAGCAGGTCTCCACCTCAGGCACAGGCGACATCAGATGTGTCCAAAGTGGATAATCCATATCACCCATGAGTCACCCCTGCAGCCTAGGCTTCTCCTCAAATCTCCCTGGGATGTCCAAGCTCCTGACAATGGAGCTGTTGTACACACTCTCTGGATGTCTTGCGCAGACATGCATAATGTTCATCTTATGGTTGCCAAGTAAAGTGGTGGAGGCAGGCACTCTGGAGTTATTTAAGAGATACTTAGATGAGCACATGTACAGAATGGGAATGGAAGGGTATAGAAAACTGATTTAAAATAGGCATCATGAGCCTTGGGAGTTCCCTGGGAAGTGTGTAAATTGTCGATGACATTGGTGTATTTTTTTTATCCTACAGGTACTTTGGTCCACCTTGTATACACGCAATGGGTCGTGAGAAGGCTGCTCTTGGATTTTTCGAGAGTAGCCTAGTGCTTCACATCGTTAGTGTGCGCTTGACCTGGACCATTTGATGGGCAACACGACAGCTCAGTGACTATGGCTGTGCTGTGCAGATACATGGATTTGGGCCTGTGTCTGTGGGAGTTTGCGTATTCTCCCTGTGTTTGGGTGGGTTTTCTCCAGTTGCTCCGGTTTCCTCCCACATCCCAAAGATGTGCTCTTAGGCTGATTAGCAGAACAAATTCTTCCTAAATTGTCTCAAATTTGGTTCTAATCCATAGATCTATAAACATAGACAGGGATGACAGGGATCATGGGAGGTGGGAACGTCGAGATGGCAGCACGGGCTCGTTGGGCCTGTTTCCGTGCTGTTTTGTTCTTTGTTCTTTGTTATTAGTTGAACATTCAGGGAGCGGAACCCCTTTCTGTTGAGGAATCTTCAAGATTCTGTAGGGGGTGTGTCTTGAGGGCAACATGTGTGCAGTCTGTTCAATTTGTATATTGTAATATGGTTTGAAAAGGGTCTTGTGGAGCAGAGGGTAGCATCTCTGCCTCTGATCCAAAAGCTCCGGCTTTGAATCTCACTCCAGGACCTGATGATCAATGAAGATATGTTCATAATCTGGTCAGTTTCAACCAGCAACCTGATATGGAATGGTGCCCCTCAAGCTATAGCCCCTTGTGACAGACTAGCAACCTTTTCTAGGAATTGCCAACTATGGAGATAGATAAAAGTCTGCCTTAGTGACCATTAGGTACAGGCAAAGAATTGAGATTGGAAAATGGTTTGCACATATAGTGACTGTTTACACAGTGTAAAATCTCATTACCATCATCTTTCCCAACTTAAACAGAAAAGATGTGGATAAAATGGTTATGTGATGTTGCAATGTTGCGGCTACTTAACAGGGTCACATGTTGGCATCAAGGGAGTTCTCCTCGGAGCATAAGCAGAGAAACAACATATAAGAGCTGTTCAGAGTATTAATGGACTGTTGTTATTGTAAGTCTCTGTTCACCAATCATTGGAACCTAGCACTTCAACAATCTCACTGTCACTTTGTTGAAAACTTTCTGTCTAGGAATCATTCAGAGATGACATTAGTTTCTACAGATGTAACACGTCTATATCATGCTTCTAACTTCCTACAACTTTTCTCTGAATCCACACTCAGATTTAATCCATCAAGCATAGCAAGTATCAATAGGAAACAGACTCTGTCAAGAAGATTGGATAAAAAGAAAGATGGAAGAATTGGATAAAAATGGAATTGATAAGGGTTCAACTGCTTGATGAGTAATGATATGCAATATAGCTTAGCAGCACGGTGCACAGATATTTATTTCAGTGAAGTTCAGGACAATGGAGTATAGAATCAAAGGTATATAAACTACAGAAGATGGATGTTCAAAGTGGAAACATAAGAACAGATTTCACACCTATATTTTAAAAGCATGACTACTGATATGAATTGCTTAGATTTGATAAGAAACAATGAATGAATTGCAGAGCTAGGTCTGTACTGTGGAGAGAAGCGCAGCTAATGAAGGTCATAGCTGCACACAGAGTGGAACAGAAACTCTCATAAAGGCAGGCTTTTGGGCTGATTTGAAAACCTCAAAGGCTCTACAAAGATAAAGGGTTTCTTAAAGTAAAGATACATATCGTGTGTGATAACAATTTACAGGATTTGGCTTGTAAAGCTAACTCTTTTGGGAAACAAAACATTTTCAAAGTTTAGAAATATAGATAACTTGGAGTAAATCAAGTATGCTGTGTGCATGTAGCTATTACTGTAGTAATTCTATTTAGTAATGTTGGCTTTCTTGTGTATTTTGCAGTTAAATAAACATCCTTTTCTTTGAATGATTATAACAAGACTATTCTATTCCTCTCTGGTTTGCGTATCTTTTCTCATTATATGCAATTGCGAAATAAATAATTAAGAACTTATATCCAAATTACCTTTCCAGGTTTTGGAATATTCTTGCATCTAACATCAATAAGGTTCTTAACAACCAACACAGTACAATTCAAACTGCACCTTGCCCCATCAATCACTCTAAAAATGTAGTGACATCAGGATCCAGGGACGCATTTCTGAAATGTGATTTTAAAATTGTGCCAGCTCCCCGATCCCGAACTTAATGGAAACTGAAAATCCAGCCCCATGGTGCTATGGCTCTTTCATTAAGAATATGTTTCACAAATCCACTACTCAATGACAATACGCTTAGGGAGAAAAAAACAAGAGTTGGGCTTGTTTGCTTTCATTCTGAAACCTTCTCATTCCGTGTCCAAGGACAAGTAGTCAGCTTGCATTTAAATCAGCTGTGCCTCTCAGCATTTTGGAGACATGCCTTATGCCCGCACCCCTTGAGCAGTGTTTCAAATTGCCCGACGTATGCAACAGGAAGAAGGAGCAATGTCAGTACAGCTAAAAGAAAAGCTACTATGCTTCATCTGAAGTTGTAACTAATGTTTTCTTATCCTTGAGTAATCAATGGTTAAAAACAATCTTTATTTTACATCTGAAAAATTAAATTGCTTTCGATCTTTGACTGAACTTGACAGATAAATGTAGAAAATGCTGTTCTACTTTCATTTCACTGTGTTGTTTGTATTACAGAAACCTGTAATTATCTTTTTATATTGTTACAATGGCCCAATTTCAATAACAGGATTGTCAAAGTTTCATTTGTACCAGTTTTCAGAAACAGTTTTCAATTCAAAGTTGGGATTTTTGGCAATATATATCAGTAATGCTTTTAGCTTCTAGGCAGTTTTGTTTGCTAAGCGCAGAAAATTGCAAATGCTGCTTCTCCGCAACGTATTGATGTTTCCACCTGGTAACATTGCCATAGTAACACACCTGAGGCCACCAGATATCGATTAGAAATCACTTGGACCCAATCAACTGATCTCAGCAGGGATGAAACTGAATGTCTGTCTCTAAATTACTGAGCAAATCTCAAAGTCGCAGCCCTTGCTTTTAAGTTGGACTTCTCCTCAGCAAATTGGTGACGAGGGGGCTGAAGAGATTTACAAGGATATTGCCAGGTGTAAAGAATCTTAGCTATGAGGAAAGATTGGATAGGCTGCGGTGGCTTCCCTTCAACAGAAGGTTGAGGGGTAACTTAATTTAAGTGAATGAATTCACGAGCAGTCTGGATAGAGTGGAGAAGAGGAATTACTTCCCTCGGCAGAGAGTTCAATAACTAGGGCACATGGATTTGAATTAATTTGCAGAAGGATTAGAGAAGAGTGATGGAGAACTTTTTACCCAGAGGGAGGTGGAGATCTGAAACTCACTGTCTGAAAATGTCATAGAGGAAAAAAACACTAATCGCATACAACAATATTTTGCTAAGCTGTAACTTACATGGCTACCTGCCAGGAACTGGAAAGAGAGATTAGGCTAGATTGCTCTTTTTTGCAAGGCGTAAAAGTAATAGGCCAAATTGTCTCCTGTGCTAGTTCAGGAAACAGAGGTAGTTTTAAGTAACCTATACTTGTATTTTTGTGTACCGGAAATAATTAAGTTTATTTTCTCTGATTGCATGCTAAGGGTTAAAATTTCAGTGAGCTTATGTTAAACAAAGGTGGCTACATGTCTATGAGTTTTGATCACTTTAAATATGCTTGCATTGCAATTAAAGGTTTACAACCAAAAATCGTTAAAAAAACTAAGCTATTGCTTAACAATCATAGGAGTCCACACTGAAAAGCATAAGCACTTGTCATTCAGTTGGACACAGGTAAGAAAACAGCTCTTACAGATACTACAAGCAGAAAGTCAGAACAGTGCCGTATGGAGCAGAAAACATGTCTGGGGAGCTAAAGAGCAGATAATTCTAGAGACTGGAGAATGAAAGAAAAATCCAAAGAAAACTTACATCAATGGGAAAAATAACTGGAATCTGAACAAATGACGATGCACTGAAGTTAAAGAAAGGGGCAGAGAGAAGCCCCAAGTTAAAGTCAGAGATGCAAGATGCAGAGCTGGTGAAGTGAGCTAGCAGGAAGCCAGACATCTGAATTTATGCTAAAGTTGGTGCAGCCTTTGAAGGAATGGCGTTCTGGTAGCACGGCTGTGTAGCTGGAAGATTGTATAGAAGTTTGAATGCATGTGGTAATCTAAGACAGAGGAATTCTGAAAGCAGTATTAAAAATTCTGGATGTGGCTTCTTGGTGAAGGCATCTTGGGAGAAGATTTCAAAGTGTGTTCTTGAATTTGACTGGAAATACTTGATTTGATGACTTGATTTATGGATTGATTAATTGATAGGATGGACTTCCATTCAGGACCGGAAATGTTGAGAAAACTGAAGTATATAGGAACGTAATCAGAATGTTGATTCAAAAAGGAGAAGGACACCTGTCCAAGTAGTTAACATAGAACATAGAACATAGAACAATACAGCACAGAACAGGCCCTTCGGCCTTCGATGTTGTGCCGACCAAAATAAAAAGCAATGCCCCTCCTAACTAAACCATTCCCTTCCCATCCATATACTTATCAACTAACCTCTTACACGCCACCAAACTTGGCGCATCTACAACAGCTGCAGGCAGGGCATTCCACTCCCTAATCACTCTTTGAGTAAAGAACCTACCTCTGATATCCGTCTATAACTCATACCCCTTAATTTAAAGCTGTGTCCCCTCGTGCTAGCTTTCTCCATCCTAGGAAAAAGGCTATCACTGTCCACCCTATCTAAACCTCTAATCATCTTATATGCTTCAATAAGATCCCCTCTTAGCCGCCTCCTTTCTAACGAAAACAACCTCAAATCCGTCAACCTCTCTTCATAGGACCTGCCCTCCATACCAGGCAACATCCTGGTAAACCTCCTCTGGACCCTCTCCAATGCCTCCACATCTTTCTTATAATGTGGCGACCAGAACTGCACACAATACTCCAAGTGCGGCCGCACTAGAGTTTTGTACAGCTTCAACATGATGCTGCGGCTCCTAAATTCAATCCCCCTACCAATAAAAGCTAAGACTCCATATGCCTTCTTAACAACTTTATCCACTTGACTGCCTACTTTCAGGGATCTATTGACACATACACCAAGATCCTTCTGTTCCTCAACACTATTAAGAGCCCTACCATTAGCTCTATACTCTACACATTTATTGTTCCTGCCAAAGTGCATTACCTCACACTTTTCCACATTAAACTCCATTTGCCACCTCTCGGCCCAGCTCTGGAACTTGTCCAAGTCACTCTGTAAACTAAAACACCCCTCTTCACTATCTACCACTCCACCAACTTTAGTGTCATCTGCAAATTTACTGATCCATCACTCAATACCCTCATCCAGATCATTTATAAAAATTACAAACAGCAGGGGCCCCAAAACAGACCCCTGAGGCACACCACTCGTCACCGAACTCCACGATGAATATCTCCCATCAACCACCACCCTCTGTCTTCTATCTGCCAGCCAATTTCTAATCCAATTAGCTAATCACCCTCTATTCCACACATCTGCATTTTCTGTAGAAGTCTTCCATGGGCCACCTTATCAAACGCCTTACTAAAGTCCATATATACTACATCAACCGCCTTACCCCCATCCACCTCTCTGGTCACTTTCTCAAAAAACTCAATGAGGTTAGTAAGGCATGACCTACCCTTCACGAAACCATGCTGACTATCCCAATCAATTCATTTCTCTCTAAATAACTATAAATCCTATCCCTAATAATTCTCTCCAATACCTTGCCCACAACAGAAGTAAGACTCACTGGCCTATAATTCCCAGGAAGGTCTCCCTTCCCCTTCTTAAACAATGGGACCACATTCGCTATCCTCCAGTCCTCCGGAACCACACCCGTAACCAACGAGGACCTGAAGATCAGAGCCAGAGGCTCTGCAATATCCTCTCTTGCCTCCCAGAGAATCCTAGGGTAAATCCCGTCCGGCCCAGGGGACTTATCCAACTTCAAACCCTCGAGAATTTCTAGCACATCCTCCCTATCTACTACAATATTTCCCAATTTGCAACCCTGTACCTCAGTGTTCTCCATAGCTACATTTCCAGCACTCTGCGTGAATACCGAATAGAAATATTTATTCAGTGCCTCACCAATCTCTTCAGGCTCCACGCACAACTTCCCACTGCTGTCTATGACTGGCCCTAATCTTGTCCTAACCAATCTTCTATTCTTAACATATCGAAAGAAAGCTTTAGGATTCTCCTTTATCCTATCAGCCAACATCTTCTCGTGTCCCCTCTTAGCTCTCCTCAATTCACTTTTTACCTCCTTCCTAGCTAATCTATATCTATCCATTGCACTACCTGAGCCTTCAAGCCTCATCCTGACATAAGCCTCCTTTTTCTTCTTAACCAGCAAATCAACTCTTTTCGTACACCAAGGCTCTCTTACTCGTCCATTTCCTCCCTGCCTGACAGGGACATACTTATCAAGGACTCTCAGCAGCTGCTCCTTGAATAAGCACCACATTCCGGATGTTCCCAGTCCCTGTAGTTCCCTAGTCCAATCTACGCACCCTAATTCTCTCCTGATGGCCTCATAATTACCCTTCCCCCAGCTATAACTACAGCCCCCAGCTTCATGCCTATCCCTGTCCATCACTAAGGCGAACGTAACCGAATTGTGGTCACTATCACCAAAATGTTCACCAACTTCCAAGTCTAACACCTGGTCTGGCTCATTGCCCAGCACCAAATCCAATGTAGCCTCACCTCTAGTTGGCCTATCTACATACTGATTCAAAAAACCTTCCTGCACACTCTGTACGAAAACTGACCCCTCTAACGAGCTAGAGCTATAGCTATTCCAATCAATATTAGCAAAGTTAAAGTCCCCCATCACAATTACCCTACTACTTTCACTCCTAATCAGAATTGACTTCGCAATCCTTTCCTCAACCTCTCTAGAACTATTAGGAGGTCTGTAAAAGACTCCCAACAGGGTGACCTCTCCTCTCCTGTTTCTAATCTCAGCCCATACTACCTCAACAGACAAGTCCTCATCAAACTTCTTTTCGATCACCGTTATACAGTCTTTGACCAGTAACGCCACTCCTCCCCCCCTTCTACCCCCTTCTCTACTCCGACTAAAGCATTTGTACCCCGGAACCTGCAACATCCATTCCTGTCCCTGCTCTACCCAAGTCTCTGAAGTGGCCACAACATCGAAGTTCCAGGTAATGGTCCAAGCTGCAAGTTCCTCCCCCTTATTGCGAATACTCCTTGCATTAAAGTATACGTATCTCAAACCATGCCCCACCCCACCCGTACGCCGCTGTGTTTTACAACTCTCTTCTATAACCCCCTTACTCTCATCCCTCTCAGCACCCCAACTACTTAGGATCCCACCCCCCCGCCGAATCAGTTTAAAGCCCCCATCATAGCCTTAGCAAATTTTCTCCCCAAGATATTAGTCCCCCTCTGGTTCAGGTGTAGACCATCTCTCTTGAAGAGGTCCCACCTATCCCAGAATGAGTCCCAATTGTTAAGGAACCTGAACCCCTCCCTCCTGCACCATCCACGCAGCCATGAGTTCAAACTATCCCTTTCTCTGTTCATCTCTAACCTATCCCTTGGCACAGGCAAGAGTCCAGAGATAACCACTCTGCCTGTTATTGACCTAAGCTTCCACCCTAACTCCATAAATTTCTGTTTAATATCCCCTTCCCTTGTCCTACCTACATCATGTGTCCCCACATGAACAATGACTTGGGGCTGACTCCCCTCCCCCTTAAGAATCCTAAAAACCCGATCTGCAACATCCTGGACCCCAGCCCCTGGGAGGCAACACACCAGCCCTGAGTCCTGTTTATTACTATTTACCCTCCTATCTGTCCCTCTAACTATGGAGTCTCCTATAACTAGGCCTAATCTCTTAGGCCTAGTTGCTGTGGTCCTTCATGACACACAGGCACAGAGAGTTCAAATCAGTAGGAAAGTGGCATGCTCCACGTCCCATACATCCGGCTGCATTTCTGAGTGCTGATATTTGTTAGCATGGAGGTGGAGAATCACAATTACATGGCACGAATAATTTGTGCATGAGTCTGCCACCTCCATTACTGACAAGGGATTTCACACAAATGAGTGAATTTTGGGAGCTGTATAAAGCTGAACAGCTTCAGCCTACTGAGAATGTTGGAAACATTTTACATGATTTAAACAAACAAAATCTTTGGTGAAAATCAATGGTACACAGGTAAAACTTGCATTTCTCTATTTTATCCCGGGTTCCAGCCCTTTGGGCGAGTTTGAGGGTGAAAATTCTTTGTTTTTTTCTAATCATTCACAGATGGCAGCCACATCAAAGGCTGCCGAGTTGGACCAGGTGAAAGTCTGTTTCTCTGGTGACTCATTTTCCAATTTCTCTTTGCATTGTCAGTATATTTGGCAACAATACAGTCAAACCCTTCATCCAAGCCACCAAGAAATTTATGGGTGGTAATTCTCTCAGTCTGTTGTGCTGTTTTAGCAGTGCCATGGGCTGGGAGACATCAGCACAGATCGTGTAGTAGACAACAACTGGGCGCTATAGCCTCCCTGTGTCTCCAGCCGCCGGATTTCCGGTGTCGTCGGCTCTGCATCCAAAATTAGCACACAGCTGAATAAATTCTTTAAATGAACTCTGCATCTAATTAGCAGGCCCAGAACTGAAGTCTCTGGGTCCAATAGTGTCTCACTAGAAGGGAGTTGGAATCCTGACCCTGCTGAAGAGAGGGGCCAGAAGGAGTGAGGCCTCTGTGGCAATCGCTTGGGAGGGTTGGGGGTGGAATCCTGCTGCCACTCTTGCAGTTGAGTTCGTAGGCAGAGGGAGGGAAGGGCTGATTGGGTATGGTCATCAGCATGGGTGCGGGGAAGTGGCATTCCGGCGGGGAAAGTGGTGGCCCTCAGGGTGGGAGGTTAGGACTGCATGAGGGATGCGGTGGGATTGGCATTGGCCAGAGATGTCTGGAAGACCAGCAATCGGGCAGTGGGGAAGGAAGGCAAGAACGGTTTTGCAAGGTCACAGGGCTGCCTAGTAATTTTTGAGCTGGACAGAGATTAGGAGACTGTACTAATTGTTTAAGTAGCACCTTACTGCATACTTTTTAGAAATTCAGATACACTATTAGCGGGGTTTTCCTTGTGTTTCCATGACCTGTTTTGTGGTGGTGGAGGCAGATGACCATTGGCCGCTGGTAGGATCTTCTGGTCACGCTGCTGTTGAATGGGTTTTCCTTTTGTATGTACTCCGTGCTGCTGGGAAACCTGTGGTGGGCAGAACCAGCAGATCTGGTTGATGAGAATGATTGGAAAATTCCAGCCTGAGTGTAATTTTCCACACCCACCATTCTCCCAGTGGCAGAGAGAGTTCACCATTGGCTATCAACGGAATGTTAATGGTATTTTACCTGTCTCGCTGGCAGGAAACATGCCATAGGTGATCATTTTCAGGAGATCCTGCTGGAGATAAGGGCCAAAAAAGCCCACCCAACTACTATAGGTTGCTATTTATTTGCCTTGTTTGTTTCTTCCTCAAAGAACTCTAATAAATTTGTGAAGCACAATTTTCCTTTGACATAATTATGTTGACTCTGCCTCATTGTATAATGGTGTTCTAAATGCCCTCCAAATACCTCATTTACAATGGATTCTAGTTTTTCGCTTTCAAAAGATTTTAAGCTAACTGCTTCCTTTCTTGACAAAGAGAGCAAAAATGTGACTGGGGAGTGTGAGTGAGGTGATCGCTATAAAAAACACCCATTGCTAGAAATGTTCAAATGTTAACATTTTTTCTGTTCGTAGCCTCAGAGGCCTCACTATATGAACTTAAGAGAGTTTCTGCCCTTAACAGCACCGCCCAAGCTTGCAAAGGGCAAAGTAAGATATGTCTGCACAATGCCCACTTCATATAATTTCGCAGGGAATGATAAGCAAAACCATGGATTAAAGCTGAGCTCCTGGAAATGTTTCATGCCAATGTCTTATGCATTTATACGAATAATAAAAATAAATTATTCCAATATATGACGTTTGGATGGAAAGTCATTTTCAAAAATTCATTTTTTACAGCAATATTGCAATAAAATTTTCATTTTTAGCCAGAACCAAAGCTTGTGGATATTTTCTCATTTTTTGCACCAGTATCAATTAAAAGATAGAAGTTCTTTGTTTTCACCTTTAATAGATGAGGGTCTTTCTGGAATATGTTATATGAAAATAGTCAGAAGTCATTTTTTCCTGAAATCAAAGTGCCTTTGTCTTTTGCTCAGTTGCATGTTGTTTTCATCTTTTCAAGTTTTAAAGTAATAGACTTAAGAAAGTCAAAATGATGAACAGCCTTTCAGCCCACTCATTTTCTCCTATCATTGAAAGTTGTGTCTGAGATCCAGACTAGCAAATTTGATTCCTTCCTGATCTGATGGCAAGCCTATATCTGTCTCTACAAACTGAATTGGAATTACATTGTAAAAATAGGCCTTTGGCTCAACCAGTCCTTGATAGCGTTTACCTGCCAAATAACCAAGCAGTGCCAATAATGTTTACCCATTCTGTTTCTCATATCTCATTACTCCCTTATCCTCTGTGTATCCATTTAATCTCATTCTGAATGTTGATCTAGTTTCTGCATCAATATTTAAGCCGACAAATGAGGTTCGAGCCTCACAAATGCTTGCCTATCATAGTTTCTCCTACCCTCTTTTGGAAATCTTCATGTTTATGACCAGTTCTGTGACATGGTCCCTTTAAGGTCCACATTCCACTTCAAAAACACGAGGACATTAACTGTTCTATCATTTCTGTACACTACTATGCAACACTGTGTTAGACGCCAACTTTCAAATGAGATCTAAGAGAGAGCTAGCCTCCCACAGGACTATTTGTAGAACTACAAGGGAATACTTCCATTGTTCAACATTAGTCCCTCAGCCAGCATCCAAAGAACAAAGAACAAAACAGCATGGGAGACAGGCCGCTCGGCCCAACGAGCTCGCGCTGCCACCTCGATGTTCCCACTTCTACCCATGATCCCTGTCATCCCTGTCTATATTTATAAATCTATGCATTAGAACCAAATTTGAGACAATTTAGGGAGAATTTGTTCTGCCAATCAGCCTAAGAGCACATCTTTGGGATGTGGGAGGAAACCGGAGCATCCAGAGAAAACCCACGCAAGCATGGGGAGAATGCACAAACGCACACAGACACAGGCCCAAATTCATGCATCTGCACAGCACAGCAATAGTTACTGAGCTGTCGTGTTGCCCATCAAATGGTCCTTGTCAAGTGTACACTAATGATGTGAAGCACTAGGATACCTCGAAAAATCCAAGAGCAGCCCTCTCACGACCCATCGCGTGTATGCCCCTTGTTAGACAAGGTGAACCGAAGTACCTGGAGGATAAAACAAATACATCAATGTCATCAACAATTTACACGCTTCCCAGGGAACTCCCACAGCTCATGATGCCTATTTTAAATCAGTTTTCTATACCCCTCCATTCCCATTCTGTTCATGTGCCCATCTAAGTATTTCTTAAATAACTCCAGAGTACCTGCCTCCACCACTTTACTTGGCAGCCCGTTCCATACCCCCACCACCCTCTGTGTGAAAAAGCTCCCTCTAGCATCCAAATTATACCTTACCTCCCTCGCCCTAAACCCGTGACCCCTCGTGCTATTTGAGTCCATCGTAGGAAAAAGCTTAACCCTGTTTACTCTATCTATACCTCTCATAATCTTGTATACCTCTATTAGATGGTAATTTATTTCACAATTGCCCATCTGGCTCCCAGACCAAATAGGTTGCCGCATTTTCCATTATACAACATTACACTTCAAAGGTATTTAATTGGTTATAAAGTACTTTGGGCAACCAAAAGACATGGTAGGCACAATATGAATCCTAATTCTTTCTTTCTCTTTCTATTAATGATCCCCCTGGACATGAGAAATTCCAGTGGCAAGTTGAAATTGGACAGTTATCTCTGTCTGTCTGTTCAATGGGAAAGGATATGAAAACAGAGGCCTGGCTGAATAAAGTATCAGTGGCTTGTTTTATTCATCAGTAGTCAGAAAATTGGCAGATCCTGCAGATGCCTGTAGTAATCGAATGTAAGAATTTGGGCCATTAAAATTATGTGCCCAGGTCATTGTGACTGTGATTTTGACAGCACATCCATATGGTAGGGATTGGCTGCAGGTCCCCGAGAAACAGATGGCCCAACCTTGGAGTTGTTCCCTGCTGGAACTTGGCACTGATTCCCAGTCACTGAGACCAGATTGTCTCCAGGCCTGTGGATTAATTGGATGGTACGCAAACAGGTAAGGCCAGTGGATTTCTGCTGCTATCCTGTATTTCTGGCTTTCGTTTGCTGTTCTTGTAATGTCCTAACTATGATAGGGGTTGTGAGATTTACAAATAAAAAAAAACTTGTCTTGCACAGAGTTATCCTAATTTTCTTTCCTCTTTATCCTCTGCTCTACACAGAATATAAAACTTAAAGTAAGAAAAGACAGTCTCTGCAAACACCCAAATGACATTCACCCTCAAATCATGCAATCAGCTCTTAAAGCAACTTACAACTCTTTTAAATATATAACATCACTCATACCTTAACTTCCGTGGGATAACAAAAAATTGTTATAAATAGGATCAATAATAACCTAGACACAGTACTTGTATGCTTCATTAATCATCATACATAGTCAATAATAAAGTTGATCAGCAGGGCATCTATTCATCTTTGATTATATACAACATTCTGGAATTGGGCTGTCCTTAATCCTGGAAATATGATTTGGAACTTCATCAGACACCTTTTCTCCTAGAACTAACTCTGCATCATTCACACATGGTACAGTGCCATGGACATATCAGCAACTCAAATTCAACTACAACTATGACTGGTACCCATTTTACACTCGTGGTATAATTATGTGATAACACACGTAATCAGCCTTGTTGAAATAAGCATTGATTTGCCCTCACTTCTCATTTAACAATGTGATAACGAACACTGCTTTCTTGAAGCTTTTAAAAAACATTTCAAGGATTCTACTTCATTGCAGTGTAAATATATGTCTACTTGCAACTAATAAATGAACTTTTACTTTAGCTAATCCATTGGTTGGTGGATGATATGGTGCAGCTTTTATGTGCTAAACATCATTTGTTTCAAGTTAATCCCCAGACTCTTGTGAAGTAAACAGTGAACATTAGCATCAACAAACTATTCTGATATGCCAAATCTTGCAAAAAATTCATCAAGTTTTTCAATGGGTTGTTCAGATGTAGCAGATCTCATAGTAAATTCTGGCCATTGTGAGTACGCATCAATTACTCCTCAAATGTAATAGCAAAATCTACATGAAAACATTGCCATGGCATTTTAGTTCACTCTCGAGGGTGGAAAGGAAAATTGTTGGTGCATTTCTTAGTCGTGTACAATATTGACATTGGATTAAAATAAACTAACACTTCAGAATTCTGCAAATTATCTTTGACAGGCTTTCACGCTTCCATATTGTCCAGTCTCGTGACTGTTTCAGAAATAGTAAGTTATGCAGTAGCATCAATAATGTAGCTAATAAGGAACAAATTTGCCAAAATAAATTATTAATCCTAGAAAGGACCTCAATTGTATCACATTCTTTGTGGTACTTCTAAAATAGCTTCTGTTATTTTAGGTGCTTCATGTTGTTGTTGTTGTTCGTCTATTGTCATCGATGAGGACCTCGACACCATTAGTCATTTTGAGGCTGGATGCAGTGTGTCTGAAGATGACTGATCAGGCCAATCTGGGCAAGGAATGTCCTGGCACATATTGGACAAACTTGTGTAGGCTCTGTAGTTGTTGCGCCAATGACTCTGGACTTGCGCAGCTTGCACTTAAGTTGTGCTTCAGCAATGCACCTTGCTTCATAAGCTTGACAAGGCCAGGTAGGGTGGTTTTATGCCAGCATATTCCAGGTGGTCATGTTTATATCAAGCAACTTCAGGGAGGCCTTGAGTGTGTCTTTGTAATGTTTCTTTTGCCCTCCATGCAAGCATCTTCCAGCAGAGAGTTTCCCAAAAAGGAGTTGCTTGGTTATGCACTTGTCTGGCATATGGATGACATGGCCCGCCTACCACACTCAGCAGTGTGTGGACCGATGGTAGACTTGCTCTAGAGAGAACTTCAGTGTTTGGTACTTTGTCTTACCATCTGATGCGTAATACTCTGAAAACAAGTCATGAGAAAATGATTGAGCTGTCTTGCATGCCTTCGTTACACAGTCCACATTTCACAGGCATACAAGAGGGTAGTGAGTACCATGGCATTGTAGATCTTTGTTGCTGGGCTGATTCTTTACATTCCCATTTAATGGAGCACAGTCTACCTAAAGCAGAACTTGCCTTTATTGTTCAGCAGTTAACTTCTATATCAATAGTCACTGCTTGGGAAAGAGTGCTGCCAAGATAAGTGAACTGGTCCAATGCCTGTAGTTTCTGCCCTTTGATTGTGATTATGGGTTCTGTGTACGGTGCATGAGGAGCAGGCTGGTGCATGACTTTGGTCTTTGGACGGTAAGTCCAAAATTGTCATAAATCATGGAAAATTTGTCCATACTGACTTGCATCTCTGGCTCTGAGCCTGTATACAGGGCACAGTCATCAGCAGAGAAGAAGTCTCTCAGAACAGTCTCCTTCACTTTGGTAATAGCTTGAAGTCTCCTCAGGTTGAAGAGTTTCCCATTCACTCTGTACTTGAGGCTGATTCCAGCAACACCATCCAAGAAGGCATCATTCAGCATGGCAGTAAATATCATGCTGAACAGTGTGAGTGTGAGCACACAGCCCTGTTTGACACCATTGGTGACTGGGAATGCCTCAGAGGATTCTCTGCCATCCATACTCTGGTCATCATGCCTTCATGGAACTGGTGTACCATCTGAATGAATGGGTGGAGGGGGAGCAGCTGAACTTTGACGTGATCCTCCACAGGCCTTGTCGGCTGATACCGTCAAAAGCTTTCATGAGGTCAACAAAGATTATGCAGAGCTCACAATTCTGCTCTTAACAGTGCTCCTCAAGTTAGCGCGCAGCAAAAATCACGCCAATAGTCCCACGATCTTTGCAGAAGCCACATTGTGACTCTGGAATCAGGCCCAGCTCTAGATGAGTGACCAGATGATTTAGCAGGACTCTTGCAAGGTTTTTCCTGTGATGGAGAGCAGCAAGGTAATCTTTAATAATAAAAAAAACCTTCATGAGTAAAGATGGTAAGCAATGGCTGTGATTCAATGGCTACTGCCATCTGGAACTATGTTTGTTAGAGATCAACCTTGTGGAATTTCTGCCCACCTGATAACCCAACAAACAAATCTTCAATTAAAAGAAGTGCATACTAATCAGCACATAACACTGGATTTATGGTTTTAAAATTTTAAAATACAAAGTGAACCATCTGGTTTCCTAACAGGTACAATGGAGGGGTAGCCCAGTCATTCAACCTGATCTAACATTTAAGTATTAACAAGTTGTACTAACTCTTCTTCAAATCTGGGATGAATTGTACATGGCATTGCTGTTGTGTTGAGACTTTTTGTTTGACTCTTAAGCAGCCAGTTCCATTGGCATTATAAATCCTACTGCTGTCTTTAAAGTCAAAGCATACTCAGTAGACAATCTTTTTGGGAGATGGCAAACTGAACAATTGTGAAGAGTACTTTCTAAAGTCTCATCAGTCTCTGATATTGTGCCAGCCTTTTTAAGGTTGCTACAGACTGGGCAATGTTTCCACGTGATTCCTTCAGTATAACCCGAACCATTTTGTGATGATCAGTGGCTTTGGAGATTAGTGTTGTTCAAAGAACTTTGTCGTGTCATCAAAGTTTTGGGTCCTAGCTTTGTTGGATGAAGTTCAGGAACAAAGTAAAGGTTTTATTGCACTGAGAAAAACTGGTACAAGCAATTCATGTGCAATTTTATTTGCTTTTACAAAATACTGAAAGTACTGTGCATAGGAACGCCATGATTCATTTTCTTTATTGAAAGTACCCCTGGATCTTAATTCATTCACCATTTATTTTGCAAGCACGAGAAACTTGAGGGTTTCCTATATAAAACATATATATTGTTACTGTCTTCCCAGTACTCCCTTTTTCACTCTGGAGACCATTGACTTTTTTTAAAATTACCACAGCTGTACGGCAAAGCATTCTTCTTTTTAAATATGCCTGATATTGCCTGGAAGCTCACCCTTCATTGATTGGAAAAAAAATTCTCTTTTAAAACCATTCAGATGCTTATTCTATACGTTAATTGGTATATGCTAATTACTTGTAATCAAGTCTAATACTTTAGTTTAGTCTTAGTTTTTTCATTAGTGTCACAAGTAGGCTCACAGTACACTGCAAAGAAGTTAGAACATTGAACATAGAACATAGAATATTACAGCACAGTACAGGCCCTTCGGCCCTCAATGTTGTGCCAAGCTATGTTCAATCCAAGATCAAGCTATCCCATCCCTATAATTCTGGTGTGCAGTAATGTGCTCCACAACCACTTGCAAGTTCCTAAAGTGTCCAATTCTACTATCACAGCAGGCCCACACCCCCAACCACTCTCTGAGTGAAGAATCTACTTCGGACATCCTTTCTATATCTTCCACCCTAAACCTTATAGTTATGCCCCCTAGTGACAGCTACATCCATCAGGGGAAATTATTTCTGCACATCCATTCTATCAATTCCCCTCATCATCTTATAAACCTCTATTAATCGCCTCTCATCCTCCTCCGCTCTAAAGAGGAAAGCACCAGCTCCCTCAACATTTCCTCATAAGACCTACCCTCCAAGCCAGGCAGCATCCTAGTTAATTTCCTCTGCACTCTCTCCAAATGCTTCCACATTCTTCTTATAATGAGGTGACCAGAACTGAAAACAATGTTCCAAATGTGGCCTCACCAGCACCCAGTATAGTTGCAGAATAACCTCGCAGCTCTTAAACTGAAACCCCCGTTAATAAATGCTAACACACTATCAACCTTCTTTGCAGCTCTAAACACTTGAGTGGCAACCTTCAGAGATCTGTGGATATGAACTCTCTGATCCTCCACATTCCTCAGAACCCTGCTGTTGACCCTGTAATCTGCATTCAATTTTGTCTTACCAAAATAAATCACTTCACACTTATCAAGGTTAAACTCCATCTGTCACTTTTCGAACAGTTCTGCATCCTATCAATAGTCTCTTTGCAGCCTGCAAGAGCCCTCCACCTCATCACTACTCCACCAATCTTGGTGTCGTCAGCAAATTTACTAACCCATCCTTCAGCCCCCTCTTCCAAATCATTGATAAAAATCACAAAAAGCAGAGAACCCAGCACTGACCCCTGTGGTACACTGCTGGTAACTGGCCTCCAGTCTGAAAATTTTCCTTCCAGCACTACCGTTTGTGTTCTGTGAAACAGCCAGTTACTTATCCAATCGGCAAAATTTCCTTCTATCCCACACCACCTTACTTTCTTCATGCACTTACCATGGGGAACCTTATCAAATACTTTACTAAAATCCATGTACACAACATCAACTGCTCTACCTTCGTCCACACTTAGTTACCTCCTCAAAGAATTCAATCAAATTTGTGAGGCAGGACTTACCCCTCATGAAACCGTGCTGACTATTCCGGATTAAACTGCATCTTTCCAAATGGTCATAAATCCTATATCTCAGGACCCTTTCCATTAACTTACCAACCACCAAACTAAGACTAACTGGCCGAAAATTACCAGGGTCATTCCTATTTCCTTTCTTGAAGAGAGGAACAACATTTGTCACTCTCCAGTCTCTGGCACAATTCTCGTGGACAGTGAGGAACCAAAGATCAAAGCCAAAGGCTGTGCAATCTCATCCCCTGCCTTCCAAAGTATCCTAAGATGTATCCCATCTGGCCCAGGGGACTTATCCGCCTTCAGGTTTTTCAAAATTGTTGATATATCTTCCCTCAGAACATATACCACTTCCATCCTATCAACCTGTATCACACATTCATCCTCAAAAACATGGCCCCTCTCCTTAGTGAACATTGAAGAAAAATATTCATTCAATACCTCACCTCTCTCTTCTGACTCCATTATGGTGTTATGTTATTGTAAAAACCCTCTAGTCACCACACTCCAATGCCTGTTCAGGTATACTGAGTGAGAATTTAGCATGACCAATGCACCGAATCAGCACATGTTTTAGGCTTTGGGAGAAAACTGGAGCACCCGGAGGAAACACACGCAGTCAAGAGGAGAACATGCAGACTCTGCACAGACAGCGATGCAAGCCAGGGTACCATCTTCCACATCAACCGCAATCTTACAAAAGAGCCCTAAATGCTGAATAAGTGGGAAATGAGAAGGAATTGGATTGGATTTTTTGGCGAGCTGCAAGTCGCAATATCATGGCACTTCATGCAAAAAAGAACCCAGATCTAATTCTTGCCAATAAGAGGGTGCAGAGACAAAGCTCATCAATGAAGCCAGTTGCTGAGTACTTGGAGCACCACTGTGCAGGCACCCGATCTCCCAGTGTACTTAGAGACTTCTGACAACCTTCCTCCACAAGAATGAGGATCCCCTCAACCTTCCCATGGATATTGGGGCCCTCTTTCCCACTGATCGCTCTCTATGCCAATCTCCCACCCCGCTTTTCTGCTGCCAATCATTCCTGTGCTCGTTCACTCCCCACCATCCTCCCCACTCACTCCACAGATATCAGGATCCAACCCCATACCAACCATCGCTCCCTGTGCCAATCTAAGTCCACCTGGTCCATGGACATTGCTCCCTGCACATCTAGCCAATTTCTCCCTGCCTGCAGAGCTCCACCCTATCTCCAATAACCATTTCTGCAGAGTTCTCCCTGCCCCACCGATCACCACCCCTGGAAAGCTCCCTCTTTGCTCCCTCCTGTCATAGCTCCATTCAGATTGCATAGCCACTCAGGCCCCAGCCATTGACATTGCCCACTGGTGTCCACTGGACTGTGCCAGGGTGTCAAATAGGAAGTGATAGGCTGGCTCTATCCCATGGACACTGCCCAGCTCTGCTCCCAGCCACCATGGGTTTCAATGGCCTCTGATTCCCCATCATGTCTGTTCTCCGCTTATGTAAACCAGTTGTGATTCTCACAAGTGGGAATCTTGGCTGGAGAAGTGTTAATGTAAGTGAGCCAGGATATGCTCAGCCCTTTCTGGGAGGAAGCTATTTTCATGGGCAATACACGGCCAGTAAGATCGGAGGAGTGAAAACAGAATGCAAACCCGATATTTTTGCCTCTCACCTCACCTTACCACCTCACCGCACCAAACAACGGGCAGGACGAGGTCATACAATCAAGGCCATGGTGTTCATTCCAAAAGAACCTGTGAGTTAATTCAAACATCCTGACCATCTTTTAACCCTCAGCTATGACTGAAAACCAAATTGTCTAGTTATTGTTTCATTGTTGCTTGTGGGACTTCGCTGTGTACAAATTGCTGGGTTTAATCTACAAAAGTGACTAGTCTTTTAAAAGGACTCAGTTGGCTGCAGAGTACTATGAGACATTGTGACGTTGTGAATGATGTTGTGTAAATGTGATGTGATGTTATGCAAAGGCTGTGTTTGCTGCCAACACCGTGCATACGCAGATGTATGCACAGCCTCCATCTTTATGGGACCAATATATAGCAAGCACTTGCACAGCCACCATCGTTAACCTCAATAGGGGATCTTTATAGTGTGCAATGTGCAACATGAACCTAGCTCATTTACTTTCAAGAACCTTGTACCGTGCATTAAAATAAAGTGGCTGTCAGTAATTTGCAAAATTAGATTTAGTTCTGCAGCATCAGTGATTCATTGATCTTTCTTAAATGGAAGAGATCTGAGAACATGATGAAATGTACAGATGTTTTAAGACAAGATTCTGGCTCTTTGCTAAACCGTTAGACTTAGTGAACTCAGTATAACATTATTGCAACAGTTTTCTTTCCTGTCCTTTTCTGTCACTCTTTGTCAAAATATTGGAACACTTCCTCTGAGTGTCAATAAAATGCTTGTGAGTCAGAGATTCTCAGCAATCTGCTGACTAAATGATGTGTGAGACCCATGGAATCCACAAATTAAGAACTTATTGTGATAACTGAGTTAGAAAGCAAAATGAACTGGGTAAATTGATGTGTGCATATAATTGAATTTATGAGCATTCTCAGACTAGCGCACACCTGCAGACGTGCTTGGTGGGCCCATCTTTCACGGCCATATTGTATTGGCAGGAGACATGATAAATACAAATTCTTGCACCTTTCATAGTATAGCTTTGAAATTATATTTGCATCAACAGAGAATAAAATGGCTAACATATTTAATAAATCTTCCTAATCAGCATTACTATTACTTAATGCATAGTGGTTAGCAGTGCTACCTTACAGCACCAGAGACCCCAGCTTGGGTCACTGCCTGGGCAGACTCTCCACCTTCTCCCCTGTCTGCATGGGTCTCCTCCCACAGTCTGAAAGACGTGCCATTTAAATGTATTGGCCATACTAAATTTTTTCTCAATGTATCCAAATAGGAGCTGCAGTATGGCAACTAGGGGATTTTCACAGTAACTTCATTGCAATGTTAATGTAAGTCTGCTTATGAAATGAATAAATAAACTTTAAAAACTTTAAAATATTTGCTGGTGTTTTAAATAAAAAAATTAAAGAAAAGACTTGTATTAATATAGTCCCTTAGTCAGATGTCCTAACTACTTTATGGCTAGTTTTGACGTGCACCTGCTGTTATAATTTATGAAATATGGTCGCCAATTTGCACATAGCATGGTCCTGTGAATAGAAAAATGATAATGTCAGATAAGATAATCTATTTTTGTGATGTTGGTTGATAGCTGATTACTGGCTAATCACTGATGTGAACTCTTCCCCAAAATAAAACTACACATGTTATTAGATCCATCTGAGAGGGCAGATTGGACCTTGCTTTAATATCCCCTCTGAAAGGCAACACCTCCAACAGTGCGGCAATTCTCAATATTACACTGGAGTCCACTTTTGGGCTCAGCATAGAGAGTTTTACAGAAAGAGGCCTATTGAGCCCATTGTGTCTGTACTGGCCAGTAAGCATCTATCTATTCTAATCTCATTTTCCAGCAGTTGGTCCATAGTCTTGTATGCTATGGTGTTTCAAGTGCTCATCTAAATGCTTCATAAATGTTGTGAGGGTTCCTACCTCTACCACCATTTCAAACAATGAGTTCCAGATTCCCAGCACCCTTTGGGAGAAAATATTTTCTCCTCAAATTCCCTTTAAATCTTGTGCCCCATATCTTAATCCATGTCCCCCACGTTACTCACCCCTTCATAATTTTATACACTTCAATCAAGTCCCCCCTCAGCTATCTCTGCTCTAAGGAAAAGAATTCCAGTCTCCCTTCATAGCTAAAATGGTTCAGCCCAAGTAACATCCTGTTAAATCTCCTGTGCAACTATATTAGTGTAATCATATCCTCCTCATAGTGTGGCAAACAGAATTGCACTCAGTCCTCTAACTGTGGCTAAATAATTGTTTTACACAATTCTGTCATAACCTCCCTGCTCTTATATTCAATGCCTTGATTAATAAAGGCAATTGTCCTGCTGCCTTCAGGGATCTTGACCATGTTTTTCAGACATACATCCCAAGGTCTCTCTGACCCTCTGTACTTTTTAACATTCTACCATCATCACATTTTTCCTTGCCTTGTTAGTCCTTCCAAAATGCATTACGTCACACTTTTCAGAGTTAATTCCATTTGACATTGTTCTGCTCATCTGACCTACACATCGATACATCCTATAACATAAGGTTTTACATCTCACTATTTACTGCATCACTAATTTTCACGTCCTCTGCAAAATTATTGATCATACTCTGCACATTGATGTCTAGATAATTAATGTACACTACAAACAGCAAAGGACCCAGCATGACACCATGTGAGACTTGAACTCACAATCTTATAATTCAGAGGCAAGAGCGCTATCAATTGAACTGTAACTGACACAGTGGATTACAGTTAAAGAGTACCATTTGGAAAATCAAGGCCTCAGTTTGTTTGGCGGCTTTACTAGGATTTTCCTGATAGCCAATGCTTTTTGTCTAACCTGACTATTCCAAATCTCAAATTAGCAAGACAGTATGACATACCAATCCATAATGTAAAGATGCCGGCGTTGGACTGGGGTGGTAAGAACTCAGTAAGAATTTAGCAACACCAATTTTAAATCCAACCGATTTATTTGATAGTAAATCTGCGAGCTTTCAACACTCTGTATCTTCGTCAGGCAAATGCAGTGTTCTGGTCTGCAATAGCACACATCAGCACAGACAGTCAGAGATTGCTGATTAGAATGCGAATCCTTACATCTAACCTGCTATTCAAGTGTTAACGTGGCTAACAATGTGTGTGAAGGGAATCCTGAGCATTGGTAGAGAATTGTGTATTTTCTCCAGACAGTACAGTAAGTGAGGTTTTTTGCTAACCCAGGCAAGTTACGGGGGTTACAGATAGTGTGTCATGAAGCCAAGATCCCTATTAAGACCGTCCTCGTGTGCGGAACTTGGCTATCAGTCTCTGCTCAGCGACTCTGCGCTGTCGTGTGTCACGAAGGCCCCCTTGAAGAACATTTACCCGCAGGTCGGAGGCCGAATGCCCATGACTGCTGAAGTGTTCGCCCACAGGAAGGGAACTGTTTTGCCTGGTGATTGTTGAGCGATGCTCATTCATCCGCTGTCGTAGTGTCTGCATGGTCTCCCCAATGTACCATGCTTCGGGACATCCTTTCTTGCAACGTATTAGGTAGACAACGTTGGCCGAGTTGCAAGAGTATGTACCGTGCACCTGGTGAATAGTATCCTCACGTTTGATGATGTCGTCCATGTCTATGATCCGGCATGTCTTGCAGAGGTTGCTGTGGCAGGGTTGTGTGGTATTGTGGTCACTGTTCTCCTGAAGGTTGGGTGGTTTGCTGAGAACAATGATCTGTTTGAGGTTGTGCGGTTGTCTGAAAGCAAAAAGTGGGGGGGTGGGGATGGCCCTAGCGAGATGTTCATCGTCATCAATGATATGTTGAAGACTCCGGAGAAGATGTCGTAGCTTCTCCGCTCCGGGGAAGTACTGGACAACAAAGGGTACTCTGTCCACCGTGTCCCGTGTTCGTCTTCTGAGGAGGTCAGTGCGGTTTATCGTTGTGGCACGTCGGAACTGTCGATCGATGAGTCGAGTGCCATATCCTGTTCTCACGAGGGCATCCTTCAGCGTCTGGAGGTGTCTGTCACGATCCTCCTCATCTGAGCAAATTCTGTGTATACGGAGGGCTTGTCCATAGGGAATGGCTTCTTTAACGTGTCTAGGGTGGAAGCTGGAGAAGTGGAGCATTGTGAGGTTGTCTGTCGGTTTGCGGTACAGTGAGGTGCTGAGGTGACCGTCCTTGATGGAGATGCGTGTGTCCAAGAATGCAACTGTTTCTGGAGAATAGTCCATGGTGAGTCTGATGGTGGGATGGAACTTGTTGATATCATCATACAGTTGTTTCAATGATTGTTCACCATGACCACAATACCACACAACCCTGCCACAGCAACCTCTGCAAGACATGCCGGATCATAGACATGGACGACATCATCAAACGTGAGGATACTATTCACCAGGTGCACGGTACATACTCTTGCAACTCGGCCAACATTGTCTACCTAATACGTTGCAAGAAAGGATGTCCCAAAGCATGGTACATTGGGGAGACCATGCAGACACTACGACAGCGGATGAATGAGCATTGCTCAACAATCACCAGGCAAAACAGTTCCCTTTCTGTGGGCGAACACTTCAGCAGTCATGGGCATTCGGCCTCCGACCTGCGGGTAAATGTTCTTCAAGGGGACCTTCATGACACACGACAGCGCAGAGTCGCTGAGCAGAGACTGATAGCCAAGTTCTGCACACATGAGGACGGTCTTAATAGAGATCTTGGCTTCATGACACACTATCTGTAACCCCCATAACTTGCCTGGGTTAGCAAAAAACCTCACTTAATGTACTGTCTGGAGAAAATACACAATTCTCTAACCAATGCTCAGGATTCCCTTCACACATATTGTTAGCCACGTTAACACTTGAATAGCAGGTTAGATGTAAGGATTCGCATTCTAATCAATAATCTCTGACTGTCTGTGCTGATGTGTGCTATTGCAGGCCAGAACACTGCATTTGCCTGACGAAGACACAGAGTGTTGAAAGCTCGCAGATTTACTATCAAATAAATCGGTTGGATTTAAAATTGGTGTTGCTAAATTCTTACTGAGTTCATACCAATCCATAAAGCAGGGGAAAAAAAGATGTGACAGACAGCAGTAATGGTTTGAATAACTGAATCCAAGAAGCATTGCTGGTCGCTAGTAAAAAGAACAGGGAGGCTTAATCATGGAACCACCAGCATGTTCCTACAAAGGAGAAAGTTAAATGGAATATAAGAGAAAGAAAATGTAGCAAACTTCAGATGCTAGCTCAGTATTTTGGCCTCTAAAGATCTTTGGTGAGCATTTTGCTTCAAATGGAATTAAATTTACACCTTTATTTTTCTTTGTAAAGGGTAAGATTACCATAATTTCTAGCTTCATGGTCTGTTATGAGTAAAACATAGACTGCATATCAACAGTTTGTCTATAGATGCCAAAGCTTTTTCTTATTCTGCATGTTGCATTGCATATGTATTTTCCACTCAGTAATAGCTTCCTCAGGAGGACTGGCAGTACTGTGATTTATAATTTAGACAGTGTGTCCTGCACACAAGTAAGCTCCATCTGAAAATTCCAGCAGTGAAGTGTGGAGTTGTCTGTACTTTTGGCTTCTATTCTCTAAAATGGCAGTTTGGGAATTGAGATGAAACCTTTCAGATAATGAGGAAGGCTAACTCTGCCACAGAAAAGAGCAGAAAACTCGCAGATGATGGAGAGAGGTTTAAACTGAGATTTGTTGGGATTTTTTTGCCCTGTAATCAAAAATGGACAAGATGCATTGAATATGACTCCAGGTTGTACTGTTACGTAGACATGTGGTGGAGTTTTCCATTTTGGAGATGAATTGAGGCGTTTTGTGTTGCCTTCTGGGTGGAATTTGTACCCGATTTTGTGCTTGGAGGGGCATTGATTACAGACAGACAAATAGCTCTCTGAACCATATGCAGGTTGGGATCAGATTTGTCTGCCCTTAATGGGGTCAAAGGTCAAGGGCACCATATTTAAGCACACCTGAATGCACACAATCATTGTCTCCAGCCCAGCTGTGTGGAAGAAATATTTCGATATGGCTGCACCCAAGAAAGGAGTTGCACCAACATTCAGCATTTACTTCCTTGAGATTCTCATCTGTGGAATCTGTCTTCACCTCAGGGTTGGCTCCACGAGGTCCAGCAGTCTTGACTCACCAGCCTAGGTAACACTTGCAAGGCAGGGTAGCTCCTTGTGCACTAGCTGAACAATGTAGGAAGAGGATGTATGATCTCACCTGCTTCACCAGGGCAAGTCAACCTTCAGCTCATTGCAATCTCATATTCTCACAAACGCATCATTCACTTAAAGGTTACATTGATTTGGGGTCTTACACAAAGAGATAAATGCAGGCAATGGGACATGATGATATTCCCTCTGTCCTTTAATGCCATGCCAATGCATTGAAAGGCTTTTACCAGTGACATCAAGAGCAAGTTCAGCATTTGGAATTTCACCTTAATGATTCACTCCTGATTTATTTCATGCACAGGCTGAATTTAATATTGTCACTCACTGAAAATGTCAGGATGAGATGGATTCATGGAGGACTTATCCATATGAGCTTTGGGAGAGGTTGATGTTGCCTTTCCCCTAGGAATGATCTCTGCCCTTCTTCACAAATCTTACATCATCCTTCTCAAAATTGGGGAGCTCCTGGATGTGGGCTGTCTGTTCTCCAATATGGAATCTCTCCCATTTGTTGTAGGCAAGCTTGGCCTCCCACAGTAGGGGCTGAAGATGGAGTCTGTGCAGGAATGGTTAATGAGATGTTGGAGATGTTAAAGTGTTCATGAGACAATCAGTACTAATGTCTCTCCTGCTAGTATTGTATGAGATCCCAAATCAGTGTAACCTTGAATGAGTGATTATGAAGGATGCGACAGAGCATGATGATGTGGATAATTCACTGTGAAGAATACTGCAGTTTCATAACTGAGCAATCCAAATCTCAAAGCAATCAATGGATACCAATGTTCCACTTGATGATGGATCATATTACCTTTGCATCGTGCTATACTTCTCCTCTGAGGCACACCTGAGGACTTGGGTGTCATGAGCACTGAGGACCTTTGAATTTGTGAGGCACCTTGGAGTGATGATATGTGTCATGGGAACTCCAAGGTTACAAACATGCATGATCTGTTTCTGATAATTGGTTCAGGGAGTGGAACACTTTCCTATTAATGAACATCAAGGACTGCTGCTATAGAGCTCTCAAAGTCACACATGTGCAATTGGTTATACCCTGTTCTCTCGGGAAGCCTGAGAAACCTGCAAATGCCATTAATCTAGCAGCCTAGCTAACTTCATCGATTGTGAGCTTCATGTTATGATGAATCTTTCTGTAGAGGGCATGCATTATCTCTTTAATAGGTATATGTGCTAAGGGCTGTAGGATGCAGCATAGACCTCTGTGGATGCCTGAAATGACCTGCAGGTAAAATTATTGAGAGCAGCAGTGACCTTCAGGGCATTAGCAGGGAATGTCCTCCCAATCCATCTTCACAGAATGTGACATATTTGATCCATCGCCTCTCTCGACAGAAACAAATGTGCACAGCATTGTCTCTCACTCATCTCCAGATCAGAAAGTCTTCTCTGCTAAGACTTTGGCCTTGCAAGTTGCCTCCATGGGATCAGACTAACATCCTCATCCGCCACATCCTGGATTATGGACAACGGATCTCAGGCCAGGCATCCTTTCCAAGCTGCTCAGGACCTTTCTCCTCCTCCTCCTCCGGCTCCATTATTCAATCCTCCTTCTTCTAGGGACTGATAGAGATTAATAAACACTGGCCAAATGTCACAGACCTCCCACTCACAAACAGGAAGCCACTGTCAGACTCTGAAGCTGTGATTGCACTGTTAGTTTGTTTACTGATGCAGCCTTATCGCTAAGGCATACACTCAGATTTAGGTGACCACAATACCAACCTTGATACTTGACATCTTAGTCTCATAAAGCTGAGAAGAGTCTTGGACACACTTATTACTAAAGGCACTCCTGCAATCTCTGATCTTGTGCGCTGATCAAACTCAGTTTGCACTATAACAATGACCAGATGCCCTTTGACCTGTTATCCAAGCCATTTGAAGAAAGCACATCTAAAACTTTTGTTGATGACATGACAGATGCATGGGGTTTGATGGGCCAAATGGCCTCCTTCTGCATTGTAGGAATTCTGTAATTCTCTGATATGCAGCATCTATGTTTCCTTAATGACTACCTCCATTTTCCAAACTCACAGACCACTCTGTTAATGCTCAAGTGGAGTGAGTGTATTGTGAAGCCAAAAACTCTTGAAGCCTCCTGTTAAAGTATGCCAAAATGCAATGGCTCAAAGTGCACCTTCTCAAGGAAGTCCTCCTCTTTCTTCCCGACTCTGAGTTCATTTCATTGTTGAGATTCTCTGCAGTTTAATGGTACTGCCAGAAATGGCACTAAGCCAAGCACAGGGCTCCTGACTCAGAGCCCCTTCCATGCAGGTTCTAGTCCAGACTCAATTTCAAACTGCAAAACAACTTCAGGCTTTCAAGATGATGGTTCTGTATTTTTATTTTAGGAGCAACTTTGACTCATGCCTTGTCAATGTTAGGGTTCTCCTGTCTTCCTGGAACCTCATGATAGGCAGAAGGAGCTCTCTCTGCTCCAGCTTTCCCCAGTAACTCTGGATCCCATTGTAATTGTGCTAGACATTTCAACCCTCCCTCCTGAAACTTTTATTGTTGACGTGCCCATGTCCAGTGTATACTTCTTCCCTCCCCATCTCGAGGCTGTGTGCACTGTCACGTACAGAGGAAACCACCCTCCCTTCCTCGCATGGGAACTTTGAATATCCCCATCTCAGTATTACACATTCCACCTTTATAGGCTGCAGATGCCTCCCTTAACCATGACCTTCCCATCTGTAGCCCAGGACCAAGCCAAGCAAGGCCATGGCCTCTGTCGGTAAGACAATGACTACACCTTGCACATGCTGTGTCCTATCTCAGTTCATCACACAGGCCTTAATCCTGCCTACAGCAGAACTAGAAAGTGTGTACCATGCATTGAGCTTCAGCATGACCCATGACTGCCTTCATCTCTCACCCTGTTTGTGAGGTGCACAAATGCAGAAAGTCCCAGGGCTGCCTTTAGTCTCTCATCTCAACCTCTTGGTCCCAAATTTGGGACTATGACTGTCTTTCAGAGCACAGTAGTACAGTGGTTAGCCCTACTGCCTCACAGTGCCAGGGACCAGCCTCAGGTTCCAGCCTTGGGTGACTGTGTGGATTTTGCATGTTCTCCCCATGTCTGCATGCTTTAATTCAGGCTGCTCTGGTTTCCCCCAACAGTCCAAAGTTGTGCAGGTTAGGTAAGAATGAGGAGGAATTTCTTCTTTCAGATAGTAGTGAGTCTCCACAGAGGACTATGGAGGCTGGGTGGTTAAATATGTTCATGGCTGATATAGACAGATTAATAATGAGTTAGAGAATCAAAGATTATGGGAGGAGGGAGACAAGGCAGGAAAGGGGAGTTGAGAATTATCAGATCAAATCTCATTGAGTGGCAGAACTGACTTGATGGACCAAATGGCCTACTTCTGTTCCGACACCTTTTGGTCTTACAATCTTCATAAGATAATTCTTGTCCCCTTCCTTGCCACCACCAACCTACGTCCCCCATGTCTCTGTAATCCTTCCACTGAGCTTTGGATGTTTATAATGCCATCTTATCAAGTCAAATTATAATACATCAGATTTCTGCTCTTGCTGGATGGATGCCAACTCCAATGGTATTTGAATTGCACTATTTTCCAATGGCCTGGTTTTTGATAGATTTGGCTGAGATGGGAGATGGAAGACTCTCTAGCAGCACACATTTATAGACAGATCAAGAGAAGAAACAAACACAGGCAAACGACACTCTATCCCACCCAATAATACACCTAACCTCCTCACTGAGACTGATTACATTGATTTAACCTTATAGAAATCAACATTGTGGAATATATTGGACAACCAAAATTAGTATGAACAGCAACAGGGAGAGAAAAAGAAGTGAAGTGTATGTGTATTGTGGCAGGGTAGAATAAAGGTTTCCATTATATTGGGAGATGAAAATATGGATTAAAAAGTCCTTTGTATAAAGGCACATTGTGAAAATTTCCAGTGTTCCTTAATGATAGTGGAACTATATGTAGGTTCTAAAAGAATGTGTTTATAACAGTGGTAGAAACATTAACAAGAATATAGTTCATGTATGTATTTATAAATGGCATGTACATAATGCTATATTGAGGGCATCCTGAAACCCATTGTACAAAGAACCCCCAGCTTTTGTCTTGACACCACGGACTTCCTACAGAAACTCAGCACACATGGAGCAGTAGAACCAGGGACACTCCTTGTCACAATGGATGTCTCGGCGCTCTACACCAACATCCCCCACGACAATGGTATTACTGCAACTGCCTCAGTACTCAATGCCAACAACTGCCAGTTTCCGGATGCAATTTTACAACTCATCCGCTTCATCTTGGACCACAATGTCTTCACCTTCAGCAATCAGCTTTTCATCCAGACACACGGAACAACCATGGGGACCAAATTTGCACCTCAGTATGCCAACATCTTCATGCACAGGTTCGAACAAGACTTCTTCACCACACGAGATCTCCAACCAAGGTTATATACTAGATACATTGATGACATCTTTTTTCTTTGGACTCATGGTGAACAATCATTGAAACAACTGTATGATGATATCAACAAGTTCCATCCCACCATCAGACTCACCATGGACTATTCTCCAGAATCAGTTGCATTCTTGGACATACGCATCTCCATCAAGGACAGTCACCTCAGCACCTCACTGTACCGCAAACCGACAGACAACCTCACAATGCTCCACTTCTCCAGCTTCCACCCCAGACACGTTAAAGAAGCCATTCCCTATGGACAAGCCCTCCGTATACACAGAATTTGTTCAGATGAGGAGGATCGTGACAGACACCTCCAGACACTGAAGGATGCCCTCGTGAGAACAGGATATGGCGCTCGACTCATCGATCGACAGTTCCAACGTGCCACAACGATAAACCGCACTGACCTCCTCAGAAGAAGAACACGGGACACGGTGGACAGAGTACCCTTTGTTGTCCAGTACTTCCCCGGAGCAGAGAACTACGACATCTTCTCCGGAGTCTTCAACATATCATTGATGACGATGAACATCTCGCTAGGGCCATCCCCACCCCCCCACTTCTTGCTTTCAGACAACAGCACAACCTCAAACAGATCATTGTTCGCAGCAAACTACCCAACCTTCAGGAGAACAGTGACCACAATACCACACAACCCTGCCACAGCAACCTCTGCAAGACATGCCGATCATAGACATGGACGACATCATCAAACGTGAGGATACCATTCACCAGGTACACGGTACATACTCTTGCAACTCGGCCAACGTTGTCTACCTAATACGTTGCAAGAAAGGATGTCCCGAAGCATGGTATATTGGGGAGACCATGCAGACACTACGACAGCGGATGAATGAGCATCGCTCAACAATCACCAGGCAAAACAGTTCTCTTCCTGTGGGCGAACACTTCAGCAGTCATGGGCATTCGGCCTCCGACCTGCGGGTAAATGTTCTTCAAGGGGGCTTTCGTGATACACGACAGAGCAGAGTCGCTGAGCAGAGACTGATAGCCAAGCTCCGCACACATGAGGACGGTCTTAACAGGGATCTTGGCTTCATGACACACTATCTGTAACCCCCGTAACTTGCCTGGGTTAGCAAAAAACCTCACTTACTGTGCTGTCTGGAGAAAATACACAATTCTCTAACCAATGCTCAGGATTCCCTTCACACACATTGTTAGCCACTTTAACACTTGAATAGCAGGTTAGATGTAAGGATTCGCACTCTAATCAACAATCTCTGACTGTCTGTGCTGATGTGTGCTATTGCAGACCAGAACACTGCATTTGCCTGAGGATGACACAGTGTCGAAAGCTCGCAATTTTACTATCAAATAAATCGGTTGGATTAAAAATTGGTGTTGCTAAATTCTTACTGAGTTCTTACCACCCCAATCCAACGCCGGCACCTTTACATCATGTACATAATGACCAGAGCAGTTCTTACCCATGATAACCAAGATAGAATCAGAAGAATCCCTACAGCACAGAAGAGGCCATTCAACTCAGCAAGTCTGTATCAAATCTTTGACAGAGAATCTTTACCCAGGCCCACCTCCCTGCACTATCTCCATAACTCCATACTCTTACCATGGCTAATCCATCAACCTACACATCTTGGGACACTAGTTAGCATAGCCAATCCTCCTAACCTGCACATATTTGCTCAGTAGGAGGAAACCACAACACTGGGAGGAAACCCATGAGGGCACAGGGAGAAGGTGCAAGCTCCACACAAGCAGTGACCCAAGACCAGAGTTGAACCTGAGACCTTGGGGCTGAGAGGCAGCAGTGTCAACCATTGTACCACAGAACCAATGTTTTTGCATTAACAGTTAATATAACTGGTCAAACCAACCAGAAAGAAAATACTCCTTTAATAAAACTTTGAAATAAAACTATGACATAGAAATGGCACTCAGATTTCAGTTACTTTAATCCAGTATTAAAAAAGTGCAATTATGAATAGAGTAGCCATCCATAGAATTATAGCTGATTGTTAATCAGCTGAAAGACTCTATAAACAATCTCAGAAGAGTCTTCAGCTCATCATTCTTGATATCTTCAAATTCTGCTAATCTCTCCAACAATTTTTTCAATTTGAAATAATTTATTGTGTTACTTCACTGGCATGATTGCTGTCTAATATTCATTGGAGTATTCTGGCAGAACAAACTAGTCTACGTACCTATGAAGGAGAATTAGCAAGATATTCATACTCACTCTTTAAGATTATTCAGTTTGTTTTACTTCAGTGGTTCAGACTCCGATTTCCTTTGGTTTAAATTAAAGACATTTTTTGGACTGAAATTCCTTTGTAAATCTCATGCTGTTAATTACCTGGCAGTCCCCACTCTGAGCCAATAGTTGCATACGACCTCAGAGCCAAGCAGTTATTTTTACATTGCTTGGCTCAAATTGTATCTTTCCCATTCAGGAAGAAAGCACCATGTCCTGTGTGCAGAGTTGGTTGAAGGCAGTTTCTCTTTCAGAAATTAAATTTAAATAACCCTGATGTTTCCTACCATGTGTTTGATGGGAGAGAAATATCAGCCAGGAAGCTCCATCAATTACATGTCCAAATACTACCCAATGGAAATAAAACACTTTGGACCAGTTTTCTTATTTCCACAATTTTTTCTGGGTATCCCTCCCCTCACTCCTGCTGGAGGAATGTCCCAGAGCTCAAAGCTGGTTGTAAGTATATGCATGTAAAAATGTTTCTCAAGTAGACAGCTCAAGGTCTAGCCAGGGGAATTGACATCCTCTAATTACTTTCAGAGGTCTACAGTTAAAAGGTTCTTCGTGTAGAATACAAAGTCAACTGAACCTATTGCTAATTCTTGAGGCTTCCATCATCACTCCTATAATTAAACAAAGAACATAGAACATAGAACATTACAGCACAGAACAGGCCCTTCGGCCTTCGATGTTGCGCCGACCAATATAAAAAGCAATGCCCCTCCAAACTAAACCATTCCCTTCTCTTCCATATACTTATCAACTAACCTCTTAAACGCCACCAAACTTGGCGCATCTACAACTGCTGCAGGCAGGGCATTCCACTCCCGAACCACCCTTTGGGTAAAGAACCTACCTCTGATATCCGTCCTATAACTATCACCCCTTAATTTAAAGCTGTGTCCCCTCGTGCTAGCTTTCTCCATCCTAGGAAAAAGGCTATCACTGTCCACCCTATCTAAACCTCTAATCATCTTATATGTTTCGATTAGGTCTCCTCTTAGCCGCCTCCTTTCTAACGAAAACAACCTCAAATCCCTCAGCCTCTCTTCATAAGACCTGCCCTCCATACCAGGCAACATCCTGGTAAACCTCCTCTGTACCCTCTCCAATGCCTCCACATCTTTCTTATAATGTGGGGACCAGAACTGCACAAATACTCCAAGTGCGGCCGCACTAGAGTTTTGTACAGTTGCAACATGACGTTGCGGCTCCGAAATTCAATCCCCCTACCAATAAAAGCTAAGACTCCATATGCCTTCTTAACAACCTTCTCGACTTGACTGCCTACTTTCAGGGATCTATGCACATACACACCAAGATCCCTCCGTTCATCAAGACTACTAAGAATCCTACCATTAGCCCTATACTCTACACGTTTATTATTCCTGCCATAGTGCATTACCTCACACTTTTCCACATTAAACTCCATTTGCCACCTCTCGGCCCAGCTCTGCAACTTGTCCAAGTCCCTCTGCAAACTATAACACCCCTCTTCACTATCTACCACTCCACCGACTTTAGTGTCATCTGCAAATTTACTAATCCATCCTTCAATACCCTCATCCAGATCATTTATAAAAATTACAAACAGCAGGGGCCCCAAAACAGACCCCTGAGGTACACCACTTGTCACTGAACTCCACGATGAATATCTCCCATCAACCACCACCCTCTGTCTTCTATCTGCTAGCCAATTCCTAACCCAATTAGCTAAATCACCCTCTATCCCATACATCTGCATTTTCTGCAGAAGTCTTCCATGGGCCACCTTATCAAACGCCTTACTAAAGTCCATATATACCACATCAACCGCCTTCCCCCCATCCACCTCTTTGGTCACTTTTTCAAAAAACTCAATGAGGTTAGTAAGGCACGACCTACCCTTCACAAAACCATGCTGACTATCCCCAATCAATTCATTTCTCTCTAAATAACTATAAATCCTATCCCTAATAATTCTCTCCAACACTTTGCCCACAACAGAAGTAAGACTCACTGCCTATAATTCCCTGGAAGGTCTCTCTTCCCCTTCTTGAACAACGGGACCACATTCGCTATCCTCCAGTCCTCCGTAACCAACGACGACCTGAAGATCAGAGCCAGAGGCTCTGCAATCTCCTCTCTTGCCTCCCAGAGAATCCTAGGGTAAATCCCGTCCGGCCCAGGGGACTTATCCAACTTCAAACCCTCGAGAATATCTAGCACATCCTCCCTATCTACTACAATACTTTCCAGTTTGCTACCCTGTACCTCAGTGTTCTCCATAACTACATTTACATCACCCTGCGTGAATACCGAAGAGAAATATTTATTCAGTGCCTCTCCAATCTCTTCAGGCTCCACGCACAACTTCCCACTGCTGTCTATGACTGGCCCTAATCTTGTCCTAACCAATCTTCTATTCTTAACATATCTAAAGAAAGCTTTAGGATTCTCCTTAATCCTATCAGCCAAAGTCTTCTCGTGTCCCCTCTTAGCTCTCCTCAATTCACTCTTTAGCTCCCTCCTGGCAAATCTATAGCTATCCATTGCACTAACCGAGCCTTCAAGCCTCATCCTGACATAAGCCTCCTTTTTCCTTTTAACCAGCAAATCAACTTTTTTCGTACACCAAGGTTCTCTTACTCGACCATTTCCTCCTTGCCTGACAGGGACATACTTATCAAGGACTCGCAGCAGCTGCTCCTTGAATAAGCTCCACATTCCAGATGTTCCCAGTCCCTGTAGTTTCCTAGTCCAATCTATGCACCCTAATTCTCTCCTGATGGCCTCATAATTACCCTTCCCCCAGCTATAACTACTGCCCCCAGCTTCATGCCTATCCCTATCCATCACTAAGGTGAACATAACCGAATTGTGGTCACTATCACCAAAATGTTCACTAACTTCCAAGCCTAACACCTGGTCTGGCTCATTGCCCAGCACCAAATCCAATGTAGCCTCACCTCTAGTTGGCCTATCCACATACTGAGTCAAAAAACCTTCCTGCACACTTTGTACGAAAACTGACCCCTCTAACGAGCTCGAGCTATAGCTATTCCAATCAATATTAGTAAAGTTAAAGTCCCCCATAACAATTACAAAACAGTTTGTATTTGCACAGTTTCTTTAACATAGGGAAACTTCCCAATGGTGGAAGAGAGAATCTCATACTATTGGACGTTATTGTTACCAAACAGAAGAAGAAACTGAGACACACAAGTTGATATCAATGCAGGTGATAATAACATGGTCAAAAAGAGGGAGAGAGGCAAAAAGGTTTGGAGGAGAATTCCACATCTTTAGGATCAAGATAGTTGAAAGCATTACAGCCAATGGCTGAGTGATTAAAAGTTAGTGACGCACAGTGTCAGAATTGGGAGAAGGCAGAGAGTTGCAGAACAGGAAGAGCAAGAGCATGATGGATTTGGGAACAGGAATGTTTTTTGATCACTGTTGGATTGGTAGCCAATCCCTATGAGCAAGCAGAGGGGAAACTGGTGAGTGGGACTTGGTGCAAGTTAGGGTGTGGGCGATAGTATCTCTGGATAGGTTGAAGTTTGCAAAGGTGGAAGTTGGGAAGTTGGTCAGGAGGGTATTGAAATAATCGAGTCCAAAGATGGCAACATCATGGATGAGCACCTCTGCCTGCCCTGGCAGAGCAGGCAACAGCTGCCCTCTTCAAAAAGTTCTGACAATTGCAGGTTAGTTTGAAAAGTAATGAGAGGCCCATTTTCCACGTGAGATGATATCCAAATCATCCCCCAACTGTCTTACAATTCAGCTCTAGGAAATCTGGTTGAAGCTAAAATTCTCAAGTTTCATGGTCATTTTTGCATTGGGTAATGTGCAAAGCAACAATCGGGTGGATGTAAAAGAATCAGTAGCACTATTTTGAAGAAAAGAAGGGGAGTAATCCCTAGTGTCCTGCCTAATATTTATCTTCAGTCAACGTTAAAAAAACAGACTCTGATCATTATCACATTTGCTGTTTGTGGGATTCTGCAATGTGTAAATTGGCTGCCACATTTCTTACATTACAAAAGAAACTACAGATCAAAGAATATGTCACTAGCTATAAAGCACTTTGGTACATTCAGCATCATGAAAAGCATGACATGAACACAAATATTCTTTTCTTTTCCAAATTTAAAAGTTAAACTTTACAAAAATTGATGGCCAAGACTTTGAGTGCAATGTTTCTTTTCATTTGAATTCACTTCACACATGGATGACACCTAGATAGTTTCTCTTCGCCTCCTTCAAAGATGGGATCCTTTGCATTCAAACTATCTTTCATTGACCAGGCAGGATGGGGACAAGAATGTCTCATTCATTGAGGGGTGAGGATGCTAAGCCATGACTGTCAAGCAAGGCCCTAAAATTTATTCAATAAAAACTGCTTCATTGACAAATAGAATGCCTGGTAAAGGTATTAAGAAGTTAGGGAAGTAATAACTGTTATAACTATCTTCCTACTTTAATCTTTCTCCCCCATAGTCCCTTCATTCATCTAGGCATCTTCATCCCTATAAGCTCCCAACTCCTCTCCCAGCCTCAGCTCCCAAGATACTTTTGTTTCACCACCACCCTCCCTCCCAACATCACCACCACCCCTCTGCTCTTCTCCCCAACCCCTCCATCCCACCACCGCTCCCCCTTGGCCCCATCTTCAATGTGAGTTCCTGTAATTTGGAAGGTGTACAGTAAATGGTTGGTACCTTAGAAATATTAGTAGAAAGAGGTTCTAGGTGTGCAGATCCACAATTTTCTGAACGTGACAATTGAAATGGACAAGGTGGTCAAGAAGGCATATGGCATGCTGATCTTTGTTGGTCAGGGCATTGAGTATGGAAATTGGAAACTCATGTTGCAGCTGTATAAGACTTTGGTTAAGCCAATCACTGAGTGTCTTCTTTAAACTGATAAGTTATTAGCTGAGTGTCCTCGTTAAACTCATAAGTGAACACAATGCAAAAACCGGCAGAGCAGATTACAAAGGCAACCCTGTGCTATGGCTTTTGGTGAAACAATTTTGCACACTTTGTACCCTTGTATTTAAACATTCAAATATCGAACACAACCAGCTTTTGAAGGCACTGTCACAAAGCCAGATTTTAAAGGGACTGACATAATACTAGCTTTCTGCCTACATTTTTTTTACAATTCTTTTATATCTTTATAAACATTCTTTATATCTTTACAAACTCAACTTTGCAACACGTGAAACCAATACAATGACTCTGAAAGATGACAGTAAGCTATCATCTGCATGGAATAGTGGCTAGCTTCTATGAATGAGTTTAATTTTTCAACTTGTGACACATTCAACCTGATATGTGTGTCACTGAAATTTATATCATGCTCTGGCTGGGAGTCTCTGATGTCACTCTCTCTGTCACTACCTGCAGCAAAAGCGGAGAATTTGGCATTCAGCCAAAACTCCATTCACTGCAGTGGGACTGGAGAATCCCAGCCACAGACAAGCTTGGAGAATTCCAGCCTATATCTCAGCATTGAACAAAGTGAGGTAGTGGCTTGTTATCATTGAAAATTCTGTTTCTGGAATGCCTAAGACAGCTTGAGGTAATCATATTAAAAGACCAGTCATATAAGCATGAACAATAGCTGCTCTTGATGCTTGTTCATGAGATCCCTAAATCAACTCCCATGTGAACATCTCGACACCATCCCATATTTCTCTCATTAGTTTCGAACTGTTAGCAGCTGTCTGTCAAAATTTATTATCCGCCTTATCTGGAGCTGAATAACTGATTTCCTTTGATACAGAGTGGTGGTGGGGGTGCATTGGACACATCCACTTGGAATGGTGTGCAGTGAGGAAAGGTATACGTGTTTCTAGAGACCATGGAATAAAATTACCTGTCCTGCTTCTAAGAGGGCAGCACCGAACCTCTCATTTCTCCTCTAAGAGATTCTTTCTTAGCACATACAATGCAGGCATTTTTTAAATATATTCTGGTCATTATCACAAAGGCATACAATTTTTATTCAGAAAATTCATCTTTCAATTTTTTTTTACTTGATTTGCTTAACTCTGAAAAACATCCTCTTAGCTGTTCCTCAGCAATGTTTGTAATGGTTCAGTGGATAGCACTCTTGTCTTTGAATCAGAGTGATGGCTTCAAGTCCTGTTGAAAACTTGAGTATAAAATCTAGGCTGTTTGGGACTGCTATATTGACAGAATAGCTTGTCTTTTGAAGGAAATGTTACCTCAACGCCCAGTTTGCTTTCTCAAAACGATCCACACGATGGCAATAATTTGAAAGTCATAGAACACCTACCATGCAAAGGAGGCTATTCAGCTCAATGAGTCTGCACCAACTCTGATAGAGCATCCCACCCAGGCCCTCTCCTCCATCTCATCCCAGTAACCATTTACAATGGCTATTCCATTTAACATACACATCTTGGGACACTAAGAGACAACTTAGCAGAGCCAAACCACCTAATCTGTACGTCTTTGGACAGTGGGAGGAAACCAAAGCCCCCTGAGGAAACCCATGCAGACACAGGGAGAAAGTGAAATCTTCATATGGACAATGACCTAAGCTGGAATAGAAACTGGCAGTAGTGCTAACCACTCTGACACTGTGCTATCGTGCCGTGAAACAGGGAGATCTACCTGACGTCCTGGTGAATGGTTATTCCTCAACTAACGTCATCAAAACAAGTAATCAGGTCATTATCACAATGTTGTTTGGAGACCTCGTTTTTTCACTCTTAGAATCGCTTTCCAATATTATAACACTGACTACAATTCAAACATTCTTCATCTGTTGGGACAATGAGTTTTATTGCTATTTGCTTCATTAGTTTTAGACCATGAACTTTGTTCTCCATTTTGAATCTTTTCCACCAAACTGCCATTCTGAGTCTTGTAGTCATGGTTTTCCTTTTAGATAGTGCTGACTCCTTTTGCTGCTATTAGCACATTCTGCTATTTTGCTTTCAGACAGTGCTGACAGTTGAGGGCTGCCGTAACCTTCATCACCAGCGGGAGTGGCTGTCTCCCTGTGTCCTGAAGTGCCAGGTTCTGTAGAACATGGCACAGGAGCTGCACTTTCTTGTAGAGCTGGAGCCTACGGTGGCACACAGGATATAAAAGCTGCTAAAAGGACATACACGCTCTGGCCTGTTGGGGTCTCCGTATCCTCAGTCGCCAGTCCTTGCTCCCTTCTCAGGCAATTGGCGGCTGCCTCTGGCAGATGTCTCCTTCTCCCCCTGCTGCAGCCTGTGGTCTGGGCTGCCTTCTTTGCTGTGCCTGCAATTTCTCCTCCTCTTCCTCCTTCTCCTACTCCTCCTCCGCAGCAGCTACAAGAATAACCGTCACGTTAATTGGCTGCATGGCAAAGTCCATCTCTACTCTGGAAAGAAGGGGGGGGGTGTTGCTGGGCACTTGGATGGGGGAAAGAGAGAGGTTAGAGAACTCAGGCTCTCCAGCCACCTACACCCCTTCCCTTCCCCCAACACCTATAGCTCAGCATTACTGGCCCCGGCCAGTGCTGACTCCCAGGCCCTGTGAGAAGCAATGTTGCTGGTTATGGTGCTGTTTCCCTTGCACCCCACACACAAACATGGAGGCTGTGCTCAGAGTGACATACAGCCTTGTTCAACCTGCAGCAGACTTTTATGGAGCAGGTGTTTTACCCACCGCTATGAAGTATCCCCAGTGAGGTTATTAAGGAAAGTGAGCTGCGACCATTGGGAAAATACAATGTTAATTATATTGCGATGCATGCAAAAATATACTAATCGACATCTTGCCCATTTTGGGTGAGCTCGAATCATGTTCAGAATTTTTTTGCTCAAAATGGACATGAAAAGTTCATGATTCCTATTTTTTCACTCACTCTCAATTTTATGACCTCACCTCACTGAAAAATGGGGAGGATGAGATCTTAAGATCGCTGCCAGTGAGTTTTGCCGGCATTTTCTGTCTTCACTTCATTATTTCTGATGTCTTGTTGTTATGAAAGGCATGCTATAAATACAAATTTGTCAATCAAACTATCCCTTCCTTCTTTAACATAAGAGAGCTGTTGTACTTATCCCCTAATTTCCTGCATTATTTGATATCTCTTGATTGATATCTTTTTGTCTACCTCTGCTGGCCTTTTCTCCATCAATAACACAAAGGATCTCTCTTGCTGTATTTGGGGATGAAGGAATAATTTGGCAGATCATTTTCTTATGAGATCAAGCAGTAGATATCATGTTAAGGCCATTTAGCCATTTAATAATAGAAAATCAACAGTGGAGAAGGAGGCCATTTGGCCCATTAAGTCTGCACTAACAATCCCACCCAGGCTCTATCCCACAACCCCACACATTTACCTTGCTAATCCTTTAACCTTCACATCCTGAGTCACTAAGGGGCAATTTAGCTTGCCAATCAACTTAAGCCTCACAACTTTGGACTGTGGGAGGAAACCGAAGCACCCAGAGAAACCTATGAAGACATGAGGAGAATGTGCAAACTTCACATGGACAGTGACCCAAGCGTGAAATGAATCTGGGTCCCTGGTGCTGTGAGGTAATAGTCATTTTCAGCACAGGACAAGACCATTAAATCCTTCAATCAGATTGAACCTTGAATAAAATAGGTTTGAGATTTTGAAAATGCCCTTCCCTGATATTCCATTCTTCCTCATGTTCTTAATCCAATAGGCAATATCAGTGGTTTAAATTGCCCCCCCCCTCCCACTCCACTTTGATCCTGGTGACTGCATTAACCTTGTAGGCACAGAATTCCCACAAATCATACCATCACTTTCGACTAATGTCAGTAACCATTGTTGAACTACTGGCTAAATTGATGAAGGATTGACTAACCCTGGATAAAAATCGAAGAATATGCTCACCTTCTAACTTACAGAAGCTGCTTTACTATGTCTATGAACAATTGCATAATGCAGAATAAGAATCAACCAGGGCTTTGCTTCCCCTGCTATTATCAACGCTCACAATTTTTATTTGTGGAGTTGGACTGTTTTCAGCATGGTTTTGGAAACAGCATTGTTCCTGAAATTTATTTACAACAAAACAAATACATTTCTGTTGGATAGTAACAGATTACATTTTGTTTTGGAGTTGCAGCCATTTGTTTTTAATGATCGTTAGTCATTTAAAGTACGTAATGACAACACAATGGATGGAATTTACTTAGGAAATCCAAACTGAATTAATTCTTCCTTGGTGGCTGTGCAGCAGAGTTCTGAGGGAAAGCAGATGATATACAACTGAATTCACATATTCAAGGGAATTCACTGCTTCTACCGAATTTAATACTATGTTTGTGGCTGTTTACGTTTGGGTAAATCTGTCCTATCGAAGTTTACTATTTTTGTACACTAATCTTTGAAAATTTAAAAACAACAACTCACTTGTAATGAGTTGATCCAAGGTGATTAAGCATGACAAGGATCTGGAGCACTGACTCTGTTTAGGCTTGGCTACAGTATTTCAGGAAGGATATTTTGGCCAAGGAACTGGCAGCACAGAATAGTTAACATGATACTGTGCCTTGTGGAAGGGTAATCTATCTGAGATGATTGAAATGTATTGAATTGTGTAGATACAGGGAAACTATTTCCTCAAATGGGAGCCTCCAAAACAAATGGGCACATTAAAATTAGAATGAGGCTGTTGGAGAGTGAATTTTGGAAGCATCGTTTCACTCAAAGTTTAGCAGAAATGTAGAATTCTCCATGCTGAAATACTATGGATACTGAGTCTAATAAAATTTCCCAAGACCTAGATTGAGAAAATTTTATCAGGTATTATGTGTATTATGGGACAAGGGTCAAACAAGGGCAATAGCAGATCATACCTTTCATCATGAGCTGAATTTTTGTAACCAAAGCAGAAAGTAGCGTCCAAATTATTTCTGGCTCTGAAACCACATCCAGTGAGAAACTAACTGAAGTTCATATTTTTCATATGGGGTGAGCCTTGAATTAATATGGAGATAGTTTCTATTCACTCAGAGTCAGAGGGAATAGAAACAAAGTCAGATGATCTGTAGGACTGGTTTTTGACTCTCCACATCAGCCATCCTCAGATAATTGCTGAGCATGTGCCATCAATTGTCTCAACTCTGATCCTTTGCCTGGCTTCCGAATCGTGGCTAGAGTAGGTATGTCTTCAGGGATACTCTTTGCCCGCAAGGATCCATCCACAAAATTTTGGGGTTGGAGTGAAGATGGAAGGCTGCCTGGACACGTGGAGGATGAAGGAACCTTGGCAATTGCCAGGAAATTGAGATACCATAAAGACATAGAAAATTACAGCTCAGAAACAGGCCTTTTGGCTCTTCTTGTCTGTGCCGAACCATTTATTGCCTAGTCCCACTGACCTGCACTTGGACCATATCTTTCCACATCCCTCTTATCCATGAACCCGTCCAAGCTTTTCTTAAATGTTAAAAGTGACCCCGCATTTACCATTTTATCTGGTAGCTCATTCTACACTTCCACCACTCTGTGCATGAAGAAGACCCACCCCCCCGCAATATTCCCTTTAAACTTTTCTCCTTTCACCCTTACCCCGTGCCTTCTGTTTTTTTTTCTCCCTTAGCCTCAATGGAAAAAGCCTGCTTGCATTCACTCTATCCATAACCAACAAAATCTTATATATCTCTATCATATCTCCCCTCATTCTTCTACGCTCCAGGGAATAAAGTGCTAACTTATTCAATCTCTCTCTGTAACTCAGCTTCTCAAGTCCTGGCAAGACCCTTGTGAACCTTCTCTGCAGTCTTTCAACCTTATTTACACCCTTCCTGTAACTAGGTGACCAAAACTGTACACAATACTCTAAATTCGGCCTCACCAATGCCTTATACAACCTTACCATAACACTCCAATTTTTATATTTGATACTCTAATTTATAAAGGCCAATGTACCAAAAGCACTCTTTATGGCCCTCTCTGCCTGTGAGACATCACTTTTAGAGAATTCGGTACTTGTATTCCCAGATCCCTCTTCAATTGCACTCTTCAGAATCCTACCATTTACCCTGTACATTCTACTTTGGTTTGTCCTTCACATTTGGATAAAACTCCTATTGTTGTCATAGAACCATTAGACCTTAATGGAATTATTCTGTCCTGATACTGGGTAGGGGGAGAGGTTGCGGGCGTGTTCTTGATGGAAATGTAGGTGCAGTCAATGACATCCTGCATTTGGGGAAGCTAGCAAAGAAAAGGAAGCTTGGTGCCCTCTGATTCAGTGATGCCCATCAGCATCACCCCTTGGTGGAGAGAGCATGTATCATCTGGGTGATGCACCTGTACAGCCACCTGCAGATGCCTCGCAGGGCTACAACTGGTTCTTGAAAACATCTACCACAAAGAAATTCAAAGCCATAGTTGCCTTGACTGCTACTTACAAAAAATGGTGATCAGTGGCATGAAGTGTGATGTCCACAAAAGACAGCACAAACGCTTGTGTCTATTTGCCTTAACAGAATAAGTTTGCTTCAGCACTTTCTCTCAATCATATCTGGGTATCTTTGTCTTTGCCTGTAGCTCCTGTGCTCAGAGTAATATCTCTTTCTCTCTCGTGTGCCTCAATCCTCTCTTCTAGTCTCCTGATGCCCAGTATTCTACATATCGAGTGCAGACTGCTGTTCCTCATCTTCATTGGTCTCGATTTCTGAGGATACAACACCAATTGCCAGCCAGTGATCAGGTGAAGCCCTAACAGCCTTGACCACTATTCTGATGCCCACTTGATGCCCAGAAAGCACCATTCTTCAAGCTGATTGTTCCCCTGACCTGCAATGGGCTGATGCAGTCTTTTCCTCAAAGGGATAAACGCTTTGAGTGCTAATCAGTTTTTAAACTTATCATAAATCTTTTGCTGTCACCCTGATTTGCACCCAACTTGGTCCATGCCCATCCTGTCTGAGGCAGTCAGTTTCAGATAGACAGCCAGCTCCACACAATTCCAAAATGATAATGATTGAGCTTGTAGCAAGCCCTTTAATAAGCTTCATTGGCCTAAAAAGAAGTACGGGCATGTTCATAGGCCAGTATAAAACACTCCCTTATGAATATCACAGACGCCAAGAACAGAGGAGACATAAGCATGCATGGCATCAGCTTCCTTCCTTTTTGCTAATCTGCTTCAGTTCTGATCAAATGTTGTCCATAAAAATCCATCTCCGTGTGTTTGGAAAATGCATAAATGGAGATCAAATACTGACCAACCATTATCTAATAAAATAAAGAATTAGACTAAATGATCTAATCGACTCTCATCTGTATGATTCCACCATGACTTACTTGACTGAGATGGAGGATGATGAATGGTGCATGTGAATCTGTACATAACACAAGTCACTACTCCTTGAAAGAGCTATCCAGGTCCTAAATGTTGGCTGTCTCCACTTCCGTGCATCGTCCTATATTTGTTTTCTCTTTTTAGTGAATATCAGATTTCCTTTTGAAAGTTAGAACTGAACCTACTTTCACCACCCACATTCCAGATTATAATAACTTTATTACAAATCAGCATGGTTTTGTGAAGGGTAGGTCGTGCCTTACTAACCTTATTGAGTTTTTTGAAAAAGTGACTAAAGAGGTGGATGGGGGTAAGGCGGTTGATGTGGTATATATGGACTTTAGTAAGGCGTTTGATAAGGTGGCCCATGGAAGGCTTCTGCAGAAAGTGCAGATGTATGGGATAGAGAGTGATTTAGCTAATTGGATTAGGAATTGGCTAGCAGATAGAAGACAGAGGGTGGTGGTTGATGTGAGATATTCATCGTGGAGTTCGGTGACAAGTGGTGTACCTCAGGGGTCTGTTTTGGGGCCCCTGCTGTTTGTAATTTTTATAAATGATCTGGATGAGGGTATTGAAGGATGGATTAGTAAATTTGCAGATGACACTAAAGTCGGTGGAGTCGTAGATAGTGAAGAGGGGTGTTATAGTTTGCAGAGGGACTTGGACAAGTTGCAGAGCTGGGCCGAGAGGTGGCGAATGGAGTTTAATGTGGAAAAGTGTGAGGTAATGCACTATGGCAGAAATAATAAATGTGTAGAGTATAGGGCTAATGGTAGGATTCTTAGTAGTCTTGATGAACAGAGGGATCTTGGTGTGTATGTGCATAGATCCCTGAAAGTAGGCAGTCAAGTCGAGAAGGTTGTTAAGAGGGCATATGGAGTCTTAGCTTTTATTGGTAGGGGGATTGAATTTCGGAGCCGCAACGTCATGTTGCAACTGCACAAAACTCTAGTGCGGCTGCACTTGGAGTATTGTGTACAGTTCTGGTCCCCACATTATAAGAAAGATGTGGAGGCATTGGAGAGGGTACAGAGGAGGTTTACAGGATGTTGCCTGGTATGGAGGGCAGGTCTTATGAAGAGAGGCTGAGGGATTTGATGTTGTTTTCGTTAGAAAGGAGGCGGCTAAGAGGGGACCTAATCGAAACATATAAGATGATTAGAGGTTTAGATAGGGTGGACAGTGATAGCTTTTTTCCTAGGATGGAGAAAGCTAGCACGAGGGGACACAGCTTCAAATTAAGGGGTGATAGTTATAGGACAGATATCAGAGGTAGGTTCTTTACCCGGAGGGTGGTTAGGGAGTGGAATGCCCTGCCTGCGGCAGTTGTAGATGCACCAAGTTTGGTGGCGTTTAAGAGGTTATTTGATAAGTTTATGGAAGAGAAGGGAATGGTTTAGTTTGGAGGGTCATTGCTTTTTATAATGGTCGGTGCAACATCGAAGGCCGAAGAGCCTGTTCTGCGCTGTAATGCTTATGTTCTAAGTTCTAAGTTCTTAAATGTTTACTACCTTACATTTTCAAAGGTTTATAAATTTCAGAAACCACCCATTTTAACTTGCAAGGTGTTCTCTCTCAGAGCTCTTGTGCGATAATAGTCAAAGAAGAAGGCTTATCAAATTCTGGGCCAATTTATTATTGAACTTCACTAAAATTAATGGGAATGAGTGCATAGCTTCCTGGTGTAACCCATGAACATAATGTTGACAATCAACTGCCTTTAGCGCAGCTCTTTAGCACTTCAAAGGCAGATTGTCAGCATGGCTTTAGCACATTTGGCAGGAGAACTTCACACTTCCTTCAGCGCAAGAGACATCATCATCAGTTGAATGTTAAGTGGAAAATAGACAAGTTCTCTGCTATCACTTCAAAGTAAGTGAAGACGTAAGTGGCTGGAGGGTGCAAGTAGAAACAGTGAAAGGCGAATTGACAGGAAAAGCTTCTTCACTCAGAAAGTGATAAATGATTGGAATAAATCTTAAGACGAGATAACAAAGAGAGAAAAAAACGTGAAGTGATTTCAGATGCTTTTTGGATTCTGACACACAAAAAAGTTGAGGTGCGAGAGGGATGAGACACAATGGCTAAAGGTTCGTATTGCCCCTGGTTTTCTTGTGCATTGTAATGTTCAGATTGAACAGCAGGATCTAAGGTCTTACTCCTAATATTAAAGAAATCAGTAATAAGATTTTTAAAATCTAAAACCACTAGACGCTGTATTTACATGCCCCCATTGGGTACCTACCCACCTGCATCCTTAAAATAATACCTTGCCTGCCTCCAACCAACACCCAGGAATTAACTGCTCTGGAATCCATGGTACTTTTTCCTTCTGCTCTTGCAATCCTGTCAGTCACCACTGACATGCTGTTGGCACTACTGAGACTGATGAAGACCCAAGGGGCCAGACCTCCTTTCCAGTGAGGGATAGATGACCAACTTGGTTTCCTTGTAGCCTATTTGCTCTGTTCCATGCTGATTTTTACCAGGGGGCTGGGGGCTGTGGGTGTCGAACAATCTGCCTCCCTGTTTTATTCAGCCTAGGTCTAACCTTAAGACTGTTTAGGTATTTATTTCCTGCATGTCCTTTTCCTTAAAACAAAACTTTTCAAACAGTTACAGTGAGGTAGTGATGTTTAATGTATCACAAAGTTAAAATAAGCTAGCCAGGTTTAAGTTAATAAGTAGTTATTGCAAAAACTCACTAAAGATACAGAAGTTATTAATATGTTCAACTACTCACTAATGCAAAAACAAATCCAACTTAATTCCCCCAAAACGTGCAAAACAGAAGTAAAATACTGCACAGTATCAGACATTAAAAACTATACTTGTTGTTTGGCTAAGTTTTTAAAGTCAGAACAATGGTACTTCTAAACCTGAATTCTTCAACCTTGTCCGTGGCGGGATTTTCCGTCCTGCTGCAGTGAATGGAAATTTGGTTTTGTGCAAATGTCTCCATTCTTGCTGCCAATGATGGCACAGTGTCAATGGCCAGAAATTTGTCTACAGTATGTGTGATACGTAGATATGTGTCTACAGTAGATACTGTTTTTTTGTAGCTTCTCACTTGAGACGGTGGTGTTGGTTGGAATTCTCTGTTACAAACTCTCAATGAGGTCTTCTGATCGGTTCTTCAAATCTCAAACAGCTCAACTTTGGCGAGAGAAGTTGCAGCAAAAACTACCCTGTGGAAGTTTCACTCTTGTTTAAATGAAACATCGTATCTTTTCTCCCAAGATCAGGATCACGTGACCTCTCTCTGAGTGCTCCAGAGACTTGTTGGGTGGGACATTTCTCCCTCTCTGCAGCATTTTATCACAGTGGTGGGAGGTGATGAGCCTCTCGTTGCTGAGAGGTATTTCTGCTGAACACACCCCTGGCTGCTGGGAAACTTGTGGCAGGTATGCATTATCGATGAGACCGGAAGATCCAGCCACCTTGAATGGCAGCGAGATTTCAGTGAGCATCTCCATAAGGGTTGCTTGTGTCCTTCTCATATGCATCATAGTAGTTGCTGCAAGCCAGTCCTTTGGCTGTGGAAAAGTGATCTTGATTAAAAAAAAATGTATATATCCAGCTGATGATATTATGAAGTAATATTTTTAAGAATAAATCTTTGTTACACGATGCAATCATGAGCCATAACTGTCCTCCCTCTATAATATTTGTATGTTCTATATTTCTTTAACTCATCTTTCTTTAATTTAATTATTTTTTTTTAAGTAGCCAAAGGTTCATGCCTGTTTTGCACTAAGATTATGAATAGATTCTAAAGTAACACCACTGTAGAAATTGTGAAACTTTATTGCCCACTTAATAAAAACATCAACCAGAGAACTGGGCAGAGGGTAGTGCATCCTGAGTCCCAATACCTACTTTTTTTTTGATCAGTTGTGAATCATGAAACTGACCAGGCATAAAGCATACATTAGTTACTAGTTTGCCATCCAGCTTATTCCACCTTCATTTTAACACCAAATAAAATTGCATGATTTCCTTTCTTTCCAGTCTACCACTGCCAACCTTCATTCAACAGCTGTTACTTTCCACATAGCCCTTCCCAATCTCAAGTTTCCAAAACAAGCAGTTAACACATTGCAGAAGCTGCCAAGGATGGCCGTCGAACTGCCATGAAACAAACAAAAACAGAAAAAAATGCTGAAAAATCTCAGCAGCTCGATAGCATCTGTGGAGAGAGAATAGAGCCAACATTTCGAGTATGATCCTACATCAGAGCTGCGATGAAGGGTCATCTAAACTCATAACGTTGGCTCTATTCTCTCCACAGATGCTGTCAGACCTGCTGAGATCCTCCAGCATTTTTCAGTTTTTGTTTCTGATTCCAGCATTCGCAGTATTTCGCATTTATGTTATAAAACAAATGCTGATTAAATCTTACAAGTCTTGCTGATTTCCAACGATAGGAAAAGTAAAATCTAGATAACAAAAGCAGCTATCAGCTTTGGAAAAATGCTACCTACAATTAAAAACTTGTGTCATTATTTTGTCATTTCCATACAAGCCATCAGGGGCAAATCACCCCTACACTACCGCTCCCCCACCCCCTCCCCTTACTCTTCCACACTCAATTTCAAAATTGAGTTTTGTCATCTAATTATGATCTCGCCTTCAAATGCTATTACACAACAGTCTATTTCAAACCAGCTTTCCAAATGGATGTTTTTTTTATTTTTGCAGTGATGTGCACTTTTCTTTATGTCACAGATCCAATATTACCTCAAACCAAAGAAGTCTACAGCTAATGCTTTGCATTGGCTTTTGACACAGCTTTCTCAAAAAAGAGCAGTAGGTAAAAATGATTCAAAGAAACCTTGATGCCTGAAGTCTGTGACAGTGGATGCATACTAAAAGAAGCTGTATTTTAACAATGAACTCTGTGAGATATTGGCTTTAATATACAGAAGACATTGGTTTAATTCTTTGCATTTAATTCACATTCTGAATATCCTAGATTGTAAAAGATGGGGGCAGATAGGAAGCACTCTGAACACCTTTGCAACAGAATAGAAGAGAGATGGCTTGCAACATTTGGAGTATGCTTTTTTTCACAAAAACATATTGCCTTCTTGTTTGTTCCATTGTACCTTTCAGCTACATCTGCCTTTACATTGCTTCCATTAGCACATAGTCATGTACTTATCATCACCTAGATTACAAAGTCTATTCAATCACCATAAGACTTATCAGAGAATGAGGTTCAGCTTTTGGAATTTTGCTGTTTAGAAGTGAAACACATTGAGGCAGTGACATGCGTGCCTCAATTCTCAGTCTGAGGCTGATGTCAAGAGTGATGGGTATATCTAATCCTATATCCATGCAAACGACTCTGATATGCATATTAAATACCTGTGTTACATTCGCCTCCTTTACATGGGATTAATTAAACAACAAAATAGCTGTCCTATGGTATCTGAATTTTGATTAATTTCTGCAGACTGTTTATGTGAAACAGATTGCAAATCCAGCATTTAACCAATTGCAATTTCATATTGGGATATATAGCGCAATTCCCAAAGTTTATGCACAATTAAATATGTAAAGACCCATGCAAATGATTTTCTTTTTAACTTAATTCCTCCCTAAGTTCAATTTCTTTATGCCTCTCTCTTTCTTGCTTGTCAGATATTAAACCTAGATACAACTGTTCTTAAACCCAGTTCAGTAGTCTTGACAAACACTTATTTCTTGTTGACTGCCCCTCAGTTCAACAACATCTCTTCAGTGTTGTGTGTTTCTGCCTGAGTCTTCTACTTGGCCAAACAGAGATCAATTCTAGATCTACAGATCTTTTCACACATTGAGCAGAATGTTCCTTGAAGTAGTAGGATCTGGAGATCAGGATTTGCTTCCTTCCTCCTTTCTCTGTCACCATTTTGCCTCATCATTAAGGTATTGAATGGGATTTTCCAGCCCCACTGTGGGATGTTTTCCAGTAGCACAGGTAGTTTAATATTATATATCGGCTGGACCTTTTGATCCTGTCAACGTCTTTGACATCATGCATGAGACTTGAACAATGGACAAATGGGAAATAATTGACAAATAAAGTTCAACACAGAAAGATGTGAGGTTATATATCTTGATGAGAAGAATAGGGATACCATTTATTATTAAGAAGGTATGAGTCTAGACTGGGTAGGGGAAAGAATGGACCTTAGGATAGAGTCATAGAAGTTTACAGCATAGAAACAGGCCCTTCGGCCCAACTTGTCCATACCGCCCTTTTTTTAAAAAACCCTGAGCTAGTCCCAATTATCCCCACATTTGGCCCATATCTATCTATGCTCATCTTGCCCATGTAACTGTCTAAATGCTTTCTAAAAGACAAAATTGCACCCATCTCTACTACTATCTCTAGCAGCTTATTCCATGCACTCACCATCCTCTGTGTGAAAAAGAACTGCCCCTTTGGACCCTTTTGTATCTCTCCTCTCTCACCTTAAACCTATGTTCTTTAGTTTTAGACTCACCTACCTTTGGGAAAAGATATTGACTATCTAGTTGATCTGTGCCCCTCATTATTTTATGGACCTCTATAAGATCACCCCTTAGCCTTCTCTACTCTCGAGAAAAAAATTCCAGTCTGTCCAGCCTTTCCTTATAACTCAGACTGGTAACATCCTGGTAAATATTTTGTACACTCTTCCTAGTTTAATAATATCCTGGGTGACTAGAACTGTACACAGTATTCCAAGTGTAGCCTTACCAATGTCTTGTATAATTTCAACAAGACATCCCAATTCCTGTATTCAATGTTTTGATCAATGAAACCAAGCGTGTCAAAGGCCTTCCTAACCATTCTGTCAACCTGTGACTCCACTTTCAATGAGCAATGAACATGTACCCCTAGATCTCTTTGTTCTATAACTCTTCCCAATGCTCTACCATTAACTGAGTAAATCCTGCCCTAGTTCAATCTACCAAAATGCATTTGCATTTATCTAAATTAAACTCCATCTGCCATTCTTCAGTCCGCTGGCCCAAATGATTAAGATCCTCTTGCAATTCGAGATAACCTTCTTATTGTCGACAATGCCCCAATCTTCGTGCCTTCTGCAAACTTATTAATAATGCCTATTTCATTCTCATCCAAATCTTTAATATAAATGACAAACAATGGACCCAGATGATATCCAGCTCCAATCACTGAGGCACACTGCCAGTGTGATAAAACAATCCTCTATAACCAGATCCTAGCTTCTGTCACCAATAAAAAGTCTTACAACACCAGGTTAAAGTACAACAGTCTTGTTTGGCAGCACCAGGTTTCACAGCCTCAAGCTCCTTCTTCAGCTACATGAGGATTTGTGTTCATAAACAGGGCATATAAAAACACAAACTCAATTTACAAGATAATGATTGGAATGTGAGTCTTTACAGGTAATGAACCTTAAAGATAGAGACAATGTGAGTGGAGAGAGGGTTAAGCGCAAGTTAAAGTTAATGACATTTTGCAAGCCCAGGCAAGTCATGAGGGTTACAGGTAGTGTGACATGAACCCAAGTTCCCAGTTGCCAAGCCTCAGGTTAATGATGGGATTTTATGTTGGCCATGGACAATCTAATAGAGGTGCAGCGATGAACAGGATGAGCCTGTTGGGCTGCCCAAAACTTTGAGCTGACATGTGTGGGCAATGGACAATCCATGAGTCATGTTATTGCTCAGACATGTGAACACATTGTTTCTTCCATGGAGAGGCTGGCAGAGAGCCAGACCCAGCAGATCACTCAGTGGATGTTGGGTGTCAATACAAAACTACACACTAATACTGTGACAATGAGCTTACTATAGCAGGGTCCAAGTAAGAGGTGGACAATGCAACTGGATATCTCTCCAGGTGAACCTTCATCTATGGAAAGCAACAAGGTGCCATCACAGTGAGAGATAGAGGAGCTGCAACATGTAGGCACCTGTCAAGCTGCTCCCGGGGTGGACAGGAGTTCCTTAGGTCTTCTGACACTGACTCAAATGCCTGTAGCAGAAGCGGTCATTGAGGAGGTCTCTGCACTGCCTCTCTTCGCTTCAGGCATCTTCCATGGTCATCACGAACTATAGGGCATAAATTAACAGCCTGCCTTCATGTCTCCTGCAGATGCCAAAGCTGTGTTTTGACACAACGCAAGGAAACACTTTAAAAAGAATATTTAACCTCAAAATATTTCGCCTATTATGTATTTCTATTGAGTATTTCTCTCTCTGGTAGCCATTGTTGTAATATAATTTTAATGTCTTTTCTTTAGAAAGTTATATGTTTTGATGGGTATCTGGATTATAGGAAATGTCTCTCTCTCTCCTCTGAAGGTGATTTGTTTGTTTCTCATCCTTACCTTGGAACTTGGCCTTACATGTTTAACAAGTTTTCTCTGTCGCTGTTCAAATTGCAAAATTTCCTATTTGTTGGAAGTTGAACAATCATATTGTCAAAAAAAAGGGGCATGGGCTCACGATGGCACGTTAAGGTAGAAGCTGACAACAAATTCTGCCAAAAACAGTATGATGATTTGATCTGAAATCTGTGATGTTTATGGAGACATTTCATCACAAATAGGAAATAGAAACCTGTCTGGATTCATCCTCCGCTGGAGAAACTTCTTGCTTCCCACTGACCAACACATAAAGAAAAACAATAATTACAAATGCATAGCGATAATTCTACTCACTTTCTACTCAGCTTTCCTCAGCCAAAGTTGAACAAAGTCTAATTTGGATACCAGCAGTTTACTGAATAACACTGCATGTCACTTTGAGAAAATAACCATAAAAAAAAGCATTTTGCCAGTCACATAATCAATGCCATTAACCTGTTTGCATCAAATCCTAACTGTGACTGACTAGTTGCTCACAGAAAAAGAACTCACTATCTTGACAAGAGGCACTTTTCATCAAGAAGGTTTGAAACAGCTTTGCTTTTAAAAAATGCTCTCTCTGTACCAAATGGTATAAAATGGGCATTAGTAAGTATACTGTACAAATTCCAGGATTTGATTTGTGTTCTAAATGACAAAAGTTTTGTTATATTCATTTTATGACATTTTATATATCTTATTGTGTCCTTTAATGTTTCTATTCCAATTGTAAAGAATGATTTTTGCATTTGCAGTAAGGAATAAAGATCACTGGGTTAAATGAAGTGGGTGTTTAGTGAGATATTATAGCAGCCCTAAAACAACAGTTCAAATTTATAAAGCAACTTTTAGGAAAAAACATCTCAAGACTCCTCAAAGTAGCACACAGACAAAAATTGGCAATAACTTAAAAAAGGAGATATGGATGGATGATTTTGGTTAAGGAGATATTAAGGAAGCTCTCAAAGGCAACAATCAATGGAAAGGAGTTGAGATTTGGAAGGGAAATTCCAGAATTAAGAGCTTATATGACTGAAGGCATAGCTGCCAATAGAGAGTGAAAGGAATAGGAGATGCACAGAAGTCCAGTATTGGAAAAGTATGGAGCTCTTGGAGAGTTTTGCATTCCATTTGCTTTGGGAAAATTGTTTGAGATGTTGTATGGGCTCCTCAAGCCTTCTCATCCCAGACTTCATCAGAGCAGAGGTAGGAAGGCAGTGAGAACTTGTACCACCCCACCTGATTAATTGCCCCTTCCTAACTCCAAATTTGCCTCAGGGAAGGGTTTAAATTCTCCCCAGCATTTCTGCCTTAGATTTATCGATCCATTCTTGCTTTGCACATGCATATCTAATGCATGCCTACTACTGGCTAAATTTCATTCGGCAAAACATTGAAACACTTTTTTTTACATATCCATATCTTCAGTAAATGTTCATGCTGCTGCTTAGTATTATTCTCCCAAACTGGGGGAAGTGTTTTATCTGACTGATTACTTCACAACATTTTTTTGCATTTCATAGTGATTACCATCAAAAATACAGCAGTGATTGTAAAGTCCTTTGGGATTTCCCTAGTTTGTGAAAGATGTTATATAAATGTGAAACTCTCTTTTCCTTTCCTGTGCTACATATCAGGAGCTATTGATAATAGTATACACACGTTAAAATCAAGAAATATTTGATCTAAGACAGCACAATACTTGATCTAAGGCAACATAATATTTTTAGCCATAGCAGTGCTTAATTAAATTAAGCCAGAATTAAGTTGAAATAGAAACAAAAAGTGCTGGTGACACTCAACAGTACCTGCAAAGAGAGAAAAACAGAGTTAATATTTCAGGTTAATGCCCTTTCATTAGGACTAGTGAAAAATCTGTCACGTGAATGTTTCTTTCCACTGATGTTGCCAGACCTGCTGAGTATTTCCAGCACTTTTGTCTTACTTCAGATTTTCAACATCTGCAATATTTTGCTTTTCTAAAGATAAACAAACATAACAGTGTAATATACAACAAGAAGTATGATACTGATGGTTAATTTAAACCAAGTGGTTTGTATTGAGAGACAAAAGGAATACGTGATATATTTTTGCCTTCAACACAATCTAGCAGAGCGCATCACCGATCTTAAAATCTGTGTGAATTCTGTAAAAGATCTGCTCGGCCAGATTAACAACACATGATCAAGTTGAACTTGCAATGACAGCCCTTAAGGAAGCAAATCAAATTGCATCTGGTGATGGTGCATATGGCGCTCTGTGGCACAGTAGGTAGCCTTCTTATTCTGAGACAGAAGCTCCAAGTTTAAGCCCTGCTCCAAGAATTTGATGGCAAAACAGTTGATTATCAATGTGCAAGTTCTTCTATTTTATCTATAACAGCTGGTAAGAGCCCAAAAGACACTGGGTCAGACATGAACATAGAACATAGAACTCTACAGTGCAGAACAGGCCCTTCGGCCCATCGAGTCTGCACTGACCACAATCCCACCCAGGCCCTATCCCTGCACATTTACCCACTAATCCCTCTAACCTATATATCCCAGGCCACTAAGGACAATTTCTTAGCATGGCCAATCAACCTAACCTGCACATCTTTGGACTGTGGGAGGAAACCGGAGTGCCCAGAAGAAACCCACGCAGACACGAGAAGAATGTGCAAACTCCACGCAGACCAGGAATCGAACTCAGGTCCCTGGAGCTGTGAAACAGCAGTGCTAACCACTGTGCTACCGTGCTGCCCACATGCTTGATGTGAAGTAGTGCCCTTCAGGCTATTGCCTCTGACTTCAGGCTAGTGACCTGTTCCAGCAGAGGCGAGACGGGGAATCTCTTCCCCCCAGGAGGTTGCAGACCCAGGAACTTTGATGGAAATGCATCCTGGGAGGAAGTTGCCACCTTAGTCACTGCCACGGCACTGGCCTGCCAAACTGGGAAGCAGTGTTGGAAAATAATCAATCCATCGACCAAAGGTGAGTGCTGAACCCCATCTTGCATCTCCTCCAAGATCCTCCCATCCCCAACTTCCTGCATGTTTTCAGCCCCGGGCCCCCAAGCATCTGCTTTCTATCTCCCCCTCCCCCAAAAGAGTTCCATTGCACTTGCTGTCTAAGGGCCACGACCTGGTATTCGGCAGGAGTCATGCCATCATTTCTTTCATGGCTCCTTCTGTCTCCATAGAAGAAGACAGACCATATTACTCATGAGAGAGCGAAGACAGGGGGCAGTGAGTCAGTCCCCTGGGTCCTCACCCCATTTGAGGAGCTCTCAAGAGAAGGGGAAAAGCGGCAGCATAGTTAGGCTGCCATCAAGACACGAGTATCTATCATTCCTCCACTCACACAGAGACAACTTCTTGGGGGTATGAATTTCAACTGCGAGGGGCAAGGTTTAAAGGGGATTTATGAGGCATGTTTATTTGTACAGAGAAGGGAGCGGTTTCCTGGAATTTGCTGCCGGGGGAGGTCACGGATGATAGTAAACTTTGAGGGATAGGTGTCTTTACACCTAGTGAAAGAGTGGGAATAGAGGCATATGGCCGCTGGAAGGGTAGAAGATTACAAATCAGATGGGCAACCTAATCACTGCAAGCTTGGAGAGCTGAAGGGCTTGTTCCTGCAATGTACTTTTCTAGTATCTTTGTTCTATATTCAATGGAGAAATGTAAACCATGTGTTTGGCATGCTAGATTTCGCTCCCTCTTTTGCATCAAGGTGGCATGGTAGGACAGTGGTTAGCACTGCTGTTTCACAGCTCCGGGGACTTGTGTTCAATTCCCGGCTCGGGTCAGAATCTGTGTGGAGTTTGCACATTCTCCTCGTGTCTGCGTGGGTTTCCTCTGGATACTTTGGTTTCCTCCCACAGTCCAAAGATGTGTGAGTTAGGTTGATTGGCCATGCTAAAATTACCCCTTAGTGTCCTGGGTTGTGTAGATTAGAGGGATTAGTGGGTAACTGTGTAGGGATACAGGGGGGAGGGTCAGGGTGGGATTGTGGTCGGTGCAGATGGGCTGAAGGGCCTGTCTCTGCAGTGTAGAGTTCTATGTTCTATGCAGCTCCTGCCCATTCTGGTCCAGACAATGTGGATGAGCCTTCAGAGGATATGGGTGAAGGGACCTCTAAGGGTGGCACAGTTTTGGCATCAGCTTCCACCTCGCAACTCACCATCCAGATACAGACAGGTCGGTGGGTCCAGTTAATGAGGTCACACTCTGGTGAGCATGACACATCAGGTGGAAAAGGAAACGCCCAAGAACTCTGGTATGCATGGGCCTGGTGGAGGTGAGGACTCAGCTGGCCCCAGGCTACATGCTGGGCCTCTGAGATCCTTTCTCCCTCAGCTGCTGGAAATGCAGCAACAGAACACAGGGATTGCAGGAGGGGCTTATGGCCAAACTGAACCAACAGGAAGGTTTTTGGGAGGCTTTCATGTGGGTCAGCTGTTGCTTGTCTTGCGTGCTTCCATACAAGGGTTGCATCTGCAATGGAGAATCTGGTACAGGGGATCCTCACAATGAGTAGCAGGTTCCAAGTGATGGTCGAGTCAGACCAGACCACAGCAGAGTCCCAGAGGGTCAGGGGCTGAATCACAGCAGGCCATAGCTGAGGGATTCTCGAGATTCTGTAGCTCTTGGCTGAGAGGCTCGACAGCTTGCAGGCGACCCAGTAGGACAGCAGCAGCCCAGAGGAACATGGCCCAGTTGCCGAGGGTCAGGGCTGAGGGGTTGTAGCATCTAGCCCAGTCTCAGAGGACACTTGCTGTGGCCATTAGGAGGTAGCCCCAATTCAAGCGGCCATTGCACAGGGCTCAACCCCCATGGTTAGGAGGCAGATGGTTCTCCAGGTGACACCAGATCTTCTGGAGCACTGCCATCCATAGAGTGACCCAAGGATCTACAAGGACCTCAAGGGAGAAGGAAGGGCTTGTGCACATGCTGGGGTCTTCCAGTCAGGAACTGTGGCTATGGCTATACCTTCTGCTTCCCCCTTTCCTGACACCAGGGCATCTCAGGGGCAGCGGGGTGAAGAGGTGTCATGGAAATATCCCAGAAATCTGGAAGTAGGCCAGGGCCCTCCAGGATGCCCGACATGCACATCACAGGCAACGTGACGAAGTTGGCAGCTCGTCCTACCTTGATGTACATTCTGGGGAGGCATTGAAATGTAATGGTAGGACATGTAAGGTTAGGGAGTTGCACCGAGATGACACAAGTGAAAGGCTGCATCAGTGTGAAAGATATTTAAGGACCTTAACATTTTCTGTTCACAAGTTTTGACATCAAAACATCTGACTTAAACACCTTTATTGCAATTAAATTTTTTTTAACCACCCACCATGACTAATTTGTCTCAGATTTGTCTCGAAAAGGAATCCTCTTCCATTGATGATCACAAGAACGATGGTTCATGTCAGATGAATCTTCATGGATTCTGCCGGGGGCCCTTGAGGATGTGCAGTCAATGGCCCCCTATACATTAGGCATCCCCACAATGGCAGTGAATCCTGCAGCCCGGGCTTCCTGATGGGTCTGCTCCAGGTTAAATTTGTTGTACTGCCTAGCCCGGACAGACAGGCCTTCTGTGACTATTTGACACAGGTGTGCAAGCTGACTGGGAGATGCCACAGGCATCTCCGCTAGGGCTCTGGAAGGAGCCAGTCGTGTAAAAATTCAGAACGGCCGTCAATTTGACAGCCACTGAGAGTGGATGCCCTCCCCAACTCCTTGGTGTGAGGTCCTGCAACAGGTTGCATAGATATTGCACTGTCTCCTTTTGGAGTTGGAAACGTCGGTAGCACATGGTGTCCCACATCTGTTCAAATAACACTCATGCACGGTGTCTCTGCTCCCTCCTTCTCCTTTCCCATCCTCTGGGTGAATGGCAGTCACCTCCTACCTCTGGGTGTTCATCTCCCTCTACTTCTGAAATGGTAAGATCAGGGCCATCTGTTCCCACAATTCTTCCTCCAGCAACTCCTCCTCAGCTCCAACAGCAACCAAAAGAAGAAGCAAGGTTGATTGGCTGCATCTTCCTGAATAGAGAAGCTGAAGGGTGAAGGTGGTGGGGGGGAGCAGAGGGATGGGTATGAGTGGGAGAGATGGAGAGGAATACGTCGAGATTAAGGAACGCTGCTTGGCCCTGGAACAATCAACAGCCACTGTCCGTATGCCAAATTCTCCCAGCCACATGCTCCCCACAATCACAGCACCCGCCCCTCCACCAATTCACCCAGACACATGCTCCCCACAATCACAGCTCCTTGAAAAGCTGAGAGGCTGCACTAGAGCTATTTGCAAGGGCTTTATGCACATCCTTTAGCTGGAAGTAAGCTGAATGCACTATGACCCAGTAACACCGCAAGACCCAAGGTCAGTGCTAAGACCCAGGACTGTGCTGCAAATTGGACATTGGAGACCCTGCTGAGAGCAACAGCTGTCCCACCCCTACACACTCACAGAACTGCCACTGATCCGAGAAAGAAAATAGCCACAACAAAAGGATATCTGTGAGCAGCAGAGAGCTGCTGGATGCTCTGCACTTAACTGCTCACTAACCTTCATTGATAAAACACTGGAATTGGAGTTTTATGGAGCATGTCTGTTTTGTACCAATTCCGGATTGGCGATTGTGGTAGTAAAGGGGGACGTGCCAGTAAAGTTGTGTTCAGCCTATTAATTCAATTTAAATGGATGCAGATGCATTCTAATGGCTGTTATGTCTGTTTCAGACACGGTGCTGATGGTGTCCATTTTTGGAGGTTAGTAAAGGGGGTTCCAGCGTGAAGGCGGGCACAGATCGCGCTGCTCACCTCACGCCTGACTTTACCAAGATTTTCACCTGAAATGGGTACAATGCGATGTAAAATCAGGCCTATTGTCTTGTTTCTCACATTTGAGAGTGTTATTGATAAGCCAGAGCTGATGCAAAGGAAAGTGTAACATTGCATAAAATCCTTATAAAAAGGACAGTTTTGAAACTGTCCATAGGATCCATATTCTGCTGTTAAAAATCCAGAAAACCAAGCTGGGGCTTTGTGGAATGTAAATGCTGGTCTACAAGTATCGAATATACCACCATCGATGATTGACTTTACCTACATCTGATGCACATTCCCAGTTGGACTGACTCTGCAAATTATTTTAAGTCATGAAGGTGCCTGATATATTTTGTATTCATCAATTGTCTTTCAGCTTCTGCATCACTTCAAAAGTTGAGTTGAAGCAAGCTAACTTCAAACTTGTTTTCTCTTTGATTGCTAGATGTAGTTTGCTGAAATGTTTTTCAACGTCGAAGGGAAAATCCCATTCTGCAACAAACTTAGAACTCTTTGAGTGCTGTTCTTCACATCCAGAAATTAAATCATCCCACCATGTGGGTCAAAAACTCATTTGAAACTCTTTCCTAAACCAGTGAACTTCTGTGTAAAACAGAGCATCCAAATAAATGAATTTCATGTCTTCAACACATAAAAGAATTGTCAGTAACTTCAAGGTTTTGTTGAGTATGGGACTAGCATTAGACTTTTGTTCAAAAAGGGGAGTAGGGACCATCCTGGAAATTATAGACCGGTGAGCCTGACTTCTGTTGTGGGCAAAGTCTTGGAAAGAATTATAAGGGATAGGATTCATAAACATCTAGAGAGAAATAAATTGATTAGGGATAGTCAGCATGGTTTTGTGAAGGGTAGGTCGTGCCTCACAAACCTTATTGAGTTTTTTGAGGAGGTGACCAACGAGGTAGATAAGGGTAAGGCAGTTGATGTAGTGTATATGGATTTTAGCAAAGCGTTTGATAAGGTTCCCCATGGTAGGCTACTGCAGAAAGTGCAGATGCATGGGATTGAAGGTGATTTAGCCGTTTGGATTAGGAATTGGCTAGCTGATAGAAGACAGAGGGTGGTGGTTGATGGGAAATATTCAACCTGGAGTGCAGTTATAAGTGGTGTACCTCAAGGATCTGTTTTAGGGCCACTGCTGTTTGTCATTTTTATAAATGACCTAGATGAGGGTGTAGAGGGTTGGATTAGTACATTTGCTGACGATACCAAAGTGGGGGGAGTTGTAGACAGCGAGGATGGATGTTACAGTTTTCAGAGGGACATAGATAGGTTGCAGAGCTGGGCCGTGAGGTGGCAAATGGAATTCAATACGGATAAGTGTGAGGTGATTCACTTTGGTAGGAATAACAGGCATATGAAATATAGGGCTAATGGAAAGACCCTTAATAGTGTTGTTGAGCAGAGGGATCTTGGGGTACAAGTACATAGCTCTTTGAAAGTTGGCACCCAGGTTGATAAAGTTGTTAAGAAGGCGTACGGTGTGGTAGCTTTTATTGGTAGAGGGATTGAATTTAGGAGCCGTGAAGTTATGTTACAACTGTACAAAACTCTGGTGCGGCCGCACTTGGAGTATTGCGTACAGTTCTGGTCGCCGCATTATAAGAAAAATGTGGAAGCATTGGAAAGGGTGCAGAGGAGGTTTACCAGGATGTTGCCTGGTATGGTAGGAAGGCCTTATGAGGAAAGGCTGAGGGACCTGAGGTTATTTTCATTAGAGAGAAGAAGGTTACGCGGTGACCTAATTGAGGCGTATAAGACGATCAAGGGATTGGATAGGGTGGATAGTGAGAACCTTTTTCCTCGGATGGGGATGACCAACACGAGGGGACATAACTTTAAATTAAGAGGTGGTAGTTATAGGACGGATGTCAGAGGCAGGTTCTTTACACAGAGGGTGGTGATGGCGTGGAATGCCCTGCCTGCAGCAGTTGTGGACTCGCCTACTTTGGGGGCATTCAAATGGTTGGTGGATAGGCATATGGATGATATTGGAATAGTTTAGGTTAGAGGGTCCACTGGCCGGCGCAACATCGAGGGCCGAAGGGCCTGTACTGCGCTGTAATGTTCTATGTTCTATGTTCTATGTTTTTCCTACCCAGTTAGTTTAGTTGGCTCAGCATGTAGTTCAGAATAACACCAGCAGTGTGGGTTCACCCATTCTGACTGAGATAGAATTGGGAGCTGCCATCTTTCTGTTCCACGTTTGATGTAGAACATAGAACATAGAACATAGAACATTACAGCACAGAACAGGCCCTTCGGCCTTCGATGTTGTGCCGACCAAAATAAAAAGCAATGCCCCTCCAAACTAAACCATTCCCTTCTCCTCCATATACTTATCACTTAACCTCTTAAACGCCACCAAACTTGGCGCATCTACAACAGCTGCAGGCAGGGCATTCCACTCCCTAATCACTCTTTGAGTAAAAAACCTACCTCTGATATCCGTCCTATAACTCATACCCCTTAATTTAAAGCTGTGTCCCCTCGTGCTAGCTTTCTCCATCCTAGGAAAAAGGCTATCACTGTCCACCCTATCTAAACCTCTAATCATCTTATATGCTTCAATAAGATCCCCTCTTAGCCGCCTCCTTTCTAACGAAAACAACTCAAATCCTTCAACCTCTCTTCATAGGACCTGCCCTCCATACCAGGCAACATCCTGGTAAACCTCCTCTGTACCCTCTCCAATGCCTCCACATCTTTCTTATAGTGTGGGGACCAGAACTGCACACAATACTCCAAGTGCGGCCGCACTAGAATTTTGTACAGTTGCAACATGATGCTGCGGCTCCTAAATTCAATCCCCCTACCAATAAAAGCTAAGACTCCATATGCCTTCTTAACAACTTTATCCACTTGACTTCCTACTTTCAGGGATCTATTGACACATACACCAAGATCCTTCTGTTCCTCAACACTATTAAGAGCCGTACCATTAGCCCTATACTCTACACATTTATTGTTCCTGCCAAAGTGCATTACCTCACACTTTTCCACATTAAACTCCATTTGCCACCTCTCGGCCCAGCTCTGCAACTTGTCCAAGTCACTCTGGAAACTATAACACCCCTCTTCACTATCTACCACTCCACCGACTTTAGTGTCATCTGCAAATTTACTAATCCATCCTTCAATACCCTCATCCAGATCATTTATAAAAATTACAAACAGCAGGGGCCCCAAACAGACCCCTGAGGCACATCACTTGTCACCGAACTCCACGATGAATATCTCCCATCAACCACCACCCTCTGTCTTCTATCTGCTAGCCAATTCCTAACCCAATTAGCTAAAATCACCCTCTATCCCATACATCTGCATTTTCTGCAGAAGTCTTCCATGGGCCACCTTATCAAACGCCTTACTAAAGTCCATATATACCACATCAACCGCCTTACCCCCATCCACCTCTTTGGTCACTTTTTCAAAAAACTCAATAAGGTTAGTAAGGCACGACCTACCCTTCACAAACCATGCTGACTATCCCCAATCAATTCATTTCTCTCTAAATAACTATAAATACTATCCCTAATAATTCTCTCCAATACCTTGCCCACAACAGAAGTAAGACTCACTGGCCTATAATTCCCTGGAAGGTCTCTCTTCCCTTCTTAAACAATGGGACCACATTCGCTATCCTCCAGTCCTCCGGAACCACACCCGTAACCAACGAGGACCTGAAGATCAGAGCCAGAGGCTCTGCAATCTCCTCTCTTGCCTCCCAGAGAATCCTAGGGTAAATCCCGTCCGGCCCGGGGGACTTATCCAACTTCAAACCCTCGAGAATTTCTAGCACATCCTCCCTATCTACTACAATACTTCCCAATTTGCAACCCTGTACCTCAGTGTTCTCCATATCTACATTTCCAGCACTCTGCGTGAATACCGAAGAGAAATATTTATTCAGTGCCTCACCAATCTCTTCAGGCTCCACGCACAACTTCCCACTGCTGTCTATGATTGGCCCTAATCTTGCCCTAACCAATCTTCTATTCTTAACATATCGAAAGAAAGCTTTAGGATTCTCCTTAATCCTATCAGCCAACATCTTCTCGTGTCCCCTCTTAGCTCTCCTCAATTCACTTTTTAGCTCCTTCCTGGATAATCTATAGCTATCCATTGCACTAACTGAGCCTTCAAGCCTCATCCTGACATAAGCCTCCTTTTTCTTCTTAACCAGCAAATCAACTTTTTTCGTACACCAGATGTAGATGATTACTCCTCATGTTATCACAGAATAGAATCATAGAATCCCGCCATTGAGTCTGCACCGCCCATGATACCACTCAGGTCCTAATCCCATAACTGCACATATTCATTCTGCCAATCTCCATATCACCAGGGTCAATTTAGCATGGCCAATCTAAAGCTAATCTGCACATCTTTGGACTGTGGGAGAAAAATCAGAACAGCTGGAGGAAACCCATACAGACATGGAGAAAATGTGCAAACTTCATAGACAGTGACCCAAAGCTGGAATCAAACCTGGGTCCCTGGCGCTATGAAGCAGCAGTGCTAATACCTGTGCCACCTTGCTGCCCCATTTGAATATATTCAACAGTTTTCTCTCTCTCTCTCCCTACTAGAGGGAGATGCTGATGGTTTTTTGCAGACAATTGCAAAATACCTACCTACTGATAAGTATTCAACTGATAATGGCTGGAATTTCCTGACCTAGCCTGCAGCTCAGATTATCCAGTCCTGTGGCTGGCAATGGAGATTTGGGTGAGTGCTAAATTCTCCATTCTCACTTGCAGCAGTAGCAAGGTGAACAAGATTGGAGAATTCCAGCTATTACCTTTGCTATATTGTACATGAGGTGAGAAAGAAATGGCTTAATTGATGAAGGGCCTTCTCCCTTGTTTTTTTGACAATATAATAGAATATATATTGCAACACCATTTTTTTTTCATTTCTATCTTCTGCCTTCTTTAGTTCAGCAGGGGGATAAATTTTAACTGTACCCACCTACAGGAAATTGCAGGAGAGCAATTAAAATCTGCTGGATAATTTAGCTGCTGTTATTATGCGCAGATCCTGTCGGTTAAGTCACTCAGCCAAAGTTATTGGAGCTTTTCTTTTGAATGTTCAGGTTCGATGAAGTCTGACCTGCATGAACAACAAAGCTGCACAGTGTCATCCATACAATGTAAAGGCCAATTGGAAGGACGATCAGAAGCAGACAAAGACAGCAGTACGATGCCAGCCTCCTGAGCAGGATTCGGTCCCCCTACCGGCATGAATATCCTGATGGCTTCTCTACAGCATTGAGTGCCCTAAATTCATTTCATTAAGTTTGTCCAAAAACCGTATTCCTGCCCATTGAGTACTTGTTTTTTTGGTGGAAAAACACATGCAGGAGTAGGTCATTTAGTCCCTCAAATCTGTTCTACATTCCAAGTCATCATGATTGATCTAATTGTAACTTCAACCCCACATTCCTGCCTATCACTGATAACCTTTCATTGTTTAGAACGACACCATGAATGTTTATTTTCCACAATAACCTTTGATGTGGTATCATATTAAATAAGAAGAGTGGGCAACCCAGCAGAGTAAGAAGACAGCTATTCCTTTTTCTAAACTTCATTGGAAATACTTATCCCAATAGATGTTAGGACAAATCTTCCAGATTTCAAATATGTGGGCCATTCACAAGTGCAGATCAAACACATCTCGTGTGGGTGCCTGCATTGGCTGTTTGCTGCTCTTCAGCGATGAAATCAATGAGCAGATAACTCTAGAAAAGGAGCAAGTGATGGCCACTGATATTGGCTGTTGTGTTCAATGAGAACCACAGTGATTTGAGGACACAGCAAGTACAAATAATTGGCAAGGAATAATTTTGCTTTAATTGAGTTGATGATATTGAGTCTAAACAGTATCTTCTCATCAGGGTAATTCCTCCAGCATCACAAGGACACCTCCATTCTCCACAATTCCCATTCTTATAACCAACCAGATCAACCCTGTTTAAAGACATGTCATCCAGTCCTTAGTTCAATATTTCTAATAGAACACCCTTCCTAACAGCACTGTGGGTGTACCTAGACCTTAGGGAGTCCAGCACTGCAGTGGTTCAAAATGGTAGATCACCACTATTTTCTCAAGGGCATTTAGGATGGGCAGTAAATGCTGGCCTAGCCAATGGTGCCCACATCCTGAGAGCAAATAAATAAAAAAACCTTTAAATGAAATTATTGAATGTTGTATAAAACTCCACACCTTTTATGACGGAATACATCAATTGTATAAATTAAAGAATGCTATAGCGTTTAAAGGTTAATACTTCTGCACAATGCAGAAGGTTAATTACTCTTCTCTTAACCTGAGATGTGCCAGTTGAGCTGTTAATTTGTTGCATGGTTTGTGCGTTGCTCAGACTGATTGCAATTGACTGTTTTTATCCTGCAGCTAAGTGTTCATTGCAATCAAACCTATTTAACAATCTGGGTTTTCATTGTAAAGGCCCACGCTGGTTACTCACTGCTGAAGTAATCCCAAGCACCAGCAACCATGAGATTAGCATATTCACATTCCTGGAGAATTATTGTAGACACATCCCGATCCAAGCAAGTGATACAGAGACAAACATTGAACTCTGTACTGTGTAGATGTTGCCTTCTGCGTTGGATATATATGGGGAGAAAAAAACTGTTGCTTTTGTGTAATATCAAACCTACTTACAAATCACCCCATCATATTGCATCATATAATACACAGTGCCCAATGCATTCTTGTTCAATAATTTATCCAATGTAGATTGGCAAGGAATTAAAATCCTAAGTGGGTACCATGTGAATTTGGAAGGCCATGTATTGTGTCTTTCTGGACAAACTTCTAATTATACACTGAAGTTGCGTTCTTTCAATACCACTGTCTATACAGAACTCTTCAAGCTTTGCTGAGTATCGAGAGAAGAAGTAAAACAGCTGATGGCCTTTGTTACAGACAAGATTGAGTACAAAGTGTAAAACAGCCAATGCGTGTAGGCGAGAGAAGCGAGCGTTATTACAATATGAACTGTCAGAACAGAAATGGTGACTTGAAATTGACTTCTCAATGTCAGCAGCAACAGTGAACTTATCAGTTTCAGATCAGTTTATGGATAGAGTGATACCAAAATGAATGGTGCATTCAACTTCAACACAAAGAAAAAAATAGACGAATAAGATGAATCACAGAACGATGCAAAAAAGAATGGAAGCCATTCATCCATGTCTGAACTGTCTGTTTTGAAGAGAAATCCAGTTAATCCCTCTCCCATGTTTTCTCCACAGCCCTGCAAAATCTTCTCCTTCGAGTATTTATCCAACTCCCTTTTGAAAGCTATTATTGATCTATTAACCTGTCAAGCTGTGCCTGCCAAATTTCAACCATTTATGTTAAAAAACGCTTTTCCGTATATTGCCCCTGTTTTTCTTGTCAATCACCTTAACTCTCTGCTCCCTGGTAATTGACCCTTCAACAATTGGAAAGAGTCTTTCTTTATTTAATCTCCTCAGACCCTTCATGATTTTAAACACCTCTATCAAATCTCCTCTTATCCTTCTCTAATCTAAGGAGAACAACCCCAGCTACTCCAGCTGACATGTAGAGATGTAATTGCTTATCCTGGAACTTTTTGAGTAAATACCTTTTCTACCCTTTCTAAATCCTTCAAGTTCTTTCACAAGTGTGATGCCTAGAATTGGATACAAAACAGCAGCTGCGGCCATATTCATGTTTCATAAAGATTTGGAATTAACTGGCTTTTTATTTCATGGCTTTATGAATACAATCCTGGATTCTATCTGACTTTTTAACATTGTTAACCTATCCTACTGCCTTGACAGATGTGTGCAAAAAGCATCCCCAATGCCTCCCTAAAAAAATTTATCTACTGAGCATGCAGTATCTCTCCTTATTCCTTTCATCAAAATGTATTATTTTCTGTGTTAATTTCATCTGTTATGTGTCCATCCATTCCACCTGTCTATATGCTATTGGAGTAGAGTCTTGTAGAGGGAATGGGGGTCTCAGCTTCTGGCTGAAGAACCAGGGAGACTCCATGCAACCTCACTTCAGAAAGGCTTGCAGCCTCTTGTCCCATTGAGGCAATTGACAGACCAATGGTGTTCCTTGCCTTTGGATCAAAGGGACAGAAGGATGGGAATGCAGACACCCGTTGGGCCTGAGAGCTGCCAGCTAATCAGAGTCCAAAAGCTTTTTTGACTCTGGGCTGTTATCAGTATAACATCCACACAAGGTCTATGATCATCACTGGACCTGAGGCCATCAGAGGTTAATGGAGGCTTGCAAGGGAGTTACGGGCTTTCAGGAAGTTTCCTTCCCAATATCAGGTTCTTTGATCAGTTTTGAGTGGGAGAGCTCCATCTTTCAATTCCGTCCTCCCCAATACCCACTGGGAGCCCACTCAGGGCAATGAGGACATGATATGGTCGCTAGATATCCATTAATTACCCACTTCAGGACTCTTCTAGAAAAGTGGGCAAACTGTCCAGGGCATTCCCGCCATCAACTTAAATTACATCCTCCCTCCTAATTAAATGTTATGATTGCGACCTATCTTCTTGAACCTCTGCAGTCTCTTGCTGTATGGATACCCACAGTGCTGTTAGGAATGGAGTTCTGGTATTTTAACCCAATCACAGTGAAAAAATGGTGATATGTTTCCAAGGTGAGGGACACCAGTAGTGTTCCTGCTGATTATACCTGCAGGAAGTGTGCCCACTTGCAGCTCCTTGAGGATCGTGTTAAGGAGCTGGAGCTGGAATTAGAGGAACTCAGGATAATCCGAGAGGTTGAGGAGAATATTGGCAGGAGTGACAAGGAGATAGTCACTCCTAAAAGTGATTCTTGGGTAACTATTCGGAGGAGGGGTAAGAAGCAATCGGGTAGACAATCCCCTGGGGCTGTTCCCCTCCAAAACAAATTTTTTGTCTTGGAAGCTACAGTTGAGGAAGAATCAACTGGTGATGACCAAAGGGAGCAGGTCTCTGGAGGTGAGCCTGCTGAGAATGCTCAGGTGGGTAGGGGGAATAGGAGATGGGGCCTAGTGATTGGGGACTCCATAGTTAGAGGGACAGATAGGAGAGTAAATAGCAATAAAAGTGAATCAGGGCTGGTGTGTTGCCTCCCAGGGGCTGGGGTCCAGGATGTCGCAGATCGGGTTTTTAAGATTCTTAAGGGAGAGGGGAGTCAACCCCAGGTCATAGTTCATGTGGGGACACATGATATAGGAGGGACGAGGGAGGGGGATATTAAGCAGAAATTTATGGAGTTGGGGTGGAAGCTTAAGGCAAAAACTGGCAGAGTGGTTATCTCTGGACTCTTGCCTGTGCCAAGGGATAGTTTAGGGAAGAATAGAGAGAGGGAATGTTTGAACTCGTGGCTGCGGGGATGGTGCAGGAGGGAGGGGTTCAGGTTCCTGAACAATACACTGGGATAGGTGGGACCTCTACAAGAGAGATGGTCTACACCTGAACCAGAGGGGAACTAATATCTTGGGGGGAAAATTTGCTAAGGCTATGCAGGGGGCTTTAAACTGATTCGGGGGGGGGTGGGATCCTAAGTAGTTGGGGTGCTAAGAGGGATGAGAGTAAGGGGGTCATAGAGGAAAACTGTAAAACACAGCAGCGTACGGGTGGGGTAGGGCATGGTTTGAAATGCGTATACTTTAATGCAAGGAGTATTCGCAATAAGGGGGAGGAACTTGCAGCTTGGACCAGTACCTGGAACTTCGATGTTGTGGCCATTTCAGAGACTTGGGTAGAGCAGGGACAAGAATGGATGTTGCAGGTTCCGGGGTTCAAATGCTTCAGTCAGAGTAGAGAAGGAGGTAGAAGGGGGGGAGGAGTGGCATTATTAGTCAAAGACTGTATCACAGTGACAGAAAGGAAGTTTGATGAGGACTTGTCTGTTGAGGTAGTATGGGCTGAGATTAGAAACAGGAAAGGAGAGGTCACCCTGTTGGGAGTCTTTTATAGACCTCCTAAAAGTTCTAGAGAGGTTGAGGAAAGGATTGCCAAGTCAATTCTGGTCAGGAGTGAAAGTAATAGGGTAATTGTTATGGGGGACTTTAACTTTACTAATATTGATTGGAATAGCTGTAGCTCTAGCTCGTTAGAGGGGTCAGTTTTCGTACAAAGTGTGCAGGAAGGTTTTTTGACTCAGTATGTTGATAGGCCAACTAGAGGTGAGGCTACATTGGATTTGGTGCTGGGCAATGAGCCAGACCAGGTGTTAGGCTTGGAAGTTAGTGAACATTTTGGTGATAGTGCCCATAATTCGGTTACGTTCACCTTAGTGATGGATAGGTATAGGCATGAAGCTGGGGGCAGTAGTTATAGCTGGGGGAAGGGTAATTATGAGGCCATCAGGAGAGAATTAGGGTTCATAGATTAGACTAGAAAACTACAGGGACTGGGAACATCTGGAATGTGGAGCTTATTCAAGGAGCAGCTGCTGCGAGTCCTTGATCAGTATGTCCCTGTCAGGCGAGGAGGAAATGGTTGAGTAAGAGAACCTTGGTGTACGAAAAAAGTTGATTTGCTGATTAAAAGGAGAAAGGAGGCTTATGTCAGGATGAGGCTTGAAGGCTCGGTTAGTGCAATGGATAGCTATAGATTAGCCAGGAGGGAGCTAAAGAGTGAATTGAGGAGAGCTAAGAGAGGACACGAGAAGACTTTGGCTGATAGGATTAAGGAGAATCCTAAAGCTTTCTTTAGATATGTTAAGAATAGAAGATTGGTTAGGACAAGACTAGGGCCAGTCATAGACAGCAGTGGGAAGTTGTGCGTGGAGCCTGAAGAGATTGGAGAGGTACTGAATAAATATTTCTCTTCGGTATTCACGCAGGGTGATGTAAATGTAGTTATGGAGAACACTGAGGTACAGGGTAGCAAACTGGAAGGTATCGAAGTAGATAGGGAGGATGTGCTAGATATTCTCGAGGGTTTGAAGTTGGATAAGTCCCCTGGGCCGGACGGGATTTACCCTAGGATTCTCTGGGAGGCAAGAGAGGAGATTGCAGAGGCTCTGGCTCTGATCTTCAGGTCCTCGTTGGTTACGGGTGTGGTTCCGGAGGACTGGAGGATAGCGAATGTGGTCCCATTGTTCAAGAAGGGGAAGAGAGACCTTCCAGGGAATTATAGGCCAGTGAGTCTTACTTCTGTTGTGGGCAAAGTATTGGAGAGAATTATTAGGGATAGGATTTATAGTTATTTAGAGAGAAATGAATTGATTGGGGATAGTCAGCATGGTTTTGTGAAGGGTAGGTCGTGCCTTACTAACCTCATTGAGTTTTTTGAAAAAGTGACTAAAGAGGTGGATGGGGGTAAGGCGGTTGATGTGGTATATATGGACTTTAGTAAGGCGTTTGATAAGGTGGCCCATGGAAGACTTCTGCAGAAAATGCAGATGTATGGGATAGAGGGTGATTTAGCTAATTGGATTAGGAATTGGCTAGCAGATAGAAGACAGAGGGTGGTGGTTGATGGGAGATATTCATCGTGGAGTTCGGTGACAAGTGGTGTACCTCAGGGGTCTGTTTTGGGGCCCCTGCTGTTTGTAATTTTTATAAATGATCTGGATGAGGGTATTGAAGGATGGATTAGTAAATTTGCAGATGACACTAAAGTCGGTGGAGTGGTAGATAGCGAAGAGGGGTGTTATAGTTTGCAGAGAGACTTGGACAAGTTGCAGAGCTGGGCCGAGAGGTGGCAAATGGAGTTTAATGTGGAAAAGTGTGAGGTAATGCACTATGGCAGGAATAATAAATATGTAGAGTATAGGGCTAATGGTAGGATTCTTAATAGTGTTGATGAACAGAGGGATCTTGGTGTATTTGTGCATAGATCCCTGAAAGTAGGCAGTCAAGTCGATAAGGTTGTTAAGAAGGCATATGGAGTCTTAGCTTTTATTGGTAGGGGGATTGAATTTCGGAGCCGCAACGTCATGTTGCAACTGTACAAAACTCTAGTGCGGCCGCACTTGGAGTATTGTGTGCAGTTCTGGTCCCCACATTATAAGAAAGATGTGGAGGCATTGGAGAGGGTACAGAGGAGGTTTACCAGGATGTTGCCTGGTATGGAGGGCAGGTCTTATGAAGAGAGGCTGAGGGATTTGAGGTTGTTTTCGTTAGAAAGGAGGCGGCTAAGAGGGGACCTAATCGAAACATATAAGATGATTAGAGGTTTAGATAGGGTGGACAGTGATAGCCTTTTTCCTAGGATGGAGAAAGCTAGCACGAGGGGACACAGCTTTAAATTAAGGGGTGATAGTTATAGGACGGATATCAGAGGTAGGTTCTTTACCCAAAGGGTGGTTCGGGAGTGGAATGCCCTGCCTGCAGCAGTTGTAGATGCGCCAAGTTTGGTGGCGTTTAAGAGGTTAGTTGATAAGTATATGGAAGAGAAGGGAATGGTTTAGTTTGGAGGGGCATTGCTTTTTATATTGGTCGGTGCAACATCGAAGGCCGAAGGGCCTGTTCTGTGCTGTCGTTTTCTATGTTCTAAGCCAGGACCTTAAGTAAAGGGAGGAGAACTTGCAGGTGGTGAAGTTCCAATGTGTCTTCTAAATGGCAGTAGTTGTGGGTTGGAAGGTATTACCTAAGGAGCTTTATTGAATTTCTGCAGTGCATCTTGTAAGTGGTACACATGGCTGCTTCTGTTTATCAGTGTTGAAGGGAGCGAATGTGTGTGGAAGAGGTACGAATCAAGCGGGTGTATTGTCCTGGATTGTGTTGAGCTTCTTGAGAGCTCTTGGAGCTGCTTTCATTGAGGCAAATGGAGAATATTTCATTACATTTCTGAACTGTGCCTCGTTGATGGTGAACAGATTTTGAGGAGCCAGGAGATGAGTTACTTACCACAGGATTCCTAACCTCTGATCTGTTCTTGTAGCCTCACAACACCAGGTTAAAGTCCAATCAGTTTACTTGATAGTAAACCCACAAGCTTTTGGAAATGCTGTTCCTTCGTCAGGTGCATAGAGAACTTTCCACATACCTGATGAAGGAACAACGTTTCCAAAAGTTTGTGGATTTACTATCAAATAAACTGGTTGGACTTTAACCTGGTGTTGTAAGACTTCTTACTGTGTTTACCCTAGTCCAACTCCGGCATCTCCACACCTGTTCTTGTAGCCACAGTATTCATAGAGCTGGTCCAGTTCAGTCTCTGGCTAGTGATAACCCCGTGTTGTTGATAGTCAGCGGCAGTTCAGTGGTGGTAATACCATAAGTGTCAAACAGTGATGGTTAGATTTCCCTCTTGCTGGAGATGGTCATTTCCTGACACAAGTGTTACTTGCCACTTGTCAGCCAAATCCTGGACATTGTCGAGGTCTCGCTGCATTTGGACATGGACTGCTTCTGTGTCTGAGAAGTAGTGAATGATGCTGAAAATTATGCTATCAGCAGTAAACATTCCCACTTCTAACCTTATGAGGGAAGGAAAGTCATCGATGAAAGAACTAAGGGTGATTGGATCTTGGCCACCATGCTAGCTCTTTTATTATCATATTCAAATGGGTGTAATTTAGGCAGCATGGTAGCACAGTGGTTAGCACTGCTACCTCACAACGCCAGGGATCCTGGTTCAATTCCCAGCTTATGTCATTGCCGGTGAAGAGCCTGCATGTTCTCCCCATGTCTGCATGGGTTTTCTCCAGATGCTTCAGCTTCCTTCTACAGTCTGAAAGACAAACTAGTTAGGTATATTGCCAATACTAAGTTCTCTCCCAGTGTACCCGAACAGGTGCTGAAGTAAGGTGTCCAGGAGATTTTCACAGTAACTTCTTTGCAGTGGGGGTAAGGCGGTTGATGTGGTATATATGGACTTTAGTAAGGCGTTTGATAAGGTGGCCCATGGAAGGCTTCTGCAGAAAATGCAGATGTATGCGATAGAAGGTGATTTAGCTAATTGGGTTAGGAATTGTGACACTGATAAATAAACTAAACCGTTTCTGAATGTATTTGGGCTGGACTGATTTGAAACCATTGCAGTATTTTGCCAAGCATAATCATATACCAACCAAATAGAGGTCCATGGTTGTTAATTCCCTCTTTGGGCATAGACACTGAAGTAGGAGGTTTGGTTTGAATGTACTATAATGGGCACATTGCGTATGATAATGCTGCCAAGCAACTAATCAACAAATATATGGAAATCTTTGTCAATAGTGGACAATTGCTTTTTGGTTTAATTGGTTCAGTTGACTGCAAGTCAAATCCATACTACTCTTGTTCTTGTCCCGCTTTTGCCATAAAGCCAGCCAGTTTTTATTGTGCTGATAAAAAAAAATATTGAGTGCTTCTTCATATTCTCTTTTTAAAAAAAGCTTATTAACAAATTCCTCAGTGTCTTGGAATCAATTTTTAGACGGGGAGGGGAAGATTATTTCTGTTAATGCCAAAATAAATTTGTCCCCTTTGGACAACGAGAAGGTCTTAATCACTCAGATGAATAATCATGCATCTTAAAATGTTCATTATATTGCGTTGTGAGTTATGAAAGAATCTGAAGCATTCAAGTATGAACATACTTGCATGGAACATGGAGCACAAAAGGAATAATTGCATTTGTCCTTCATCCCATTCCGAAAAGCTTATACCATCCCGTGAAATCACCACTTCACAAAGCATGAAAGGTAGTAATGAGATTTGCAGCTTACAACTGAATTTGGTGAATTCATCTGAAGGTCTCAGATAGCCTTCAAGGGAACACAGAGTTCTAGACCACCCTCAGGACATGTTGTGTAGCTTGGATGGGGAAAATAAATGACACGGTTTTGTGAGCTTATAAAGTCAGTGTTGAGTGTTATCTAGCAGTTATTAACACACTTTTACAATATCTCACTCCAAGCAAACCTTTTCCTCCTTTTTTTCATTAAGTGAGTGTTCTCAAGAAATCCAGTGTAAAATTGAACTTCCCCTTGCTGTGAATGGCAGCTGAAGTCTTTCACAGATCATCTCATGGTACAAGTGGAGTTTCAACAAAGCTTCATGGATTTTGAAAGAGATGGGATGCCTTGCTATAGTTTGAATGTCAGGTTTACCACTCTTCTACTTATACTGCCAGTTATATAATTCTCAGAGGTTGGCTGAAGCGTGACAAATGGGGAGAGTGAGGAGGAGGCTTGACTTGAAACCGCCTGCAGTTTTGGGTTATGGTAGTCTGCAGCAGGATGAAGAGAACTGTACACAATAGTCATGGAACTTTGTTACAGTAGTAATTAATACTATTGCCATTGACACCTCAAACCTACCCAAGGGAAAACAAAAGTCAGCCTATAAATGTTAAGATGCTGACCTTCATTTTCAAATTAGCAAGAGATAGTTTCCAGTGATCTGCATTTTAGGTTAGGGAACAGGAGATGGTTTACTCGACTCCCTTATTCAACCTCTGGCAAGGAATCAAATCATATATTTCTGCACATTAAAAAAAATCTGCTAACTCTAAACAAAGGAAATAACCTTTCTGATTCAATTATCTTTCTGAACTCTTTGCTGTTACACTGATGTTGTGCACTTTGGAACAGAGTAATTTGAGTGGGAAACAATACAGTACAATGACATTCTTTTAAGAAAAGCAAATAAAATTAATCAAGTTATAAACAGCCAGTGACCATTGGGAATATTTTCCTTGACCTGTAGATGCTACATAGGCAAAGGGGTTCTGCAAATATTCAGAGGTCTAAAGCTTACCAGTCTGGTTAACAGAGTACAAAAATACATCAAATCAGGAAGGGCTGAGACGATTTCAATCGGCTCGTTCATAATTAGGCTCAGAGACCTGAATTAGAGAGAGGAGAAAAGAAATTCTCCACGAGGGTTCCTGCTTCTGGGCTGCTATCAAGCGATTCCTGATGCAAAAACACTTACTGTGTCTGGGAGGATTCACAACTTTTGTGCTGCTATGTTGCCAGTTATATAATTCTCAGAAATGAGCCTGCATAGAGGAACGACCCATCATTTTCAAGACTCAGATGCATAATAACTGGGCTTTGTCTTGCCTTTGGACATCTGTTGAATCAAATTCAACAACAGATAAGATTTTTAGAAGAGTTCAGTCGAGACAGTAAGTCAGCTCAAACAGCCTGGTGAGAGTTAGAATTGTAGATGATTTTTTTTCTTTCATACAGTGGCAAGGCCAATATTTTCTGCCCATCTCTTATTACCCTTGAACTGAGTGGCTTGTTGGGCCATCCTAGAGGGCAGTTATGAATGAACCATATTGCTGTGGGACAGTACGTTTTTTGTAGTAAAGTGGTTGCGTCCCTAACATTATGCCAAAGCCCTGAGTTTAAGTCCAATGCCAAAGCCTGTTATCCATAGAGGAATGTTCATAATGTAGTTCAAAGGGCTGATAATCATCCCATAAATCTTCCATCACTTCCTCACAGGATAAAAGTATCTGAAAATACAACTAAAAAAATTGCTGTGCATGTGGAGTCACTCTCAGACAGAGCAGGCAAGGAATGGCAGATTTCAATACACACAGCAACACAGCACAGGAAACAGGCCCTTTGGCCCAATGAGCCCACGCCGCCATCTTAATGTCTTAATGACATATCCATGACTTTAAGCTATGCCTATTGTGGAAGATTCCCATATAGGGACAATTTGTTACCCAATCAGCCTAAGAGCACATTTTTGGGATATGGGAGGAAACCAGAGCACCTGGAGAAAACCCACACAACCACGGGGAGAACACGCAAACTCCCGCAGACATAGGCCCAAATCTATGTGTCTGCACAGCAACAGCGATAGTCTCTGAGCTGTCATGTTGCCCATCAGATGGTCCAGTTTAAGCATACACTAACAACTTGAAGCACTAGGCCACTCCTGAAGCAACATCCAAGAGCAGCCCTCGCACGACCTGCCGAATGCATGCACCTTGTTGGTCAACAAGGTGGACCGAATTGCCTGTGGAAACAAATAAGATATTTAGACAGTCCTGCTATATCCCTCTATCTGCAGACTGCTCACGTGGCTGTCCAAGAGACCCTTAAACAACCCTAGCGTGCCTGCTCCCACCACCTTACTCAGCAGTGCATTCCACACCCCCACTACCCTTTGTGAAAAACTGCCCTCTAATATTCGTCTTATACATAGCCCCCCTCACCCTAAGGCCATGACCCCTTGTTCTATCCATTTCTAATAGTGGAAAAATCTTACCACCATTTACTCTATCTATACCCGTTATAATCTTATATACCTCTAATAGATCCCCTCTCAGCTGACATCTTTCAAGGGTAAACAACCCCAGTGTTCAATCTTTCCTCGTAAGACAGCCCTTCCATACCAGGCAGCATCCTGGTAAATCTCCTCTGCACTCTCTCCAGGGCCTCCACGTCCTTCCGGTAGTATGGCGACCAGAACTGGATGCAGTACTCCAAGTGAGGCCTAACCAACGTTCTATACACTTGCAACATTAGACTCCTACTCTTGTATTCTATACCTCTTCCTATGAAGGCTAACATACCATACGCTTTCTTTATCACATTCTCCACCTGTACTGACACCTTCAGAGACTTGTGAACCTGCACCCCCAGGTCTCTCTGCATCTCTATACTCTGGATAGTTTTACCTTTTATCCTATAACTCCCCTCTACATTATTCCAACCAAAATGCATCACCTCGCATTTATCCGGATTAAATTCCATTTACCATCTATCTGCCCAATCTACCAGCCTATGTCATGTTGTATTGCCTGGCACTGCTCCTCAGTACCCGCCAATCCAAGCATCTTAGTGTTATCAGCAAATTTCCTGCTCACACCACCTACCCCCTCTTCCATGTCATTTATATAAACCACAATTTCCTTTCCTAACAGACAGTAGTGAATGAAATGCATTTTTACAACAATCAATGATAGTTGTAATGGTCACCATTACCAAGATTAGTTTCATAAAGAACAAAGAAAAGTACAGCACAGGAACAGGCCCTTTGGCATAGGCTTGAAGGCCAATCATGATGTCCTACTGAAAAAACCCTTCTGCCCTTACTCGGTCTGTATTCCTCTAATTCCCCTCTATACATGTACCCATTCACACAGTGCAATCGAGGGCTGAAGGGCCTGTACTGTGCTGTAATGTTCTGTGTTCTATGTTCTATCCAGATAACAAAGAACAAAGAACAACACAGCACGGGAAACAGGCCCTTCGGCCCAACGAGCCCGCGCCGCCGTCCTAACGTCTTAATGACATATAGAGACCAATATAGGGACAATTTGTTACCCAATCAGCCTAAGAGCACATTTTTGGGATGAGGGGAAAAACCGGAGCACCTGGAGAAAACCCACGCAAACATGGGGAGAACGCGCAAACTCCCGCAGATACAGGCCCAAATCCATGTGTCTGCACAGCAACAGCAATAATCTGAGCTGTCATGTTGCCCATCAGATGCCTCTTAAATGTCACTAATATGACTGCTTCCATCTTATCCTCTTCTAGTATGTTCCAGGCACCCACTGCTCTGTATGAAAAAAAACTTACTTCACACATCTCCTTTAAACTTTCCCCTCTCACCTTGTACCTGTGTCCCCTTGTAATTGATATTTCCACCCTTAGTCAAAGGCTTTTTCCATCTAGCCTGTCTATGCCTCTCAATTTTGTAAAGCTTTATCAGGTCTCTCTTCAGCCTCTGCCTTTCCAGTGAAAACAATCCTAGTTGATTCAATCTCTCCTTGTAGCCAACATCCTTGAGGCTGGGCAATATGCTGATGAACTTCCTTTGCACTCCAAATTTCCAGATTCATACTCTAGATTAAATGTCAGAGTGGGATTTGAAACCATAACCCCAGAGCATTAATGTGATCTTTTGGATTACTAGTCCAAAACTTAGATTGTTTTGGCATCTCCTTGACTTACCCTCTTCACAGAACAGTGAGGTGTTAACATCAATGTTAAATAACCTCTGTCTATTAATACCTGAACCAAGCCATGTTCTGTCAGTGTCAGTGACCGATCAGGTTCAAAATGGAAATGAAAGGGGACAGATGATGAGCTTGACAGTCACAGAAAAGAATGGGTGACTTTTATCCTGTTGCAATGTGCTATAAGGGACAGCAGCATGACCTCACTAAAAGGGAAGTCATGCAATCCAGGCTTAATTTCACTTTTCTTCTGAATAGAGTACTCATATCTTTTCTGCTTATATTTTCAAACATCCTACCCATGTATGTTTTTTGTATGTGCCTAGTTTAAATAAGCAGAACCATTTACCCAAACCTTTATAAGTGATAGGTGCCTTCGTATCATTGTTAAAAACACGTTCTACCTTCAGGAGAAGAATTTCATTTTGATCAAGTTCATGTTGATAGAACAGAGTACAATAAAGTAATGAAGTACGCTGAAGTTTGAAATAGATGGAGACAACTGCACCTGCTGTGTCACTGATTTAAATTCATCAGCAGGAAAGGGAAATAAATCACACACACAGCAGCAAATTAAGCAATAATTAACTGCAAATAGTCCCTCAATAAGCTTGTAGTAATAAAAACCATAATTGCTGATCCTTCAGTGTAAGCACATAGTGTCATACTGATAGAATATGGCACAGAAGGGGACCTGGGATCCTTAGCGTTTGTGCTCCTGCCAGTTCTTCTGGAAGTTTTTATTCTAATTCAATTTGTTTGGAATAAACACTGATCCATTCTCTTGTGTAATTATATTGGGAGAAAACCTTTGTGCCTGTACTGGATGTATTGCATTTTATTGTTCATTGTGTCACCTATGCATCCTGTTCACAATTATATCTGCCTTTTTTATGAAACCTTTGAAGAATAAACTTCAACAGGACATATCCAGGTTGATAGCTGACATATGGCAGATAAAATTCCACATGGGAAGTGTAAGGCAATATATTGTGGTCGTAAGAATGAAGTTAGATAATACATGCCAAGTGGTTCAACTTTAAGAGGTTGCAACGGAAGAGGGACATATGGGTAACTGTGAATTCCTAATCAACGTGGCTGGACACATTAACAAAGCCATATATAAAGAACAACAAAGAACAAAAAACAAAACAGGCCCTTCGGCCCAACGAGCCCACGCCACCACCCTGATGTTCCCACCTCTACCCGTGATCCCTGTCCACGTTTATAGATCTATGGATTAAAAATCAAATTTGAGACAATTTAGGGAGAATTTGTTTTGCCAATTAGCCTAAGAGCATATCTTCGGGATGTGGGAGGAAACTGGAGCATCTGGAGAAAACCCACGCAAGCATGGGAAGAATGCACAAACTCCCACAGACACAGGCCCAAATCCATGTATCTGCACAGCACAGCAATAATCACTGAGCTGTCGTGTTACCCATCAAATGGTCCAGGTCAAGCGTACACTAATGACGTGAAGCACTAGGATACTCTCGAAAAAAAACACGAACAGCAGCCCTCTCATGACCCATCATGTGTATGCCCCTCGTTAGACAACAAGGTGGACCAAAGCATCTGTAGAATAAAAACAAGTACATCAACATCATCATCTATTTACACATTTCCCAAGGCTCATGATCCCTATTTTAAATCATTTTCTTTTTATACTCTCCATTCCCATACAAACAAAAAAATGCTGCAATTGCTCAGCATGTCAGGCAGTAATAGATAATACAGTTCTTGTGTTATCTATATCTCCTCCTTTTCACCTCATCACAGACCTTTCCATATGATCCTTCTTCCCCAGCCCATTGTTGCTGTTGTACTCTTAATATGTGTTACATCTAACTCAAAATTAGTCCATTTCTGAAAGAAGAAAGTTATTAAACAGAAGCATATGGCTGAAATTTTAAGTAACCACATCCAGCCCATCGCCCTAGGAAGACTGTTGTCAAGCAGAGTGGGGGGGACAAATAATCAGGTGAGATGGCAGGGAACTCCATATCTGTTGCCTACATGCTTTCAATTGTATTTTCCCAACTGCAGTCAGCCCACCCATCCACCGGCCAAATGAAACTCTTAGATAGCAATCGAAGGCCACTTACTAACCTCTTTCTGACATTGACTGGCCCCAATGAGGTTGACCCATTTATCTATGAACCCCAGCCTGAGACATTTCTGCTCTGGGAACTGACTGCTGTTCCAGCAATAACCAATACTCTCAATGGTATCACTGGGAGTGAAAAGTTACCAACACTGATTGTCCAGTATCTCTGGGAGATAGACATTCTCCCTAATATGTGCAGAAGCTGTGAACTCAAGTAACTAATAGCCTAATGACTGTAAAACCCAGAGCATGGGTTCATCCACAACTTAGCGTTAGTGGGAAGAACCATCCTGAGTAAAATTTAGCCTTAATTCTCTCTCCGGAGGTACTGCCAGACCTGTTGAATATTTTCACAATTTTGTGCTCTAATTTCAGATCTCCAGTACCACAGTATTTTGCAGTGTACATAGACTTAGAAAGCCTGTAATAAAGCATATTATTGGAAAATAATAATGGGTTTTATAACCAAACACCATGAAGTTATGTCAAATTTACATTTATGAAAGTATTGTTTTAGTCTGTGTTGATGTAGTATGTCCAATTCTGGAGGACACACCTTGGGAAGGTCGTGAAAGCTTTGGAGAGGATAAAGAGAAGATCCATTAGAATAGTTCAAGAAACGTGCAATGACAGTTCCTAGCCGGATTTCTCCGGCTGTTCATACCCTGCCATAGTGCTCAGCCTAATCTTCATTCACTGTAATGGGACTGGAAAATCCCAGCCACTGGTGAATCAGAAAATCCAGCCCATAAATAGGTTGGAGAAGCTTGTTCCCTAGAACAAGGAAGAGTAACAAAGATCAGACAGAAATGTCTTTCCTTCCAGAATCCACTTATCATTTCAGTGGCTGATTGAACTCCTCTTCTCATCCCTTCTGGCACTTGACCATCAGTGCTCATCCTCCAGGTGCAGCCCCAGAAATGGCCACACATTAGCAATGGTGCTGCCAAGCCGACAGCCCTGAGTGGGTCATCAGCTCCTGCAGCTGGGCTGCCATACTTCATAGGCATTAGCTCTGCTGACAGCCTGTTAGTTGGCTGATGCTGACAAAATATAACCCCAGGTATTGGGTCTTGCTGAAGCAGTGTTTCTGACCACTGACTCTTTTGGCTTTGATGACAGGATCTCTGCCAGCTACATGAAATTTAAACCATGCGCTGTACACAGTGGGGAAAAAGTAATGGCAGATGCCAGTGCCAAGAGAATAACTACAAGGAACCAGATGCAGTGTAGGAAGAAAACTTCATGATCTCACATGGGTGGTCAAGGTCAGAAACTGCATCTTCAGATGCCATTTCTTGTTGATGGCACCACTAGTTGTGTTCACCACACCAATACTCCAAATAATCTGTCATAATCTCCACCATTCATATACTCTCTCACTGTCCCAAATCTTGCACACATATTACACAGCTCACACACATAGGTAACTATTCAACCATGACAGCCATATTACCCAAATATATAATAGACACTCACTGAAACACTGGCATCTGTTTTTCTGAAGATGGCGATGCATAACAGCAAGCAGCAAAAAAGAATTGGAGGAGAATAAATATTGTCCCATGCCTGAGGGATGAAATAGTATTGAGACCATGGCTGGTGGAAAGGAGTGAGGCAATTGATGATGAAGCTATCCACATACCTAATCATCCTTGTCCAGTTCTCTTCTTCATTCCTCAGTCTCCTGAGTGGCAGGGTGCAGGAAAGCATATGTTTCTTATGTTACTGCAACCCAACCCTTATTCCTGTCTTATTTCAGATACCAAGGAACTGGAACCTGGCAAGACAGTGGAGGAAGATCAATATAACAGTGATGGTGAAGTGAAGCTGTCACTCAATCTCACATTCACAGCCACTAATTCAGATATTGGCATTCAACAGGATGGGATAGAGAGTCTGCACATGGCAACATGCACAATGCAAACAGAGGAAGCATATTGAGGGAAAGATAGTACAACTTTCCAGAGGATGGGGTTACACATGGGAGCTACTGTAAAAGGTCTCAGATGTTGACTTCCATGGGCTAAGATGCAAAACAAAATTGATGGGTTCGCACGTGCAAATGTTAAGAAATATGGTCCAGCAGCTACTTGGCACAAGGATTTGCACAAATTTGAAGCCCATATTTTGATAGAATCATTATGGAATCTCTACAGTGCAGAAGTCTATATATACTAACTCTGACAGCATATCTTCCCAAGGCCTCTCCCCATTACCCCACACATTTACCATGGCCAATTCTGGACATTTCCATCACAGAACAAGTGGTCATCCCCTTCAATGATGTAACATCGGATGGCCTCAACTTGCATTGTAGCACAAATAGCTTACACTGAAATTGAGTGCTGCAGTGGAGTCTGACTGCTATCCAACAACTTCAGCTTGCTGCCATGCAATGTCCCAGTCAGGTTCAATTCCAAGAGCATGCCCTTCAAGGCCACCTATGTCTGGAAGCATCTAAATTCAGCAAACAGCTTTAATTACTAAAACACTACTTCAACAGCAGCCAAACCAATCCCTATAGAGTGTTGAAACTTGTATGGATTAGCACACCAAGGTTGAACGTAGAAAGCATCAATTGTACCAAAAACCAAAAGAAACAATCCAATAACTTCTCACTAACTTTAGTTCATTATCTTCTTAAATAGCACTGGCGAGGGACCCTCCATAACATTGAACGTCAAGTTCAGCTGGGAATCGTCAAGAGAGACAGTCTCGGGCTCAGAAATCACAGCACATCACCCCATAAATATCAATAAGATACCTGTCGATACCACAGGTCAAATCAAATACAGGCCTTCTTTGTTAGATGGGATAGCTGTATCAACTTGCACAAATCATTAAATCAACTCCTGAGTGAGGATGACAAATAAAAAACCCCAAACAATTCTCTCAGGACCAAAAGACACCATGTAGGTTCAACCACCCAAATATGGCAACATAACGTCAAAGGTGTTTCTCATTCAGATTGCAAATATCTCAAAAATTTATTTGACAAAGACACTCGTCAGTTCAGCACAAAAGGGCTTTACCATAGGTTTTGATCTAGCAAAGTGCAATAACCATTCTAAATATGGACTGGTGTACTATGCCAAATAGTATTGAAGATTATATCAAGTACCCCAGTATTGTAAGAGTTTTCACTACACTGACATGCATGGAAAAACTGGATCTTCAATGTTCAACCCACTGCATCCTCACCATCCATCTCTGTATTGCCATTCACTTCTCCAAGATAATGTGAGGCTAAGAATGTTTAAAGTTATGTGAAAATCCCCTAGTTACCACACTCCGGCACCTATTCAGATGCATTGAGGGAGAATTTAATATGGCTAATGTACTGAACCAGTACCTTTTTTTTTTGGAGTGTAGGAGAAAGTTGGAGCACCCGGAAGAAACTCACACGGACGCAAGGAGAATGTGCAGACTCTGCACAAAGTCAGAAACCCAAATGGCAACTATGATGCAGAAGTAATTTTATAGTGGACATCATGAGAGAATATAATTCCATCGTTTTGATTCCAAAGATTGAGGTGAATGCCATTTAAGGTGGCAGACAGAATAAAATCCAGACGTATGTTGCCTCTCTGATGCTCACAAATGAATGCCAATCATTGACTTCAGAAATGATTATAGAATCATAGAACCCCACAGTGCAAAAAGAGGTCCTTTGGCCCATCAAGTCTGCACTGAACACAATTTTACCTAGGCTTTACTCCCATATATTATACTCATTAATCCCTCCAACCTACGCATCCCTGGATACTAAGGAGCAATTTTTTAGCATGGACAACCAACCTAACCCACACATCTTTGGACTGTGGGAGGAGTACGTGGAGGGAACCCACATGGACACAAGGAGAATGTGCAAACTCCACACAGACAGTGACCCGACCCAGGAATCAAACCCAGGACTCTGCAACTGTGAAGTAGCAGTGCTAACCACTGTGCTACTGTGCCGCCCCAATGATCTTGATGATTTCCTCAATAGTCACCTTAGGTCCTCAATCATCAGCAGTGGCACCGAAATTCTTGTCATTACATTACAGCTGGAACCAAGATGGAATTTTAAGAAAGCAAACTGGGAAACCTTCCAAAAATCAATTAAAGTCAAGTAGATTTCACCATCCATGGATGCTTTCAACAATTATTAAAAGTTGATGCAAAACACACTCTACATGGGAGGCTTCAAAAGTACTGTATTGCTCTTTGGACAGAAGACGCTTTTGTTTTCTGCCAAAAGTACTATTTTAACAAGAGCTCAGCCGTTGCCACTGCAGTACTGAAGTCCTTAAGATCAGCAAGACATGAAACAGCAAGACACCACTTCAGTGACAAGTGGTGTACCTCAGGGGTCTGTTTTGGGGCCCCTGCTGTTTGTAATTTTTATAAATGATCTGGATGAGGGTATTGAAGGATGGATTAGTAAATTTGCAGATGACACTAAAGTCGGTGGAGTGGTAGATAGTGAAGAGGGGTGTTATAGTTTGCAGAGAGACTTGGACAAGTTGCAGAGCTGGGCCGAGAGGTGGCAAATGGAGTTTAATGTGGAAAAGTGAGAGGTAATGCACTATGGCAGAAATAATAAATGTGTAGAGTATAGGGCAAATGGTAGGATTCTTAGTAGTCTAGATGAACAGAGGGATCTTGGTGTGTATGTGCATAGATCCCTGAAAGTAGGCAGTCAAGTCAAGAAGGTTGTTAAGAAGGCATATGGAGTCTTAGCTTTTATTGGTAGGGGGATTGAATTTCGGAGCCGCAACGTCATGTTGCAACTGTACAAAACTCTAGTGCGGCCGCACTTGGAGTATTGTGTGCAGTTCTGGTCCCCACATTATAAGAAAGATGTGGAGGCATTGGAGAGGGTACAGAGGAGGTTTACCAGGATGTTGCCTGGTATGGAGGGCAGGTCTTATGAGGAGAGGCTGAGGGATTTGAGGTTGTTTTCGTTAGAAAGGAGGCGGCTAAGAGGGGACCTAATCGAAACATATAAGATGATTAGAGGTATAGATAGGGTGGATAGTGATAGCCTTTTTCATAGGATGGAAAAAGCTAGCACGAGGGGACACAGCTTTAAATTAAGGGGTGATAGTTATAGGACGGATATCAGAGGTAGGTTCTTTACCCAAAGGGTGGTTCGGGAGTGGAATGCCCTGCCTGCAGCAGTTGTAGATGCGCCAAGTTTGGTGGCGTTTAAGAGGTTAGTTGATAAGTATATGGAAGAGAAGGGAATGGTTTAGTTTGGAGGGGCATTGCTTTTTATATTGGTCGGCGCAACATCGAAGGTCGAAGGGCCTGTTCTGTGCTGTAATGTTCTATGTTCTATGAAAGATGTAGGAAACTAACCAATACGGAAACATGGGGCTTACTCCTCAACTTAGAGCAAACTTCACCTATAATTGTAAGACCAGCATCAGCATGAACACCACTCTGATATCAATTAAAAGGGCTCTTAATTAGTAGTAAATAAACCATGTGACCAACAGGTATTGTTGAGAATAGCTTTCAGCTTAGTGAAAAAGATATGGTATGGAGGAACTGTAGCTGTGCTTTCTTGCTAACAAAAGTTGTTGAACTTTTATAGTAAATCAGTCTTGGTAGAATCCTTCCATGCCCTCAGGAACTAAGTACATTATTGACTCCTTTAATCACATTTAGATTTTATATTTTAAGCTTCCTTTCCATTTTGCCTTTTGTTTTAGGTGGTTCCCTTTTTTATTGCGAACTGCCCCTTTTAATTTGCCTCCTTGTTAATTTGAGTTAGTTTATTTGGTTGGCCAAAAAGGATTCAGTTGGGGCCTGTAAATAATTGCTTAAAGTAGATGAGTGACACTTAAGACACTTGCTAAAAGAATACAGCCTCAAGATTCCATTGGCTTTGAACAAACTAAATTTTATTACACAAGGTGTAATATCACATTGGGCAGAATTGTGGATGGTAGTACCTCCCTGTATCATATTTCATTTCTTCTTGATGTAAACTATACAGTATGTCACATACACTGTTTCCCAGGAAGCATCATAATGTAACAAGAACAAGCACAGGTGAGCAGGAGCAAGTATAAGAGGGATTTGATCAGAGTCACCGGCTGGGTGCCAGCACAGGCAAATGGGCATGGAGGGCAGCTGGCAAGCAACTGGAGATGTGGCAGGACTGCAGACTTTAGATCTGATCCATTGATTGTTAGTTTGCTTAGCTATTGCAGGAACTAGTCTTAGATTTTACCAGGTTAACACTTCATTTTTAGGCAAAAATGGTGCTGCTCCTGGCATGCTCTTCAGCCTGCTTCATTGAGCCAGGATTGATCCTTGGTTTAGTGGTAATGGCAGAGTGAGGGATATTTCAAGCTATGAGATTACAGATTGTGGCTGAGTACAATTCTAGATCTGTTCAAAATCCCAATTACTATGCCACACTACACAATGAAGGGTACCCTCAGTATGAAGATGCGATGTTGCGATTTCATTTCTGAAAGGACTGTGTGGTGGTTATTCCAACTTATAATGTCATCTAGGCTTGAAATGTAGGCCCCACAAATGCTGTTAGTCCTGCTGAGATTTTCCAACATTTTCTGTTTTTGTTTCAGATTTCAGTATCCGTAGTATTCTGCCTTCATCTTGGAGATGTAGTGATTCATCAACTTAGGTGGCAGTTGCTGTGGTGATAGGCATGGTAATTAGCAGGTGGTTTCTTATCCATGTTTGACCTAAGGTTGAGAGTCAATATTGAAGACTCCCAGGGACAGTCCATCCTGACTGTATACCACTATGCCACCACCTCTGCAGGCTCTGAACTGCCAGTAAGAGAGAACATACACAAGGATAGTTGTGCTTGTCTGAGCATTACCTGTAAGCTGTAATTCTGTGAGTATGACTATGTATGGTTGTTGCTTTATTTACTTGTCAGACAGCTCTCCTATTTTTGGCAGAAGCCCTCAGATGTTAGCAAGGAGGAATTTGAAGTGTCGACCGGACTCAGTTTACCATTGTGATCCCCAAAGCCTAAGTTGATTCCGAGTGGTCCATCCAGTTCCACTCCTGATCAACTTGGTAGCCATTTGATACAACTAAATGGATCTAGGTATACTAGTACATGAATCAAAGTTTATAATGCAACTACAACAAGTTATTTAAAAGGCAAATGGAATGCAATCTTTTATTGTGGAGGAATAACAAAAGTAAGGACTGCATGTTTCAGTTAAACAGGGGCATTAGTGAGACCATGCTTAAAAACAGTGTGCAGTATTGGGCTCCTTACTTAATGTAAATACTACAGAGTACCAAATAGATTCCTTAGAGAACCCCAAGTATAGCTTAAAGGATCAAATTTTAGTCACAATTGGTAAACAACCATCAACTACCTCAGAATATGTCTTGACAGATTTTGGCACCTTTTTCCAAAACTGGAAGATAAAAGAAATGTTATCATGTTATGGTGGAGCTTCTAAACAGACCCTGGAGCATCATTAACCATGGTTCTTAGAGAAATTATGAAGGCAGTCTAAAAGCTTTCTATGTGTTTACATCAGAGGCTTTAGTCTGTATATCTGATTTACACATGGATATTAGTTTTGTTTTTACCATGACTATGCAGAAGAAATTGTGTCACTGGGAAATAAGTTTTTTTTAAAAAATTGACTTGCTAAAAGATAGCATCTTTCATAATCTCAAAATTTGCCAAAGCAATTATCAGCCAATTGCTGCCAAATCAGTCTTCTCTTCGTGATTTCCTTTTGAGGTTACTGTAGTCATGTTGAAAATATGGCAGCCAAATTTCACACATTAAGTTCTAAAACAGCAATGTCATAACCAACATACCCTTCATCTCATAGCCAAGAAAGACAATCGTCTTCGAACACTGTTGAGAGATTTGGTGGAGATGAGGTCTTCTTGTGAAAACTGAACTTGGCTAAATGAATGATTGTTTGAGATAATTATTTGATATCATGAAGATCTGTAGAGAAAGATATATGCAAAGAAGGACATTAAAATGAATACTTTTCAATTTGACAGGATTTGGCTTGCAGATTCCATAAACTTAGCACATTCTCAATCTTGTATTATAAACAAATGTAAGTGTAATTATTAATAATACTTATCATTTACATATGTAATTGTTGATGTTAGTGGTGATTATCGTATGTTTAATTCCCATGGAAGCCAATAAATGCATTTGAACTCTTGTAAGGCAGTAATGGCTTTATTGAAAATAACTTCATACTTCATCTTGACTAAAAACATCCATCATGCTTTGAGAGCTGAGAACAGCTTGGTTTCTGTCAAAATTGCTGAACTATAGTGTTCTGTGGTAATTGTGTTTTCCCAGACGGTGCTATTCAAATTGAACAATGCCATTGTTCTCAGAAATGAAACATATGTATTCAGACTTTGGGAATTAATAAGTTTTGACCACTTCCAATAAGATACTAACAACTCAGAGTGGCTAGTGGGCTGAAGACACAAACCTGTTTTGTTGAATGCCAGAGTCCAGTTGAAGAACTCAGATTGAGGATCTATTCCCAACACAGCTTAGGCCAGTGAAACTTCAACTGTCTCAGAGACTGAAACTTTTGCATTTTGGTACCGCAACCCACAGAGAAGGGAAGTCATCTTGTTGAGAACCAAAGACTACAATTAATGTGAAACTGACCATTTGTGGATGATTGGTAGATAGAACCTCCTTGTAACTCAATATTTTGTATGTTCTGTTGCATGACAAGCAGTGTATGTATTGCAATGCTAAAAGACAGTAAAGATTTTTGATGGTTAAAGCTGTTGAGTGTGACTTCATTAGATCTGGCACTCTGAAGCGTGTTATCATTGATGGAAGTCTTCCAGATTAATTGATGGCAGGTGAAAGGACTCAAGTGAGAAGAATGGCACATTTAGATCTTGAAGGAAAATCTATGGGTGGTTTAGTCATGAAAAGACGTTATATACCTTGGGGAGAGGAGCACAAGGGTTGTAATCGATAATGATGGCCAAATGTACAAGATGGAAATGTAGTCTTGATAATAGTTATTCCCCAGCATGTTGAAAACATTTTGGCTTACAAGATCATTGTAATTTCATGTGTGTTCTATCCCATGACAAACAGTGTACTTACTGAATGTCTCATTTCTGGATTAAAACAATTTTTTAATATTTGACTGAAGCTTTTGAATATGATCCCATTATTTCTGTAATTCTTGGGTCAGAAATCTGAAACCTATTAATAGTGAGAAACATCTTGTAATCCATTTACCTTATGGTACAATTTATAAAGTTATAACTTAAAAATATCAGTTTCCTAAAGCTTTTAGAACATAGAACACTACAGGCCCTTCAGCCCACAAGTTGTGCCGAACATATGAAAACCTACCCAGCCATAGACCTATCTATAACCCCCAATCCCATTGGATCCCATATACTCATCCAGAAGTCTTTTAAAAGACCCCAGCAAGCTCACCTCGACCATCACCGACGGCAGCCGATTCCATTCACTCACCACCCTCAGTGAAAAACTTTCCCCTAGCATCCCCTCTGTACTTGCTTCCCTGCACCTTAAATCTGTGCCCTCTCGTCGTGACCATTTCAGCCCTGGGAAATAGTCTGAGAGTCCACCTTATCTAATCCTCTCAACATCTTGTAAACCTTTATCAGGTCACCTCTCAACCTTCATCTCTCCAGGGAGAACAGTCCCAGCTCCCTCAACCTGTCTTCATAAGGCATGCCTCCCAATCCAGGCAACATCCTTGTAAATCTCTCTGCACCCTTTCAATAGCTTCCACGTCCTTCCTATAGTGAGGCGACCAGAACTGCGCACAGTACTCCAAGTGTGGTCTGACAAGGGTCATATAAAGCTGCAGCATTACCTCCTGACTCCTGAACTCAATCCCTCGATGAATGAAGGCCAGTACACCATAAGCTTTCTTAACCACATCTTCCACCTGGGAGGCCGATTTGAGAGTCTTATGGACCTGGACCCCAAGATCCCTCTGCTCTTCCACACAGCTAAGACTCCTACCTTTGATAGTATACTCATTCATCCCATTGGATCTGCCAAAATGGACCACAACACATTTATCCGCGTTGAAGTCCATCTGCCACTTCTCCGCCCAGTCTTGCATCCTGTCGATGTCCTGCTGCAACTTCTGACATCCCTCCAGACCATCCACAACACCACTGACCTTCGTGTCATTGGCGAACTTACTCACCCATCCCTCCACTTCATCATCCAGTCATTTATGAAAATGACAAACAGCAAGGGTCCTAGAACAGATCCATGGGGCACTCCACTGGTGACCGACCTCCATGCAGAAAAAGAGCCATCCACAACCACCCTCTGCCTTCTGCAGGCAAGCCAGTTCTGGATCCACAAGGCCAAAGCCCCTTGGATCCCATGGCCTCTCACCTTCTCAAGAAGGCTTGCATGGGGGACCTTGTCAAATGCCTTGCTGAAGTCCATGTACACCACGTCCACTGCTCTTCCTTTGTCAATGTGTTCAGTCACATTTTTGAAGAACTCAATTAAGCTTGTAAGGCATGACCTGCCTTTTACAAAACCATGCTGACTATTTCTAATCAACCTAAACTTCTCCAAATGCTCGTAAATCTTGTCCCTCAGAAGCCTCTCCATCAGCTTACCAACCACTGAGGTCAGACTCACCGGTCGGTAATTTCCAGGACTATCCCTGTTTCCTTTCTTGAAAATAGGGACCACATCCGCAATCCTCCAATCCTCCGGAACCTCTCCCGTCTCCATCGACGAAGCAAAGATCATCGCCAGGGGATCTGCAATGACATCCCTCACTTCCCACAATAACCTGGGGTACATCCCATCTGGTCCCGGAGACTTGTCTATCTTGATAGCATTTAAAAGTTCTAACACATCCGCTTCCTTAGTATCTACATACTCAATCTTTTCAGTCTGCTGCAAACTTGTAGTGCATCCTCCCAGATCACTTTCCACTGTGAATACTGAGGCAAAGTACTCATTAAGCACCTCTGCCATTTCTTCCGGTTCCATACAGACTTTTCCCCCTTCACTCTTTATAGGTCCTATCCCTTCTCTTCTCATCCTTTTACTTTTCACATATTTGTAGAAGGCCTTGGGATTCTCTTTAATCCTACCAGCCAAGGCCTTCTCATGACCCCTTCTGGCTCTCCTAATTTCCTTTTTAAGCTCTCTTCTATAAACCTTATACTTCTCTAGATCCCCAACATCTCCTAGCTCTTTGAACCTTTTATACACCTTTCTTTTCTTCCTGACTAGGTTCACCACAGCCTTCGTGCACCACGGTTCCCTCGACCTACCAAAACCTCCTTGTCTCACCGGAATGTGCAGAGCTCCAGACAAGCATTCCTTGAATATCTGCCACCTTCCTTCTGTGCTTTTCCCAAGAACACCTTCTTCCAGTTTACTCGCCCCAACATCTGCCTGATGTCTTCATATTTCCCCTTATTCCAGACAAACACCTTTCTAGCCTGCCTGATCCTATCTTTTTCCAATGCAAGGATGAAGGAGATAGAATTATGATCTCCATCCCCAAGATGCTCTCCTACTGAGAGATCCATCACCTGTCCTGGTTCATTAGCTAGTACCAGGTCCAGTACAGCCTCTCCTCTCGTAGGCTTGTCCATGTGCTGTGTCAGGAAACCCTCTGAACACACCTAACAAACTCCTCCCCATCCAAACCCCTTACCCTTGGGATATTCCAGTCGATGTTTGGGAAATTGAAGTCTCCCATCACAACAACTCTGTTATTTGTACATCTCTCCAGTATCTGTTTCCCTATCTGCACCTCAACTTCCCTGTCACTATTGAGCGGCCTATAGAATACACCCAGCAACGTCACCAACCCTTTGCTATTCCTAACTTCGACCCACAGAAACCCCGTAGACATTCCCTCCTCGGTATTCACCTTCTCTGCAGCCATGACACTGTCCCTGATCAACAGTGCCACTCCACCACCTCTTTTGCCTCCCTCCCTGTCCTTCCTGAAAGATCTGAATCCCGGGACCTGTAGTACCCAGTCCTGTCCCTGAGACATCCAAGTCTCTAATGGCCACCACATCACAATCCCAAGCATAATCCACACCCTAACTTCATCCACTTTATTTACTACACTCCTGGCATTAAAATAGACATACCTCAGCCCCTCAGACTGGACATTTCCCTTCTCCCCCACTCGTCTAACCTGCGTCTCATCCTGCCTAGAGTCCTTCCCTACCTGGGAGCTAACTTCCTTGCTCCCAGTCTCAACATCACTATTCCCTCCCCCTATCCTTTCTAGTTTAAAGTACCCCTAGTAGCCCTAGCCAGTCTTCCCACCAAGATATTAGTCCCCCTGGGATTCAGGTGCCACCTGTCTTTGCTGTACAGGTGACACCTGCCCTTAGAGGTCCCAATGATCCAGGAACCAGAATCCCTGCCCCAGTCCCTCAGCCACATATTCAACCTCCACCTCATACTATTCCTGCTCTCACTCCCGAGGCACAGGCAGCAATCCTGAGATTACTACCTTCGCTTTCCTCTTTCTCAGCTGCCTACCCAGTTCCCTATAATCCCTTTTCATGTCCACTTCCCTCTTCCTGCCTATGTCAGTAGTACCTATATGTACTACAACTTCCAGTTCCTCACCCTCCACTTTCAGGATGTCTGGGACACATCCAGAGACATCCTGAATCCCAGCTCCAGGGAGACATACCACCATCCGTGACTCCCGTCTGCGTCCACAAAAACACCTGTCCACCCCCCTCACTAGGGAGTCCCCTATAAGCGCTGCCTTTTTGCTGTTTTTTAGGTTTTTGTTCTTGTTCAGTTCCAGGGAGCTGGCCACCGCTGCCTCCCTTGGATGAGCTGTCCCCCACAGTAGTACTCAGGCAAGAGTACTTATTTTGAAGGGGGACATCCACCAGTGTACTCTCCATCACCTGAGGTTTCCCCTTCCTAATAGTTATCCATGTGCCTTCTTCCCTTTGCTCTGGTGTGACTACTTGTCTGTAGCTCCTATCAATAATCTCCTCATTCTCCCTAATGAGTCGAAGGTCCTCAAGCTGCATTTTCAGTTCTTTTACCTGGTCCCGTAGGGATTGCAGCTCCACACAGCGACCACAGGTATGGACATCTATCATATTATCATATCTGGAACAGAAAAACAGCACACCTCACCATTTCTCATGATCTACTTGTGCAGACATTACAAACATGCCAAACAGGAGAAGAAATAGACCATTCAGCCCATCAAACCTGCTCTGCTATTTGATATGATGATGTTTGGTCTGCATGTATTTCAAATTCCACATTTCTATCTAACCTCAACAACCTCTGATTCCCTTGTCTAACAAGAATCAACTGAGCTCTATCTTTAAAATATTCAGTGACCTCACTTCCATTGCCTTCTAAGGGAGAGTTCCAAAGTCGCACAGTCTTCTGAGAGTCATGTTACCATGACAATTATATTTCAAACTGCTTCAGTTGCTGTGAAGCATTTTGAAATGTTCTGAGGTCATCAAGAGTGACCATTTCCTTTATTTTTAAATTTTACTCCATCCTTAAAGTTACAAAGCCAGTGCTCAGAATGGACTGGGCAAACCCAAATCCATTTCTTGCTTGCTCCAAAAACAATTCAAATTCCAAGCTGACAAGATAAGGCATTGCCCCCTATCTTGTGCTTGATCTTAGCCAAAAAGAGAGATGCAGCGTATAAATGAAAGATATTTGAATTTCAAAAACAAAAGCAACAATTGCTGTGCAAAGGTAAAGCAATGTCAATGCAATAAATTAAGTTTAAAATAATAATAAAACTAACTAGTGTAAATGGATGGGTACTGTGTATGGATTGGTGTGTGAAACCTCAGAGTGAGCATAAGACAGACTCATACTCACCACGGTCCACACACATTTAACCACTTACACCCAAACTCACACACTGGTCAGATGTACCTAGCTTTCCAGGATGCAACTTTATCATTTCTTCACTTCTCTTAGCCTAGAGCCCTCAGCACGTTCACCAATGTTGATGTTAGTTTCATCTCCAATCTGACACTGTTTCTCTCCCCCATTTGCTGCTAATAGGCTCACTTATCCATCAAAAGCAAAAACAGGAGACAACTGACCTGTGATTGGAAAAGCAGCAGATTCTGCCATTGCAATTCAACTCAGTAGGATTTTGAAAACTGATGCCAGGGCCTCAGAGGTTTTGAGGGTCACATCCAGAGAACTGGAGGATTGCGAATGTGGTTCCTATTTTAAAAAAGGGAACAGGGATAGCCCAGGAAATTACCGACCGGTGAGTCTGACCTCAGTGGTTGGTAAGTTGATAAAGAGGATCTTGAGGGACAGAATTTATGACCATTTAGAGAAGTTTAGCTTGATCAGAAATAGTCAACATGGCTGTGTCAAGGGTAGGTTGTGCCTTACGAACCTAGTGGAATTCTTTGAAAATGTGACTGAACACATTGACGAAGGAAGAGCGGTGGATGTGGTTTACATGGATTTCAACAAGGTCCCCCACGCAAAACTTCTGAGAAGATGAGGGCATGGGATTCAAGGGGCTTTGGCCTTGTGGATCCAGAACTGGCTTGCCTGCAGAAGGCAGTGGATGGGTCTTTTTCTGCATGGAGATTGGTCACCAGTGGAGTGCCCAGGGATCTGTTCTAGGACTCTTGCCATTTTCATTTTCATAAATGACCTGGATGAGGAAGTGGAGTGATAAGTTAGTAAGTTTGCCAATGATATGAAGGTTGGTGGTGTTGTGAATAGTCTGGAGGGATGTCTGGAGTTGCAGCGAGACATAGATGGGATGCAAGAGTGGGTGGAGAAGTGGCAGATGGACTTCAATGCAGATAGAATATAGAACAATACAGCCCCTTCGACCCACGAGTTGCACCGATCACATCTACCAATCCACAGACCTATCTATAACCCCCTATCCTCATCCAGAAGTCTCTTAAAAGACCCCAGTGAGTTTGCCTCAACAACCTCCGACAGCAGTCGGTTCCATTCACTCACCACCCTCTGAGTGAAAAACCTACTCCTGACATCTCCTTTGTATTTGCTTCCCTGCACCTTAAATCTGTGTCCTCTCGTAGTGACCATTTCAGCTCGGGGAAATAGTCTCTGAGAGTCCACCCTACCTATCCCTCTCAACATTTTATAAACCTCTATCAGGTCGCCTCTCAACCTACGTCTCTCCAGTGAGAAGAGTCCCAGCTCCCTCAACCTAAGGCCTGCCTCCCACCCAATCCAGGCAGCATCCTTGCAAATCTCCTCTGAACCCCCTCAATAGCCTCTACATCCTTCCTATAATGAGGCGACCAGAACTGTGCACAATATTCCAACTGAGGTCTGACAAGAGTCTTATAGAGCTGCATCATTACCTCCTGACTCCTAAACTCTATTCCTCGATTAATGAAGGCCAGTACACCGCAAGCCTTCTTCACCACTTCCTCCACTTGCAAGGCCGTTTTAAGAGTCTTATGGACCCGGACCCTGAGATCTTCCTGCTCTACAACATAGATAAGACTCCTACCCCTTATATTATACTTCTTCATCCCATTATTCCTGCCAAAGTGGACCACTACACATTTATCTGCGTTGAAGTCCATCTGCCACTTTTCCGCCCAGTCTTGCATCCTGTCTATGTCCCACTGCAACTTTTGGCATCTCTCCAGACCATCCACAACACCACTGACCTTTGTATCGTTGGCGAACTTGCTAACCCATCCCTCCACTTCCTCATCCAGGTCATTTATGAAAATGACAAACAGCAGGGGTCCCAGAACAGATCCCTGAGACACTCCACTGGTTACCAACCTCCATGCAGAACAAGACCCATCCACAACACTCTCTGCCTTCTGCTGGCAAGCCAGTTCTGGATCCGCGAGGCCAAAGTCCCTTGGATCCCATGCCCTCTCACCTTCTCCAGAAGCCTTGCATGTGGGATGTTATCAAACGCCTTACTAAAGTCCATGTACACTACGTTCACCGCCCCTCCTTCGTCAATGTGTTCAGCCACATTTTCGAAGAACTCAACTAGGCTCATAAGGCATGACCTGCCCTTGACAAAACCATGCTGACTATTTCTAATCAGTCCAAACTTCTCCAAACGTTCATATATCTTATCCCTCAGAAGCCTCTCCATCAGCTTACCAACCACTGAAGTCAAACTCACTGGTCGGTAATTTCCTGGACTATCCCTGTTCCCTTTCTTAAAAATAAATGTGTAGTGGTCCATTTTAGAACATAGAACACTACAGCACAAACAGGCCCTTCGGCCCACATCAAAACCTACCCAGCCATAGACCTATCTATAACCCCCAATCCCATATACTCATCCAGAAGTCTTTTAAAAGACCCCAGCGAGTTCGCCTCAACCACCACCGATGGCAGCCGATTCCATTCACTCACCACCCTCAGTGAAAAACTTTCCCCTAGCATCCTCTCTGTACTTGCTTCCCTGCACCTTAAATCTGTGCCCTCTCGTCGCGACAATTTCAGCCCTGGGAAATAGTCTGAGAGCCCACCCTATCTGTTCCTCTCAACATCTTGTAAACCTCTATCAGGTCACCTCTCAACCTTCATCTCTCCAGGGAGAACAGTCCCAGCTCCCTCAACCTGTCTTCATAAGGCATGCCTCCCAATCCAGGCAACGTCCTTGTAAATCTCCTCTGCACCCTTTCAATAGCTTCCACATCCTTCCTATAGCGAAGCGACCAGAACTGTGCACAATACTCCAAGTGTGGTCTGACAAGAGTCCTATAAAGCTGCACATTACCTCCTGACTCCTGAACTCAATCCCTCGATGAATGAAGGACAGTACACCGTAAGCTTTCTTAACCACATCCTCCACCTGGGAGGCCGATTTGAGAGTTCGGCCTATTTTGGCAGGACCAATGGGATGAAGGAGTAAAATATCAAGGGTAGGAGACTTAAGTGTTGAGGAGCAGAAGGATCTTGAGGTCTGGGTCCAAAGGCCTCAAGTAGAGGATGTGGTCAAGAAGGCGCATGGTGTACTAGCCTTCATTAATCGAGGGATTGAGTTAGGAGTTGGGAGGTAATGCTGCAACTTTGTAAGACCCTTGTCAGACCCCACTTGGGGTACTGTGTGCAGTTCTGGTTGCCTCACTACAGGAAGGATGTGGAAGCTATTGAGAGAGTGCAGAGGAGATTTACAAGGATGTTGTCTGGATTGGGAGGCATGCCTTATGAAGATAGGTTGAGTGAGTTAGGTCTCTTCTCCCTGGAGAGACGAAGGTTGAGAGGTGACCTGATAGAAGTTTATAAAATGTCGAGAGGAATAGATAGCATCCGAGAATCCACCCTATTTCCCAGAGTTGAAATAGTCGCTACGAGAAGACACAGGTTTAAGTTGCTGGACAGCAAGTACAGAAGAGATGTTAGGGGTAATTTTTTTTACTCAGAGGGTGGTGAGTGAATGGAATCGGCTGCCATTACTGGTGATGGAGGCAAACTCGCTGGGGTCTTTTAAAAGACTTCTGGATGAGTACATGAGATTAAATGGGATTGGGATTTACAAATAGTTCTATGGCCTAGTAGGTATGGGTATGATCGGTGCAACTTGTGGCCCAAAGGGCCTGTTTGTGCTGTAGTGTTCTATGTTCTACGTGGCATATGGGCTGTACTATGTACTATGGTTGCCTGAAATACGTAAACCTGAATCATGAAATAGACACCGTCTGATACCAAGAAACTAAATTTTGGAATAAATTAATGAAGGACTTAAGAAATTCAATACAAGCATTGTTACTTAGATGAAACAACAGCTGCAGGGCACAAACAAGTATAATGCCCTCTAGCCTGATGCTAGTGATGGCACTTATCAAATCAGTTTTCTTTTGCAAAACTCATTCTCTGCCTTCTGAGTCAGCAACAATCGTGGTGTTTCAAATCACATTTGGCTCTTTAATGACCTGCGGCAAATTATTACTTTCTTTAATTAGCAAACTAAACATGAATTCTATAAAGAGGAGATCCAGGTTAGCTGAGAGCAGCATTTCTGAGAAGCAGCAAACATTAATGAATCATGAACAAGGAGAGAGAGAGAGAACTCATCAGTTGTTTGAGAAAATTCATGACAGGATAATGATTGAAGGTAGTGCCTGCTATCTTCATTTTTATGTTGAATATTTTGGTTCGTAACTTCTTCAAAGTGGCAATCTCTGTGGGATTGTCATTCTAAATGAATACATTTACCCTCACTGTAATTCCAAAGCTCCTGTCTCACCCAATCTTTCTCAATCAGGTTGGGTGAGACAGGAGCAGCAAATTCCACCCAAATAACATTGACATGGGTAACTGGGGAACAGATAGGTTAGACGTGCCCACTTTTAACAGCAGTAAAGATAGGCAACAACACCTCCTCCACAATCAATCACTCTCAACACTGATGCCCCACAAGGCTGTGTTCTCAGCCCCCTACTATCCTCCATATACACTTACAACTGTGTGGCCAAATTCCCCTTCAACTTGATTTTCAAGTTTGCTGATGATATCACCACAGTGGGTTGGATCTCAAACAGAATACATAAATGAAATAGAGAATCTGATGAACTGATGCAGCAATAATAATCTCTCCCTCAATGTCAATAAAATGAAAAAGATTGTCATTGACTGCAGGAAGCATGGATGATAACATGCCCCTTTCTACATCAATGTAGATGAAGTAGAAAGGATTGAGTGTTTCAAGTTTCTAGGTGTCCAGGTCATCAACAACCTGCCTTGGCCCCCCCTATGCTGACACAATAGTTATGAAAGCCCATAAATGCCTCTACTTTCTCAAAAGACTAAAAAAATTTGGTATATCAGCCATGACTCTCACCAACTTTTACAGATACACTATAGAAAGTATTCTTTGACAGTTTGGTATGGCTCCAGCTCTGCCCAAGACTGCAAGGAACTACAACATATCAATGAAGCAAACAAGCCTCCCGTCCATTGACTGTGTCTATACTTCCTGCTGCCGAGGCAAAGTATCCAATATAATTAAAGATCCCATGTACACCAATATTTTCTCTTTCACTTTCTTCCGTTGGGAAAAAGATACAAAAGTCTGCGGTCACATACCAATCGACTCAAGACCAGCTTCTTCCTTGCTGCTTCAGACTTATCTTGCATTAAGCTGATCTTTCTCTACACCCTACCTATGAAAAATGTAGATTGGGAACAGATGTTTGAGCACAAATCAACATCTGGTATGTGGGAGCTTTCAAGTGTAAGTTGATAGGGATTCAGGACCAGCACGTTCCTGTAAGGATGAAAGATATGTATGGCAAGTTTTGGGAGCCTTAGATAACCAGAGATATTATGAGCCTAGTCAAAGAGAAAAGGGAAGCATTTGTCAAAGTTAAGAGGCTGGGATCACACAAAGCAAGTGAGGAATACAAGCAAACAGGAAAGAAACTGAAGCAAGGAGTAAGAGGAGCTAAAAGAGGTCATGAAAAAGCATTGGCCAGCAGGATTAAGGAAAATCCCAAAGCTCCTTACACATATATAAAGAGCAAGACAATAGCCAGGGAGAGGGTTGGCTCATTCAAGGACAAGAGAGGGAATCCATATGTGGACCCAGTGGAAATGGGTGAGGTATTAAATGAGTACCATGCATCAGTATTCACCAAAGAGAAGGACTTGGTGAATAATGAGCCTGGGAAAGGATGTGTAGATAGTTTGAATCATGTTGAGATCAAAGAGGAGGTGGCATTGGGGTTTTTAAGAAACATCAAGGTAGACAAGTGTCCAGAGCCTGCTGGGATATACTCCAGAATACTGAAGGAGACAAGAGAAGAATTTGCTGGGGCTTTGAGAAAAATCTTTGTATCCTCACTGGCTACAGGGGAGGTCCCAGAGGATTGGAGGATAACCAATGTTGTTCCTTTATTTAAGAAGGGTAGCAAAAATAATCCAGATAATTACAGGTCAGTGAGCCTTACATCAGTGATAGAGAAATTATTGGAGAGGATTCTTTGAGGCAGGATTTATTCCCACTTGGAAATAAGTGGGCACATTTGTGAGAGGCAACATGGTTTTGTGAAGGGGAGGTCATGTGTCACGAACTTGATTGAGTTTTTTGAGGATGTGACAAAGATGATTGATGAGGGTAGGGGAGTAGATGTTGTCTACATGGTCTTCTGTCAGGCCTTTGACAAGGTCCCTGATGGCAGACTGGTGTAGAATGTGTAATCACATGGGATCACAGGTAAGCTGGCAAGATGAATACAAAACTGGCTCAGAGAAGTCATGATGTGGAGATGCCAGCGTTGGACAGGGTAAAACAGAAAGAAATTCCACAACATCAGTTTAAAGTCCAAACAGGTTTATTTGTAGCAGAAGCCACAAGTTTTCAGGACAGCCTGTCCCTTCTTCAGGTGGCTGGGAATTCTGATCATACAATCGAAAGCTTGAGAGATTACAAGTGACATTCCTCAGGGATCAGTGCTGGGTCTTTTGCTGTTTGTTACATATGACTTAGAGGAAAACGTAATTAGATTGATCAGTAAGTTTGCTGACGACATGAAGGTTAGTGGATTTGCACATAGCGATGAGGACCATCAGAGTATACAGCAGGATCATTTAGAGACTTACGCAGAGGGATGGCAGATGGAGTTTATTCCAGAGAAATGTGAGTAATGTAGTTTAGAAGGTCTAATACAGATAGGAAATATACAGTAAATGGCAGAACTCTTAGGAGTATTGATAAACAAAGGGATCAGTGTGTACAGATACACAAGTCATTGAAAGTGGCAGAGAAGATGTGCTTGCCTTCATCGGCCAGGGTATGAGTTTAAAAGTTGGCAAGTCATGTTGACACTTCATAGAATCTATGAAGCTGCACTTGGAATATAGAGGCCAATTCTGGTCGCCACACTACCAGGAGGATGTGGAGGCTTTGGAGAGGATAATGAAAAGATTTACCAGGATGTTGTCTGGTATGGAGGATGTTAGCCATGAGGAGAGGAAAAACTTGGGTTGTTCTCACTGGAGCAACGGAGATTGAGGGGAGACCTGATAGAAGTCTACAAGGTCATGAGAGGCATGGACAGAATGGATAGTCAGAAGCTTCTTCCAAGGGTGTAAAAGTCAATTACTAGGGGGCATTGGTGTAAGGTGTGAGGGGCACATTTCAAAAGAGATGTACGAGATGGATTTTTTTTGTTTTTACCCAGAGAGTGGTGGCTGCCTGGAACTTGTTGCCGGGGGAGGTAGCGGAAGCAGATATGGTAGTGACTTTTGAGGGGTGTCTTGACAAATACATGAATGAAATGGGGATAGAAGGATATGGTCCCTGGAAGCATGGGGGGTTTTAATTAAATCAGGCACAACGGTCGGTGCAGGCTTGGACAGCCAAAGGGCTTGTTCCTGTGCTGTCTTTGTTCTTTGTTCATTGTTCTTATGACTAACACTACATTCTGCACTCTCTTGTTTCCTTCTCTATAAAGAGTATTTTTTGTCTATATAGTGCAAGAAACAATATTTTTCGATGTATATGTTAGTACACGTGACAATAATAAATCAAAATCAGTAGTTGCCGTAAAGTGTAGCTTTAAAAGGACAGTTTAAAGTGATCAGGGGAAGTTTCAAAGGTAAGTGGGTTATGGGGAGGGGAGACCAGAGTGGAGGGGGCAGGATGTGCTAGATGTATGATGTGGATTAGAGAGCGGGAGGGGGAGGGGAAGAGTGATCCTGAGAGAAGGGATGGGGCAAACCAGAGAAAGGATATCCAAATCAGCAAGTTGCAGGTGGGGGTGGGGGAGGGTTGTTAAGAGTGGGGGTGGAAATTTAGTCATGGTGGATCACCTACGGGAGGTGTGTGTGTGCGTGCGTGTGTGCACACGCTGGATGTTTAAATAGTCACTCTGGCGTTTGAAGGGATTTTTTTTTTCCCTTCTAATTCTATCGTGATTAACTATCAGAGTAGAACCGGCAGAACCATTGACTGTCAGCAATTTAAATTGTTTGTCAGATAGTTCCCAGCCCAGCACAATTGTCTCAGGGAAATTAGCACTTTTGAGCAATTGCTGTGTAAAGAGGGATTTCCCAGTGCATCACAAGGGTGTCTCCTAAATGCAAAGCTGGAGAATGAGGATGTTAAGGGCCAATGTTTTCCATCTGTCTCTGAACATGAAACTGAAGGGGCCACATTTGGACTACACGTTGCCTTATCCTAAATATTACATAGCTGCTGAAGATTTTAAAATGGGATCCATGAAATAGCTGCATACATCAGCATATGATAGAGATTAGCCATCCCACAACCACCAGTTTTACCTCTGCAGTCCTGCCATATCCAGTCATGAATGGTGATGGACAGGAACAACAGATGCATAGGTACACCATCAGCTGCAAGCTCTCTTCCAAGTCACACACCAGTTTGACTTGGAACAATATCACTGCTGTTTTACTATTGGTAGTGTTAAAATCCTGGAATTCTCTCCTTTATCATGTATATGCAAGTATACCATGTATACAGCAGCAGTTCAAGCAGGCATCTCACCACTATCTTTTCAAGAGCAATTAGCAATGGACAATCTTGAATGGTTAATTTAAGGTTTAAGTGAAGAGGGTGGTGTGGTGTGGGCCCTATTCATGGTTAGGCAGTTAGAGCTTTTGGCAAAGCTTGATAGTCTGCATTGAATAATAAAGGTTTACCTGACCCATTAGCACCCATCTTAACAGTTACTCATTGTCCATTTTAAACAAATAAAGTCAAGTTCCAGAAACTTCCATGCAAGCTCCATGCATGAGTAAAGTTATTAATCTGTCATGCCTTTACTGGTCATGATGATAACATCATCAACATCACAAATGACCATGGTGTCAGATTCTCCTTCCCATGATAGTCAGCATTCCCTTTTCCATGGGAGGGTAACACATGTAGGCACATTTGCCCTCAACCGGTTTCTTGCTGCTATCTGTTGTACCACCTTCTCCTGCTAGAAAGAGGAAGTAAGCAGGTAAATGTCTTGCAATCTATTTGGGTGACATGTTTTGAATATCTGTCAGAGTGTGTGCATGAACTGTGCGATGTGGATGGAAGATTTTCAACAGTTCTAGATGTTTGAATACTAATTGATATTGTTGATAGTTGGATACTGTGTGCACGGTGAATTGATGAGTGGATGATGATAGAAGTGCAACTGATGGTGTAATTTGAAGACTGAACTCCCTCACTTTGACAACTCATCAGATCGTTAAACTTCTTCCTGAATTACATTCATATTCTCGAAGCAAAACTCCAAGCACTGACCTTTGTTGTTATTTCAACTGTTTCGTGAGCATCAATCCATAAGTCCTGCCTTCCTCACCTGCATGGACACAAGATATCTCTGCCTTAAATAGTATTAGGCACTAGTATTTTTCCGCTTACTGATACATGTAATCAATAAACAGTGCAAGTAACAATTGCTGTGTGTAGCAATCATGCAAAATACAGGCAGGCAGAGACAAAACATTTATCTTCACTGCAAACATGAAAGGCAATGTTTGAAACATGTCCAATCTCACTGTAGATACTACCTGATAGTGGATTTTTAGCTTTTTTATATTTTGTCTCAGATTTTAGTTTCTCGACTTCTCTTTTACTTTTCCAGCTGAGAAGATTGCTTCTGATTTGTAGCAATTGGACAGCATCTATGGATAAAGAAAATATAAATTTGGAACAGGAGTAGGTTATTCAGCCCGAGGCTTGCTCGGCAAGTTGGTCAGTGCTTAGTTGTCCTTGTTCAAGAAGAAATGAAGGCCATGTCTGCTTCTGTTGCTTTGCCACTTCAATACTAACTTCCTTCAAAGGTTTTTGTTTTACAAAAAGCTTTTGGGCTGACATTTATTCAAAAGCCAGAGCTGTTGCTTTTTAGACTCAAATAAATTTTAATATGGAAGGTCACCTGGTCCCCTGTGACAATTTAACACCGCAAGGAATTTTCTATCAATAATCCCATTTCCCAGTTATCTTTGCACAACTTATAAAGATTGTATTTTTAAAGTATTTGTATTTTATTTGATTTATTATTGTCATGTGTTAATATATAATGAAAAGTATTTCTTGCCACTATACAGACAAAACAGATCTCAGAGAAAAGTACAGAATGTAATGTTACAGTCATAGCTAAAATGCAGAGAAAGATCAACTTAATGCGTAGTAAGTCCATTCAAAAGTCTGATCACAGCAGCAAAGAAGCTGTTCTTAAGTCATTAGCATATGATCTCAGATTTTTGTGTCTTTTCCCCCAATTGAAGAAGGTGGACGAGAATATGTCTGGGGTGTGTGGGGTCCTTTATTATGCTGGCTGATTTTGTGAGGCAGCAAAAAGTGTAGACAGAGTCAATCAATGGGTGGCCAAATTGTGTAATGGATTGGGCTTCATTCACAACCCTTTGTAGTTTCTTGTGGTCTTGGACAAAGCAGGAGCCATACCAAGCTGTGATACAACCAGAAAGAATGCTTTCTGCAGTGCATCTGTAGAAGATAGTGAGAGTTATAGCAGAGATACCAAATTTCCTTAGTCTCTTGAGAAAGTAGAGGCAATGGTGGCCTTTAACTATAGTGTCCATATGGAGAGACAAGGACAGGTTGTTGGTGTTCAGGACACCTAAAAACTTGAAGTTCTCAGCAATTTCTACTTTGTCTCCGTTGATATAGACAAGCGCATGGTCTTCCAACATCTTTCCTGAAATCGATGACATCGAAAAAAAATTGTTGTCATTGCACCATGTATCATTCCTTCTTTAATGTGACCAATCAATTGGAGCAATATTCAAATAATTCTATACGAGGATAGTTTTCTCTTTTACATTCCTCCTTCCATATCTCTGCCCCCTCTTTACTAAATTCAATGAAAATAGCTTTGACTCTATGTCTGGCAGAAACTTACTTTAAGTAGTAACTATGTGACTGAATAACCCTCCTCCCCTGCATATTTTAGTGCATGGATCTTTGTTCTGATGGTATGAATCAGCCAGTCTCTATAGATGCTTTTTAAAAATTACTTTAGATGCTTTTGATATCCATGGGTTGAATTTCCCAACCCTTGCAGTTGGTGAGATCTTCCAATCCTGCCAGAGACAACCCCAGTGGCTGGTTGCCTAGCAGCAGGATCAGCAAGCCACTTAAATGCAGTAGACATTTACGGGACCAGAAGATCCCACCAAACTGCCTCCACCATTGGAAAAACATGTGCAGGAGATGGGTGGGGGGCGCGGAAAACAGAAAATATGATTTCAGACTATCATGGGATGAGCCTCTTTTTGTTATGGTACTTCTGCCCAAGATCACACATTCTGAAAATAAACCCTTCTGTCTCAGCAACTCCTTCTCTTCCTTTATGTGGTAGCATGACCCTATAAGGGGGTTTCACCCAGGGCCATGTGATCAGGCTGGACCTATAGATTGGCTCAGTTTCCTATCTTGATAGTCAGGGGCAAGGGTGTATACCCCAGGTTGAGGAGAGGAGAGTTGTTCAGTCACAGTTATTTCAGCCTGAACTTTTGTATATATAGTTATTTATTATTGGTAGCAAAACCTTTCTTAATTAAAGCCGCATTGAGTTGCCCTCAAACTATTGCACTTTAAGATGAGCCTATATCTTTTAAACCAAGATTTCCTCATTTCCCCCTAAGATTTCCTGTTTGGAGGCTCAACATCTATTGTTTTAATTGTGCCTCAATGAGCAAAATGCTCTGAAACATTTTTCTACGTGAAAAGATGAATCAAAGAGATATTTACGTATTTTAGACAAAAATGCCTGATTCCTAGCAGAGAAGCAAACAACAGCTGTGCCTTTCCAGAATACTCTGCTTTTACTTTTATTGAGAAACTTGGAAGCTGTCACTAACCGAGTAGAAGATTTAAACTGTCATCATCAGGATCTAGGGCATCATTACAATGAATTACTTTATTCAATTATGACCAAGCAAAGTGAAATCATACAATTTTCCAAATATAAATCACCTACTTTGTCCTGAATCATTTGAGAATGCAAAAAACAAAGTATTTCATTTACAGAAATTAAAGAGTATTGGACAAGTCACCACAGGGACAAGCCCTTTTAGCCCACCAAGCCTGCACCGATACACAGTTTCTATCCCTATGTTTGCCTCCTGGTCACATGTCTATGAAGATATACTTTGAACATTGCTAATGGATCAGCTTCCACTATCTCCACTGGTAGTGCATTCTAGGCACCAACCATCCTCTGTGCGAAAAATTCTCTCCTCATGTCTCCCCTAAACTTACCACTTCTCACCTTAGACCTGTACTGCCTTGTAGTCAACTTTCACCCTCGGAAAAAGCCTCTGACTATCCACCCTAGCTATGCCATCCATAATTTTGTAGGATTCTATCAGGTAGCCACCTCAGCCTCCAACTTTCCAGTGAAAACAATCCGAGTTTATCCAACCTTTCCTCATACCTAAAACGCTTCAGACTGAGCAATAACTTGGTAAATCTTCTTTGCAGTCTCTCCAAAGCATCCACATCCTTCTGGTAGTGTGGCAATGAGAACTGCACACAATGTTCCAAATGCTGCCAAACTAAAGTTTTATACAGCTGTAACAGAACTTGCAACTTTTATACTCGAGAACCCGGCTGATGAAGGCAAGCATGACGTACGCCTTCTTGACCATCATATCCACCTGTGTTGTCACTTTCAGGGTACTGTGCAAGTCAATGCTCCAAAAGGCTTTGCCATTTACTGTTGAATTCACATCTGAATTTGATCTTCTAAAACACATCTCCTTGCATTTGTCCGAATTAAACCCCATTTGCCATTTCCCCGCCCAAGTCTACAATCTGTCTGCATCCTGCAGTATCCTTTGACAATCCTTGTCACTATCTGCAACTCCACCAAAGGAATCACCTTTCTGATTTGCAATGTGTTGATCAGCTATTTTTGCACACAATAATTTTTACAGTACTCAGTTGCTAACAACTATTAACTTCCACTCTGGTTCACTTAGCTTCTTTTGTATATTCAATGAGGAAGTGAAAAATAGCAGTTCTCCTCAGAAGTGCATCCACCCCAATTTTAGAGGTGGTATTAATGAAAACACAAATGATCTGGGAAGCTGAATCGAACATAAAAACGGAAAACAGTAGCAGGATGGCCCGTCAGCCCTTTAAGCCAGTTCCACCATTCCATCATGCTCGATCTTAACATTATACTCCCAACACCTCTTGATACAATTAGAAGCTAGAAATCTATCTATCTATCTACCTCCTTCTTAAGTACATTTAGGGCCTTGCCTACTGTGGGAGCAAATTCCATACGTTCACCACTCCCCCCGATTGAAGACATTCTTCTCATCATAGTCCTAAATTTTCTAACCTATATCTTGAAGCTATGACTTCTTGTTTCTAGACAACCGCATCCCAGCCAGAAGAAACAACATTCCTACATCCAGTCTGTCCAGCCCTATCAGAATTTTAGAATTTAAAATTTAAAATTCTATTATTTTTAATTTTAAATTAAATTTTTAGAATTTAAAATTTAGGATTTAATCAGAATTAAAGCTTTTTAATTTTATAAGTTTCAATGAGATTCCATCTCATTTATCTAAACTCCAGCACACATAGCCTACCCAACCCAATCTCACCTCATATGAATGCCAAATTTTTGCCTGCAGTGCTCTGGAAAACTGTTTGTCTTAATTTGGACCACTTCCAGGTACAGGAACATTGAAGGTAAAGTTACCTTGTGATGCAGCAGGATATAAATCAGTTCACCAATAAGGTTATTTTTTACCAAGATTTATTTGCAACTAACTTGCCAACTAGGAACAATAAATGTCAAGGGTCCAGATATTTCACCAATTTTGCTTGAAATGCAGCTTGCAGCTTTGGAGGCAAGTATGGCATTGATTTACACTGTGTTGTTGAGGAGCATTTCAAGAAATAATCTGCCTGTAAATCTAAGTGTAATTGCTGAGAATATTTATTAAAAGCTGATACTGTAGTGTTTCCTGTTTGTGAGAGTCACAAACAGAGTCTGTGCATCCTACAACTAGACAGAACGTGAGTCAGATTTTTGTGGAGGTGGCTATTTAAAAAGGCAGCTGAGATCCAGGTGTTGAAATGCCAACTGTGCCTCAGTTTGTAGCACTCCCATCTCTGATTCACAGGGTTCTGGGTTCAAGTCCCATGACAAGTCTTGAACATTTAAAATCGAAGCAGACACTCCAATGCTGTACTGAGGAAGCCCTGCACTGCCAGAAATGCTACTTTTCAGATTAAATCAAGGTCCCTCTGATTGTCCAGGTAGATTTAAAAGCTCTCATGCCATTATTCTGAAGAAGGGTAGGGAATTGTCCCTACTCTCCTAACCAATACCAAATCCTCAATCAACATCATACACAAAAAAAAAATCCACTGATTTGATCATTATTTCATTAACCACATTTGTAAATGTTATTGGGGAATAGAACGTTAGTCTCTGATCCCAAACAACCAAAATAGAAGCAGAAGAAATCTCACCCCCATTTCCTGCAGTTTTGTTGATAGGTTTGGTAACTTGAGATCACAATAAAGGTAGTTGAATGCTTTGTTTAAAAGAAGGAACTTCTTTCTATAAATAAATATCAAAGTCTCACAGTAACAGTAACTCAGCAAAACTGGCTGGGTATTGGCAAGATTAAATTACTCTTTGTGCTGCTTCTATAGATGAGGTTAATATAGGCAGCATTAGACTATATTATTTTCTATCAGAGGGTCATCTCTCACAACGTAACTAAGTAATTGGCTAACAATTACAGGTCTTACTCACCTGACTGAATGACATCAGACCATCCTACTGACCAGTGACACTACAACAGCTTCCAAACTAACAAGCAGGAATTGCATCCAAGGAGACTATTTATATTGGACTGACAAATGAGATTTTATTCAAGGTCCTTGTTATTGGGGCCCAGACTCTGCTTCCAGGGTCAGCGTTTGTATTCCACTTGGTCTCATAGAGAGGAAATTCCTTGATTCAGGGCACTTGTTAGAATGTAACCAATGGTAACATTGTATCTGTTGTAATGTGACCAATTGTAACAAACTGACCTAATCAGTTGACCTAATTGTATCTGTTGTAATGTGACCAATTATAACAAACTGACTGATCAGTTGACCTAATAAACTATGTAACCAATGACAAAATGAGGTGAGGATCAGCTGATTTAGTATAAATAAGAACCTGTTGGGAATTGTTAAATTGCTTGCAGAGGCCCAGGGTGAGATCTCAATTGTTGAAGTAATTAAGTTTCTTTATTAAACCCTTTTCTTTGATTTATAAGTTAGAGTAAGTTTTGTTATATTTTATTGCCTACACTGGAAGATTTCCTTCTGGGAGATCAACACTTTTTATTTAGAAGGGTCTGGCATATTGGGAAATTTCCCAAAATTCATTCCTATCTTTTCCCTGTCTGCCACACATCCCCCCCCCACACCACTGAACATTTTCTCTTCCATTAAACAATGCCATCATTGCCTGTGCATGAATTGTACAAGCATTTGTACAAGTGGCTGAATGAGCCCAAAATAGCAAACAATTTGTACCCTGGGCTCAGGAATCATCATAAAATTCTATGTTAAATATTTTTGCTGAATTCTTCCTTTGATCTTCTGGCTTACGATACATTTTTTCCATTCCTCATGCTGCAATTCTCTACCTACCCTTAAACTGTTGATGTTACTATTGGTTTTTTCTGGTGTCAGTGATGCTCATGGTTGGTGGATATTATTATTTTTGTTGTCATTAGTGAGAGGAGTTTGGATACACTTTAAAATTCCAGAGATTTTCTTACAAAGGACCAGTTAGAGAAAATCCTGCACATCACCTAAACCAACCATCAACAATGGTGAATTGCATTTATAGACTGAAGTTAACACAGCAAAATGTACCAAGGTGTGTCACAGAAATGTTATCAAACTAAATATGATGCTAAGCCACATTAAGAGATATTAGGATCTATGGTCAAAATCCAGTTCAAAGAAGTAGGTTTAAAGCTTATTTATTAGTGTCACAGAAGGCTTACATTAACACTGTAAAGAAGTTACTGTGAAACTTCCCTAGTCGCCATACACTAGCACCTGCTCAGATAAAGCTTTCTCGAAAGTCAATCCACGGAAAGCGACTGGCCCAGATGGGTACCTGGATGAGCACTCAGATCCTGCATGGATCAGCTGGCAGGAGTATTCACAGATATCCTCGGAGAACTCTGAGGTCCCTAACTGCTTCAAGAAGACGACCATCATCATGATGGTTATAACCATTTATTTCACCATCTGAATATTTAAATCAGAAGTGTGATCAGCTCTTAGCTTCCTGATTTGAGTTGGAGTGATCAACATGATTAGTTGCTCTGACAACAGAAATGGTGAAGACTGGAGATCTTCCAGATTTAAACTGCCACTCCCAAAAGACAAAACAAGGGCACAGTGATTGTTAGATATTTGTGGGATAATGAGTGCCTATGGAAAAACAAGAAGTGTGCCTTAATGACTGTTGGCCAGTGGCTCTGATATCTATCATTATGAAGTGTTTTGAAAGGCTAGTCATGGCACAAATCAATTCCATCCTCCCAGACTACCTAGATCCACTACAGTTTTCCTAGTGCCAGAACAGATTCACAGCAGACGACATCTCCCTGGCCCTGCACTCAACCCTGGAACACCTAGAAAGCAATGACACCTATGTCAGACTCATATTTATTGATCATAGCTCAGCCTTGAATATCATTATTCCTATGAAACATATCTCTAAACTCTGTGGCTTGGCCTTGGCTCCTCTCTCTGCAATTGGATCCTGAACTTTCTAGTTCACAGATGACAAATCAATAAGGATAGGGAAAAACACTCCTCCATGACCATTCTCAACACTGGTGCCCGAAGAGGTTGCATTCTCAGCCTCCCACTGCACTCCTTATCCAGCTATGATTGTGTGGTCAAATTTCCCTTCAATTTGATTTTCAAGTTTGCTTAAAACGCCATCAAACAATGATGAGACAGAGTACAGGAATAAAGAATCTGGTGAACTAGTGCAGCTACAATAATCTCTCCCTAACGTCAATAAAATGAAGGAGACAGTCATCGATTTCAGGACGCATAGAAAAAGACATACTCCTATCTACATTGATGGAGACACACTGGAAAGAACCAAGAGATTCAAGTTTTTAGATGTCCAGATCATCAACAACCTGTTCTGTCCCCCCTCCATGCTGACAGTATAGTTAAGAAAGCCCATCAATGCCTCTACTTCCTCAGAATACTAAGGAAATGTGGCATGTCACCTACAACTCTCACCAACTTTTACAGATGCACCATAGAAAGCATTCTTTGTATCACAGCTTGGTGTATGGCTCATGCTTTGTCCAAGACCACAAGAAACTACAAAATGTCATGAATGTTGTCCAATCCATCACACAAACCAGCTTCCCATCTGTCTACACTTCCCACTGCCTCAAAGCAGCCAGCATAACTAAGGACTAACACACCCCAGACATTCTCATTTTCATCTTCTCCTGTCAAGAAAAGAGATACAGAAGTCTGAGATCATGTACCAACCAACTCACGAACTGTTTCTACCCTGCTGCTGTCAGACTTTTGAATGGACTAACCTTAAGCTGATCTTTCTCTCTGCCTTAAGTATGACTCTAGAACATAGAACAATACAGCACAAACAGGCCCTTCGGCCCACGAGTTGCGCCAATCACATCTACCAATCCACAGACCTATCTATAACCCCCTATCCTATTCTCTTCCATATATTCATCCAGAAGTCTTTTAAAAGACCCCAGTGAGTTTGCCTCAACAATCTCCGACGGCAGTCGTTTCCATTCACTCACCACCCTCTGAATGAAAAACCTACCCCTGACATCTCCTTTGTATTTGCTTCCCTGCACCTTAAATCTGTGTCCTCTCGTAGTGACCATTTCAGCTCGGGGAAATAGTCTCTGAGAGTCCACCCTATCTATTCCTCTCAACATTTTATAAACCTCTATCAGGTCGCCTCTCAACCTACGTCTCTCCAGTGAGAAGAGTCCCAGCTCCCTCAACCTATCTTCATAAGGCCTGCCTCCCAATCCAGGCAGTATCCTTGTAAATCTCCTCTGAACTCTCTCAATAGCCTCTACATCCTTCCTATAATGAGGTGACCAGAACTGCGCACAATACTCCACCTGGGGTCTGACAAAAGTCTTATAGAGCTGCAACTCTAACACTAGATTCTGCACGCTCTCATTTCCTTCACTATGAATGATATGCTTTGTATAGCAAGAAAGAAACAACTTTTTCACTGTATGTTAATACATGTGACAATAATAAATCAATTCAAAATGAATAATTTCAGCCAGAATGAGAATTAAACTTATGGCATTACTCACCAGCCATCCAGGTGCCTGAGCTAACTAACTCCCTCAATAGCTGAGTGCATAGGTAACAAATGTATAATAAGGTTTTAGTAGCTGATGAATTGAGATGAGGTAAAGTTGGGCAATGTTTATTGGAGGTGGTGGTATAGTGGTATTGTCATTGGATCATTAATCTGGAGACCCAGGTTAATACCATGATAAATGGTGAAATTTGAGTTCAATAAAAATCTGGAATTAAAAGTCTAATGGTGGCTATCATTAGATGATGTTGTAAAATCCCATCTCATTCATTAATGCCTTTCAGGAAGGAAATCTACGGTCCATACCTGGTCTGGTCTACATGTCACTCCAGATCCACAGAAATGTGGTTGGCTCTTAAGGACTTTCTGAAATGGCCTAGCAAGTCACTCTGATAAAGGGCAATTAGGGATGGAAATAAATGACAATGATGCCCACATCTCATTAATGCATAGAACAAAATATTATGGGGATAGAAGGAGTTAGTCATAGAGAGGGCATGAACATGAAGTTAGAAGCTTATCTCAAGTGGAACATATCACACCAAGGATGATGATAGTTCAGCCTTAGGCAGTTGCCTGGAATTGGTACGGAGTTGTCATTGATGACAGGGATTGAAGACAATGGTTGGAGGAAATTTCTGCCCATCTAATACAAGAATAAGACAAGCAGTTGAGTGGGTGACTTAGAGCTGCATCATTATTGTACATGTGGGAATTAATATTGAACACAATCTTTCCATTATGTTATGCTGGTAAATTAATGTAGTGGATGGGAAATCTGAGCAGGAGGCTAAAAATGTAAAAATTATAGTGTTGTCCACGATCTTCCAAGGTCATTTTTGCCAGCATAATCCCATGAATGAGGCTGATTTAGTATTTCTTATTCTTTAAGTATTAAGAATAAAAAAGATCTTAAAAGTTATTAGTGAGCCCAGAATGCAGTAGTTCACGCTCACTTAGCTCTCTGACCTTGCCAGTGAAGGTCTTCACTGGTGAAGACCACAGATGATCCTCACCAACCAGATTTGACAGCTTTGTCAGTGGGAACAAAGGCCATTGTAGCCCCCTGGGTGGTTGGGGGCAGGGCAACCTGGTACCCTGACACTGCCCATCAGGCATTTGGCAGTGCCAAGGGATGGGGCCTGAATTTCCTCTTTAGTCTTGCTATAAAAATATTTGAAGAAGTTACACCTTGTTGAATGAGTTGTAATGGGACTTTAATTTCATGATTTCTGCAGAACACTCTTTTGTAAAAAGTAATTTTATATGTGGTGAATATAAATTTCTTCATTACGATTAATTTAAAAAAATGTTTATATTGAATTTCGATTGCAGTTAAAATATTAATCATCATCATTTATTTCACATCTGAATGTTTAAATCAGAAGTGTGATCAGCTCTTAGCTTCCTGGTATGAGTTGCAGAGTTCAAATTGATTGGTTGTTCTGACAACAGTGCTGGTGAGGATTGGAGATCCTCCAGATTTAAACTGCCGCTCCCGAAAGAGAAAACAATGGCACAGTTATTATTTGATATTTGTAGGTAGTTTGCATTGAAGTTAATATTGAGTATCAATGCTTCATGATCACAAAATCCAGCTCTTTGAACTCATCAAGGTGCTTTGCCTGAACTGGATTGCAAACCATTGGTTCCCACATACAGAAAATAATTGGCTTGTGGATGGAAAAATGGAAAATGCTGTGAGTTTGTCATGTTTTTAGTTCAATTGTTCTAAATCTCACGTGGAATTTTAGAAGTGCTTCTCAAATGAGCTGTTTTATCCATATCATGCAACAAGAGAAATGAGACAATGGGCCATTAACTCTGATCAGATTGCAAGGTTTCCACGGGTGCTTGAAGTTGCTGATTGCCCTCATGTGGCTGTCTATCAACCTACAATATCATGTGAACTGAAAGAGATTTCACTTCCTTATCATTCAATTAATGTGTAATTATGTACATACGTTTCTGTATACAATTTGCACTGAAGGGATTGTCATCATCCAGTTATTCTTTCAGAATCAAAGGCAAAACATTATCTGGCTCCTTGCTATCTATTACTGCCAAAGCTCCTAGTAGCATTTGCAAAGGCTCTCAAGTGAAGTCCAGGAATGTTATGGTGAAGCATACATCCTCAGATAAAATCAAAAGGGCCACTGCATTCTGAAGGGATGATTCCAGTTCTGGGAACTCCTTAAAATGAGCCTCTAACATGGTCTCATGATTATAGCGGCATAGTTTGCTTTTTCTGAATATCGAAGGAACTGAGGATCTCAAGTCAGAGATATGTTCAGAAGCTGAACAGTTTGCTAAAGTTACATATATGAAGGCTATGGACAGCTGCTGGAAGGGTGATAGAAGACAGTGGACACCTTTCATAAGCACTTTACAGTGGCAGTCTAAGCAAAGTCGAATACAAAGAGTATCCTTCGAGCATCCTTTGCAGTCCTGAATCCCTGTCCAGGATGATCAACTCCAGACTGGACTAACTGCGACGATTTCAACAAATTTACACAATACTGTGTCAGGCCTTTAAAACAATCCATCTCCACATTTGACAATTTGGGTGGCTGCCTTCCAGGTAAACTGGCTTAACCCCAGCCCCTACCTGTTCAATGAAAATCCCATCCTTGCATGCATTGACATCTGAAGGGTGTGGAGAGAATGGATCGAGTCAGGAATGACCCTGACTCCAATTATTCACCTCAAGGATAAAAAAAGGTCTTAGGAAGTAAAACAGTACAAAGAATGATTGTACAGTTTGCTGGAGTACTGATGGTCATTGCTTGGCAATCAGGAATAAAATCTAAAAACCTGTGGGTGACATCAAACTGGGGTGCAGAGTTACTGCAAAGCAGCACTGCAATGAAAATAATAGGCAATGCAGAGTGGACATAAGAATGTGAACTGAATTTTCAAATAGATAAATGAGAGGTGGTGCATTTTGTGAGGAACAGTTGGAAGCCAGCCTCCTCCTTGGAAAATGAAAAACAGTTTTCCTACAGCCCTCTGAATTCTGACCTGAATGGGAAAATGCTGAGGAAATCAGAAGCATAAAGGGACTTGGAAGTCATTGTTCAATATTCTCGTAAGGTTAACATGCAGGTTCAGTCAGCAGTTGGAAGAGTGAATGCAATGTTAGCATTCAAGTCAGGAGGACTAGAATACAAAAGTAGGGATATACTTCTGAGGCTGTATAAGGCTCTGGTCAAACAGTTTCGGGTCCTGTATCTAAGGAAACGTGCTGGCCTTGGAGGGGGTCCAGAGGAGGTTCACAAGAATGATCCCTGGAATGAAGAGCTAATCATATTAGGAATGGTTAGGACTCTGGGTGAATCTTTGGAACTCTTGGCCGCAGAAGGCTTTGAGAGTCTTTAAGATAGAGATAGCTTGGTTCTTGATTAATACGGGGATCAAGAGTTATGGGGAAAAGGCAGGAAAACGGGGATGAGAAAAATATCAGCCATCATTGAATGGAGGAACAGATTCAATGGGCCAAGTGGCCTAACTCGGCTCCTATGTCTTATGGTCTTTCGGTCTGACATCAGCACCATATGACTGTTCCAAGCCTGCACTCGTCTGGAGCCAGATTGACTTTCCCAGAAACAACCTCTCAATTAGTTGCCTTTACTCTCCCAGTCCTACAAAAGACAGTGGTGGGCTCCCAAGGATGCTAGGCCAATCAGAGGATTGACAGCTTAAGAAGTAGACAGCCCTATCTGAAGCGATGGATGATCTTGGGGCAGTCTGGGAATGCAAGGGTGCTTCAGGTGATGTAAAAATAATTGAACATGTTAGGAAGGCAGCAAGCCTTGCAGTTCAAAGGGGAGGCCCTCTCAGTTGGACAATTGATGCTGCTGGGGCTTCAGATTACCTTCCAGACTCCAAACAGCCAGCAGGCAATCAACTTTTTTGAGAAGGGACAGCATGGACAAGGTGGGCCAAAGGGCCTGTTTCCGTGCTGTAGACCTCTATGACTCTATAACTTTCCATGTAATTTCCAGGAAATTTCCTCTGCACAGGAAAGTATCAGGAAACCATTCAGTCATGGTTCCCCATATTTTTCTGGCTCCTGATCTCTGTCTCCTCTTAATGGAGCATGGAAAATATTGCCTTAAGAGTCTGAATAGAGGAGGTGGGGAAAGAGTGATTGGAGGAAGAGAAAAGAGATGTGCAAAAGGGTTGTGGTGAGGTGAGAAACCCAGGAGAAAGTATTTGCCAAACATCCTGAGATTTAACTCCAGCATTATGTTAAATTGTTGCTTTTTGATCCAGAGGCAGCCCGATTGGATAGCAGGAAGGTGAAGTAGGGAGTGAGAGAGATTGTGGGTGTCCTGAATGTGCCAGGGAGGAATTCTAAGTACAATTAAAGGGAGAGGCCCAGCAGGAAGATCTGATTGCTGAAGGGGCCTTGATCACAGCACAGGTTGAATGGTGGTCAGGGTGAGTGATAACTTGTCTGGTTGGATGGGGTGGGGGGGTTAGAGGAAGCAGTTGTCATATGGGTCAAATGATGGCGATGAGAGAGTAGACAGATCGTAGAGTGTGGGGGATGGAGGAAAGGCTGGAGGAATCAGACCTGCTTCTTTAAAGGACTCAAGTAAAGAGACCACTCTCAGCCCTTTTCATCTCTCGTCTGTTGATTTTCCTGAGGTCTTGGAATCCAGGCCAATGTATAATAGAAGTGGAATGACTGTTAAGTGAAGACAGGCAACTTTATTATAATATATAAATAAACCACATGCTTCCTGCAAGTAGTTTGGTGTACTTATCAATTTCCATTTAAACTGGAAGTGGACAAATTAGAGGTGTATTTTGTTCCAATTCTTTTTACATTTTAACCTAGGGCATATCTCTAACCCACTGATCATTTGAGAGTTAAGATTCAGTCTGATATTTCCACCTGAGGGCAGTTCAGAACTAAGGACCTTTTGATGTTGTTAATGCCTGACAATGTATTGGTAACATCACCACATTTTTGTGAGAACCAACAAAATGTTCAATCAGTGTTCGCTTTTCAATAAATTTCTTGCTCAGAGATGAAAGAAGTATACAATGCATCACCACCAGCAATGAAGATGGAAGGTAGCACAGATGCATGTGCAGGGAAGTGACATAATTGCATGAGGGAGAAAGGAATAGAAGGATATGTCGATAGCATGAAATTAGGCAGATGGAGGCTCTTGTGGTGCAGCATGGTGGCACAGTGGCTAGCACTGTTGTCTCACAATGCCAAGGATCCAAGTTCAAATTCTAGCTTGAGCACTGGCTGTGCAGAGTCTGCATGTTCTCCTCATGTCTGCATGGGTTTCCCTCAGGTGCTTTGGCTTCCTCCCATAGTCGAAAGACATGCTGGTTAGATGCATTGGTCACGCTAAATTCTCCCTCAGTGTACTTGAATAGACACCGGGCTATAATGACTGGGGGATTTTCACAGTAACTTCATTGCTGTTTTAACGCAAGCCTGTTTGTGACACTAATAAATAAAACGTATGCAGTATAAACACCAACCTAGTCCTGTTGGGTTGAAAGGACAGTTTCAGTGCTGTCAGATTCTATTTAATTCCATGTAATACATAATCATGTTGTAGCTACACAACATCTGTAGCAATTAAGTTGCTTTGTGTAGTTTAAACGTACAACCCTTCAGAACATTGAATTCATTGCTAATAGCAGGAATGAGAATAGAGGATGGCCGTGGGTCTTTGGCTGATTTGCCAAGTTATCCATCCGGCCATCCTTTTTTGTTCCAGTACAACTTCATTTTTCTATGGATCACTGTGGTGTGATCCATTTGATTTTGTTCAAATGTTCTTTCCCCTTACAGCAGACTTCTTGCTGATCACTCCAGCATTAAAAATGGCTGTTGTTTGCCCCATCTGCCCACACAATACCCTACAAGGAATGTTCACCCCTTGAAGCCACTCCTCACCAATTTAAAAAAGGGTTCATGCCCAGATACCTTATAATGAACCAGATCCTAAGATTTCTAATTAGGTTTCCAGAGTGACAGCTCTTTCTATTTCAACACGTATCTGGAGGCAGATTTTAAAACTCAGAATTCCAAGTTTCCTATTCTTACCTTATGCTGTTTCAAAAGAATAGATTTCAACAGCAAAATAATTTTCAGAAGTTTACGGTAAACAAAATTCAGCCTTTTTTTTATTGATTTTGTCCTTATGTTTGGACAGCTGGGTATGCAGAAAGTATTCAGTGGGAGACAGACTTGGAGGAGTAATATTTCTAATTGACAGTGTGAGAGCATTTAAGATAAATGACCATGTCTATAGAAATTATATCACACTGTTGTGCTCAGTAACTCCCTCAAGCCTGCTTTAATTTTTAACAATGGAACTCTTGCTGTTTATGATTCAAGTTATTATGCTGACAAACTCAGCATCCTTCCTTGCTGACCAGAATTCTGCACTAATTACAGTAATTCTCCTGATCATAGTACCCCTTCAACAATTAGGTTCAGGGACTTCTCTTTGCCAATGTCTTGCACTATTAACTGTACCATACTGGTGTTAGTTCAACTTGCTCTTTTTGTTGAACTCCTCTCACTTATATTGTATTGGACCATTCCAAATGGAAGCACTGCTGTTCATCTTCATATCATTGGTAGCAACAACAGAAAGCAAAGTAAGAAAAAGATAAAAGTGTTTGGTCTTTCCAGAAAATGGTGATCATGATATAAAGATGCTGGCATTGGACTGGGGTAAACACAGTAAGAAGTCTGACAACACTAGATTTAAGTCCAACTGATTTATTTGATAGTAAAGCTTGTGAGTTGACTTAAACCTGGTTTTGTCAGACTTCTCACAGACAATGGTGGCACAAGGTAAGCACTGCTACCTCACAGTGCAAGCAACCTGGTTTCAATTCTGACCTTAGGTTTAAAGTTTATTTATTAATGTCACAAGTCATCTTACAGTGACATTGCAATGAAGTTGCTGTGAAAATCCCCTAGTTGCCACACTCTGGTGACTGTTTGGGAGAATTTAGCAGGCCAATGCACCTAGCCAGCAAGCCTTTCGGATCGTGGAAGGAAACTGGAGCACACGGAGAAAACCTACGCAGACACAGGGAGAATGTGCAGACTCCACACAGATAGTGGCCTAAGCCAAGAATCGAACCTAAATCCCATTTGCTGTGAGGTAACAATGCCAACACTGTGTCACCATGCCACAGATGACTGTCTATGTATTGTTTGTAATCTCCTCATGTCTGTGTGGGTATCCTCCAGGTACTCCAGTTTTCTCCCACAGTCCCAAGATGTGCAGGTTAGGTGATTGACCATGCTAAATTGCCCCCTGGAAGTAGCCTTGAACCAATTAAAATGAAGGAATTCTTATTTTTACATTGAAAATGAGGCAAGTTTGTGCTAGTGCCTTGTAATTCTAAACACACAAGGTGTCTTGAACTAATCCTGTAATATGGCAACCAGTGAGAGATCTTGGCAGGAATGCTGAGATTGGAATTTAATGATTTTATGGCCTGACCATTTTAACCTTCTTCATGTGAAGCTGGAGAGCAACTCATCAGTGAATTAACTTGTTTTTAATGTTCCAGTGATTAATTCATTTTATTATATGATGTGCCAGCACTGGGATTATTAATAATTAGTCATAAAGACTCAAGATTTTGTTCTCATTTGTTAACATGTTTATAGACAACCTATAAACAACTGATTAAGATTTGTTGAAAATAGACTTCCTCTGTCTCTAGTTCTGTGGAATATGTTGGCAACTTAATCTTTGATAAACGATTGCACCACATGCTCCCTGATGCCTTAATTAGTAAATAGAAAAGAAGAAACCCATGCAATCAAGAATGGCATGCTGATGCAGTGATTAATGCTATTGCTTCACGGGTTTGATTCTAGCCTTGGGTGACTGTGTGGAGTTTGCATGTTCTCCCTGTGTCTGCTTGGGTTTCTTCCAGTTTCCTCCACAGTCCAAAGATGTGCAAGTGAGGTGGATTGGCTGTGCTACATTGACCCTCAGTTGGTTTCTGTATGTGAGCATGTGCCCTGTGAAAGACTGGCACACCATCCTGGGTGTATTCTGCTCAATGCCCAGTGTACAGGACAGGCTTCAACATGTTGCGATCTTGAATTGGAGTAGGCACAGAAGTAAAAGTGAAGTGAAGAACGCAGCACATTTCATATCCCATTGATATGTCAAAATATGTCAGAGCCAGCAAAAGATGTCTGAGGTATAATTCCTGTTGCACCAATTTGCACATTGTAAGCTTCCACGTATACCAGATAGCAAAACGACAAAATCCTGTTTGACCATTCAATTCGAATATGGCTAAGATGTATCCCAATTTCAAATACCCTCTGTTGATCTATATCTCTTGATACCTTCAACTGTGAGAAAAAAACTATTTGATTTTGGTCTTAAAAATTTCACATTGTCCTAACACCCACAGCATTTTAGATGAGGGAAGAGTTCCAAATTCCCAATCTCCTTTCTATGAAAACGTGTTTCCTGATTTCATGTTGAATGGCCACTTCCTGACTTTAAAAGTTATGTTCCCTTCTGCTGGACTCCCCACATCTGAGGAAATAGCTTGCTGACGTTGATTTTTATGAAGGTAGCACAGTGATTAACATTGCTGCCTCACAGCACCAGGGGCTATGTTCAATTCCAGCTTTGGGTCATTGCCTGTGTGGAGTTTGTACTTTCTCGCTGTGTTTGAGTGGGTTTCCACTAGGTGCTTCTGTTTCCTTCCACAGTCCAATGATGTGCAGGTTAAATTTGATTGGCTATGTTAAATTGCCCCTTAGTGTCAGAGGGATTAAGCAGGGTAAATATGAGAGGTTGTGGGAATAGGGCCTGGATGGGATTGTGGTCAGTGCAGACTTAAATGGGCCAAATGGGCTCCTTCTGCACTATAGAGATTCTATGACTCCAATTCACTGAGTAGTTTAAGCATCATAATAACATCACTTTTCGACTTTCTAAATGCGAGAATGCAAGTTAGGTTTATGCAACTGGTGGTCATAATTGAGCATATTAAGCCCCGTCACCTTTCCAGTGAATGTGCATTGCATCAATTCCAAGGTCAATATAATATCCTTTTTGTGGTGTAGAGCCCAAAAATGAATCCAATTCTCCAAACAGGGTGAAGTTTTCTAAACCAGCTCATGGCGAGCATTGTCATGGGTGGGATAGAAATTTTGACAGACTAACTAGAGGTCTGTTGACTTTGTTTAGGAATGTCTGGTCCCATGGTGAGATCAGAAAATCCTGGCCAGAATCTGTCCAATGCTCCTGAAGTATCACTTTTTTACTTCTGTATTCCAAATAATACATATAATTGAATAATGTAGCAAACATTACCTCTAATTCATCCCCTCACTAATACAGAAAGCCCACTTTAACAGTAGGTTTCCATCTCCCTTGTGCTTTAGGATCATTCCTGAGATATCACTGGTCTCAGATATTGAGCTCCTGTCTCTAACAGACACTTAACCTTGGTTTAATATGCCTGGCCTGCAGCACTGATAATTTATCTCACGTATCCTCCCCATGATTATGAGGCATACCAATTATGTGTGTATTCTTGGGCCAAGGGACAGATAGATTCTTGACTAACAAGGCTTAAAATGTTATCAGGGTGGGCAGAAATGTGCAGTTGAGGTTATAATCAGATCAACCATGATCTTTTTGAATGTGGATCAGGCTCAAGGAGCCGAGTGGCCTACTACTGCTCCTAATCCTCAGGTTTATGTGTGTTACACCCTGAAAAGTGACTCATTGCAGCTTAAAGTTATTTGAGGTTTCTCACAATGAATAGATACTTACAAACAAGGGTATGACTACTGAACACACAATACTCTGTACTCCAATTGAGGATCCTCCTCAACTTAGGATACGTGTCCTTGCACCCATTGGTTCGCTTCCCTCAGGCCATTCAACATGAAATCTGGCCTGATCACATGACCTTCAGGGATCACCCCCCCCCCCCCAAAAAAAGGGGCTATGCTATCACGGTGTGCTTATCAAGAATCTATCTACTTCTGTCATAAAGATATTCAAAGATTTGAAACTCTCTTTCTCAAAAGTGGTTGAAGCAAAGTCTCACAATCCTCAGAGAATAGTTTTTTTTCCCTTATTTTCTGTCTTAAATATAGTTGGTTTCAGGTCCGTTCTGTCTTTTATGAAAAGTCCCCAAGTTACACTTGATGAAAGGAGGAAAATTGGCTTCAATCTGTTCCTGTTGAAGGATAACAAAGGCCTTTCTTGCCCATCTTTTAAATAATGCCATGGAATCTTTTATATCCACTGGAGATGGGATCTCAGTTTGACATTTTGGCTGCCTTTCACAATATGATGTCTGAACTAAGCCATACAGACCTGAAATGTTCCTTGTTCCACCCTTTGCTGAATTAACCATGAAGATATATTAGGGTGTAATTATTGCTGTTCGATGTTTGAAAAACAGCAAGTAGATCTGTTCCACCAAGTAGTTGTTGAGTGACCCCTGTTCAGATATGAGAATCCATTGGACATTGAGTAAGCACAGGATTTAGACGGTTCATGGTTGAGAAACTTGCAGGAATTCATGACCTCAGCTAAAAGACAATATACCAGAAACCTTCAACCTTTTTTTGTGGCTGAGATTCTCTACTGTCACTGCAATGAATGGAATTTTGGATGAGTGCCAATGTTCCATTCTCTGACAGCAGTGTGGCATGTACTACTGAGATTGGAGAATCCACCCAAGTGGTCATGCTTTGGGCAGATGCAGAGAGGATACTGTTATGGTATCTTCTATGGAAGAGAGGAAAGAATACAAAGGTGAGTCAGGGATAGGGTTGTAATATTAACACACGCAGAATATGGATAACAGATGCGAACTAGAGAATCAAAGGGCATTTTCAAGGCAGTTGGCTATGACTAGTGGAGTACCACAAAAATTAGTGCTGGCTCTCAGATATTTGTCATCGATATTAATGACTTAAACAAGGAGACAGATAGTGATGTATCCAAGTTTTCCGACATTACAAACCTAGGTTGGAATTCAAGCCGTAAGGAGGACACAAAGAGGCTGCAAAGACATATGGACAGATTATGTGAGTGGCAAATGGAATGCAATAAGGGAAGTGTGAAGTTTTTACTTTGCCAATATGGATTAAAAAAATCAGAGTATTTTTAAAAGATATGAAACTTGTAAGTGTTGATGCTCAGAGAGACTTGGGCAAGCTTGTACAAGGAGCACAAAAGATATGGGGAAAAATTGGGAAAATGGAGCTGAAGCAGAAGATTATACATGATCATGTTAAATGGCTGCACAAGTGGAACAGAGCATGGGCTTTTATTTCTTATGTTCTACTGTTATTATAACGGTTTCATAAGTGATTTTTTTTCATAAGTCAGTGTGTAAATGCATTATGCTTAATTTATTAATTCTAGGCTCATGAGATCATATATACATGGAGAGAAAGTTTGAGGGCATCAGAGCTGTGAATCTCTGTTCTGTGAAAGTAAAACTGGGGCTGGATCTCATGATATACTTGCCTTAATGTGGTGGTGAGCTATCCCTTAAAGGTATATTGTAACACTTATGACTGTGAAGATTGTGGCATACTTTCTGGGCTCTTCTGCTGAGAAAAGAAGACATCTTTATCTAATCTCTCAACTCTTTTGATCATGAGATCACCTCCTCAGCATTGTTCAAGGAAGTACAAGTCTATAAATCCTGTCCTCATATTTTAAACATTTTAGCCCCAGTATTTTTTTGGTGAACCTACACTGAATATCCACATAAGCAATATATTCTTCCTGGGGAATGGTGCTCTGAACTAATGCAAAATTCCAGATGGGAATCTTACTAGAGTTCAATATCACCTGCCATTTATCATATTCCTTCTGATATAATAGAAATGTTCCATTAGTAATTGAGAGTATTTTATTTTGTATTTGTTCATTAGCTTTTAACAATTTCTATACTTGGACCTCAATGTTTGTTTGTTCACTCAGTTTTCAGCTTCTTGCCATTTAGAAATATTCTGATCTGATTTTCTGTGATTCAAAGTAGACATGGTCATATTTTCCCACATTAAGCTCCTGCCATAATTTTGTTACTCACAATCTATCAATGATCCCTTATAACAATCTGCTCTCATTTGCACTATTTACTCTGCCACTGCACTTTACTATCATGAGAAATTCTTGACATTGTGCCTTTAAGAAATATATGTATATTCTGTTTCTTGTGAGGGGTATGTTTAGAATTCAGATTTGTTTTGAATGGTGCCAATTGTCTAGCAAAGGCTTTAAAGTGATAACTGGAAGCACAGGATAAGTACTCATGGAGTGATTGATTTAAACTAACCTAATGAGTTTGTGTTACTTGGGTTTCCCGTGGGGGTTTCAGAGTAAAGCTGTGATTAGCTTGATTGATTGGGACAGACTGATATGTTCACTGGAGGACATAATTAGCCTTTCATTTTTAAAACAAGCAGTTGCTGCCTGGTTCTGAAATAAACAAGACATGTCTCTCTATCTCTCTTTCTCTAATTCTCCAAAACTGACAACTCAAGTATCAGCAGAAAGCCCTGTGTTTTGCTGACAAACCTTAAAGTGGGGATTTAAATTTATAAAAAGAATAGATTTATTCCTCTTGTAATAAAGAGGAATTAAATTAACAAAGCAAAGTAGGTTACTAGTAAACAATTGTATCTCATCATGTTTAAGTATGATTCAATTGTTGAATATTAAATTAATTATTTTGTTATGGTTAAACTGTGTTGTTAAACAACATTTGTTTTGATAAAAAAGTTTCCTAGTTTGTCAGCAGAATTGTAGCTGGAGTAATACATCTTAGCCTCACATTAATGCCAAAATAGCAAAGTTTTGGAGTCTAATCTGGCTTCATGTTATTCCTTGGGGTTTCTGATCTGGCATCATAACAATGTACAGCTCTCTATTATTTAATCCAAGTAATTTATAAGCAGAGAGAAATCCAGCCCCTGTCTGGATCCTTCAGAGTTGCACATTACCAATTATAGTACATACTCATTATTTGTACTTTGTCTCCTGCCTGGTTACAATTCCCTACTCAGATTAAATAGGTTTGCTTTTTTGTTGACAGTCTCTTATGTGGAACCTATCAAATTCCATCTGGAAGTTCATATAAATAACATTGATAGACATTCCCTCATCTATCACGTTCGTTCCCTCCTCAAAAAAAATTAAAAAGCTTGATTCAATATGACTTAATTTTTACAAATGCATATTGGCTCACACTTGTACAGCTCCGAATTGCTCAGGTCAGCCTGTTTCTAGTAACAACATCTAAATACAAAAGAATATTTGAAAAAAAACTAATTGTATAAAGTTTGTCAAGTGAACACTAAATGCATATTACACTAATTCTTGTTGATAAATTTATCTGATATAGAACCCTACAGTGCGATAAAGAGGCTCTTCGGCCCATTGAGTCTGCACTGAACACAATCCCACCCAATCCTATCCTCATATCCCTACATATTATACCCACTAATCCCTCTAACCGACGCATCCCTGGACACTAAGGGGCAATTTCTTTGCATGGTCAATCAACCTAACGTGCACATCTTTGGACTGTGGGAGGAAACCGGAGTACCCAGAAGAAACCCACGCAGATATGAGGAGAATGCACAAACTCCATACAGACAGTGACCCGAGCCAGGAATTGAACCCAGGAACTGTGAAGCAGCAGTGTTAACCGCTGTGCTACTGTGCTGCCCATGATGTTATTGATTTTGCATAAATACTGTTTGTGAGATAAAGAAAACATATCTATATTTATATTATATTCATATTTATAGACTAATATCTTGGCGGGAAGACTGGCTAGGACTACTGAGGGGACTTTAAACTAGAAAGGTTAGGGGGAGGGAATAGTGATGTGGAGACTGGGAGCAAAGAAGTTAGCTCCCAGGTAGGGAAGGACTCTAGGAAGGATGAGAGGCAGGTTAGACGAGTGGGGGAGAAGGAAAATGTCCAGTCTGAGGGACTGAGGTGTGTCTATTTTAATGCCAGGAAGTGTAGTAAATAAGGTGGATGAACTTAGGGCGTGGATTGCTGCTTGGGATTGTGATGTGGTGGCCATTACAGAGACTTGGATGTCTCAGGGACAGGACTGGGTACTACAGGTCCCGGGATTCAGATCCTTCAGGAAGGACAGGGAGGGAGGCAAAAGAGGTGGTGGAGTGGCACTGTTGATCAGGGACAGTGTCATGGCTGCAGAGAAGGTGGATACCGAGGAGGGAATGTCTACGGAGTCTCTGTGGGTGGAAGTTAGGAATAGCAAAGGGTCGGTGACGTTGCTGGGTGTATTCTATAGGCCGCCCAATAGTGACAGGGAAGTTGAGGTGCAGATAGGGAAACAGATACTGGAGAGATGTAGAAATAACAGAGTTGTTGTGATGGGAGACTTCAATTTTCCAAACATCGACTGGAATATCCCAAGGGTAAGGGGTTTGGATGGGGAGGAGTTTGTTAGGTGTGTTCAGGAGGGTTTCCTGACACAGCACGTGGACAAGCCTACGAGAGGAGAGGCTGTACTGGACCTGGTACTAGCTAATGAACCAGGACAGGTGATGGATCTCTCGGTAGGAGAGCATCTTGGGGATGGAGATCATAATTCTATCTCCTTCACCCTTGCATTGGAAAAGGATAGGATCAGGCAGGCTAGGAAGGTGTTTGTCTGGAATAAGGGGAAATATGAAGACATCAGGCAGATGTTGGGGCGAATAAACTGGAAGGAGGTGTTCTTGGGGAAAAGCACAGAAGGAAGGTGGCAGATATTCAAGGAATGCTTGTCTGGAGCTCTGCACGACAAGGTGAGACAAGGAGGTTTTGGTAGGTCGAGGGAACCGTGGTGCACGAAGGCTGTGGTGAACGTAGTCAGGAAGAAAAGAAAGGTGTATAAAAGGTTCAAAGAGCTAGGAGATGTTGGGGATCTAGAGAAGTATAAGGCTTATAGAAGAGAGCTTAAAAAGGAAATTAGGAGAGCCAGAAGGGGTCATGAGAAGGCCTTGGCTGGTAGGATTAAGGAGAATCCCAAGGCCTTCTACAAATATGTGAAAAGTAAAAGGATGAGAAAAGAAGGGATAGGACCTATAAAAGGTGAAGGGGGAAACATCTGTATGGAACCGGAAGAAATGGCAGAGGTGCTTAATGAGTACTTTGCCTCAGTATTCACGGTGGAAAGTGATCTGGGAGGATGCACTACAAGTTTGCGGCAGACTGAAAAGATTGAGTACGTGGATATTAAGGAAGCGGACGTGTTAGAACTTCTAAATGCTATCAAGATAGACAAGTCTCCGGGACCAGATGGGATGTACCCCAGGTTATTGTGGGAGGGGAGGGATGCCATTGCAGAGCCCCTGGCGATGATCTTTGCGTCATCGATGGAGATGGGAGAGGTTCCGGAGGATTGGAGGATTGCGGATGTGGTCCCTATTTTCAAGAAAGGGAACAGGGATAGTCCTGGAAATTACCGACCGGTGAGTCTGACCTCAGTGGTTGGTAAGCTGATGGAGAGGCTTCTGAGGGACAAGATTTACGAGCATTTGGAGAAGTTTAGGTTGATTAGAAATAGTCAGCACGGTTTTGTAAAAGGCAGGTCGTGCCTTACGAGCTTAATTGAATTCTTTGAAAATGTGACTGAACACATTGACGAAGGAAGAGCAGTGGACGTGGTGTACATGGACTTCAGCAAGGCATTTGACAAGGTCCCCCATGCAAGACTTCTTGAGAAGGTGAGAGGCCATGGGATCCAAGGGGCTTTGGCCTTGTGGATCCAGAACTGGCTTGCCTGCAGAAGGCAGAGGGTGGTTGTGGATGGCTCTTTTTCTGCATGGAGGTCGGTCACCAGTGGAGTGCCCCAGGGATCTGTTCTAGGACCCTTGCTGTTTGTCATTTTCATAAATGACCTGGATGAGGAAGTGGAGGGATGGGTGAGTAAGTTCGCCGATGACACGAAGGTCGGTGGTGTTGTGGATGGTCTGGAGGGATGTCAGAAGTTGCAGCATGACATCGACAGGATGCAAGACTGGGCGGAGAAGTGGCAGATGGACTTCAACGCGGATAAATGTGTTGTGGTCCATTTTGGCAGATCCAATGGGATGAATGAGTACACTATCAAAGGTAGGAGTCTTAGCTGTGTGGAAGAGCAGAGGGATCTTGCGGTCCGGGTCCATAAGACTCTCAAATCGGCCTCCCAGGTGGAGGATGTGGTTAAGAAAGCTTACAGTGTACTGGCCTTCATTCATCGAGGGATTGAGTTCAGGAGTCAGGAGGTAATGCTGCAGCTTTATAGGACCCTTGTCAGACCACACTTGGAGTACTGTGTGCAGTTCTGTTCGCCTCACTATAGGAAGGACGTGGAAGCTATTGAAAGGGTGCAGAGGAGATTTACAAGGATGTTGCCTGGATTGGGAGGCATGCCTTATGAAGACAGGTTGAGGGAGCTGGGACTGTTCTCCCTGGAGAGACGAAGGTTGAGAGGCGACCTGATAGAGGTTTACAAGATGTTGAGAGGAATAGATAGGGTGGACTCTCAGAGACTATTTCCCAGGGCTGAAATGGTCGCGACGAGAGGGCACAGATTTAAGGTGCAGGGAAGCAAGTACAGAGGGGATGCTAGGGGAAAGTTTTTCACTCAGAGGGTGGTGAGTGAATGGAATCGGCTGCCGTCGGTGGTGGTCGAGGCGAACTCGCTGGGGTCTTTTAAAAGACTTCTGGATGAGTATATGGGATCCAATGGGATTGGGGGTTATAGATAGGTCTATGGCTGGGTAGGTTTTGATGTGTTCGGCACAACTTGTGGGCCGAAGGGCTTGTTTGTGCTGTAGTGTTCTATGTTCTATGTTCTATGTTCTATATGTCAATCAAATTAGCTGCAGAATTACAATTAGTATTAAATTTCAATAAGGATTTAGATTGATAGTGAACCAACAGGACAACATTCTAAATGAAAATTGTTTGTTCTCATGGTGTTTATCGCTTGTTCAGAGGCTCATCTGAAAGACAACATTTTCAACACTGCGTGTTTCCCTCAGTATAAGGCTTGAATTTTGCACTTGAACCTTGGAGTGGGACTTGAAGCTGCCGCCTTCTGACTGAGAGGCATATGTCACCAACAGGTAACACTTCAAGGCAGACAAGGAAGGTTCTTTGACATAGTAGTGAAGGTGACGAAGGACAAGAGGATTTGACACAGTAGTGAAGGACAAGAGGAGAAAGTTATTCTATCCATAGGAGAATCAGGTGTCACTCAACATGGTGAAGACTGCAAGAAGATATCCACCATGGCCAATCCCAGCAGTGTAGCTGCAGCACCTGGATACAAAGCGAGAGAGAAAGTGTAATGTCCTCACTTAAGTGGGCCTTGATTTTCAAACACCTATAGGGGCCAAGTGAAGAAAGAAAAGCATGCTCAAAGGAACAATGACCATATCAGTGCTGATCAAATGTAGAACCAATATATTAGTTTGTGTTAGAGAGAATTTAAACACTGGTACAAGAGCTTTGGACCACAATTGTCCTCTGCTGCATACTGACTCTTGCACAATTGTGATATTGTACAATATCACTGAGGGAATGCTGTATTATGAGACATGCCATCTATTGGATGATATATGATGACCCTGTATGTTTTGAAAGGTCATTTAAAAGATCCCCTGATTCTAATTTTAAAGTAGATCTGATGGGTTTCTCCCCAATGTTCTGGTCAGTACTTAACCCTTCATCATTATCAGGAAAACAGGTTATTGGTGAACTATCATATTGGTATTTGTGAAAATGGCAAATTGATTGTTTTAGTGCAAGGAAATATGGCAAAGGCTATACTTTGGAAATACTTGACAGCCTGTAAACCACGTTACAACATTCTCTCATTTTGAATGCAATACCTGTTTAAAGCAGCAACATTTTATATAATGCCTCAGTAATTCCTTGAACAGCAGAAGTCTATTCCAATATCTCAACTTCACTTCGCAACCAGCACTGTATAATGACTTAAAGAAACAAACTGTTAACTCTGCCACATCTAGCGACAAACCTTTTCAAGTTCCGACATTAGATTGTTAATAGCCTATTTACACTGTGCCCTGGAGAGACTCAAAAGGTTCTGCTGAGGTCAAGGTCACCAAAGTGACAATGGTAACATTTGGACAATGGATCTGCTTGGAGGAGACCAAAAAAAAAATGAAAATATTTATAATACAAAAGTAAAATGTTCACTAACTTTTTGAGTTGGCAGAGTATGAGCTCAGGTAACAGGATGAATAAGGGTTTAAACTTCCAAGCATCCTTTTCATGGTATCAATCCAAAGTCTAAGCATGCAACATTGGGCTTGGTTCATTTATTAAATGTTTACAATGAAGACTTTGAAATTTGTTTTGGGTCTATCCTGGAATAAAACACATGAAGGAAATGAGATAGCTGGATTAAACCACAGTTCTAGAAGATAATGATACAATTTCAAATTACGTATGGGGGTTTCTCAAAAGTCCTCTCCTGTTTGCAGCTGCTAATTTGGAGTTTCCATGGGTTTCTAACTGAACTGAAATGACCAGTAGAATCCTCATGACTTTGACCCTTCTCTTATTTGTTTGAAACCATATATTAAAACTTTTCTGACTGGCTCTGATATTGGACCTGAAGCAAATTGTTAACCTTCTTGTTTATAAAAATACTCTTTGTAATAAAATTCATAAAAAGTACATTGCAGGACCATTTGAAGTTCACATTACTTAAGATTTCAATCAAAGTGGTTTCTCCCAATACTGTATGTCACTCACTATGTATAGAATCATGGGTAATGTTAAATTTATTACATGTCAAACGTACTGGATGGGACTTTGCAGCTGATCATGCCAGTGAGATCTTGCACCCCACCAACCCGTCGCACTATCCTTATCCCACCACATACATCGCCTGTGGTAGTAGCAGGGAATATGGAAAATCTTGTCCACTGTCCAAGGGCTTTAGCCAGTTTACATGCCTCACTGCACTCTCAAAAGATCAACAATAGTGATCATTCCTCATTAGCTGCTGTTTCAGGCATCCCTCTGGACATATTCCTAGATTATAGTCCTGCCCATAAATAACTGTTCACATTGAAAGAGCAACATATTTCAGGCAGAACATAATTTCGCCAAGTTGATGGTCCTCCAGCTTCAATCAATGTTTATTTTAGTGTGTGTCCCCAGAAACAGCCCAGAGAACACAGAGTCCCGCATCACAGAGCTGCCCAGTATTAACATCAACCAGACTTTCTTTGCAAAGGTACATACCAGAAGGAGTTAACACAAAAATGTGAGAAAGGCAGGAGTAGATTACATGGTTAATTTAGCCTGCTTCTCTATTTAATATGATCAAGGCTAATCTTGGACTTCAATTTCATTTTTCTGCACTTTTCCTGAGAGACCAAAAATTTGTCTAGCCCAGTCTTTAATAAATTCAATGATGGAGCATCCACAACCTTTTGAAGTAAAGAATACTAAATGTTCACAATCCTTTGAATCAAGACATTTCTCCTCTTTGGCTCTTATCTTGAAACCACGCCCTATGCTTTGTATTTTCTGATGTAGAGATACCAGCGCTGAACTGGGGTAAACACAGTAAGAAGTCTGACAACACCAGGTTAAAGTCCAACATGTTTATTTGGTAGCAAAATCCACTAGCTTTCAGGCTTCTGACCCTTCATCAAGTGAGTAGAGAGTGGAGAGTGAAGACCTGTTGGACTTTAACTGGTGTTGAGAGATTTCTTATTTTCTATCTTCTGACCGGAAACAATTTTTCTGCATCCACTCTATCAAAGCCCCTTCAGAATTGGACAGGTTTCAATCAGATCACCTCTCATTCTTCTCAATTCAGAGATCATAAAGTTCAATTCACTCAATATAAGACAGCCGCTTCATCCCAAGGACCAATTTAATAAATTTGCAATACAGTCTTAATGTCAATATGTCCTTTCTTAAAGGACAACGGTGGCAACCCCACCACAGCCCACTCACTCAAGGACAATATGTAGAGGAGGTAAGTTTCTGGCAATGCATGATTGGATGGGAAGGCCAAGGCCTCTTCCCACCACCAGTCAAGTGGTGTTTGGAACCTCTTATGATCAGGCATTCCACTGAATGACTTTTACAATCCCCCCCCCCCGCTTCTACAGGGGATACATCTGACCCGAATTCTGCTCAGATTCGGCTGCAGATCACATTAAAGGTGTGAGCCTGAATTTACCACAATTTCGGGCATGAACTTTTGGTAAAATCAAGCCCTAAATGTCACCATATGCTGTGGTTCTATCTGTCTCTGGCATTGCAAGGGATGGATCTGGCCATGTTGTCATCTTTTCCTGTAGAGCCTCAAGGATGTTATGTGCTGACCGCAGCCTGGTGGATAGATAGTCAAAGATGTTTTTCTTCACAAACTTTCTGACAGGTGATAGGTGGGACAGTATGTTCCCACCAAATGGAACGTTGTGACCACATGGCCAGATCCATCCTTTCCAACGCAAGGGACAGATAGAACCACAGCAATGTAATTAACACTTGGTGTTCACATGGCGAGGATCTAGACAGTTCAATACAGCCACACAGAAAGTTGGCCATCAGGATGATTGAACGAGATGTTGGGTTTCTTTTCTCTCTTTGCCTAGAGGTTTATACATTATGAGCATGAGGACATGATCCATTGTCAATCTCCAGGTAAAGCAGAAAATGGCTTAGTGGCACTGTGGCGCAGGAGTAGGATATGGGCCAGAGTACTTACAAAAAAAAGAGTGTCGCTTTCACCTGTCTAATTCTTTGTTTTACCATGGCTCCATATTCTTTCCAGTTTATAGAGCAGGCCGTCTTCCCTCTGAACAAGATCCCAACACATTCAAGTAGTCTGACCTAGGTTCACTAGGCTGATACTGGAGAAGAGGGCATTGGATTATGAGGAGAGACTAAATCGGCTAGGTTTGTACTCTTTGAAGGCTGAGAGGGGAACTTATAGAGACATATAAGGTAATGAAGGGGATGGATGGCTAGAGGTTGAGACACTCTTCCCGCTTAGCAAAGATAGCAGGACTAGAGGGCACAGCCTCAAGATGGGGGGGGGGGTTCAGATCAAAGTTGAGGAGGAATTTCTTCATGAAAAGGATGGTGAGTCTTTGGAATTCTCTGCCTGATGAGGTGGTGGAGGCTTCCTCGCTGAATATGTTCAAGTCAAGAGTGGATAGGTTTTTGATTGACAAGAGAATTAAGGGTTACGGGGAGAAAGCGGGAAAGTGGTACTGAACCACTACAGATCAGCCATAATCTTATTGAATGGCGGGGCAGGCTCGAGGTGCTGGATGGCCTACTCCTGCTCCTATTTCTTATGTTCTTATGACCTGACAGTAAAAAGAACAAAGAATCAGTTGGCCCAGTTACGGAGAGATAGTGGCATAGTGAGAACCTCATTGGACTAGTGAACCCAAAGCAAGATGCATACCTTAGGGCTGTGGGCTTGTAGCTCACACTAAGCAGTGAAATGGGTCACAAAATTTATGATTTCTCCCCTCCCCATCATCTGCCTGCAGATAAGATAGACAATGCATTTCCTCTTAAATTCTGACAGGGTGCCAGCCAGAAGTATTGCCTGGTGTAACTTTGAGCTGATCAATCCTCTACAAAGACTTCCCGTAAACATTTGCTCCCAAGTCTTTTCTCCATTTGAACACATCTTCCCTCTTTCAGTTGCTAAAGTTATTAGATGGGCATGTTCTTCATCTTAACTTGAGCACAAAATCTGATCCTTTGCAGTTCCCCTTGTTAGTGCCTGGTTGAAGCTTGTTGTAGCGGTACAAAAATAATTTAAGGCTGTGAAATAAAACTGAAAAAAAACTTAAATTGATCATCTCCACAATGCAATTCTTAACTGAATTTTTTCTGTGCTCAGCAAAACCATGACCCAATGCATCATTGACATTACAAAATAGAATTCATTATTCATTCATTACCTCACCATATTTTAACTTAAGAAGTAAATCAAAAAACCTTCAAGCCCATAATAAGCCCTGATGTTCCTTTGATGATTGCAGTTTACATGGATTCATTGGTACTTTGAATGTTAATAATTTGAATTCAAAGGCATAAAGGCTAGATTTTTTTTCCTTCCGTTTGATCTCCAGAGTTTATTTGCATTTGATCTATGTACTAATACATTCATGATGAATACATGAATTAAAAATCAGTAAGGTCTCCAATTTGCTTTAAATTATCTTGGACATCCATGAATAATGCAGTCCATTCCTTTGAGGATAATTAGAATAGTGGATTAACTGAGAGGTGATTTCTGATTTTTTTTTGTTTTTTATGAAACTATTGGGATTATAAACTCTCAGTACTTGACCAATTGTACAACGGTGTGGCTGAAATTTTCTTCCCTCTTTCCAGATTACAGTGTTCAAAGGATCGTTATGCATTTCCTCCTCCACCAGTGTAACCCAATAACTTCCAACTGCTCAGTCAATTAGACATGAAAAATGGAAAACTACATTTAACAAAACTAACATTGATCCAAAAGCTATGAAGTAAATTAGACAAAACTTGATTGGTAAGTATATCACTGTTTATAAAGTCATAGAGACTTGGTTTTAATCACTACTCTGTGATATCAAGTTTGGACAGCAATCAAGGCACTAAGTCCTCAGGTCCCTTAGGTACCGTGGGTGTGAATAATGCAGGTTAAGTCAAGGATGATTGAAAAGCAAGGACTGGTCAATTTCAATCACTGGGCCTCATTGCCATAACTATCATTAGAGGAATCTTCTCCAAACCAGGCAAATGAATTGAACACCAGACTGACTTTGCAAACAGTTTCAGCCCTTCAGTCTGATGATTGCAAATAGAAGATAAGGTGAGTGCAAAGGCAATAGAGGGGACAAGCTCAGGGTGAGGAAAACCCAAGGTTTGGTTTTGGGGCTCCTATTAGCTCACAAGGAAATCAGAAAGTAAAATTACTCCCGTGGGCCTCTTCTCTCCAGCTGTCCACTTCCTAGCCTGTTTGTTTGGCATGGAAAGTATCATTGATCCTTTGCTCATGTCTCAGACTAAAATAGCGGATTGCATCTGATGATGTGGCCTACTCACTTCGTCAAAAGACAAAGATCATAATTGGACTTAATCTTTGATTAGAGCTAAGTAACCCAATTATCTTGTTAACTAGACTCTCACCCCAATTAATTGATAGACAAACAAAAATGTATATTTAAATCAAATCACATCTTTATTAAGAAAATGTTTCTTTAAAACAAATCCTTAAGTAATTCTGACTGTGACAAACCAGGCTGTCTGACACTGTAGAATTCTCAATCCCACCATTGAACAGCAGCAGTCAGAAAACTGTTCAAGACTTTCATTCTTTGCTGAAAGTGCCACACATTTCCGAAGCAATTAAAGGCAGTGGGTGCTGTTTGAGAGGTATGTTAACAGAGAAATTTTGGGGTAAATCATAAGGGCTTGTAATTTCTGCAATATGAATTGCAGAATTTAGTGGTGATTTTATTGAGGCAGTTATGATATTAGAAGAATTGATCGATGGACAGAGAGAAAAGTTTTGCCCTGTGGGTGGAGTTTAGGACATGAACTCATTAAACTCGCTGTTAGGCCACTGAGAAAAGAGATTAAGAAATATTACTGGTCAAGTTTAATTTAATGCAGCAATAGTCCCAATGGCAGAATAAAGGAGCATATTAAATATGCAGAGAGAACAAAACAAGCACCTATCCTGCCCAAGTGTTCCAGGAAGTATTTTAAAGTAACTGTCAAGCCTCAAAATATCAATTGAATATCCTATCATGTGAATTGAATGGAGACGCACAGGGATCCCGTGCCTTCTGAAACCCATTTTCTGGGCGGAGCTTTGAGTTTCAGTTCAAAAGATGATTTGACTGCCAGTGAGATTGAGAAATGAGGGAAAGGGGAAGAAAGGAAAGCATCATTTCTGAGGTACTGAGGAGCCAGAGCTTTAAAGAAGAATCTAAGATTTGAGGAGCATCAACATCCGGACAGTAAAGGCAGTGTTGCTTAAACCTGGGAATTTTCTACCCAGTCACAAAACTACAAAGCAAGAGTAGGTCACCTGGCTTTTCTAGCTTGCCCCATTATTCAATGTGATCATGGCGGATGTATGTGTTTTTTCAACGCCTTTTCTGTGCCAGTTCCCCAAAGGCCTCTAATCCTCAATCTGCAAATATTTATTCACCTCCGTTTTGAAAACTTCTAATGACCCAGCCTCCACTACCCTTGGAGACAGACAGTTCCAAAGATTCACAGCCCTTTAGGTGAAGAAGTTACTCCTCAATTCAACCCTAAATCTGCTTCCCTTTTTTTGAGGCGATGCTCCCTAGTTGTAATTTCATCCACCAGTGGAAACAGTTTCCTTGCTTTTATCTTATCTCATTCTTTTAAATTCCAGTGTGTATGGTCCCAGTCTACTTAATATTTCCTCATAAGCCAACCCTCTCAACTCCGGAATCAACCTGGTGAATCTCCTCTGCACCCTCTCTAGTGCCATTATATCTTTTCTCAAGTAAGAAGACTAAAACTGTACACAGTATCCTGGGGTGGCCTCACAGTACCTTATACAGCTGCAACATAACCTCCCTGTTTTTTAACTCCATCGTTCTAGTAATGAAAGACAAAATTCAATTTGCCTTCTTAATTACCTGCCACACCTGCAAAATAATTTTTCTGATTTATGCACAAGAACACCCACGTCCCTCTACAGAACAGCATGTTGTAAGTTTTTACCATTTAAATGAAAGTCCATTTTGTTATTCCAACCAAAATGGATGATCTCAAATTTACCAACATTATACTCCATCTGCCAGCCCCTTGTTCACTCAATCAAACTTGCTATATCCTTTTGCTGATGTTCAGTGTTCTCTGCACACTTTGTTTTATCACTCATGTTAATGTCATCTACAAACTTTGATAGACTACAATTGTTTTTTTTTGCTTTTTTGCAATACTACACTTGTTCCCCAACTCCAAATCATCTATGTAAATTGTGAACAATTGAGGTCACAACACTGATCCCTGAGGTACACCATTACCCACTGATCGCCAACTAGAAAAATACTCATTTATCCTCATTCTTTGACCTCTGTTAGTTAATCAATACTCTATCCATACAAATAATCCCTGTCATGCCGTGCACCTTTATCTTATGCAGCCTTTTATGTGGCATCTTCAAATGCCTTCTGGAAACCCAGATAACCACATCCACCAAGTTCCCTGTTGTCCACCGTCCTCATAACCTCTTCAAAGAATTCCACTAAATTAGTTAAACATGATCTGCCTGATGGTTAGTTTATGAAGAGAACTGAGTAGACTGGGACTATACTCATTGGAATTTAGAAGAAGATAGAAGCAGGATATGATAGAAGCAGGAGGGTTGTTTCTATTGTATAACCAGAATTAAGGGACATAGTTCAAAATAAGGGGGAACATATTTAGGATGAGTTGAGAAAGAATTTCTTCGCTCAAAGAATTGTGAATCTGTGGAATTTCCTGCTCAGTGAAGCAGTTGAAGCTACCTTGTTGAATGTTTTTAAAGCAAAGAGAGATATATTTTTGAACAATAAAGGAATTAAGGATTATGGTGAGGGAAATGGGTAAGTGGAGCTGAGTCGACAAAATGATCAGCCATGACCTTATTAAATGTGGAGCAGGCTCCAGGAACCAAATGTCTGATTCCAGCTCTTAATTCTTATCTTAGTTTTGTTCATTTTTGCAGATGTGACACTACTGTGTTTTTAAGGAATGTATTTTAGTTATGTTCTTTGCAGTTTTCTCAAGCAGGCCTGGCCTTTTTTGATTCTGGCACTGAATTGTCTGTGAACTAACATATTTCATTTCTGCTCAAGCCATATAATGGGCAACTTGTTTACTTTTAACCTGAGCCTAATGCAGTATCCTGGAATTTTTTAATCCTTTTGGAGAATTGATGATTGTGACTGATTGGCAGGTTAGATGCCTTTGGATATTTATTTTTCTCACAGGAGAAATCCAAAGGTCTTTACTTTTGTTTTGACACTAGCTGTTTGGACTGCAGGCTGAAAGCAGTGTTTGTGTCCCTCCTCCTGATATTGGTAATTCAACTCTCGGTGCAGATAAAAACTAAGGCAAGTTGTGTCTCTGTCTCTTGAAGTGTTTTGAAAATTCCAGGGCTGGAAAGCCCAGTGTTTCAATTCTACAGCCAAAGGGCTAATTCACAGTAAAACTGAAAACTCCAGCATCACATGAGCATACTTGCTTTCTGTGCTAAGTTTAGAACAAGATATATGTTTTTTGTGGAATTTGTTTAATTTGGAACAGTATTCATAGCTGTTGAGGTTTATACTATGTTATAGCTTTTTTTGTAACTGATAAAATTTGTTGCTGCTTTTTCTTATTAGAGCTCAACTGTGTTCTTAAATGAACTTTATTTGATAATAGTTTCCTAATGGGTCACTCGAATCATTCCTGGAGTGAAACAACTTATGCTTACCCATGCTAAATTCAAAGTAAAACCTATGATCTTGGCTGACTTCATAAAACACCTTGGAATTTCCATTGGATTATAACAGACAGCATCAGCCAGTCATTCAGTGGAAACTGCTAAGCGCAAAGAACATAGAAATTATTACAAAGACTGCGTCTTATGTCAATAAGAATGGTCATCTCTATTCTCTGTGTTCTGACAGACTGTTCCTCATAAGCACCCTTGTTAATTTTATTAACATTTTGATTTCTACATGGAAGCTTAGCCCATATTGCTGAGGCAGATGATTCTGCACATCATTTAGATGTAAACCATTGGTCAGTCATTACTCTTCCTCAGCGCACACAATCAACATTCCAACTGACAAAGCCATTAAATATGTTTTAGAAACACATGTCATAATATTACAATGAACATTGAGAATGTCTTTTTGACTATTTTTGCATATGAACTACACTACAAATATTCTTGCCTCGGGGTTAGACATTTACACATTCAGCTCTCACACAGGAACCATAATCGAAGAATACATTCCAGTATTACATTGTTTTTTTTCAGAAAGGGAGTGGGTAACTAATGAGTCATCTCTATGTTTATGTGCTTCAGAAGGATGTTATAGATCCCATGGTACTATTCAAAGAAGAACAGTGCTGTCAAAGAAAGGGACAGGTCGCAAAAGGCAAAATACTGTGGGCACTGTGGATGTGGAAAATAGATAGACATATACAAAATAAGAGATTGATAGGTTATTGATTTCATCACTGCATTTAGGCCTCTTGGTGGGAAAGTGAGTGCTGAGTTTATCTTTTAAAAACCTGGTCACGGCAAAGAGACACTTAGAAACATTTCAAAACATGATAAGGCATTAGATAATTTCAAGTCTTTTTATTTCTTCTCCTTTGTAAGCATAGAAATTCAGAAGGAAGGAGTGATTATACTCAGATGGTGGGTCTCTCAATAGCCCTCTCATGCTTGAAAAGGAGGCAAGTAGATCTGTGAGAAGGAAGAATATATATAAATATATATACACGAGCAGCTTATTCATTATGCTTTATTGGTGATAGGCTGGAAAAGAGGTCTTAACAAATCCTATAATAGGTTTCTATGAAAGGAGCAGTGATACAAATTGAAAATAACATGTCTCCATGAATTGGACACAGAATGAATCATTTATTATTTCATCCACACCACCGTGCAGCTAGTGAGCACCATACTGCAGCAATTAGCATGGGTTCCCACAAATACAGCAAGTTCTATGTGGCCAAGACCCAACACAGATAGAGAAGACTGAATTTTTTTTCCTGTCCTGTAAACAATTGGCTAAATTGGATAATTATTACAACACTTGACTCCATTGTCTATTAATAGAGTGCACTTAGCTGTGTAGCTGCTCATCTTGTCCAGGCAAAGCTTTTGCCAAATTGCAAAAAGATGAGCTCATCACTAAACTGGTGCTGACTATCATGAAGAGTTTGGGAATGCTATCCTCTTGGGAGGGTTGACATTCTATGTTCCAGAATGGATTTATGTTAAAACACAAATTGGGCTCACATGGAATTTGTCTCCAATTAACAACATTGCCACTCAAAAATGGAGGGAAGACTAAATGAATGGACCAAGAAATTGAGTACAGGAGAGCTGCAATGTTAATTTGCTTCTAGACACAGGGCTTCTGCTATACTATTTACCTCGGCACTTTTGGTTTCATAGTAAATCATTACATTTTAGAAAAGAATGATCTGCTTCGTTGGAGCCTGAATAAATTGAATGACCCAACCTCCAGAGCTTTCTAGGGAAGAGAATTCCATAGACCAATGATTCCCTGAGAGAGAAAAATTCTCCTCATTTCCATCTGAAAATGGAGCCCAAATTCAACGCTTCAAAAAAAAATGCATGCTCTCCTGGACTGTCCAGGCGTCACTATTGGTCTTCTTTGTTTCTCCATGGCAACTGAGATATTTCTAACTTTTCCTCAAATACAAATTCAATCCAAAGATGTTTAAGATGAGCAAAATCAATGATTAAGCAACTACTAGAATAACTTTTCCTTCAAAAGCAAATTGCAAACTATCTGTTTAATCTTGTGTTGGTCTCGCACTGGGTTCACACGGTGAAGAACCTGACCTGGAAATTGTTGTGGTGTTCTCTCAGTCCCACACTGCATCTTCAACTGAAAGTCAATGTAACCGCCATAGAATTGATGGATGCTGCCTTTGATGCTCATCTGCAAATGATTGAGAAAACCATTATGGAACTGGCAAGCTCCTGTGTTTTTCCCAATGAAATAGGCTGTACATTGAAAAGGACACTTGGATTTTGATAGTGCCATTTCGAAAATGCAGATATTGGAAGTGGCCCCTTATAAAGCTCGCTGAACTCTGCTGACTGGCTGTGTTCCTATGACAACGGTAATAAATTGAAGGAGACTCATTGTGGCTCAAAGTATAAAAAGGTTTATTATCAATGATAAATAGTTATTCACAAACAAGGGTCTGACAGAACTAAACATGTGACTGTTCTCCACTTCCCTCCGGTTCCAACTGAGAATCCTCTCTGACTCGGGATACGCCCCCTTGCACCTGATTGGCTCGGCTTTCTATTTTGACACTCCATAAGATACAGCCTGATCACATAGTAGTCTTGTACGTAACTATCTTACATTATCAGACTCCTATTCTTGTATATGTGCCTGTTCTTTATTATAATAAATTGTATTTAGTAGGTGTTACATTATAACTGGGCTGGTTGCTGTTCACACTGGGTATGATATGCACATCTTTTCTGTAGCAAAAACTATACACCACCATGTTTAGAAACCAGTGTTTCTAAGTTGGGACATCCTTTCAGTTAACATCAGCTAGGTTTGGGACTGAAAATGTAGTTTCTCTGATTGAATTTCCTACGAAATGCTTGATGACAGAAGGCTTCACAACCATCTGTGATCCTGCTGAATTATTCCCTAGAATGATTTCAATGCCTGCAATGGGTAGGGTTTCAAGCATGCTTCACAACTAGGACTGTGGTTAACTATTCTTTTAATTTCTTTATTGGTACCTGGCCACGAAATATAAGGCCAGGTGAATGTTTTCATCCTGCATTGTCCTGGACGTGAGTTGCACAATTCCTGTAACAAAAATTATCTTTCTTTGGATAGGATGATAACACAAGTCCCACTCCACTACCAGATGGGGCAGTGTGGTGCACAGTCATTGACATTGATGCCCCACAGCGCCAGGGACTTGGCTTCAATTCAAACCTTGGATGACATTCTGTGTAGAATTTGCATGTTCCCATGTTCTCTCCTTGTCTGCAGAGGTTTCCTCCAGATGCTCTGGTTTCCTCCCACAGTCTAAATATGTGCATGTTAACTAGATTGGACATGCTCAATTACTCATTAGAATCCCAAGATATGTAGGTTAGAAGGACTAAATGCATGGGTTTCCAGGAATAAGGCCTGGGTAGGATGCTCTGCTGGAGAGTCAGTACAGACTCAATAGGCTGAATGGCCTCCTTCTGCACTATACAGAGTCTATGATTCTATGACATACTATCCTCATATGTTATCCCTGTTCTTTTTTGTTGGTACAGTTTGAGTTGCTCTGGCTGATCATACTGCCAATGTTGCATTACCATCAAGACTGGTGGTGACGTTACTATTTGCAGCAAGACTGAGTGCATCTGCATCCCTGGGTGATGCTGGAACATATAACTGTATACTGCAACTAAAGCAGCCCACCTCTATATCCTTGCAGAGGCAATTGGCAGCACGGAGTTACCTTCTCTTTATTTCGACATCTGATCAGGTTCTTATCTCAGAGACAGTTGGCCTTTCTATTCGACCAGATAACCCATGGAACAAAACTACTCTTACTCCATATGGTGATGTGAAACTAACAATGGCTTAGTTGGATCTAAGTGTATCCTGAATCCCAAATATGCAAATTTATCTGCCTAGAAAGTGCATTTCTCTCATTTCAACTGAACATTTGTTTCTTTAAACCTTTTCAAAAATTCTTCCAAGTTTGATCTGCATTCTTCAGGTGAGAGTCTTGTGATTAGAACATCGTTGAGGTAAACCACTGCATTTGGGATGCCTTGTAACAGGCTCTCCATCATACTTTGGAAATGCACAAGCTGATGAGACTCAAAAGGTGAACATGTATACTAATGTAAACCCTGTGGGTGTTGATAATACCCAGTCTCTATGAGTCTTCTTCCGACTATGCTGGATGGTAGATGTGACTGAGATCCAACTTAATTATTTTAAACCTCTTACTAGCTTGATATACAGGACCTTGATTCTAGGAATGGGATATCTGTGTATCTGAGTTCCTCTATTGACTGTTAAATTATAGTTCCCATAAATTCTTGCAGAACAATCTGATCTGAAGACACAGACTAATGGTATGGCCTATTTGGAGAATTGTACAGGTTTTCTAAAACTCCACCAAGCAGTTTTCCAAGCTCAAATTTAACCCTATGATGCAGTGAATAGAGCACTGGGCAGGCCTGAAAAAATTTAGAATTCAGATAAATTTTGGCTTTAACCGCACCCCCCCTCCCCTTTATACTTCCCACCTCATTTTGAAATATTTCAGAATATTTACACATCAACTCCTGAAAACCTCCATCCTACAAGTTTAATATTTCCAACCAATATAATTTTATCTGCTTGAGCCGATCACTGTCCATTAGACAAGTTTTGTGACCTTCAATCACTGGAACAGGTAGCTGTGCTGTTTGATTCTTGTAGGACCTGGTGCTATTTCTGCCCCCAAAGTCTGCAATGTCTCTCCCTGTGTAAGTAAACAATATGGCTCCTAACTTGCTCATTCTCAATGGCTGGAGTCCTTTTGAAGATAACATGTGTCTGCTTTCCTATGGCTATGGCTGCAGCCCCTGTATCGACTTCCATTTTAAGACATCTGCCTTTTACCATCAAGATTTTCTCTACTGGGGGCACTTTACCCCACTTGGATCTGGTTTAGGGTAAAAAACAGTCACTTAATTTTCCTCCTAAAGCTGGGCTGAATGTTCTGCTAATCCACTCACTCTGGCCATGAAGCTATGAAGTCCTGAAACTGTCTCCCCTGCCCCACAAACTGCTGACTGAAATTTATTTCTCAACACAGAGATTGAGGGCTGAGAATTGAAATGATTTTTGATGAATCAAGTATCTGGGGAACACATTTCCTGTCCATGGAGTGATGACAGGGTTCAAGACCAAGGGAATCTTGAACAATGACTCCCAAGACCCTTTGTGTTTCTGATTTCCTAAGCATTTTCCCACTTAGAAAATAGTTTATGCCTCCATTCCTCCTTCCAAACTGCATAACCTCACATTTTTCCACATTGTATCACATCTGCCACTTCTTTCCCCACTCTCCTGACTTATCCAAGTCCTTCTGCAGCACCCCCCCCCCCCCCCCGCTTCCTCAATACTATCTATCCCTCTGCACATCTTGAGCAACAGTGCTTTCAGTTCCTTCCTCCAAATCGTTAATGTATATTGTGAAAAGTTAGAGTCTTAGTGCTGACCACTGAGGCACACCACTAATCACGGCTGCCATCCTAAAAAGGAGCCTTTTTTCCCACTCTCTGCCTTCTGCCAGTTAGCTAATTCTCTATCCATGCCAGGATCTTATCCTTAATACCATGAGCATTTGACTTATTTAACAGTCTCCTATAAGACATCTTATTAAAGGCCTTCTGGAAATCTACATAACTCACGTCCACTGGTTTTCCTTTATCTGACTTCCTTGTTATCTCCTCAAAGAGCTCTAACAAATTTTCAGACATGACCTCCCTTTGATGAAACTGTGCTCACTCAGTCCTACTTCATCATGCACTTTCAAGTAGCCTGTGATCTCATCTTTAATAATGCACTCTAAAATCTTGCCAATGACTAAAGTCAGGCTAACCAACCTATAATTTCCTGTCTGCTCTCTCCCTCCCTTCTTAAGCAACAGTGTTACATTAACTACTTTCCATTCCTCTGGTACTCTCCCTGCCTCCAATGATTGTCCAAAGATCACCACAAGTTCCCCAGCTACTTCTTTTCAAAATCTGGCAAAACCTGGAAGTCACAAATCTTGCCAGCATGATCATGACTTTTGATTGTTGCAACCCTGTTGCCGGTGTAGTGAACCTGTTTTGGGATGCCCCCAGGAACTCAAAGGCAAGAATAGTCCTCAGGGAGAGGGACTTAGCCAAGTAGCATCATATCATCATGCCCATGCCAACCTGACAATGCCAGTGGAAGCCTCATGGGAGGAATTCATTTCTTTATTGTGGTGATCGGGAGCAGATGTATGTGCTGGGGATGCTGGTGATGGGTGTGTAGGCTTGGGTTTGGAGGGAAAGGACCTGATGTTCGGGAGGAAGAAGGGGTGTTCCAGCACTGACTGTTGAGGGTGAACGCTGGCTCCAGTGTGGGTGGGTGTACAGATGAGTTGAGGGTAAGTCCCTGAAACCTTCATGGTGTGGTGAGGGGTTATATTTTGTTCTGATAGCAGCACCTGTAAACATGGTGCCCCAATATAAATACAACTGGGCTTTGCAGGAGTGTTGAGACCCCACCCCTTTACATGATGGTGTGAAACACGCCCAGCTATCTTTTTGTGACAGTGTGATTAGATCTGGAAAGAAAAGCGGCCTTTTTCTTTGGAGTGAAACACATTGCTTTTCTCACCGGAACTAACACGCTTCCATTTTTTGGTAAGATGTTGCCCTTTGTGTCTGGAGTGTCAGGTGATGTTAAACCTCTCACTGAGCTGTAAGTCTGTGGGCCGCCGATTGTGAGCAGAATAACCTTATGCTTTTCTTCAGCTGTTACTTCAGTTGCAAGAAGAGGTAATATAGCCTTTTGATATACTGTTCCCACTTTTCCACTTGATCAAGTGGTTCAAACCTTTCCAATCAAAGGCATTGTAATGTTCATTTGTATCTTGCTTCTTCATTGTTTCAATGCTCAAATCTTCTCCCCTCTAGCCGCATACTGCAATCTCTGCAACAAGTGAAAGCTTTTCATCCTTGCTACTGTAATAAATTGAAAGTGATTCCATAGAATCCTTGCAATGCAGAAGGAGGCCATTCGGCCCTTCAAGTCTGCACTGACCACGATCCTACCCAGGCCCTATTCCCACAACCTCACTTACTTGCCCTGCTAACTCCCTGACCCTAACAGACAATTTAGCACAGCCAATCCCACCTAACCCACACATTTTTGGACTGTTGGAGGAAGCCAGAGCACCCGGAGGAAACCCATGCAGATATGGGGAGAATGTGCAAACTCCACGCAGACAGTGACCAGAGGCCCGAATTGAACCCGGGTCCCTGGCGCTGTGAGACGGCAGCGCTAACCCCTGTGTAACCATGTTACCTCAATGATAAATTCCCTGCAGAGCAGAAGGATTCAATTTAGCTATCGAGTCTGCTCCAACAAAAATCCCACCCAGGCCCAATCCCCGTAGATCCACAACATTGTGGCTCAAAGGAGAAAAGGGTTCAATACTAATGATAAATAGCTATTTTAAAACATGCATCTGACAGAGCTAAATTATTCTCCACTCACCCCTGGCTCCAAGTGAGGGTCCTCCCTGACCAGGGACAAACCCCATTGCAGGTGATTGCCTCAACTTCCCACCTCAACACTTCATAGGATATAGCCCAATTATGTGGCCCTCAGGATTTGTCCCCTTGAAGGAACCATCTATCATAACAACCCTCTACCAAGAAGCGACACGAATAACTAATGCAGTGGTCTTCAGATCTTGAATTTCCTTGGACTTCCCTTGACCTCTGGCTGCACAATTGTTGAAAGGCTATTGGAAACCTGAAGAAACATTATAATGCCCATTTCGTTTTTGCTATTTATGTCATTTCTTTGAGAATTCTGCAAAGCCCCCTTGTTTCCTGTGTGAATGCCTGGTGATGGCTTCCAACATCACAGAATTTGTTTGCTGTGTTTTTGATGAGTCACTGACTGACAGTCAGCTTTGATGGATTACTGGAGCTCAGAGGGATATTTATTATTGTGCTACTTTTGCATTTGTGTAAACCAATGTTTAGATGCAATGATGTACAGCCAGACAGCAGAATGAAGTTGTGATTGAAATAAAATCAAAACAGATCTGTTTTCTATTTTTATTCTTGAGTCTCTTTTACTGATAAACAACAGCTTGCATTTACATCATGGCTTTATTGTCACAAAAGTTATCAAGGCCCTTAAAATGCCAGAGATAAATAACATTGTGGGTTCAAGTCACACTCTGGAACTTGAGTGCTTAATCTAAACTAATGTCAGTTTGAGTTACAAAGGGAATGCTATCAGATCACAGTGCCAAACTTAGATGTGATATTAAACTGCCTGCAATCCTCACTCTGCAATCCCACCCTGCAAACCCCTTCACCCACTCCCTCCTCTGTCTCTGTTCCCCTGTGGCTCTGTGATTGTGGTGCCTTTCCTTCTAGCCCTAGCCATAGCCTAGCCAGTCGTGATACTGAGCACAATTACTCTGGCCTCTGATTGATAGCTCTCAGTGAGTGAGACTTACTCCCTCTCCCCACCACGCACCACCCCCCCAACACATTCCCCCAGGGTCTTGATTCTAAGGGAAAGCCTATTGTTGGCCTTGCCACAGCCTGATTGGCATGAGGTTCAGTGGACCAACCCAAAAGGAGCCAGTGGATTTTTCACTGGCTGTGCAGCCCAGGGACAAGAGCCCTGTTCCTTGAGATGCCAACCTAGCAATCAAAAGCCCATCCCACCTATTGAAAATTTGATAGGGGGTTTGCCCTCAGAGAAGAATGTTTTATAGCTGCCAAGGAAAACCTAAAAACCCATTTCTGGGCATATTTGGAGAGCCATGATGTGGAGATGTCAGCTTTGAGATTGGGTAAGCGCAGTAAGAAGTCTCACAACACCAGGTTAAAGTCCAACATGTTTATTCAGATGAGACAATGGCAGTACGCATCTATATGCATACCAAGAGCAGGAAACTTGAGAATCTCGACATCATCACCAACAGCAACCAAACCTCCCCTGATACCACAGTTGAAGGCAGTATCTTTGCAGGGAAGACCATCGTCAACTTGTCAGACTACATATTTCAGCCAGATGGAATCGAAGGTCTCAGCCAAGGGCTCAATTTCTGACCCACCAGCAAAATGGACTCCATCAGTCTTTCAGCAAACACAGAGGAATTCATCAGGTGAATCAGGCCGCAGGAGTTTTTCCACAAACCCCAGAGGTCAACAATGAATACAACAAGACAGTCAATGAACTGGAACAGCTGATAAAGGAATCCACAGTGCAACAACTGAGGAGGAAAGAGTCAAATTGGGCTCCTTTGGAAAGTCATTGCCCTCGACTTGACATGTATGCTCAAGGAGATGTGTCAATGCCAGATTGATCAGCTGCATTCACAAAACAGCCCGAAAGTCAGCCAAGCACGATACAATGCCATCCATGCTCTCAAGACCAACCACAACATTGTCATCAAACCAGCAAACAAAGGAGAGGTCGCTGTCATACTGAACAGAATAGATTACTGCAAAAATGTATACCAATAACTGAACAACAAGGAACAGTTACCCACAGATCTGACCAAAGAACACGCCGTCCGTTCAACAGACTGATCAAAACCTTTGACCTGGACCTTTAGACTATCCTCTGTGCTTCATCCCACATACTCCCCGCATTGGAGATCTCTACTGTCTCCCAAAGATACACAAGGCAAGCCGTCCCATTGTATCAAGCAATGGGACCCTGTGTGAGAACCTCCCTGGCTGAGTTGAGGGCATCCTGAAACCCCATTGTACAAAGAACTCCCAGCTTCTGTCGCAACACTTTGGACTTCCTACAGAAACTCAGCACACATGGAGCGTTGAACCAGGAGCACTCCTTGTCACAATGGATATCTCGGCACTCTACACCAGCATCCCTCACGACAACGGCATTACTGCAACTGCCTCAATACTCGACACCTACAACTGCCAATCTCCAGATGCAATTCTACATCTCATCTGCTTCATCCTGGATCACAATGTCTTCATTTTCAATAACCTGTTCTTCATCTAGACAAATGGGGACCAAATTTGCATCTCAATATGACAACATCTTTAAGCACATATTCCAACAAGACTTCTTCACCTTACAGGGCCTTCAACTGATGCTATCTACTAGATATATCGATGACATTTTCTTCCTTTGGACCCATGGCAAACAATCATTGAAACAACTATGTGATGAGATCAACAAGTTCCATTCCACCATTAGACTCACCATGGACTACTCTCCGGAATTGGTTGCATACTTGGACACAAGCATCTCTATCAAGGTCAGTCACCTCAGCACCTCACTGTACCACAAGCCCACAGACAACCTCACAATGCTCCACTTCTCCAGCTTCCGCACTAAACACATTAAAGAAGCCATCCCTTATGGACAAGCTCTCTGTATATACAGGATTTGCTCAGATGAGGAGGATCGCAACAGATACTTCCAGATGCTGAAAGATGCCCTCATAAGAATAGAATATGGCACTCGACCCATTGATCACAGCAAAAACCACACTGACCTTCTCAGAAGACAAACACGGGACACGGCAGACAGAGTATTCTTTATTGTCCAGTACTTCCCCTGAGCAGAGAAGCTACAAAATCTTCTCTGGAGCCTTCAACATAGAACATAGAACAATACAGCACAGAACAGGCCCTTCGGCCTTCGATGTTGTGCCGACCAAAATAAAAAGTAATGCCCCTCTAAACTAAACCATTCCCTTCTCTTCCATATACTTATCAATTAACCTCTTAAACGCCACCAAACTTGGCGCATCTACAACAGCTGCAGGCAGGGCATTCCACTCCCTAATCACTCTTTGAGTAAAGAACCTACCTCTGATATCCGTCCTATAACTCATACCCCTTAATTTAAAGCTGTGTCCCCTCGTGCTAGCTTTCTCCATCCTAGGAAAAAGGCTATCACTGTCCACCCTATCTAAACCTCTAATCATCTTATATGCTTCAATAAGATCCCCTCTTAGCCGCCTCCTTTCTAACGAAAACAACCTCAAATCCTTCAACCTCTCTTCATAGGACCTGCCCTCCATACCAGGCAACATCCTGGTAAACCTCCTCTGTACCCTCTCCAATGCCTCCACATCTTTCTTATAATGTGGCGACCAGAACTGCACACAATACTCCAAGTGCGGCCGCACTAGAGTTTTGTACAGTTGCAACATGATGCTGCGGCTCCTAAATTCAATCCCCCTACCAATAAAAGCTAAGACTCCATATGCCTTCTTAACAACTTTATCCACTTGACTGCCTACTTTCAGGGATCTATTGACACATACACCAAGATCCTTCTGTTCCTCAACACTATTAAGAGCCCTACCATTAGCCCTATACTCTACACATTTATTGTTCCTGCCAAAGTGCATTACCTCACACTTTTCCACATTAATGCACATTAAATTCCACATTAATTTCCACATGTTATTGATGAAGATGAAGATCTCGCTAAGGCCATCCTCACATCCCCACTTCCTGCCTTCAAATGACCGCACAACCTTGAACAGACCATTGTCCGCAGCAAACTACCCAGTCTTCAGGGGAATAATGACCATAACACCATACAATCCTGTCACAGCAACTTCTGCAAGATGCATTATCGACATGGATGCCAACATCTCACGTGAGAACACCATCCACCAGATACATGATACATACTCTTGCGACTCAGCCAACATTGTCTACCTGATACGTTGCAGGAAAAGATATCCCAAGGCATGGTACATTGGGGAGACCATACTGTCACTACGACAACGGATCAATGTTGACAGGAGTTGGCAGGAATGTTCCCTTCCAGTTGGGGAAAACTTCAGCAGTCACAGGCATTCAGTCTCTGATCTTCAGGTAAACATTCTCCAAGGCAGCTTTCATGACACACAATACAGAATCTGAGCAGAAACTGATAGGCAAGTTCCACACACATGAGAATGGCCTTAACCAGGATCTTGGGTTCATGTCACGCTATCATGTCACTGACCCCAACAACTTACCTTGGCTTGCAAAATCTCACTAACTGCCCTGGCTGGAGACAATACATTTCTGTTTAACTTGTGTTTGCCCTCTCTCCTCTCATATTGTCTGTACCTTTAAGACTTGATTACCCATAAAGAGTTGGTTTCCAACCATTATCTTGTGAATTGAGTTTGTATATGTATATGCCCTATTTGTGAACCCAAGTCCTCACTTCACCTGATGAAGGAGCGAGACACTGAAAGTTTGTGCTGCCAAATAAACCTATTGGACTTTAACTTAATGTTGTGAAACTTCTTACCATATTTGGAGAGAACAGTGTTGCTTGACAGAAATCAGGCCCATGCCAAAAATTAGATAGGGAACTAGTAACCAAGAAGACCATATCTCCCTTTATTCTTTATCTAAAAATCAGCTTCTTATCAGATAATAGGATGTGGATTCCTTTAGGAGCTTTAGACTCCAGTTCATGGAAAGTACCAGAAAGAAATCTCTAATAGATTTCTTTAAAACCATTATGGCTACACCCAGTAAAGGGTTTAAAAATGAAACATTCATTAGTTTACTTACACTTTGATCCAGCTAAAAGAAACAGGAACCAAGGCCTCACATTCATATCTGCATCATTCCCCCAAATCAATACTGCACCTCAGTAGTAATAACCTCCCAAAACTATTATAATTTACCTATTTAGTGGGATGGCAACATATTTGCTCTGTTGCTGATAGTGTTTTGGGCAATTTTCATGTGTTACTTCTTATTTCTCGTTATCAAATATGTTTGTATGTTGGATACTTTCTTACCTTCGGAGTGACTGAGTTGATTTAAGTAACCCAGTAGCAAGCTTTTACACATCAGAAAATGAAGAAATTAATTTATATCTCACACACTTGTCCCAGAGAGTAATGAAAACATGCCAACTCACTCACACATCTCATCCTCAGTATTGCACATGCAAAAATTGAAGATAAAATTACTATAAAAATACAATTTAACTCCTTTGTTACAGTATAGATCTGATGTTTTGTAGTCAAATTGTTGCTTTCGCTGAACTGGAGGTCTTTAAAATGCAAAGCTTGCTCGTGGTTGTGGCGGTTCATAGAGTTGATCTGTCTGGAGATTTTTTTTTCACAGGTAGGCTTGAAGATGGAAAAGGTGAGAGATGAGAGAGAGAGACAGAGAGAGGATTAGCTACTCTTTCAACATTTGGAAGTAGTAATGTTGCTGCTTAATTGGCTCCGGTGATCATGAGGTTTGGCCTGTCCAACCCTTTGTCTCTTTCTGGGATGGAATTCCATCTATGTTTCTGAAGATGACTCTGAAAAGCAACTTTAATTTTCTGCTGCATATTTAGCAAGGAGCCAAGATAGCCTGTTTACCATGTGACCTCACATCAGTCTCGCAAAATGGCCCCAAATGAGGGATTGTGGTCAGATAAATAAAAGTCTAAAACTTTCTTCCATCTATGTTTTTTTTGAGTAGTCAAAATATTTATATTTGACAAGGTAAATTTACATTTGATATTGTTTGGTTTATCCTCTGATTGAAAGTACATTAAATCATATATCAGGGAAGGAATCTTTGTCCTGTTGAGAGATTAAAATGGTTTAATTCACAAAACCTTGCCTGGTAACTTTGAGCAGCCATCTTATGTTTCAATTTCATTTATTTTAAAAATACAGGGTGAGATTTTCCAGCCCTTTTTACAAGTGGGATCCTCCTGTCATGCCATAGATATCCACCCTCCCAACAACCACATTATAGTGGGTGCCTCTGTGATGGGATGGGTGAGCTACAAAAAACACTGTAGACATCAGCGGGATTAGAAGATCCTGTTGGAGGCCAAAAACAAGCTGCCTCCACTGCCAGAAAACAAGCCCCCTGGGGATGTAAAATCCCACCCACAACCTTTTAAAGAATGTCAGTAAAGATACATGATGCAAGTACTGTGTAACGACAATAGTTTTTAAATTGGTTCTGCCTATTTTGCTGAGGTCACTTTCTTGTGGTAAAATTCTCTAGGGCTATGACTGGTATCTTAGAACATGTTAGTTTTTAGACAGATAGCTCTTAGTGAGATAGATTGTAATGATTAATTCCAGTCCTGCACACTTCATATTCTCTTCATTCTCTATGTGTGACCCTGAAATATGTTAGGTTGTTTACTTAGAGTGACAATTGCGGCTGAGCCACTACTATCCTAACTTGATGCTATTCATGCAGATTTTCTACCAGTTATTATTGCAAAATAATTTGGATCAGGAACCCTTGCTGCTTTTTAGCTGGCCTCAAGTTGCTGTACTTTGTACTCCTGCTAAGATTGGATAATTCAGTGCAGGTCGTTTAGTCATCTTTAAACTCACCATTATGGAAGTGCAATTTGAAAAAAAACAAGTATTATCAGACATTCAATTTTTTTTAGTTTCTGCTCAGTTGCCCTAAATTCGGAAAATCTATCACAGTAAACGAAAACCCTTATCGAAAGGAGATGCCCAGGTGGTATAACTAATTCCTTCTGGGCCCCTGTGAGACAGCCATGGCATGTCAGAGGAAAGCACTGATTAAATACTTCCTCTGTTAGAATTGATGGCTGAGATATTGATGTCTTTAAAAGGACTTAGTAAAAGATGATGGGCTCCACATTGCGTTCTTCTTCGTGGTGGGAGCAGCATGTCATTAGCTGGTGGCAGGATCTTCTGGTCCCATCGCCATCAATAGCATTTCCCATTGACTCAGTAAGAGGTCTGACAACATCAATTTTAAATCCAACCGATTTATTTGATAGTAAACTTGCTAGCTTTCAGCCTTTGTGCCTTCGTCAGGCGAATGAGGTGTTCTGGTCTGCCATTCACCAGAACCTCATTCACCAGAACACCTCATTCGCCTGATGAAGGCACAAAGGCCAAAAGCTAGCAAGTTTACTATCAAATAAATCGGTTGGATTTAAAATTGGTGTTGTCAGACCTCTTACTGAGTTTACCCCAGTCCAACGCCGGCATTCCAACATCATTTCCCATTGACTCCAACTACGCCCGCAAGAAACATGTGGTGAGGCTGTGCCGTCAGTGAAATCAGAAAATTCAGTCTACAAAGAGCAGGAAGATCACATCCAGAGGAGAAGACTTACATTTATATAGCACTTTTCATTATCATTAGTGATGATTGAAGTACTTTTCATCTGTAGTCACCATTGTATTGTGGGAAATGCAGTAGCCAATTTTGCACACAGTAAGTTCCCCCAACCAATAATGTAATATTGACCAGATGATCGGGTTTTGTGATGTTGTTTGAAGGATACGGCTAGAACTTGAGGAAAATGCCCTTGTTTTTCTTCAACGTGGTGTTGTAGGATCTTTTGCATTTACCTGGACAGGCAAAGGGGCATCGATTTTTATATCTCATTCAAGTGACATCACCTCCAACTGTGCTGCACTCCCTCAGTTCCTCAGAAGAGTGTCAGCCTAATGCTCAAGCTCTGGAAGTGGAGCTCGAACCCAGAACTTGGAGGTTCAGAAGCCATATCCACATAACTTCTAATTGAATAGCTATTGCACTGGTGGCTACCATAAATATACAAAGGAGAAAACTCTGTTGTTAAAATATCACAGACAGCATGTGCCGTCTTTCAGTCTTTACTTTCATCAAGAAGCTCTTCGCATGAGTGATTTAGAAATAAAATTCCTGATTCAAACCATAAATTAACTCAGTGAAGAAAGCCTTCATGAATAACAACAGCTGATAGAGAGGTACTTTGTCATTAGGCAAACCAGGATGATATGGTACAATTCACTCCGAGTCACGCTTGTGTGTCTCACATTTGCTGGGAAATGGCAGTGGGCAGATTACAATTTAAATATGTCTGCTGAACATGTATCTAATTCACCTGTAAGTAATATTACCATGAATCCTGCTCATCACCATACCTCAGCTTCAGACCTAACTTCAGTTGCAACAATTTTATTCGATTATAGCAAAATGATTAGACATTGAATTATTTCTATCCTCTTGCTGTTTTAAATGATAATTAAATTGGCTCTGTGTCATAATTTTTCCCCATTATGGCACATTAAGTGGAAAGCGACAGTGACTAGGTTGTTGTATTCTTGTTTGGCAATTACACCAATCTAATTATGCAGAAAGCATGAAGGAAAAGCATCCACGATGGATTTCTCCACCCACGCAGGTTTTGAAACATATTTTGGCATGTTGTCATCACGCTTTGTTGCCATCAGCACAAAGATACATGCCAACATATTAACAAAAGCAACTTTAACCTTCTCCTCTTATGATGATCAGGAAGTAACAAAAATGAGATGCCCAAGATCAGATTTGTTGCATGGACATTAACGCTCCTTCTGTGCAGTGGCTTTGCATTGAAAAATATATTTCTTGGGATTATTGAATACTTTTATTTCTATACTCAAAGAGGCAGATAAAAAGCAAAATATTGCAGACGCTGGAAAACTGAAATAAAACAGAAAACATTGGAAACACTCAATAGGTCTGGCTGCATCTGATGTCAGAGAAACGGAGTTAACTCTTCAAGCGCCTATGAATCTTTTTCAGAATTGTTAAGTCTTCTTCAGAACCCGGATTAATAATCACCTCTAGTTTGCCCCTGTTATACCAAGTGTCAATTGATGGACAGTCTGCCAACATGCTCTGCCAAATAACAATGGTACACATGACCCAATAGTGATGAGGGTGCAGAAGGACAATTCAGCACAGTTTCAAATAAATCTACTCAAACATTTCCCTTTTAAACACTTCTGCCACTCAATTTCCCAGATAAGGATGGTCAATCCTTCTTAAGAATTAGAGTTATGGCAAGGAAAAGCCCAACAATACAGCTTTAAGAAGTCAACTGCTCCCTTTAGTAACAAATCCCACGTTTTTACCATTCTCCAGGTAGACAAGTTTCTCCTGAATTTCTGATGGTGACTATTTTGTATGTTGACCTTTGGTTTTGCTCTTTTCCAGGAGTGGAAACATTGGCTGGGATCTTAGTGGCATGCCATGGATCCCTGCATCAGGACCAAATGAGCTGACAGAGGACAGAATGGCAGTGGTCATTTTATTTGCAGTGACAAATTGAGAGGCTGCTGCTGAGCTTGCACCCCAGTCAAAGGGCAGTAGTCTGGCTCTCCAATCAGAGTTCCTGCAGCCTCAGTGGTCCAGCAATAGAGGTGACCACTGCGAAGAGAAAGAGATGCCCTTGAAAGATTGATAAGAAAGAATTCCTGGAAACAGTGTGGCTACTTTTGCATAAATATAAACCGTTCCAGTTACAGGAGATGACATAAAATTGATTGGAAAACAGTGAATGGAATTTGTGAGTAGAATTGTAAAGGAAGAGTTTGTGCAAATTGCTGTGATGAGAGCTTGCTATGCATAGATTGGTTGCCAGGTTTCCTGCATTACTGCAGTGATTGTGCTTAAAGGGAGAAATTTGTTTGCGTTCTCCCTACACTATGCAGACAGTGTCACAGGCTGCGACTTGTGTGCTTTGCATGATGATTTCAATGATATTAAAAAAAGTATGGTATGCCAGTCCTACAGATAGATGGTCACGGTGCTGCCTGCCCCATGGGATATCAATGTAAATGGAGCAGTGATCTGCAAATAAATTTCTCACCTCAAAAGTACTTGATTGGTGGCAAAATGTTTTGGAACGTACTGAGATTGGTATTTGTTATTTATCTTCCCAGGCCTAGTGGTGCATCAGAATTTTATTTTTTCCCATATCAAAGTTTTTTCCCTGGAACAGGTCACTAGTCCGTCACCACGGGCTTTTAGCGTGAGAGGCAGCACTCAGCATCAAACATGGCTAGTCTGGAATCCCTCCCACTAGTAACGCCAGCCTGCATGTTGGAAGGATTTGCAAGCTGATACTCAACTTGTGTGACTACATTATGAAATACTGTGGATGCTGGAAAACTGAAATAAAGCAGAAAAGACTGGAAGCACTCAATAGGTCTGGCTGCATGTGAGGGGAGAGAAACAGAATTAATGCTTCAAGCACGTATGACTCTTTCTCACAATCTTCTTCAGAATCCTTTCTTGACCATCAAGTCTTGGGATGGGACTCAAACTTAGAACTTCTGACTCAGATCCAGGGACACAACCCACTGCACCACAAGATCTCCATACTGAAGTTGTGTAAGGTATTATAAAAGTGCAATTGTTTATTTCTCTCTTTTTGACCTATTGGAAGTAGCAAACATGTTTCATATAGTTTAAATGTCACTGTATTAAATGATGCCTACTGCGAGGACAAATGATGAATGGCATTTGTTCACTGGTGGTTGGAGAAGAAGAGGGGGGTTGGCTGAAGTGATGGGGACTGTATTAAGCATCTCTGATAAATAGTTGTCACTAATAAACATACTGGAGGGAGGTAGTGGCAGAAGCAGAAAGGTAAATCAGTTTCAGTGCAATGCAATTGAGAAATAAATTATGAGATTAAATTTTAGGCAGTGCAGTTATAGAATATAGCTCTTCAGTTGACAGAAAATTGTGAGCAAGGCCATTTCACTCGTTTAGTAAGACATTTAATACCTCGGAAGGCTATTAGAATAATAAAAGATCCTGGTTTCAGTACATTAAAAACATTGATCCTCCAGCCTTCATAAGTTGAGTATTTTGTCATTGTAATTAGTGTAGGCCTGTACCTGATCCGGCCTGGTCTGTGAAAATGTCATGATTATTAAACAATCTTCTCTTCAAACTATTAAATAGAACACAACAGGAAATGTATCTATAATTTAAAGCAGCAGTTTGTAGCTGCCCTTTGCTATTCATTGTATAATGCTTGTGCAATTGCAAGCTTCCATCTCCACTCCCATAAGAAGAAGGCTTGAGCATTTATAGTGGGCATAAAGAACAGTAAATACTGGAAACACTCAACAGGCCAGGCAAGATTCCTGGGGAGAAAAACAAAGTTCTTGGGTAGCATTTTACAGCCTGATGGTCCCGAAACCCAAAAACCCTTCTCGAGATCAACAGACCTTCTCATGTCCTGCCCCCTAGCCATCTCCAATTTCCATGGCAGGTGAGGTGATAAAATTCCGGCCGGTGTTTCAAGTCTGTGGCCTCTCATCTGAATTGGCAAAGGTTAGCCACACAACAGGATTTTGAGCGGGTGAAAATGGGGGACATTGGTTGTGTAGTGGTCATATTACTGGATTAGAAAAGAAGTGAATCCTGGAGACGGCCATCAAAATGGGGAAGAAATTGCGGCAGTTTTCTAAAAATTTTTAAAAATTGGCCCACAATCACAGAGCCTGCCGAACCTGAAAAATGAGAATTGCAGAAAGAGAATCAATAGTCTAAAGTGAAATGAAACAGTGACTACACCGCTAACCTTAAAAACGGGCAATAGCATTTAAAGCAGCTAACTAACAAAAAAGGCCACAGATAGAAAATTAGACCATTTTGGAAAAGAACAAGAGCAAAGAACAAAAACAAAGAACAGCATAGCACAGGAAACAGGCCCTTTGGCCCTACAGCCCATGCCACCCATTTTAACATTCAGTGAGTTCCTTATTCAAGCCTTTTGTAATGGAAATGGCTAAATCAGACCCAAGAGTGGGATCTTGCAGAAGATAATTTACAGTTTACAGAGAACTACTGGATTAAACAAAGAATCAGATGAAGTACAAGTTGTTAAGTTTTTATTCATGTTTAGTTTATTTGTAAATGAAGTGCTCCCAGCTAATATATAGATCAACAACATTTGATTAAAAGACTATGACAGATATTTTAAACTCCAAGCTACAGAGAGCACAAACTCCAGAAGAAGGTGTAGCACATCCCCAGTAAAGCAGCATGGATAACATGAGATCCTATGAAGAGGGCAACAAAGAACCCCCAGAGAGAAGGTAACGAAAAGTAGAGGACAGGAAAATATCCCAGTGGTCTCCAAAATATCCAAGAGTAAGAGAGACAATAGAGCATAGAGTGATAGAGACAGTGGACCACAGGGCAAGGGAAAGAGTGAGGGAGGGAGAAAACCTGAAAGCAAGGGAGATAGAAAACCCTAGAAGACAACATTCAAATAAACCACAAATCATTGTCAATCATGTCAGTGTGATGAAATATATAAGCCAAAGGGTTGAGAACAGAAGAGGGAATGCTGAGAAGCAGTTGGAAAGGTTAAAAACAGATCTGTTTGAAAATGCTAACAGTACCTAAACTGCAGCAGCTAGTGATAGTGAAGAGTGAGCAGATGGCCATGAATGAAAAAATGTCACCTGAGATAACACAAAAAAAAAGCAAAATGTGCAAAAAGTAAACAAAGGTGTTCTATAGGGAAATGTTTTCATCAGAGCTAAACTGGACAATTTGAGTTACAAGATTCAAACTGAGTGTACGTCATTGTAAAGACATGACAAACCCAAATCTCCAACTAACCAAGCTATTCATAATCTGAACAACACATTTCAGAGACAAACAAAGGCATGAAAAGGAAATGACAACCATCAACTCCATGATTGACAAGCAAAGGTATGGGGAAAACGAGACCAGATCTACATCTAGCTTAAAGTGCAGGCAGTAAAGCCATCCAAAGTAGTTGCAACATTGATTGATACCTTGAAAAATCAGTATGCAGCCATGGAAAATATGAGGAGCTAAAAAGTATTTGAATATTACTGCCTTGGAACTATCAGTAGCAAGAAAATAATGCATTGAAACTTAGAATGAGTTGACAAGAGATAAAAAGAAAAAAAGTTGAAAGGACAGCTAACTGTCATTCAAGATCAAATGCAAAAGGATTGTATAAACATTCTTCAGCATGAAGATGTGAAGACCATCTTAAGGAACAGAATGAAAGAGCAGCAAGAGAAACTCAAGGAAACTCTGCTGAATTTGCTATGGTTCAGATCAGAAACTCCAGTGTTGTATGAAGCCTGCCTGGATATAAGTTTTGCATCTTGAATTTGGCTAAGATAAGCATGATATGCTTCACTTCAAGTATGATTCAAATGACCCACTCAGGAGCTTTTAGCAAACAAAGTTTATTTAAGAATATAATTAACTTGAATGGAAAGAAAATGAACAATGACTTATATCAATTACAAACAAAAACAAAACAACCTCAATAATATATAATCCTTAACAAATATATCTAAGATATTCCACTCAAAACCATGACTTCTTTAAATAAAACCCTTTTAACAGCTTTTAACACAGCAAAGACTAATGCTCATGCTATACTGAAACTGAGTAATTTGAATGAAATTCTCTTGAAGTTCTCATTCTCTTGAAGCACTCAGAACAGTTTAAAATCAGAAAAGTTTCCTAGAACCCCAGGGAGAGACTCTGGTCAAGCCACCAACAGCAGATATTCTACTACAGGAACGCAAGAAGACTTGCTTTCAGCTAATCAGCAAAATTCCCCAAAACTAGGGAGAGAGAGATTTCTTTCCAGATTGATGTCCCTTCTAAAAACTAAAACCTGTAGCTCAGAACTGAAAATGAAAGAGCTCTATCACCTGTCCTGCAAACATTCTTCTTCCGGACATTGTAAAGTCATAAAACTTTGATTTGATTTGATTTATTATTGTCACAAGTATTAACATACACTGAAAAGTAATGTTTTTTGCATACTATATAGACAAATCATACTATCCATTGACAAGGATATAGGGTAAGGTATGTAAATGGATACAAATTGGCTTCTTGACAGAAGCCAGAAGATGGTTGTAAAGAGCTGTTTTTCAAACAGGAGGCCTATAACCAGTGGTGTGCCTCAGGGATCGGTGCTAGGCCCACTGTTATTTGTCATTTATATTAATGATTTGGATGAGAATATACGGGGCATGATTAGTAAGTTTGCAGATGACACCAAGATTGGTGGTATGATGGACAGTGAGAAAAGTTATTTCCAATTGCAGTGGGATCTTGATCAATTGGGCCATTGGCTGATGAATGGCAGATGAGGTTTAATTTAGACAAATGCGAGGTAATGCATTTTAGTAGATTGAACCAGGGCAGGATTTACTCAGTTAATGGTAAGGTGTTGGGGAGACCTACAGGACAAAGGGACACATGTTCATAGCTCCTTGAAAGTGGAGTTTCAGTTAGAAAGAGTGGTGAAGAAGTCATTTGGCATGCTTGATTTCATTGGTCAGAACATTGAATATGGGAGTTGGGATTTGTAGTTGAAGTTGTACAAGACGTTGGTAAGGCCATACTTGGAATATTGTGTGCAATTCTGTTCATCGCATTATAGAAAGGATATTATTAAACTAGAAAAAGTGCAGAAAAGATTTACTAGGGGGATGCTACTGGAACTTGATGCATTGAGTTATAAGGCGAGGCTGAATAGACTGGGACTTTTTTCTCTGGAGCATAGGAAACTGAGGGGTGATCTTATAAAGGTCGAGAAAATGATCAGGAGCATAGACAAGGTAGATAGTCAATGTTTTTTTCCGAAGATAGGGGGGTCCAAAACTAGAGGGCAAAGATTGAAGGTGAGAGGGGAGAGATACAAAAGTGTCTAGAGGGGCAATTTTTTCACACAGAGGATGGTGAGTGTCTGGAACAAGCTGCCAGAGGTACTAGTAAAGGCAGGTATAAATCTTCCTTTTAGAAAAAGAAATAGATAGTTACATGGGTGCAATGTGTATAGAGGGATATGGGCCAAATGTGGGTAATTGGGATTAGGTTAGGAATTAAAAAAAAATAAAGGCAGCATGGACTTTATTTTGTGGATATCATTACTCTCACCAACTTCCACAGATATGCCATAGAAAGCATTCTTTCTAGTTGTATTACAGCTTGGTATGGCTCCTGCTCTGCCCAAGAACGCAAGGAACTACAAAGGGTTGTGAATGTAGCCTAATCCATCACACAAACCAGTTTCCCATCCATTGACTCTGTCTACATTTCCTGCTGCTTTGGCAAAGCCAACATAAATAAAGATTCCAAACACCATGAACATTCTCTCTTCTGCTTTCTTCCTTCAGGAAAAAGATACAAAAGTCTGAGGTCACATACTGACTGACTCAAAAAGCAGTTTCTTCCCTAATGCTGTCAGACTTTTGAATGGATTTATCTTACATTAAGTTGATCTTTCTCTACATGCAGCTATGACTGTAAGACCACATTCTGCACTCTCACAGTTCCTTATAGAGTCATAGAGGTTTACATCATGGAAACAGGCCCTTCAGCCCATAAGGAACTGTGAGAGTGCAGAATGTGGTCTTACAGTCATAGCTGCATGTAGAGAAAGATCAACTTAATGTAAGATAAATCCATTCAAAAGTCTGACAGCATTAGGGAAGAAACTGCTTTTTGAGTCAGTCAGTATGTGACCTCAGACTTTTGTATCTTTTTCCTGAAGGAAGAAAGCAGAAGAGAGAATGTTCATGGTGTTTGGAATCTTTATTTATGTTGGCTTTGCCAAAGCAGCAGGAAATGTAGACAGAGTCAATGGATGGGAAACTGGTTTGTATGATGGATTAGGCTACATTCACAACCCTTTGTAGTTCCTTGCGTTCTTGGGCAGAGCAGGAGCCATACCAAGCTGTAATACAACTAGAAAGAATGTTTCTATGGCATATCTGTGGAAGTTGGTGAGAGTAATGATATCCACAAAAAGAGATCCTTTTTAGATTTAATCTTGTTGGAATCTTCAGATGGCATTGATTAAAAAGAGGAGCCAGTTCATCCCTCTTCATCCAGGCTTGGGATGACAAATTGAAAGATCTTACTTGGATCAACAGCTTTTGAGGAACCTCACCTGGGATTGGGCACAACATCATGTCCTATTTTCCAATTATTTACTCAACTTTTACTTAATAGTTAAATTTGTCAAATTTGAATGTAATTAACCCACTAATCCTTTATTTAAATCATTCTAATTGTATCCCTTAAGTTCTGATTAATCAATTAAACACTAAATTTCATTGTATAGTAAATTATATGCTTGACTTAGTTATAGAATAAATTAATTGCTTAGCTAGAGTTCCTCAGATTTTAGCAGTCCTCAGATTTATCTTTTGTGATTTATAAATTGTTTCCAAATTCCTCCCAGAGCGACCACAGGGTGGTGGGTGGTGGGTGGTGGAGCAGAGGGGGAGGGGGAGGGGGAGGGGGAGGGGGGAGGACACTGAACTAGTGTTTATAGTTTAAATGTCCCTTCACAGCAACTCCTCCACAAACCACTTTCTGGTCACAGTGAGGAGGGTCTTATGAGGAGAGGCTGAGGGATTTGAGGTTGTATTCGTTAGAAAGGAGGCGGCTAAGAGGGGACCTAATCAAAACATATAAGATGATTAGAGGTTTAGATAGGGTGGATAGTGATAGCCTTTTTCCTAGGATGGAAAAAGCTAGCACAAGGGGACACAGCTTTAAATTAAGGAGTGATAGTTATAGGACGGATATCAGAGGGAGGTTCTTTACCCAAAGGGTGGTTCGGGAGTGGAATGCCCTGCCTGCAGCAGTTGTAGATGCGCCAAGTTTGGTGGCGTTTAAGAGGTTAGTTGATAAGTATATGGAAGAGAAGGGAATGGTTTAGTTTGGAGGGGCATTGCTTTTTATATTGGTCGGCGCAACATCGAAGGCCGAAGGGCCTGTTCTGTGCTGTAATGTTCTATGTTCTATGTTCTATGTTCTATGACTGCACTTATGCAAATGTGACCTGCAACCACCAATCACGTTCACCATTCTGCTACCCTCACCTGAAAGGGAAGTCGGCAAGTCAGATTCATAACTTCGGGATAAGGATTGGCTCTAAGAGCTGGGTCGGTCGGGCTGGGGTGCAAAGCGGGGCTGGGCACGTGCCGCGGCTGCAGCATGCACCGCCCTCAGTGGCGGTGGCGACTCTGGATGTGTGCCGGGCCCCTCCTGTGGATCGCCTCAGCTGCAGTGCCCTTCGGCCTTCCTGGCAGGTGGGTGGCCTCGGCCGGCGCCTAGCAGCTGACTTAGAACTGGTGTGGACCAGGGGAATCCGACTGTTAATTAAATTTACCCTTATCTTCAAATTACGCCACCTGGTTCTGGACTCCTCTATTGGAAACATGCTGTCTGAATCTACCCGGTCTAACACTGTTAGAATTTTATAAGTTTCTATGAGATCCTCTCTCACTCTTCTGAACTCCAGTGTATATAATCCTAACTGACTTAGCCTCTCCTCATATGACAGACCTGCCATTCCAGCAATCAGCCTGGTAAACCTTCGCTGTATTCCCTCTACAGCAAGGACATCCTTCCTCAGATAAGGACACCAAAACTGCACACAATACTCCAGGTGTGGCCTTACTACGTCTTATACAATTGCAGCAAAACATCCCATTTACACAAAGTCTCCTTCTTTAAATTACCCTCATGAGTATTATCCAATGAAAGTGGCTGCAGCCAATCTTAAAGACATTGCTCACACATTCAAGAAGAAAGATACAATTGGTTTAAATTCAAACGTTCTAGGCAGAGAGCTCTTCGAGAGTTCCAGGAGAATCTGCAATGTCCCTCATTTCAAATCAATAGCATTCTCCTGGACATATCACTAATGGGAAGGGTATACAGGTCCACTTACTGTAACCAGATGGTAGGGTGGAACATCAAGGATAATTGGAGTACATTGGAGAGATGCGGTGATAAACATGTAAGATTTTAATTTTCTTACAGACTGGAAAAGTCAGATAGGAAAAGAAATCTGAGATGAGGACTTCATTGAATATTTTCAGAATGGTTTCTGGGAGCATTTTGTTCAGCAGGAATCAGAGAGCTGGTTAAACTATGTCTGGTGTGCAACAAGATGAAAGTAATTAATGATCTCATACTGAAAGTGATCATAATATAACATTCGGTTTGGCAGGACAGAGGAATGGATCTGAACTAAGGATTTTAACCTCCAAAGCCCACCCTACAAAATATGTTTAGTGAATGCAGCCTGCCACTAACTGGTGTCCGGATCTTCCAGTCCTGCCACTGTCAATGGAGTTTTCCATTGTTTGCATCCCCTTCCACCGGGGAATCCACAGTGGGGCATCACTGCTGATGAGACCAGAAGATCTGACTGGTACAAATGGCCAGAAAATTCAGCCCTCTGGTTTTAAATCCAAGTAAGTGCAATTATGAGAGCACGAAACTGAACTGGCTAAAAGTGAATTGGCAAATTAAATTAACAGAGAGATTACCAAACATTTAAGGGGACATTTCAATATGCATAGAGCAGATAGATTCCAACAAATAAGGAAAAGTCCAAAGGACAGACCTACCATAGTTGATGAGAAAGATTAAATTTAATAACAAATTAAAGAAAAAACAAATTGTGCGCAGATAGATGATAGCTCAGCAGATTGGACAGAATATAAGGAGCAGCAAAGGATGACTAAAAGATTAATAAAGAAAGAAAATTTAAAGTCTGACAGAAAGCGTGGCAGAAATAAAAAAAATAGCAAGAATCCTCATAAATATTTAAAAAAAACAAAAAACAAAAATTAACAAGTGAGTATTAGTTAAATATAGAGTGAGTCTGGAGAATTGATAATGGAAAACGAGGAGACAGCAGATGAATAGAATAGGCATTTTGCAACAGTCTTCACTATTGAGGAAACAAATGACCTCCCAGAAGGAGCTACAACCAGGAAATAGAAGGAGGGGGGGAGGAAGTCAGGGAAATAACAGTCATCAGAAAAGTAAATGATATTGAATTAGTTGTTGGAGTTGGCGGCTGACAAGAGCTCGGATTCCGATGGTCTTAAAAGTATCTAGTGAGATGGTTAAGGCATTAGTTTTAATTTTCCAAAACTCCCAATATTCGGGGAAAATCTCATTAGATTGGAAGACAGTAAATGTAATTCCAATAATCAAAAAGGGAGGGAGGCAGAACAGTCCAGTTAATTTATTATCCGTCACAGGAAAATTGTTAGAAGCTGGTGTTGAAAAAGTTATAGTAGGACACTTGGCATCAGCTTAAGGTGATCAGGCAGAGTCAACGTGGTCTTGTGTAAGGGAAATCATTTTTAACCAGCTTACTGGAGTTGTTTGAGGAAATAATGCATTTTGGATAAAGGTACCTGGTGGATGTACTCAGATTTCCAGAAGGTATTTGACAAAATGTCACTTGAAGGTGATTGCTGAAAATAAAAGCTCATGTTATATAGTTAATACATTAGCACAGATAAAAGATTGGCTGGCTAATTGGACATGGAGAGTAGGCATTAATGGGTCTTTTTCAGATTGAAAGTTGTAAAAAGTAGAATGCCACTGGGATCAACACTGGCACCTCGACTGTTTACAATTTATGTCAATGACTTGAGTAAAGATTTTGAAGGGATCGTTGCTAAATTTGCTGATAACACATAACTAGGTAGAAAAGTGAGTTGTGACGTGCGTATAGGAAGTCACAAAAAGATAAAAGGGCCAATTTCAGCCTGCTTTCGGCGTCGGAGAGAACAATATTGCAGGCTGAAAATCTGAAGAGAAGTGAGAATTTTCCCCACCCCTCATTGGTGACATGGTATTCATGCCACAGAGGGCGAGAACGTTATTGTAATGTATTTAAAAAATTTGAATATCATTAACCACCACCTCCACCATATTTTCGAACCTGACTGACATGATGTCATGATGTTCACCCAGACATGTATCTTTTGTGGGAGTCCCTCTGCGGCAAAAAGATGAATATAGCCCCTGGAGAAGAGGACATGGTCTGGCACTGCTTCCTGTCACTTTCTCCTGGCACAGATTGGCATTGCCAAGTTGGTATCTTGCCAATCTGAAGCACCAGCCTGGTAATGCCAATCTGTGTCAGGGGACAGGGTCAAGGGCGGACCCTAATGGGAGCCTCAAGGTGGAGGTGGGCATGTTTCTGTAGGGGGGAGGAAAGTGGGAGATGCTGACAATGACTGTTGCAGGCTGGGCGAGGGGAGATGTGGGCGAAATCTGATGGTGGGAGGGGAAATGTGGATATTGATTGCGGGGATGCTAGCATTGATCACAGAGAGGGGTAGAGGTTTGGGAGCTGCTGGCATTCATTGCAGAGAGGGGATGGAGGGATGCCTACATTGATCGCAATGGCAGGAGTCATTGAGGCCTCCGTAGTCAGATGGAGGGGAAGGTTAATATTTTATCTGATAGGAATGCCATTAAAAATGGTACCCCAGTGGCACCAGCATGTTTACATCCCAGCCCTCAGAATGATGGTATGAAACATGCCTCCTTTTCCTTTGATAAAGTGTCATAAGATCTGGAGAGAAAACCTACCTGTTTCTCTGGAGAGAAATTCGCCAGCTCTTAGTCAGATCTTGACTGCTATTTTTTGGTAAGATTTCACCCACAGATAGGTTAAATGAATGGACATAGATTTGACAAATGGCATACGATATGGGAAAATGTGAAATTGTTTATTTTGGCAGGAAGAATGAAAAAAGCACATTATCTAAATGGTGAGAAACTGCAGAGCTTTGAAGTGCTGAAGGTGTCCTAGTGCATGAATCACAAAAGGCTAGTAGCAGGTACAGCAAGTAATTAGGAAAGTAAATAGAATATTATTGTTTATTGAGAGGGGAATTGAACACAAACATTGGGAGGTTACACTTCATTTATACCGAAAACTAATAGACCATGTTTGGAGTATTGTGTGCAGTACTGGTCTCCTTATTTAAGAAAGGATGTAATTACATTAGATGCAGTTCAGAGAAGTTTTACCAGAATAATAACTGGAATGGACTGGTTGTCTTATGAGGAAATGTTGGATAGGCTAGCCATGTAACTATTGGAAGAAGTAGGGACAACATAATTAAAACATATAAGATCCTGATGGGTGGAAAAGATGTTTCCCCACAGGGAAGCTGGTATTTTTTTCTTTATTCTTCATGCAATCTGGGCATTGCTGAACCTGTTCTCCATCCTAATTGCCCTTGAACTGAATGGCTTGCTTGGTTATTTCAGAAGGCATTTAAGGATCAACCACATTGCTGTGGGTCTAGAGACACACGTAGGCCAGCCCAGGCAGGAACAACAGATTTTCTTCCCTGAAGGACATTAATGAAAACTAGATGAGATTTTGCCACAATCAGTGATAGCTGGCATTGTCATTATTACGGAGATTAGCTTCTTATTCCAGATTTATTACTTAAATTTAATTTCTGCTGTCATTGGATTTGAACCCACCTCCCTTGTTTTTCCTCTATATATTGTGCACAGTGGATTCTGTAACACCCTAGTGAGAAAGACAAAGGTCTAAAAACTGGGAACTAGATAAAGTCGATTTCAGAGTGTAGATTATGACTTGTGATCTGCCATTAGTCACCAACAGATGAAGTTGAGGACAAAGTTTACTCACATCATCTCTATCCAGAAAGAAAAAATGATAGAACTTGGGAAATGAGTGGTAATTGTCCAAGCTCACCAGGTTGAACAAGAGCCTAGTTATTTCTCAAGTTTTACTGACTTTGATTTTGAAATTGGTTGAAGCCTATCTAGTGCTGATTCTGTCCTCCAACCAGACATGGGACTTTGTTTAATGCAATCTGTCATCTTTGTTGCCCTGCAACAGACTACAATTAATTGATTGTGGAGTGCTTCGGGATGTTCAAAGGTCATAAGAAGAGCCAAATAAATGCAAATCCTGTCCTGAGAATACAGGGAGCATTTCATAGGTATGAGCTGTTTCTAAGAGCTACATAAGCAGTTGCTCCAAAGCATAAACCATGGAAACAAGCATAATATAAAGAGCTGCCTCTTTAACATGCAGGGATTAGGAGGACAAGATGGAAAAAGTTATTTCTCTTCAAAGAAATTGTTGAAAATGTAATTTACCACCAGGTGGATACCAATTTCTACACTTTATTGCCTGAGGGAAGGGGCAAGAATTATTTGCATAAGTCAAACGGTTCACTTCCAATAAGAATCACCAGAGACAGACTTCTGAAAAACTTTGTAATTTTTCACCAGCTGAGATTTGTGTTTGAAAGGAAAATATTCGCTTGTTTTTCCCTTCACAAAAGTCCATCAAATAAGAGCAGTCATTGGTCAGATGCTGAAAAAAATCACTCCCTCCTGCGAGCTTTGGGTATAGCTGATTCTATCCTCTAGGCTCTCTTCCTAAACCTTGCTCATTTCCTTCTCTTTAATTTACACTTCAAAATCTTTTCTCCCTTCAAACTTTAAAACTTATTCCATCATTATTTGCCCAATAGAAAATTGAGCAGAGCTCATTTCATGTGCTGGATTGATTTGCTTTAATCAGCATTAAGCCCTTGGCAGTGAATTCCTGTTAAAAAAAAATTCTGCCTTTATTTGCTCATATCTAAATGTTAATTTTATTAACTCTTATAAATCTTGCTGTCGTCTTTTGTCCAATGAGAGGATGAAACTAATTCCATTGAGAGATGACCTCTGGTCCTTTGGCGAGTACTTCATTATTTAAATCAGCCGACTCCGCTATAAACCTGGAAGTATTGAGATACAGCACGAGATTATTATCCTATTCCAATAGCTGGGTCTGACCAAATGTGCTTCACTATTTCTCAAGCTATGAATATCTAAGATGCGCAGCATGCGTTCTTGCCATATACAAATCAACTGTTACATTCCCCCACTTTACAACAATGTCTTATTGCTAATGTTTCTATATTCCTACATGCACCTGTATCCAGTTTTGCCCCAGTGTTCCTCCCCTTTGAATTACATAATAAATTACCACAGTGTCACAGTATTTGTTTCTATATGTTTGTGTTAACTTTCGAGGTTTCATTGCACAAACAAAGACCACCTTTACACTTCAGCATCCAGAAGAAAGATTTCTTCTCACAAGTTACAATTAGTGCCATGGGTTATTGTAACACAGTAAGAAGTCCCACAACACAGTCATGGGAATCGTAATGGTGGAACAGGGTCATGCAAAGGTCTGTTGAACTTGGGTCAGGTTTTCCAATCTTTGGTCAAGCATGGCCAGAAAATTCCATCCTCTACATTTTAATAATTAAATTGCATTTAATTGCACTTCATTGAGTTGATTTTGAAACCAAAAGTAATTGGTTCGTATCTTGCATAAGCAATAGTCCAACACATTTTTGAGATGCATCAACCTAAGATCATTTCCTTTCTTGAATCATAGGGTTGTAAAATACACGTCTCTCCTGACAATGCCTGTTTAAGTGACTACAACATGTGTTGATGGTCCTCCTGTCATACATATGGAACATCCTCAAAGCAGGATTAGCCCTAGCTTTTCTTGAATGTGACTGGACAATTACATGCTGTATCTTTTTAATTACCTGTAAGTGCTAAATATCAAGTCATCCTGTTCAAAGATTTTAGGAGCGGGGCTCGATGAATTTTGAATTCCATGCACAAAAGCTATTTTTATATCACACAACTTGCAACTGGCCAAAAAGACTGATTTTGCAATTTGTTGGGGGAGGATATTATATTAAATTTGTAATCAGAACCTACAAACAGAGCACTGCCTAATGATCCTTGATTGTATCAACATTGAGTTGAGAAGCTAATTTCCTTTTCTATTCATTCTTTGGACATGCGCATTTACTGGCCATCCTAATTACCATCTAACTGAATGGCCTTTCAGGGGACATTCAAGAATCAACACATTGCTATGCATTGGAGTCACATGTGGGTCACATGAGGCAAGGACGGCAAATTTCCTTCCCTCAAGGACATTAGTGAACCAGATGGATTTCTCTAACAATTGACAATAGTTTCATGGTCATCATTAGACTTTTAATTCAAGATTTTTGTTGAATTCAAATTTCACATTTGCCATTTAGGATTCAAACCAGAGTTTCCAGGCACTGCCTTGGTCACTGGGTTACGACTGGATTACCCTCCTCCCCAGGTATTGAAGATTGAATCTCCTTCAGAATCTAAAATATTATACCTAATATTTTAGGGCGGCACAGTAGCACAGTGATTAGCACTGCTGTTTCACAGCTCCAGAGTCCTGGGTTCGATTCCCGGTTCAGTTCACTGTCTGTGTGGAGTTTGCATGTTCTCCTCGTGGCTGCGTGGGTTTCCTCCGGGTACTCCAGTTTCCCCCCACAGTCCAAAGATGTGCGGGTTAGGTTGATTGGCCATGCTGAGAAATTGCCCCTTAGTGTCCAGGAATGTGTAATTAGTGGGTATGATATGTAGGGATATGAGGGTGGGGCCTGGGTGGAATTGTGTTGGTGCAGGCTTGATGGGCTGAAGGGCCCCTTTCTGTACCGTAGGGTTCTATAATTCAAATCTTCTATTCTGTTAACATGCTACAGACCATGTTATTCTCATTCTTTTATATATACAGTTAGTGTTCACTCTTTAACTCAATGAAGAGTGGTACCCTGTCCTTAATGTATTAGAAAACATTACCCTCACTCTTTAATCTACTAGATAGCATTACTCTGTCACTCTCATGTATTAGAGTGCTCTGAAGAAGAGATGCCCAGGATTAAGTTAATTATTTCCACATGCTGATGAGCAAGTCATCCATCCAAAGTTAAGGAGCCAATTACAGAATGAGCAAATAAGGTCAATTTTGCAAGTGTCCCCGATTGCAGTGTCGTTCCTGAGAAGTTCTGAAGGAGGAAAGTAAATGTATATAACTTCAGTGCATAACTATATATTGCATCAAGTCAGAAACATGTCTTTATCCAGCCAAATCCTAAAACTACAGACCATATTACTTAATGCATTGTTTTAAGACTATCTGCCTCACTTATCAGACAAAATCTGGGTTCGGGCCCAGTAATACACCATACCTATCTCCTTGGCATTTCTGTACTGCACATAATGATGATATGGGAAGCATGCCAGCAATTCTTGGCTTTTCAGATTCCCATACCCCTTACTCTCGCTGTGCTTTTTTTTACAAGAAATGGTCCAATATTTACACACAAATTATTAATTAACTAGAACATCCTTGGAAAGATTTCAGAGAGAGATTGGCCTCTTTAATTGAGCTCAATAATGAGGGATTCATAAATTTGGACTTTAGTATCCATCAAGTTCTGCTGCTTTCTAAGGTGGGTAGGTCCAAGAAGGCCATAAAATCATAGGAGATGGGAACAGCAGTAGTCCGTCAGTCCCTCTAATCTGCTGTGCCATTCTATAGGATCATGGTCGATCAGACATTACTCATCTCCATTTCCTTGCCCGTTCCCGGTACCTTTGATTCCATTACTGATCAAATGTTTATCTACCTCAGCTTCAAACATACACAAGCGCCGGAATTCCACCACCCCATCTGCTATGGAATTAGAGAGGGCAAGGGGCAGATAACAGAAATGTCTGTTGATCTCAGGCAGAAATTTCAGGTCTTGCTCGAACAAGGCCATAAAACAAGACCCATAGACTCTGTCCCAAAAGCTCTCTGTGGCAAGAATGCCAAAAACTCACAATCCTCTGCATGAAGAAATTCCACCTCATCTCATTCTTAAATTGATGCCCTTTTGTTTTGAGATTATGCCCTCTGATTCTAGAAACATCCCCTCAGCATTTTCCCTGTTAAGCCCATTAAGAAACTTACATGTTCCAATGAGATCGCCTCTCATTCTTCTAAAGTCCAATAAGTAGAGTCCCAATCTGTTTAACATTTCCTCATAAGACAATCCCTCCATGCCAGGGATCACCCTAGCGAACCTTGTCTGAACTGCCTCCACTGAAATAATCCTTCCTTAAATGAGAGGACCAAAACTGCTCACAATATTGCAAATGTGGTCTCATCAATACCTTGTACAATTGTAACAAGACTTCTCAATTCTTAGCAGCCCTTTTCAAGTCATTGGTGCCGTGCAGTGTGAGGGCTGCTTTCAACACCCTTCCACTGTGTGTATGTGTGAAGTGAGCGGGGCAAGGGGAGGTTGGGATTAGGGGTGGGGAGTGATGCGGAGGCCAGTGATGTCTGGGTCAGTGGGGGATGGGGAGGCCAGCAATGTTGGGTCAGAGTGGGATGGGAAGGCCATTGATGTCAGGACTGTGGGGGTGATGGGGGAGAATGGAAAGGCCAGCAATGTCTGGGTCAGTGGGGGATGAGGAGGCCAGCGATGTCTGAGTCAATGGGGATGGGGAGACTAGCGATGTCGGGGCTGTGGGGATGCATGGGGCGGGGGGTGGGGGGGGGAGGGAGTGGCCAGAAGGCCAGTGATGTTCTTGTTGGTTGGGGATCGGGGGAAGTGAGAAGTTAACGATAAGGCCAGCAATGTCTGTTGGGAATTGAGGCCAGTGATCTCAATGCTGAGAGAACTTGATTAGTGATCTAAGAGATGTACACATGCAGAGGGGTCTGCTCACCTCAATGATTTCTGCCTCTTTAGCCAGAATAGGTCCCACCCCCCGATTTTTCAATTGATATACGCTGCTACCCTCTGTAGTGCACAGAGTGTGGGAGATTTTGAATCTCCAGTAAAAAAAAAGTACATGATTTACTCCAGATTTTGTACAAATTCAGATTTTTTGGGAGAATTGCATCCTTGGGGTCCAATTTTACCATCAAGTTGCACCCATTTTCAAGTGTGAAAATTTGGTAAAATCAGACGTGAGGCGAGTAGCATCATCCCTGCCTTCCTTTGCGCTGGTTCCCCCATTACCAGGGCTTGAAATTGACCGCGATTGGGGCCGAGCTCAAAATGGGTGTGATAGCAATTTAAAATGCATTTGCACGCATTTAAATTGACTTAATGGGCTGCATGCCCAACTTTATACCAGTACTTTCCCCTTTACCATTATGTTCGCCCATTCAGAATCAGCGCGAAACACTCATGTTCCACAAAAGTCCAATTTGGGCACTCCAGATCAGTGGGGAGGGGAGGGGGGAGCGGGGAGGTGTTGTTCACTGTCATTCTGCCTGAGATCAGTGAGGGGGCAGGGAAGGAGGCCATGATTAAACTGGAAGGGGGGGATAAGGGGTCAGTAATCTTGGGGGGTGGTGTGGAGCAATGTCTACGAGGTAAGAAGGCGTTATCCAGCTCGGGCTGATGTGACAGGGCAGCTGCACCTAACTATTTTTTCTGCGCATGTGAGGTTGGAGGCGCCGATTGGAGCTGCAGTGTTTTCAGCATGTTAAGCCCTGCCCAACGCTTCTGCAGTGTGATTCAGAATTACTGATTGCAGAATGCATACGGAAGTGCCTGAGAATAGGTTTAAAAGTCGGATCCGAAGCAATCCTAGTTTCAAGCGCACCTAGCATTTAGAATCAAAATGGTAAAATGGACCCTATGATTTCCCTTAATGACACATTGCTGTCTCTGCTTGATTAGATTATGATTTTCTAAATATGCTATTATTTTCTTAATAATTAATTCCAATATTTTTCCAATAATAGATGTTAGGCTAATCAGCCTATAGTTACCCACTTTCTGCCTCCCTCCCTATTTGAATAGAGGTGTTACAAAAGGATTTTTGGAAATTTACAGCCAGTTCATCCACTATCTCTACAGCTATTTCTTTTAAGATCCTAGGATGCAAGCCATCAAGGCCAGGGGATTTATCTGACTTTAGCCTCATTAATTTGTCTTAGTCCCATTAGCTTGTCTAATACTACCAGCGATAATGATGGTATTTAATTCCTCCCCTGGAAACTTTAGTAATAATGGGATGTTCAAATTATCTTCACCATAATGACTGATGCAAAATATCTGTTTAAACCCTCTGCCATTTCCCTGTTCCCCATACTTATTAGTGCAGATTCCTTTTCTAACGAGTCTATATTCACTTTTGCCTCTCTCTTTCTTTTTATGTATTTAAAGAAGCCCTTATTGTTGTTTCTATTTTCCTTACTTGTTTGCCCTCATAGTTAGTTTTCTCTCCCTTCATTATCTTCTTAGTCCTCCTTTACGGAATTCTGGATTTGTCCAGTCTTTGTGGCTATCACTGACTTTTGTCTCCTTATGTACTTTTTCTTTCAACTTAATATTTTCCTTAACTTCCTTGGATGCTGCTTGATTAAGAGTGAAGAAACATCTAATTAAAAGGGAAGAAACATCTAATTTCCACTTTGATCGAAATAATAGTAGGAAGGAATATTATTTAAAGGGTGAAAAGCTGCAGCATGCTACAGTGCAGAGGGACCTGGGGATCCTTGTACACAAATCGCAAAAACCCTGTCTGCAAGTGCAGCAGATGATCGAGAAGGCGAATGGAATGTTGGCCTTTATAGTGAGGGGGATAGAATATAAAAGCAGGGAGGTCTTGCTGCAACTGTACAGGGCACTGGTGAGGCTGCAGCTGGAATACTGTGTGCAGTTTTGGTCACCACACTTGCGTAAGGATGTATTGGCTTTGGAGCAAGTGCAGAGAAGGTTCACTAGGCTGATACCGGAGATGAGGGAGTTACCCTATGAGGAGAGAATGAATAGACTGGGTCTGTACCCTTTGGAGTTTAGAAGGCTGAGGGGGGATCTCATATACACATTTAAGATAATAAAGGGGATAGATAGGTTAGAGGTAGAGAAATCCTTCCCGCTTAGGAAGGATAGCAAGACTAAATGACACAGCCTCAAAATAAGGAGGGGGGGCGTGCAGTTTAGATCGAAGTTGAGGAGGAACTTCTTCAATCAAAGGATGGTGAATCTCTGGAATTCTCTGCCCGTTGAAGGGGTGGAAACTACCTCGCTGAATATATTTCAGTCACGGGTGGATAGGTTTCTGATAGACAAGGGAATTAAGGGTTATGGGGAGAAAGCAGGAAAGTGGAAGTGATCCACTTCAGATCAGCCATAATCTTATTGAAAGGAGGGACAGGCTCGAAGTGCTAGATGGCCTACTCCTGCTCCTATTTCTTATGTTCTTAATTGGATAATGTGCCTTTTTGCTTTCCAATTGACATGGGGAAGCAATACTTAATAAAGATGTATATGTTCACCAACTGATGGCTGCAGTGAGAGGGCAAATCATGCGGTAAAACCTCCAGGAAAGGGTTTAAGCATTGTTATGCTAAACGATTGTGATCAAGAAATTGCCTCCTAATTGAATAGTGCTCGTATATTATGTTTGTGTGCACAGAAACGCTGCAACTTCAAATAATTGTTTGCATATTTAGTAATGCGATAATTAATTAATAAAAAAACATTGTTGGATAAAACTGTGCACACAATGGCTCCTGCATTGCATTGTTAATGAATGCTGCAGTCCAGGTTTTCTAGCCAGCTAAACAAGAAACAATGACTAACTGGATAAAGTCCGAGAAACACATGCAGGATTTTCACACATTAACCTCGGTCTAAAGCTGATTGTTCAGTGAATTAACTTTTCACTGTTTCTGGATAACCCCACAATTAGCAACATGAATAATAGGTTGCCCTTAGGTCATGTGAGTATCTCTCCCCTTCACTGATTTCTGTGTCTCAAGAACCTGCCATAGAGCCATGGAGTTTTACAGCACAGAAAGAGGTCCTTTGACCCATCGTGCCTCTCCTAGCCTTCAAGCAACTAACTATTAACCTCATTTTCCAGAACTTAGTCTGTAGCCTTGCATACTATGAAGTTTAAACTGCTCATCTAAACACTTCTTAAACATTTCGGACAGTGAGGTCCAATTTTGCATCCCTTCCCACCCCTGGATGAAAATATTTTCCTCAAAATCCCTCCAAATCTCCTGCCCCTGATCTTAAATTTATGCCACTGGTTATTAACTCTTCTACTAAGGGGAGAAGTTGCTTCCTATTGACCCTTTTATTGAATTATAGCCCTCATAGTCATGTCTTCCCCTTAGCCTTCTCTGCTCTAAGGAAAACAATCCCAGCCTATCCAGTCTCTCTTCGTAGCTGAAACACTTTAGCCCAGGCAATATTGAGTGAATCCTCTTTGCACCTTTTCTAATTCAATCACGTGCATCTGATGCTTCCTTACTTTGATACCAGAATTAATGAACAACAATTTGTGCCTATGGCCCTGCTTCTGCGATAAGACAGTCAGAATTTAACTTGTGAATTAAGGAGCTGTGATGAGAAATGGGTAGATATTTTTCAGGGTTATCAGCCCCAAATCATTCAGTATTTACCCATATGAGAACAGTGTCGGTTAGCTGGGAGGTGCATTTGTGGGCAGCATGTAATGAATTATGCAAATATTGCCTGTAGATCCCTTGAAGGAATCAAAGGTGAAGCACCTTAGGGCTGTGGTGACTTTGCAACGCAAGCCCACCCGATCCACTTATCAGGGATCTTCTCCCAGGATGTTGCAAATGTCAGTGACCCCCTGACATTGAATGTCCTAAAGAACTCGTTCTCAATTATGTCCAGCAAGTTGATCCACTCTCTGTAAAATGTGTGTCTGGGGTATTGCCTCTTGTGAGCTGGAGCTCTGTGTTCATCCCATCTATCTTCTGGAATGTGAGGACATATCCTTTGGACCTAAGAAAGGTAGATGAGAATATCTTCGGAATGACAAGACGCTAAAAAATGATGGAACAACAGAGAGATTTAGTGCAAACAATATGAAAATCTAATTAGATTTAAAAGGCACAATGACAATCTTTCAATGGCTTTGTTGGTTAATCTTTGAAAAGTTACTGGTTCATTTTTCATTCTGAAAGGCATGACTTTGCATTGATAAAATCCATCCAGGGTTACAATTGTTAATGTTCTTTTCGCTGTGTGGGTAATGAAACCTGTCAAAATCCTTTCAATAATTTAATTTGTGTTACAACATTGCTTGTTGAACGTATGGGTCTGATTTTACCATCAAGCTGCATCCTTTTTCGGGCACAAAAACTTGGTAAAATCAGTTGTGAGGTGAGTATGACCAGCTTTGTTCCAATTCCCTCGTTATCAAGCACTTAAAATAGCCACGATCGGAACCGTACCAAAAATGGGCGCACCGGCAATTTAAATGCATTCGAATGCGAGTCAAATCAGAGGGCACAACCTCAGGCTAAAGGGACAATCCTTTAAAACAGAGATGAGGGGGAATTTTTTCAGCCAGAGAGTGATGAATCTGTGGATCTTTTTTCATGCAGGAGGTTGTGGAGGCCACATCATTGAGTATTTTTAAGACAGAGATAGATAGGTTCTTAATAAATAAGGGGATCAGGAGTTATGGGGAAAAGACACGAGAATGGGATGAGAAAAATATTATGATTGAATAGCATAGCAAACTCTATGGGCCAAGTGGCCTAATTCTGCTCGTATTTCTTATGGTCTTTTGATTTTATGCTCCAGAGGAACATGATCACCAAGGGCAGGAGGTGGGGGCCATTCACGTAGAGGGTGGGACGTAGGAGACGGAAGGAGCAGAGACCCCGGCAATTCCATGAACGACTGTTCTTTGAACAGATGTTGGACACTATGTGTCGCCAATGTCTCTGATTCCAGAAGGACTCTGTGCAACACCTGTACAATCTGTTACAGGACCTGGTACCTAGAGGCGCAGGGTGGAGGAGCATCCAGTCTCAGTAGTTGTTAACTTAATGGTCCCTCTAAATTTCTATGCGACTGGTTGTTTCTAGACCCCGAGCAGGAATGTTTGTGGCATCTGCCAATCTGTTATGCACATCTGTGTGAGGAAGGTCACTGAAGCCATGTATGCCCAAGCTGGACAGTTCATCAACTTCAACCTGGACCAGCCACAGCAGGAAGCCCGAACTGCAGGGTTTGTAGCTGTTGCGGGGATTCCTAACGTACAGGAGGCGATCAACTTCACACTCTTCGCCCTGAAGGCCCTTCCTACTGAATCCATGAAGATTTGCCAATAGGAAGGGGTTCCACTCCCTGAATGTTCAGCTAGAGTGAAATCATAATACGATCATCATGCACGTCTGTGCCAAAAAGTGTGCATGACAGCTTCTTGTCAGGAGCTCAGACATCTCAGAGGCATTCGAGGAAGAGCCCAGGCTGCAAGATTGCCTTGTGGGTGTTATTGGTTAGCCGCTTTGGACGTGGCTAATGATCCCTGAGGCAGAGACCGACTATAATGTAGACAATGTAGCCACCTACATAACAGTAGAGAGATGCATTGGGCTCCCCATATTGTGATTCTGATGCCTGTACCGGTGTGGCAGGGCCCTCCAATACAACCCTGTGATCTGTTCCCCCAGGATAGTCGTGTGCTATGCCTTGCATAATCTACCTCTCCAGAGAGGTGACCTCTTGGAGGAGAAGTAGGGCATAGAAGCTGACCTGAGGAGGGGGAGGAGGAGAAAGAAGATGAGGAAGAGCATGCCAAGGAACACCAACCAGTCGCTTGAGGGCTGACAGCCCAAATGAGGCAAGAGAAGGGGCCAAGGGAGGCCCTGATAAGCAGACGGTTCAGTCGCTAGGGGTTTGTGTCTGTGGGTTCCATTCCCCCACCCCTTCCAAATTCCTTCTATATCCTGCACATTGTCATACCAGAGTGGTGGACCTGTGTGCTCTGAGTTTTTTGGCAGGCAAGAGAGTGATAATGACTCGCTAAACATCATTATGATGAAACCTTGGTGCAAACACCTACTTGAGCTTTGCATGCACACTGGCACCTGGGGCCAAACCTGTAAAGAGGGTAAGAAATTATTCAGGGCCCTGGGACAGATGGGGTTGGGGATGGGGGGGAATTGCTATATGGCCGGGGAAACAATGCCTTCCTAATTTCAGTGACACAGCATTGAGGAACCTCCCTAACTGACATTAACATGAAATATCCCTCTGGCAATCATTAATGTAAGAGGATTCATAATCGAGAGAAATTAGTCACAGGTGGACGGTGATAAGACATTCTAACATAAAAACTTGTGAACAGAAAATGTTAAAATGCTTAAATATCTTTCTAATTGATCAGCCCTCCATCTGTGCCATCTCATTGCAACTACAACTTCCTAACTTTACATGGTCTATCCATACATCTCAATAAATCTCTAGAATACACATCGGAGATGGAGGGGGACCAGTTGCCTATCTTGCCCCATGGCCTGTGATGCACATGGCAGGCATCCTCTGGAGGCTGTTGACCTTGAGGGGTCCTGGCCTGATTCCAGGTGTCTGGGATGTTTCCATGGATACCCTCTGCATCCCACAGCTCCTGAGGTGACCCAGTGTCACGAAGTGGGGAGTCAGAAGTTGTAGCCACAGCAACAATCTCTTAGCAGGGAAGGCCCTACCATGGGTCTGAGCCCTTCCTCCTCCCTTGGGTTTCCTATGGGCCTCTGGGTCATTCCATGGGACAGTGGTGCTTTTGCAGTGAGCACCAGAAGCTCCGGCGTCACCTGGCACTGACCAGATGATCCTGGAGGATCATCTGTGTCCTACTCATGGTGGTTGAACCTTCTGCAATGGCCATTTGAATCAGCGCCAACTTCCTCTGGGACTTGGGCCACACACTACAACCCATCAGCCATGACCCTCTGTGATTGGGCCATCTTCTTAAGGGCTGCTGCTGTAGCCTGCTGTGTCTCAGTGCTGTCCCACTGGATCTCCTGCAAGCTCTTGAGCCTCTCAGCCATGGCAATAGAATCCTGTTCAGTGCCCCAGCTGCAGTCTGCTTTGAATCAGCCGAGACCCTCTAGAACTGTGCTGTGCTTGCTATGACTCGACCATTGCTTAGAGCCTGCCACTCATGGTAAGGATCCCCTGCTCCAGGCTTTCCTCTGCAGATGATACCCTTGCAGTGCTGGCCTGGGAAGCATGCAATACATGCAACAGCTGCTCCACCTGAAAGCTTTGGGACTCCTCCCAAAAGTCTCGCAGTGAGTCCAGAATGGCCTTTAGCACCTCCTGCATTCTGTTGCTGCTCCCCCGCAGCTCAGAGGGAAATGATCTCAGAGGGCCAGAATGTAGCCTGGGGCTAGCTGAGTCTTCATCTTTGGCAGGTCCCAGCATGCCAGAGTATTGAACGTTCTCTTTCCACCCAATGTACATTTTCATACTCACCAGAGAGTAACACTAACTGGACACATCGATGTGTCAGTATTTGGGATGGTGAATTGTGAAGTGGCAGCTGACACCAAAACGGTGCCATCCTGAGAGGTCCTTTACCCATATTGTCCGAAGACGCATCTGAGCTGTCTGGATCAGGATGGGTGGGAGCTGTAGCCAGAGCCTCTAGTCCAGAAGGCCCTGCGGCATCCAGATGTGCCCTTGCAACACAGGACACAATGTTAAGTGTAAGAGAGGAGGCGGGATCCAGGATGCCAAGCACATGATTCACATTTCTCCATTGAACATAGAACAAAGAACGAAGAAAGTGACATCACAGGAATAGGCCATATGGCCCTCCAAGCCTGTGGCGGCCAGGGCTACCTATCTGATTTGTAACCCCCAACCCTTCTGGGGACTATGTGCCTCTATTCTCATCACATTCATATAGCTGTAGAGATGCCCTTTAAAGGTCACTATCTTATCTGCATCCACAATCTCCTCTGTGGCAGTGAATTCCAGGCACCCCCCACTACCCTCTCTGTACAAATAAACATGCCTTGTACATCCCCTTTAAAACTTCCCTCTCGCACCCGAAAACTCATGCCCCGAGAAGTTATCTGAAAGTGGTTGAGGAATGATAGGTGGTCATGCCTCAAAGGCAGCCTGACCATGCTGTCACTGACAGCCTCAACTTACCTTCTCAGGAGAGCTCCAGCACTGCTCCTCAAAGCGGGTGAAAACCTTAAAATCTGGCTCACCATCCCCTGTCTTTGCCCTCTCACGGGTGTTGTGCTTAGTCTTCTCCTGTAGAGATGGAAAGAGACATGAAAGAAATGATGGTATGACTTCTGCGGAGTATCAGGTGGTGGCTTTTAAAGGGCAAGAACAGTGGGGCTTTTTGGGGAAAAGGAAGGAGGTGCTGGGGGGTCAGGAGCTGGAAGCATGTAGCGTGCTGGGGATGGGAGGGTCTGGGGGAGAAATGGGGGAAGATGCAAAATATGTTTAGCACTCATCTTTGCTGCATGGATGAGGTTATTGACTTTTTTCTAGCACTGCTTCCCAGTTCGGGGATCCAGTGCCCTGGTTCTGACTAAGGTGTGCATTTCCTACTAGGCTGCAATTCCATCAGCCTTTTTGGGTCTATGTCTTCCTCAGGGAATGCAGGTGTCCTGCCTTGCCTCCCGAGGTCGCCCTCAGAGAACAGGGGGTTGTGAGGGATGGGGTATGGGCAATGGGGACTGGTTGTGTGCACATTTTGTGCAGGAGTGCCTACCTGCCTGCGGGTCCATTCTTAAGTTTTTGATGGAGCTGCCCCTCATTTGGGCAGGTCAACTGCAGACAGTTTGGCAGAGCATTTCAGCAAGTTACATGCAGTTAGCTTGTTAGCACTGGGGGGAAGACAAGTGAGCACCTATAAGTATGCTGATGGGGAGGAAGGTGGGTGTGGATGAATGCTCAATGATTGATAACCTTACTGGGGGCATCAGAAGCCATTGAAGTCCCCAGGGTGGTCGGGGGCAAGACTAGGCAGTGCCCTTGGAACAGTGTCAGCCTGGAAGTGCCCATCTGGTACCGCATTAGGTGGCGCAGGAAGTGATCGCCATAGGGAAGGAGTCCCGATTTTTATGAGGTGATTGTGGGGAGTGGGTGTGGCAGGGGATCTTCCAGTGACTCTGCACCCCTAACATAGTCAGCTTTCTCGGCAAACTCAGGATCCAACTCTCCCCCTGCTGGCAGGAATCGCATCTTGGCACTTTTTTGCACTTAGTGCCATTGGATTGCATTTTCAAACTCACTCAAAAAACAAATCTGAATCTTCCCTGTTTTCTCACTCCTTCAGCCTTTTGAATTTTTTTTGTTAAATCACACCCAGACTTTCTTTTAAGGAAGGCTTTATTTTGCTACTGTAAATACATCCCTATCATGACTACCACCCCTACATTAGGTAGGGGTCCTACACAGTTTATTAAAACTCCAGATATTAGCCCTTCAAAAGTTGCTACAGGAATTAAAGGTGCAGGTTTAATTATCGATTAGAGTTTCCCGAGTAGCTGACGTGTAAAATTTAACAATATCTTTGTGCAATTCCAGCTGATAAAAACGTTTCATTATTTTAACCTGCATTTTACTAATATCTACATGATTTGCCATTTGAATTGGTGAGCCATTCCCAAAAGCTTGTTACAATGTTCAGATTAAACTATCACTTGGTGAACTAGTTCATAAAACCAAATATTTTTTTCCATTATTGTTTTAAACCTGAGGAGGATAGATGGAAAACCAGGCAGTGTGCCTTAATGACTATTGTCCAATAGCTCTGACATCAATCATTATGAAGTGCTTTGAAAGATTAGTCACGCTGCGAATCAATTCCATTCTTCCAGCTTGCCTGGATCTACTACAGTTTGCCTATCACCACAACAGCTCCACAGCAGACGCTATCTCCCTGGCCCTACACTAATCCTGGAAAATCTGGATAACAAAAACATCTGTGTCAGACTCCTATTTATCATCTACAGTTTAGCCTTCAACACTACTATTCCTGCAAAACACACCTCCAAACTATGTGGGCTGGGATTTGGCTCCTCCCTCTGTGACTGGATCCTAGATTTCCTAACTCACAGACACAATCAGTAAAGATAGGAAATGAACACTTCCTCCGTTACCATTCTTAATACTGGTACCCCACAAGGCTGTATCCTCAACTCCTTACTACATTCCTCATGCACCTCTGACTGTGTGCCCAAATTTCCTTTCAATTCGATTTTCAAGTTTGCTGACGACACCACCATAATGGGTTGGATCTCAAATAATGATGAGTTGGAGTACAGGAAAGAGATAGAGAATCTGGTGAATTGGTGTGACAGTAATTTCTTCCTCAATGTCAACAAAAGAGAAAGTCATCGACTTCAGGAAGCATAGCAGAGGAGGTGCCACTGTCGCAAACAATGGGGATGAAGTCAAAATGTTTGAGAGCTTCAAGTTTTTAGGTGTCTAGATGGCCAACAACCTGTACTGGTTCCTCCACATCAATGCAATAATTCAACACCTCTACCTTCACAAGATACTAAAGAAATTTGGCATGTCTGCTATGACTGCCACCAACTTTTACAAATGCGCCACACCACAGAAAGCATTCTTCCTGTTTGTATGACAGTTTGATATGGCTCCTGCTCTGTCCAAGACCATAAGAAACTACAAAAGATTGTGAATGAAGCCCAGTCCATCAGTCAAACCAGCCTGCTATCCATTGATATTTCCCACTTGCTCAGAAAAGCAGCCAGCATAATTAAGGACTCCACAAACCCTGGACGTATACTCTTCCACCTTCTTCATTGGGAAAAGATAAAAAAGTCTGAGGTCACGTACCAACTGATACAAGAATAGCTTCTTCCCTGCTGTCATCAGACTTTTGAATGAACCTACCACCCATTAAATTGATCTTTCTGTACACCCTAGCTGTGACTGTTATACTACGTTCTGCACCCTCACATTTCCTTCTTCATTTATGTTATGCTGTGTCTGTATAGTGCAAGAAACAATACTTTTCACTGTATACTAATATGCGACAATAATAAATCAAATCAAATCCATATCAGAAAGGAAAACAAATTATTGAGGAAAAGAAAGGAGAGTTGTTAACTGACATGAAATTTCAACTTTTCTCAATGAGGAGGTAAAGTACTGAGGGTCGAAGTGACAAATGCTGAAACGTTTCCATTGTAAAAAAATGAGACATGTTTAGGCATAATGTTGTAATCAATTGCAGGAGTAGGACTCATAGCACTAGAAAAACATATGGCTATTAAAACTGTGGCAGGTAAACTGGTAAAGGAGAAATGTGCTCCCTCAGAATCATTAAGAAATAGTGTTAAGGTTCAGAGTAGGCCAGAAAATTACTCAAGTACTGGTGAGGAGATCAGGATATTAGAGGTTTTGTCTGCTCCATTTTGAAGGCAGAAGTATTCCCTTTCTCATCTAAAAAATAAATAAACAAATTAAAATTTTGAGAGATATAGGAGCAGATCAATCAATAATGATGGAAAATGATATAATTTGTATTCCAGAAAGTTTCATGAAGGAAAGTATTAATAAGAGATATTAATGGAAGCGATTAATCTGTTTCTTTGTGTCAAGTTAATTTAAGAAATAACTTTGTAAATGGGACTGTTACATGGGAATTATACCAAAATCGCCAATTGGAGGGTAGTTTTCATTCTAGGTAATGAGTTGGCTTGTGGGGACAATAAAACTGTATTGCAACAGACAGTTGATCATATTGATTTTAACAAACCTTTGAAAACTATTGTGGGAAAAATGAGCAAATTATTACAGATAACAAGCAATTAAAGGAAAGCCTGATGTAAAAAACCAACTGTCATGTATGAAAGAGGAGTTTGCTAATGAGAAAAGAGAATTGGTAAGAGCAATTGAGAATCAATCATGGAAAGTAGAACAAGGAAAGGAATTGCTGATATAATAGAATAATTAGTTGAATGCAGAATTAAATAGCAAAACTAACAAATTGTTAGAACTTTGATGGGGAAAAAAAACAATGAGACTATCGAGCTTGGAAGTAAATCGGAGCAAGTTTGCAGATGACACAAAGATAGCTGGACTTGCTGATAGTGATGAACAGTATCAGACAATATCGCAGGACATAGATAGGCTGGTATATTGGGTGGAAAAATGGCAAATGATATTTAATCCAGATAAATGCGAGGTGATGTATTTTGAAAGAACTAATGTAGGGAGGGGAGATATACAATAAATGGTAGGACTATTAAAAGTACAGAGACACAGAGAGACGTAGGAGTGCAAGTTCACAAATCCTTGAAGGTGGCAATACAGGTGGAGAAGGTGGCAAGAAGGCATATGGTATGCTTGCCTTTATAGGGAGAGGTATAGAGTATAAAAGCTGGCGTCTAATGTTGCAGTTGTATAGAACATTAGTTAGACCACATTTGGGGTACTGTGTCTAGTTCTGGTTGCCGCACTACTGGAAAGACATGGAGACCCTGGAGAGAGTGCAGAGGAAGTTTACCAGGATGGTATGGAAGATCTTAGATATGAGGAAAAATTAGGCTGTTTTCCCTGGAAAGACAGAGAATGAGGGGAGATCTAATAGAGGTGTATAAGATTATGAAGGGTATAGATAGAGTGAACAGTGGGAAGCTTTTTCCCAGGTTGGATACAAAAGTCATGAGGGGCCATGGGCTAGGGTTAGAGGGGCGAGGTATAATTCAGATGTTAGTGGGAGGTTTTTCACACAGAAGGTTGTGGAAGACTGGAATGCACTGCCAAGTAGGGTGGTAGAGGCAGGCCTGCTAGAGTTGCTTAAGGCTTACCTAGATAGGCACATGAGCAGACTAGAGATGGAGGGATACAAAAGATTGCTCTAATTAAGATTAAGAGCCTCAGATGTTCCTGGGAATCAATAGATTCCTATGGGCCATCCAACATATTTTGTGGTTCACCTGTCTTACTTTTGAGCTCTGGGGATCTTCCGTGAATGTCTATATATGCTGTGTATGTTTATTGATGTCTTTTTTTTTGCAGTGTGATTCGGTCCATCTTGTTGGCCAACAAGGGGCATACACACAGTGGGTCATGCAATGGCTGCTCTTGGATGTTACTTCGAGAGTTGCCCAGTGCTTCATGTCGTTAGTGTACTCTTAAACTAGACCAACTGATAGGCAACACGACAGTTCAGTGGCTATCACTGTTTACTGTGCAGATACATGGACCTGGGACTGATCTCCAACTTGGGTCGGTGTCTGTCGGAGTTTGCACATTCTCCCCGAGCTTGTGTGGGTTTTCTCTGGGTGCTCTGGTTTCCTCCCACACCACAAAAACGTGCTATTAGGCTGATTGGTGTTAACAAATTGTCCCTAAATTACACCTCCCTTCATCTGGCGCACATATAATTCTCTAAATTTGCACACCTTTATTGTGGAGTGCAAGAGGCGTAGACAAAAGTCGTAGGTAGAAGAAGGATTGGAATGACGCACTCACTGAATGTTAAAATGGCGGCACAGGCTTGTAGGACTGAAGGGCCTGTTTCCTGTGCTGTCTGTTGCTTTTTGTTTTTTGTTCTTAAAATTAGGAGAAATTGAGTGGCATAGAATTTCACACTTTGCTCCTGTGAATAAAAGTTCATTAATAAATCGTGATTCAGTGGAGCAAATAACTAATTAAAATCATATTACTGATTATGGCATTGTGACACAGTGGTTAGCACTGCTGACTCACAGCACCAAGGTTCTGAGTTCAAATGCTGGCTTGGATCATTGAGTGAAGTTTGCACATTCTCCCTGTGTTTGCATAAGTTTCCTCCCACAGTCCAAAGATGTGCGAGTTAGATGGTTTGGCCATGTTAAATTGCCCCTTAATGTCAGGGGGACTTGCTAGAGTAAATGCATGGGGTTTTGGGGATGAGGCCTGTGTGGAATTGTGGTCGGTGCAGACGTAATGAGCCAAACGGCCTCCTTCTGTATTGACTGACTCTATGATAGATCAAAACAACTATTTGGAAGAAAATTCTAAAGCATGTCTTTCAAAAGTGGAGTTTGGGAAACACGAGTATGAAAACCAGAGCCTTGTGAGCCAGTAAAGAGTTGATGAGAAATCCACAGAAGTTTGATTGGGTGGCATCCACCATTTGGTTTCTTAGTGGGATGTGTCTGACCACAGTTGTCCTATTGGTTTACAGCTGTTATGTATTTACTGAAAACATTGTATCATATGTCCAGTGTTATTCTTTAATTCTGTGCACATTTATGAAAATATATGTGGAGTGGGATTTGGTTTAGCTCAGTTTTCTGGATAGCTGGTTTGTGCTGTAGAATGATGTCAACAACATGTGTTCAATTCCTGTACCGACTGAGGTTATCCATGAAGACCCTGCCTTCTCAACCTTGCCCCTCGCTTGAGATGTATAAATGATCTACGTTCATCTGGGACTATAGCAACGTAAGGTAGAATAAAGGAGTATTTTTGTTAAAAGCTAACTAGCAATCCTGTTCATTCATGTTTTTGAAAAAAAAATGGTAAAAATAGTCTTTCGAGCTGGGTTCCATTCTGGGATTTTCCCATCCAGTAGTAAAGTCAACTGGGATTGTAACAGCAGGAAGAAACAAACCCCAGAATTGCCAGTACAACTGTGGCTATCACCCAGGTTGATCATGAAAGCTCTCCTTCCCCCTCCCTATCATGATCTGCCAGAATGAGAAGGCCCCCTGTGGAGAGGTTGGGCCCCAATCCCTGTTCACTGTGGGACTCAGAAAGTGAGTGAACAGTTTCCTAGTGGCACTATGTCTCCTGCAAATAGGCATAGGATTCTGTGGCAAAGTACACATGCATGCACAGGCACTCGTGGCCATCTTGCCAGCCATTTTGCATTGGCAGGAGACAGAGCAATGAAGAACAAAGAAACAAAGAACAAAGAACAAAACGGTATGGGAAACAGGCCCTTCGGCCCAAAGAGCCCGCGCTGCCACCCTGATGTTCCCACCTCTACCCGTGATCCCTGTTTATAAATCTATGGATTAAAAACCAAATTTGAGACAATTTAGGGAGAATTTGTTTTGCCAATTAGCTTAAGAGCACATCTTTGGGATGTGGGAGGAAACCAGAGCACCCGGAGAAAACCCACACAAGTTTGGGGAGAATGCGCAAACTCCCACAGACACAGGCCCAAATCCATGTATCTGCACAGCACAGCGATAGTCACTGAGCTGTCGTGTTGCCCATCAAATTGTGAAAAGGAAGGCAGTTTATTCTGCTGTGTTGCAAATCCGCAGTGAGATTTTGAAACAGAGAGGCACCATCATGCCAGTTCAGTAGTCAACATTCATTTTTCTTTCTGTCTCTAATTACTTCTTAAGTGGCTATAATCCTGTGCCCCAGGCTAAATCAAACAACAGGCTACACAATGTACTTACATGTAGAAAACCTAAAGGCTAGCATTTGTATCTGAGCAATACAACATGTCTAAACAGATTAAAGAATTAATCAATATTAATACAGTCTTAAATTCATTTAGTGTTAAATAATTCAGGAATTAAATCAATATTAATACAATTTCTAAGACTGGAGACCCTAGACTCACTAATACTCTTAGTAAGTAGATCTTGGGCTACTTTGTGAAAAAGCTCAGTAGGCAATTTACTGTAATTGGCCTAATTGCTAGACATAAAGTCTGCAAGAAGATCATGGAATTAAAGCTCACCGACAAGACAGGATGGGCAACCAATGGGAAAAGAAACAGAAAAAAATCAATAATCCAAATTGTAACAACTATGCAAATAAATAACCAAATTGTGAGGAGGTTTCCATGGACACAGCAATGTCTTGCCACTGCAGGCTACAGGTCCAACCTGTTAATCAAATGAAGATGAATAATTGCTAAAATTGTGAAATGATTATCATTGAAAAAAAATGAAATTTAAAATCAATGTGATAGATTCAGTCAAATAGAAAGTCAAGGTAGAAGTTGCTGTTCCTGATATTATTGTATGAACATGTAAGGTTTATTTTACTAAATTTTGCCGAGAGGAATTTAGTGGACAAAATAAACCTGAATACAGCAACTTCATAAACTGCAATTTCTGACCTACATCCATCCCCCCATTGATAATGCTAAAAAATTCTCACAGCACTGTCTGTGGGAGCTTGCACGCACAGAATGGATTCCTACACCACAATAAGAACCACACTTCAAAAGTGCTGAATTGCTTTCAAGTGCTTTGTGGCATTGAGGTTGTGAAAGATGTTACAGAAGTGCAAGCCATTTTATTCCTTTTTTTAAGAAAACATGGTGGGACAGTTCACTTTGAATAGGAAATGTAGTCCTATAATCTTAGCTTTTTGATATCACCAATATCAAATTTCATGGGGGTGATTCTCCCAGCCCACTGCAACATTTACAACAGCTCCCCAATTATAGGAAAGAGGTGGCAGATTTGGGGTCACGGAGCCGATCAGCGATCAAACTGTCCAACGATCACATGGCTGGCAGTGCGGGATTGCTGTAATGTGCCAATCTCCATGCTAACAGATTGGCACATGCACAGTGGTCTATGCTGCTGGCCTCTCCAACGGGAATAGATCCCACTCCCAGATTTTCAGTGTGAGAGATTTCTGTGATGCATAGTTTGTGGAAGATTCACTATAAAATCCAATGGGATTTACTCCAGTTTTTACACAAATTTGGCACTTAGAATTTTTTGGGAAGAATTATACCCCCTCCCCCCCATGAATACAAAAAACAAAGTACTAATATCCAAAATCTGGAATGAAACTAAATGGAAAATGGCATCATCAGGTCTAACGGCATTTGTGGAGGGGGAAAGAGTAATTGGATCCTTCATAGCTGGGGAAGAGAGTCGGAAAATGCGGCAAGCCATTCAAACATCTGTTGACTTTGATGGTTCAAACAAATCTCTTCACTGCACAGGACCTTCAACTGATGCTATACGCTAGATATATAGAAGCATATGAAAACTACAGCACAATACAGGTCCTTCAGCCCACAAAGTTGCGGCACGGTATACAGTGGTTAGCACTGCTGCTTCACAGCTCCAAGGACCTGAGTTCGAGTCCCAGCTCAGGTCACTGTCTGTATGGAGTTTGCACATTTTCCTCGTGTCTGTGTGGGTTTCCTCCATATGCTCTGGTTTCCTCCCATAGTCCAAAGATATGCAGGCTAGGTTGATTGGCTATGCTGAAATTTTAGTGTCCTGAGATGCTTAGGTTAGAGTAATATGGGGGATTATGGTCGGTGCAGACTCGATGGGCTGAAGGGCCTCTTTCTGCACTGTAGGATTCTATGAATCTATGAACATATCCCTACCTTAGAGATTACTAGGCTTACCTATAACGCTCTATCTTACTAAGTTCCATGTATTTATCTAAAAGTCTTTTAAAAGACCTTATTGAGTCTGCCTTCACCACAGTTGCTGGCAGTCCATTCCACGCACCCACCATTCTCTAGTGAAAAGCTTACCCCGACATCTCTTGTGTACCTACTCCCCAGCACCTTAAACCTGTGTCCTCTTGTGGCATGATGTAGAGATGCCAGCATTGGAAAGGGGTGAACACAGTAAGAAGTCTGACAACACCAGATGTAAGTCCAACTGATTTATTTGATAGTAAACTCACACAAGCTTTCGAGGCTCTGAACTTGTCAGGTGAATGAGGTGTTCATCTGACAAAGAGCAGAACCTCGAAAGTTTGTGTGAGTTTACTATCAAATAAATTGGTTGGACTTAAACCTGATGTTGTCATACTTCCTCTTGTGGCAACCATTTCAGCCCTGGGAAAAAACCTCTGATTATCCACTCGATCAACACCTCTCAACATCTTACACACCTCCATCAGGTCACCCCTCATCCTTCATCTCTCCAAGGAGAAAGTACAGCAATGACATTCCCTTCTTTTGGACTCATGGTGAACAATCACTGAAACAATTATAAGATGATATCAACAGGTTCCATCCCACCATCAGACTCACTACGGACTACTCTCTGGAATTGATTGCATTCTTGGACACATGCATTGCCATCAAGGATGGTCACCTCAGCACTTCACTGTACTGCAAGCCCACAGATAACCTCATGATGCTCCACTTCTCCAGCTTCCACCTAAACACATTAAAAAAGCCACTCCCTACTGACAAGCCTTCCATATACACAGTATCTGCTCAGATAAGGAGGATTGCACCTAACACCTCCAGATGTTGAAAGATACCCTCATAAGAACAGGATATGGCGCTCGACTCATCAATCGACAGTTCCAATGTGCCACAGTGAAAAACCGCACCACCTTCTCGGAAGACAAACACGAGACATGATGGACAGAGTACCCTTTGTTGCCCAGTACTTCCCCAGAGCGGAGAAGCTATGACATCTTCTCCAGAGTCTTCAATATGCCATTGATGAAGATGAATATCTCACCAAGGTCATCCCTGCACCCCCACTTCTTGCCTTCAAACAACCGCACAATCTCAAACAGCACATTGTCTGCAGCAAACTACCCAGCCTTCAGGAGAACAGCAACCACGACACCACACAATCCTGCCACAGCAACCTCTGCAAGACATGCCAGATCATCGACACAAATGCCATTACCTCACCTGAGAACACCATCCACCAGGTGTACAGTGCATAATCTTGCAACTCGGCCAATGTTGTCTACCTGATACGCCGCAGGAAAGGATGTCCTGAGGCATGGTACATTAGGGAGACCATGCAGATGCTACTACAATGGATGAATGAACACCATTCAACAATCACCATGCAAGGGTGTTCTCTTCCAGTTGGGGAACATTTCAGCGGTCATAGGCATTCAGCCTCTGACCTGTGGGTAAGCCTTCTCCAAGGTGGCCTTCACAACATGTGACAATGCAGAGTTGCTGAGTAGAGACTGATATCCAAATTCTACACACATAAGGATGGCGTCAATTGGGATCTTGGGTACATATTACACTATCTGTAACCCCAATGACCTGCCTTGGCTTGCAAAATCTCACTAACTGTCTTATCTGGAGACAATATGCATCCCTTTAAACCTGTGCTTAATGCTGTCTCCACTCACATTGTCTGTATCTTTTAAGACTTGATTACCTGTAAAGACTTGCATTCCAATTATTATTTTGTAAATTGAGTTTGTATCTATGTATGCCTTGTTTGTGAATAGAATTCCCAATCACCTGACGTAGGGGTAGTGCTCTGAAAGCTAGTGGCTTTTACTACCAAGTAAACCTGTTGGACTTTAATCTGGTGTTTTAAGACTTCTTACTGTGCTTACCCCAGTCCAACACTAGCATCTCCACATCACGACTTTGATGGGATCAGAAAACCCAGCCATCGGGAGTAATGGTAACATTCCTCCCATTGTTTCAGGTCAAAGACCTCCCATCAGGATAACTGATGAAAAGTCATTTACCTGAGATGCTGACTTGGTTTCTCTGCTTCTTATTCCACAGACCTGCTGAGTTCTGTCAGCATTTTCTGGTTTTAAACTTCTCCCGGTTGCTGTCAGCTTGCTTTCTTGTAGATTTTGATTGAGACGAATGAATACACAGAGGCTGTTGGACACAGGAATTAACTATAGTGTGCATGGAGGCAGGATTTCCTCTCAATTTTGATAAGGACGCATGTTACTTTATCATGTAGTTTCCAGTGGTTCCCAGTGTCAGTTCCCAGAGGTGACAACATTATGCAGTATAGAAGAATCCAAAAGATAACCTTTCCCCCACCAGTTGATAGAAAAATAATCATGAATATGGATGAATGATTGGTTTTCTTTGGAAGTCAGTGTCCACATGAATGAAAGGCCTGAGGCTGTGTCTCTCATCTCTATCTTGCAAGACTGGGTTGTGTTTTCAAACAAGATACTGGCTAAATTCTGACTGCTGATTCATCATTTACTTAACAGAAGCAGGGAAGTTTTTGAGGCCATCTTGATTATAGTGAATTCAATTTTGACCAAGCTTGTGTGGGGAGCTTCAGATAAACCTTTGACGAGGTTTATTAGGGATGATGAGGTACCAAGTGCAATTTTCGTAGGTTTAATTTTTTTCTTTTAGGAAATAAATTGCTTATATTTCTCTTCTAAGAAATGCATTTCAAAAATGCACAGAAAAAGAGTTTTACAACTGGCTTTTTTAAATGTTAATGTAACCCAGTTGAAGTACAGATGAAGGTTTCCTTATCCTACCCAATACCACTGCGATCAGCATGATTGGTTTCTTTAATAACCAACTACAGCACATATTACTATTTTTCTTGCAATGATTATTTATTGTACTTAGGTAAATACTTCATTTAAGGAATCCAGGAGAAAGGGGTTCACACAGTACTAATCACCAGGGCTCCAGGAGGCCCAGGCTCAGGCTGCCTGCCCATCTCAATGTGCTGGCACACAAACATGGGATGAGCACTCCTGCACCGTGACACCGCTCTGTGATATGTAGTATTATTGGACCGAGAGCCTGAGTCCGTCCAGCAGTGGAGTGAGCAGGGAAACAGATTGAGAGATTTAAGGGCTTTGGCTCGCTGGGCTTAGGCGAGAACAGGCTTAGGCAGAGTGTGTTACTGGTTTTCCAGTCGCATTCACACCTCCAAATGTGTTCCTGACAATGGCAGGGATTACGGGAAGACACCTCACCTGCGTACGATGTCATATGTGGGAGTTCCTGGAGGCAAGACGTCTCCTGAAAGTCCACATATGCATCAAATGTTTGGAGCTGCAGCATCTGAGGGCTCGGGTCAAGCAACTAGAGCGGCAATTGGAAGATGCATTTTTAGTCAGGGAGAACGAGGCAATAATGGAAGGGAGGCAGAATAAGGTGGTGGACTCAGAGCCTAAGGTTGGGGAACCTGACCCTTACAGGTGGATTACTGTAAGGAAGGGGAAAAAGGAGAGGGAAGACAGTCCAAAGACTTCCCCAGTGGCAGTCCCCCAAAATATTGAGGGTGTGGGGGTAAAAAAGGTAAGGCAGGAGGACCAGAGTACCTCAGAGGGGAGGAAAGAGACTAGAAGGGAGATAGTGGTGGGGGATGGGAGGGTTAAAGGAATAGATAGGAGGTTCTGTGGTCAAAGACAGGACTCCAGGATGGTAGTTTGACTCCCTGGAGCAGGGGTGCAAGATCTGTCTGACAGGGTAGAGGGCATTTTGAAGGGCGAGGGGACCCAGGCGGATATGATTATTCACGTAGGAGAGAAGGATGTAGGAAGAAAGAGCAGGAAGGATATAAGAAGGCAGTTCAGGGAGTTGGGGGGTAGGCTGAAGAGCAGGGCCTCCAGGATGGCGATCTCAGGGCTGCTACGAGGACCAAGTAACAGCGGGGCCAAGAGAAATGAGCTGAATGCATGGCTGAAGGACTGGTGTAAGGCAGAGGGTTTCATATTTGTGGATAACTGGGAAGTCTTTGTGAAAGAAGGGCACCTGTATAGAAGGGACGGGGAACACTTAAATGGGAAGGGCGTGAGTATCTTAACTGGGAGGTTAGCTGGACTGTTTCGGCAGGATTTAAACTAATATGGTAGGGGGGAGTGGCTGAGACCGATAGCTCGGAAGAGAGCGAGATGGGAGATAGAGTAAGTTTGGATGGGAAGAAATACACCAGGGAGAAGGAGGTTCCAAGTGGGCTTGGACATCTGGAGTATGTCTGTTTCGATGCGAGGAGCGTAACAGGAAAAACGGATGAACTTAATATTTGCGAGGAACTTGGATATGGTTGCAGTGACGGAGACGTGGTTAAAGGAAGGGGAGCAGTGACAGCTGAATATTCCTGGATATAAGTGTTTCAGGCGTGACAGAGGAGGGTCCAGAAGGGGTGGAGGAGTGGCGTTGTTAGTTAGGGAGAGCATCACAGCAGTGCAGAGGGAGGACAATACAGAGGAGTTAGGAGCTGAGTCTCTGTGGGTAGAGTTGAGGAATAGGAAGGGGGCGATTACTATGTTAGGGTGCATTATAGGCCACCAAACAGCCCGCGGGTAGTTGAAGAAGGCATATGTAAAGACATTTTGGATAGGTGCAGAAAGAACAGAGTCGTTATAGTGGGAGATTTTAATCTCCCTAGGGTGGATTGGAAGATACCTAGAGCTGGGGGTTCAGATGGGGATGAATTTGTAAAATGTGTACTGGTAAGGTTGTTGGAGCAGTATGTGACTAGCCCGACTAGAGAGGGGGCTATATTGGATTTAGTTCTGAGTAATGAGCCAGGGCAGGTGGTTGATGATGTAGTAGGGGAACATGAGGCTAACAGTGACCACAATTCTGTCTACTTTAGAATACAGATGGAAAAGGATGCTTGTTGGCCTAGGGGCAGGGTGCTGAATTGGGAGAAAGCTAACTACAGTCGGATTAGGCAGGAACTTAGGGAAACTGATTGGGAACGGTTGTTCGAGGGTAAGTCCACGCTAGGCATGTGGGGGTCTTTCAAGGGAATACTGAAAATGTTGCAAGAAAGATATGTGCCAGCTAAGAGGAAAGATGGAAAAGGTAGGATTAGAGAGCTGTGGATTACTAGGAATATTGAGGACTTGGTTAGGAAGAAAAGAGAGGCGTATGATAGGTCAAAGCAGCTGGGAACAGAGAAAGCGTTGGAGGAATATAGAGAAAGTATGAGGGAGCTCAAACGGGGAGTTAGAAAGGCAAAAAGGGGGCATGAAATGGTTTTGGCGGATAGGATTAAGGAAAATCCAAAGGTTTTTTACTCCTATGTTAGGAATAAAAGGGTGGTTAGAGGAAAAATCGGACCTCTTAGGGACAGAGGAGGAGAACTGTGCTTGGAGCCCGAGAGAATGAGGGAGATCCTGAATGAATACTTTGCATCGGTATTCACAAAGGAGAGGGGCTTGTTGACCGGTTCTGTCTCTGAGGGAGCTGTGGACCAGTTGAGAGAAATATCCATACCGAGGGAGGAAGTGTTAGAGCTTCTACGTTGTATTAAAACTGATAAGTCTCTGGTGCCTGATGGCATTTATCCCAGGCTGCTTAGGGAGGTGCGAGGTGAAATTGCTGGGCCTCTGACGCAAATCTTTGTCTCTTCTTTGGACACAGGCGAGGTCCCAGAGGACTGGAGAATAGCTAATGTTATACTGATGTTTAAAAAGCGTAATAGGGATAACCCTGGAATTTATAGGCCGATGAGTTTGACGTCAGTGGTAGGAAAGCTGTTGGAGGAGATTCTAAGAGGTAGGATGTATATGCACTTAAAGCACTGTGATCTGATTAGGGACATGCAGCATGGCTTTATTAAAAGGAGGTTGTGCCTTATGAATCTGGTAGAATTTTTTGTGGAGGTGATGAAAACGGTCGACAAAGGGCGAGCCGTTGATGTTGTCTATATGGATTTCAGTAAGGTGTTTGACAAAGTCCCTCATGGGAGGTTAGTTGAAAAGGTCAAGGCTCATGGGATACAAGGACAGGAAGCTAGATGGATAAGTAACTGGCTTGATAATAGGAAACAGAGAGTAATAGTGGAAGGGTGTTTTTCTAGCTGGAGGTCGGTCACTAGTGGTGTGCCGCAGGTCTTGGTACTGGGACCTCTTCTATTTGTAATATATATAAATGATTTGGAAGAGGGAGTAAGTGGAGTGATCAGCAAGTTTGCAGACGATACAAAGATGGCTGGACTTGCGGACAGTAAGGAGCATTGTCAGGTGATGCAGCAGGACATAGATAGGCTGGTAGCTTGGGCAGACAGATGGAAGATGGAATTCAATCCTGATAAATGTGAGGTGATGCATTTCAGGAGAAAGAATGTAGGGGGGAGGTATATGATAAAGGGTAGACCTATTAAGAGTATAGAAACGCAGCGGGACCTGGGGGTGCAGATGCACAAGTCTCTGAAGATGGCAGAGCAAGTGGAGAAGGTTGTGAAGAAAGCATATAGTATGCTAGCCTTTATAGGAAGGGGTATAGAGTACAAGAGCTGGCCTTTAATGTTGCAGTTGTATAAAATGTTGGTTAGACATCATTTGGAATACTGCGTCCAGTTCTGGTCACCTTACTACCGGAAGGACGTGGAGATTCTGGAGAGAGTGCAGAGGAGGTTTACCAGGATGCTGCCTGGTATGGAAGGTCTGAGTTACGAGGAGAGGTTAGGCAAATTGGGGCTGTTTTCCTTAGAAAGATGTAGACTTAGAGGAGATGTAATAGAGGTGTACAAGATTATGAGGAGTATAGATAAAGAAAAACAGCTTTTTCCTAGGATGGACTCAAATAGCATTAGGGGTCACGGACTTAGGGTGATGGGGGGGGTAAGATATAATTTGGATGCTAGAGGGAGTTTTTTCACACAGAGGGTGGTGGGAGTGTGGAATGCGCTTGTTATTTAAGAGATACTTAGATGGGCACATGAACAGAATGGGAATGGAGGGATGTTGAAACCTGATTTAAAATAGGGATCATGAGCCTTGGGAGTCCCTGGGAAGTGTGTAAATAGTCCATGATATTGATGTATTTATTTTTATCCTACAGGTACTTTGATCCGCCTTGTTGTCTAACAAGGGGCATACGTGCAATGGGTCGTGAGAGTGCTGTTGAATTTTTTTTTTGAGAGTATCCTAGTGCTTCACGTCGTTAGTGTACACTTGACCTGAAGCATTTGATGGGCAACATGACAGCTCAGTGACTATCGCTGTGCTGTGCAGATACATGGATTTGGGCCTGTGTCTGTGGGAGTTTGCACATTCTCCTCGTACTTGTGTGAGTTTTCTCCAGGTGCTCCAGTTTCCTCCCACATCCCAAAGGTATGCTCTTAGGCTGATTGGCAGAACAAATTCTCTCTAAATTGTCTCAAATTTGGTTTCAATCCATAGATCTATAAACATAGACAGGGATCACGGGTAGAAGTGGGAACATCGAGGTGGCGGCGTGGGCTCATTGGGCCGAAGGGCCTGTTTCCCATGCTGTTTTGTTGTTTGTTCTTTATATAGTGGGAGGGTCAGAAAGATTAAAAAAAATGTAGGCACTTAGTGTTCATGAGTGAATGTAGGCACTTGTGTAGATAATTAACCATTTTGTTTTGAATGTTTGGCAATAAATTTCACTTTGTCCACTCAAAAGAGCCTTCACCTTGTCCGTATGCCACCAAGTTTCGGGGCACCATCATGCTCACTCAATGGCTCACCCCTGTGGAGTGGGTGAATGGCACTGCCATGTCCCTCTTACCAGCTGTCATTAAGTAAGGGCACTCCCTCAGCAGCAAAACTAAAAGGAATTCAGGAAGGAGGACACGAGAAACACTGCCTTCACTATCCCTCTAATTCAAGTGGTGCCCGAAGATGAAGGGGAGGTGAGGCCTACAAGTGACCCTTCCTGACTTTTCTCTCTGAAATGGCAATTCTGCAACCTCCATCCCCAGCCCTGTTGAACATATCTGCATTCCTGAGTCTTCCCCAGTGCCTCCCAGCAGAGGAGTGTTGGCTGGCACACCCCCGAAATCCCACTTGGAAGTGAAGGCTCCAGACTAATGGTTCTGTAGAATTATTGTAAATTGTGCAACATGATGCCAAGACTGCAATGGCTAATATCTGGTAAGGGTGAAGCCTCGGTGACAGTGTCACTAATGACATGCTAATGTATTAAAATGAACTTTCCACAGTCACATGGCAAGTTTCATATCACTCTATTGGTGAGGGGAAAGGAAGATTGGAACTCAGAAACTCGTCAGTCCAAATCACACACTCTGGAATTTGAGCATGCACCCACCATTACTGCAGATGGAGAGTGAGTGAGTGAGTGAGTAAGTAGATGTGTGATGATTGATTGTGTGTGAGAGTCATGTATATGAATGAATGCGTGAGTAGGGATGAGTGAATGAGTAAGTGAGCGAATGTGCAAGAGAGAAAGAACGCTGAGAATGAGCTGGACACGCACATACACACACCTCCCCTTCTGTCTCTAAAAACCTAACTCCACATCGGGCCAGGACAGGAGCCAACTCAGGATGAAAGCCAACCGATATTCAATCCCCCACTTTCACATGAATTGCTCTAGGGCCAGCTTGGGGTGCGCACCACCAACGACAAATTAAATCAAATTCCTCTGCTCAGCCCTCCTCCCCTCCTACTTGCCTGGTGACAAGGAATTCAGGCATATAGTCTGTCTCTAGCTCTTCTTCTTAAGCAAAGAGGCACAAAAGATTTTATTAGTTAGCATTTTTTAATGGGCATTTTTTTATCAATTCACTTTTTTAAAATTATGAATTTTTTGCTCTGACATTTATGCTGTTTATTTTTCGTCATTGATTAGTTTCCTTTTTGGAAATTCATGTTTAACATTTCTGCTGAAGGGGGATGGGAGGTTCACAAGAAGTCTGATTGCTGCTAAAAAGGGGTTATTTTCACTCCAATAGATACAGGAAGTGTTGGAAAAGTTCAGCACATCTCACAGTATCTGTGCAGAGGGCAACAGAGATCAATGACCCTTCTTCACTACTAGTGCAGATCAGAGACCTAAAGCATTGACTGTTTCTCTCTTCACAGATGCTGCCTGGCCTGCTGAATGTTTTTCCAGAATTTTCTGTTTATATTTCAAATTTCCAGTACCTGCCATACTATCATATGTTCAACATTGAGCACTTGTAAATGTTATTTGTTTCCATTAAAAATCAGAAAATGTTTATCACTCAATGCATGGTGTAAGATTTCTATTCACAAAGCCCACTTGCATGGAGCACAACATTATTGCAGCTGAATTGGTTTGGGCTTAATTTACTGGAAGGTTTTGTCATTTTTAAACTGGGAAGTGAAACTAGGATTCTTGCTTCACTTTCGAATTAAAATACTACGGAGAGCAAAATAAATGACTGGAATAGGTCGAAGCTGAAATATCATAAATGCAGTTTAAATAGGTTTTAAAAAAAATCTAGCTCTGACTTTTCTGATTGTTCATGTCCTGCTGCCATTGCAAGCAATGATGGAGAACTTGGCACTCAGCCAAATCTTTGTTCACTGTAGCGGGATGGAAGAATCCTGCTGCTGGTAAAAGGCTGGAAAATTCTGCTCATGATTTTGTTATCGTAAATTGACAATTTACAAATGTAAAAATATTTTTTCAAGGATACTGAGATGTTTAACAGAAATTAGAACTTAGTAATAGCTAAAACTCAGGTTGGAATTTTCTGACTGCATTGTCGTGGCTTCCCTACCCTTCCTTTGGTGGTTATGGCTGGTCAGTCAAACATCAATTGATGTCAGCGGGACTGGAAGATTCCAATAAGGTCCAATAACTCTTCCGAGGGATTTTTTTTAAAAAGTGGAAGAGTGCAAAAGGACATGGGCAGAATTTTACAATTGTCCACATGCTGGCAGGATTTTCTGATCCTTCTGCAGTGAACGGAAATCTGGCTGAGCACCAAATTCTCCGTCCTCGCTTGCAGTAGCAGGAGGGCATGAACAGCTGGAAAATTTCAACTTTTCTTGGCAGTTCAGTGATTTCTATTTCAATATAATCATGGGGGAGAATGGGGGGTGGATGTGCGGGGTGGGGGGGAGGGGGTGATGGGAACAGTACACCCTACAGGGGAACATTCAATCATAGCCAGCAACTTCCTGCTTTCTGTTGCAGCCACTTGAAGCTGTTGTCAGTTTCACAAAAGGGCAGTGTTGATGAGTTTTTCCATCATTACCATTGCAAAATCTGGGCCTTTCTCTTAACATCATTCAGACATTGAAAAGTCTTGCAGTTTGTCAACGATTCAATCGATACTACAGTTGTCTGCAAGATGGATTTTGTAAGCTGCCAGGAACTAATATGTGCAGATGTATTTGAAGTTGTTTAAAACCTTAATAAATCTAATTGCTTAGACATTATTCAGTGCTGAATTATCAGAAACCTAAAAAGAACTGATTAGGAGAACAGGAATTCACAATTTTCAGCATCCAGTCTAAATCTGTACTGAACTCCCCTGCGAAGACCAAGTGCAATTATCCTTAATTGTCCAGTGTATTTAACTTTGAATTGTTCACAGCACCAAGAAGAGAATTAATGATAGCAGAGGGATGTGGTATGGAAGTCAGATTTTAAATGATAGGTTAATCAGTTGTTAATACCACAATGGATGGCAGAGGGGATGGATGCAAACTAATTCTTTAGAATGTTTTTGCGAGGTTCACAGCAGTTTTTAATCAAACACTAGTCAGGGGCTTGATGCAATAAAGACTGAAACGAAGCTCTTTTGTGAGACTGACAGGCACACTAGATACATAAATATTTATACAACAAATCAATTCCCAACAGATACTAAAATCCACCATCAAATTTATACCCTTTGAAAACCCACAATGTTTTGTCTAAACAGAATAATTGCACTATTTGAGCTGAACATGAAATGATTGCTTTTGTCTAGCACACCATAACTGATTTGTACCATGTCAGCTGGTTTGCAGGGACTGAGCAATAAATTGGTACTTGCTTCAAAGCATTGTTGTTTTGTCCTGATAAATGCTATCTGGTTAATTTGATCACTACGGCAACTGGGAATTCCTTACCTGGGTGTTGTTTCTTTGTGTTGAAGGAAGGGGGAGCCGGAGGAAGGTGAGTGACACTTCAAGGATGGAAGCTGCTGCAGTCTGCCAAGCACTTGCCTGCTGTCTCCTTTTTGTTAAACCAGATGGAAGGCCAATACTCATACTGCACCTATTGCCAAGACTGGAAAATAAAGCAGATGAGCCAACTCAGCAAGTAGATCTTTAGTAACATTGATTTTAATATGTTAAGGGCTGTAGAAGGAAGTACAATATAAGGCTATATGTATAAAGAAATAGAATAACCAATGGATGAATAACCTATGTAGCAGCCTTCACATATTGCATTATAGAAAGTATAGTTATCACATTAGCTATGGGCTCTCAATTCGGTTCCTAATTATGGTTGGACATTTTCCAGGAAATACTTTGGGTGGCATAGTGATTAGAACTGCTGTCTCACAGCATGAGTACCCGGATCAATTCCAGTCTTGAGTGACTGTTTGTGTGAAGCTTGCATGTTCCCCCTGTGTCTGTATAGGTTTCCTCAGGCTACTCTGGTTTCCTCCCACAGTCCAAAAATGTGCAGGTTAGGTGGTTTGGCCATTCTGCATTGCCCATAGCACGTAGGTAAGATTAATTATGGGAATGTACTGGGTTGGTGAGCTGGAGCAGAGGCATGGGCTGAGGTGAGATGCTGTTTGGAGAGTCAATGCAGACTTGAACAGTCAAATGAACTCTTTATGAATGTAGGGATTTCATGATTCCCCATCTACAAAATGCATTTCATGAAATCACTAAGGTTCCTTAGGCAACACCTTCCAAACCCATGACCAGTCCCATCTAGGACAAGGATAGCAGGTATATGGGAACACCACTACCTGCAGGTCCCCACTCGCTATCCTGGCTTGGAAATATATTGCTGTTCCTTCACCATCACTGGGTTAAGATCCTGGAATTACCTCTCTACCTGATGTAGGCTGTACCTATATCACATGGACTGCAATTGTTCAAGAAGGCAGCTCAGTACCATCTTTTTAAGGGAAACTAGGGACGGGCAATAATTTGTGACCTAACGATTGGCGCCCACATCCCATAATGAATATTTTTTTAAAAATTGGCAGAAGTGATATCATGGAAAGATCCAGTAAGTGGCACCATGGAAAGCCAGCAGAATGGTCTGAGCAGATGAACCAAATTTCTCTGCTGGGGGAACAGAGGAGACATGAATCTCAAGGTTAGAGTTATATCCGCCAACTGGCCACTGTGCTGCAATCTGCTAGTTTTAGATGAAGAAATTCTGCATCAAGAATAAGGATTCCTGGCAGCAATGTTCCCATTAAACTGATCCCACGTGTGAGTGCACAGTAGCCGAAAGGTTCTGTGCATGCCTTGTTCCGTGTTAAATATACAGCGTGAGCAGACAGGCAGAAATATTAAAAGATATCACACATTGATTATATTGGACGCACACAACAACAACATTTGGGAATGTAAACAGGCTGGTATTGAGTCTCCATCTGGCGAGCAAATCCATCTCCATCAAATCTTTTTTGAAAAAGGCATCTGACTACCTTTTCCTGAACAACTTCCTGCAACCACTTTAAGAACAGTTGCAATTGTTGACACATGAGCAAAGCACAGAGAATATGGGACACGCAAGTGTTAGCTGCCTGCATTATAGGTGGTGTAGATTAAACAAACGAGCTTACCTCCATCCCCCCCAACATTTGTAGTTAATGTTGTGCTGCTTGATAACAGCATTTCACACGTGCACATGATGAATCCAAGCAAACAAAGCAGCAGATTCCATTCTGATCTCTCAGAATAATTTCCTTCACCTCCGGAAGATTGATACCAATTCTGCTACACACCTAATCAATCCAGAAGGATCTTCTGGAACATTTTCCACATTGAAAGCCTGTTGGTTCCTAATGCTGTTCCTTGGCTCAGCCACTGTCACTCTCACCTCGAGTTTGACAGTTTAACTGCTATTCCAGTGAGTACCAAATTTAACCTGATTTACCAATGGAGTACTGAGGGAGCTGGCAACTGTGGCATTAAACTGTTTCACCTCTGAGATAGGCATAAATGGTCACATAGCCATATTTCACAGTGAAGCTCTTCACAGTCTACAACCACTGTGTATCTCTCAATCAATATTAATAAAACTAGAAAATCTGGTCCAAATTAATTGTTATTTGTGAGGCCATGTTTTACAAGTATTAAATGGCCTTCCAGCACTTTGGGAATGTTGAAATCATAAAATATACCATTCAAATCAATGACTTTCTTTATTAATCCATGTATCCAACAACTCACCAAGTTTTCTTAATTAGCACCTCCCAAACCCATGACCTCTAGCTCCTAGATGTTTGGCAACACTACCATATGCAAATATGTCTGAAAGCCATACTTGGAAATACATCCTGACTTGGAAATATACCATCATTCCTTTTTGCTAGGACAAAATGCTGTAACTCCCTCCTTAACAGCATCATGGATGTAGCTAGTCAACATGGATGTTGGTTGTTCGAGAAAGTGACTCACCACCACCTTCTCAAAGGCAATTAGGGATGTGCAAAAAATACTTGTCTAGCAAGTGACACTCACATTCCCTGAAAGCATTAAAACATATTGGAACAATTTGCATTCTGTGCAAATTGCTCCAATACAGGCATTCTACTATATTATTGCTTGCTGCATGTGCTGTTTCCATATTTGTGCCATACACCCCTTCACTGTATAAAATTCCACTTATATCAACTGGTTTAATGTGCCAAACTTACATTTCACTTCTTAAATCACAGCAAAGATGCCAGAAATTAAATTACGATGCCAAGTGTTCAGGTTGCATTTGTCAATTTCTTATACTTGTGTTGTAGGGAAAAAAATATTCATTCACAACATACTGATGTCACATTTGTTTTAGGTGGTGCTTTGACATATTTTACAGGAGTTTCAAGTTTAATGAGCAAATGCTTTATTATTCCCGTGAAATGGCTCAGAAAAATGTGGCTTGTGACGGCTCAACAAGGTTACCTATTGAGTATCTCTAACTGTGTTAATATTTATTTTATACATAATATCAAAACAGGTGGTACTTCTGAAAAATTCATATCCTAAATTTAAACCCATTCATGGCTTCATGCTTTTCTTTGGAAGCTCCTCCAGCCCTAAACTCTCAATTCTTTGACTCTAAGCTTTTGTCCCTCCCACTCTCTGCTCCCTACCATGAATAACCAGTGGAGCTCACAGTCTGGAACAGTGAACAGTAGCCTGCAACCTGGAGCCAAATGTAGCCAATCTGGGTTCTGAGTGCCAACCCATGAGATATTTTGTTGATCACTACCCACAAACAGAATTGCCACATTTTGCAGACTTCCATCTGCATAGTTTTTCTCCTACTGGTATGACTGAAGTTATACGACGTAAAGAAAAGGCAAGTGAAGTAAGGTGCATGTCGATTATACACAACATTGACTGCGAGGGCTGTGCGCTTCCTCTGCGTCCATCAAGTTTAAATATTCCTTTTGTTTTTAACCACTTGAAGTTGATAACAATTCCATTAATATATGAAAAGTTAAGTGTTTTCTATAACTTGTTATGAAACATTCGGCATGTATTCAATATATTTAATCTTATTTAAGGGTCAAGGTTGATTTCAATCTTGATAGCACCTGTGGGCAGAGAAATGTGTCAATAGTTCAAATCAGATGATCCTTTAAAGGGTCAAAACATTTGCTCTATTTCTCTTCACAGATGTTGTTAGACTTGTACAGATTTTCCAGCATTTTCTGTTTTTATTTCAGATCCAACATCTGCAATATTTTGCTTTTATCTGCTTCTAAGCTTTTATGATGTAGAGATGCTGGCGTTGGACAGGGGTAAACTCAGTAAGAGATCTGACAACACCAATTTAAAATTGGTGTTGTCAGATTTCTTTCCAAGCTTTTAGCCCACTGTGATGAAGGAGAACCACTCATGCAGCCCATCCAATAGGTTGCCCATCACTTGTCTGAAACCATTTCCACTTAACTTTCAAGACCCTTCTTCACAACCGGTATCTGACTAAGCATTTGATCACCTCCACCAATGTCTCCTTATTTTGAACTGATGCTATTCCATGAATATGACTTTCACACATTATTCACTGCTTTTCTGAAGCTGGAAATCCAGAAAATATCAACAATAAAGGAAGTGTATTTATAAATGAAGCTATTTACATGAAGCATGCATTTGGAGAGAGAAGGTGGAAAATGGACTTGATTCAAAAATAACCATTTTTTTTAATAAGCATCCGGTTTGATGGCTTGTGAGAATAATATGCACTGACATCTGGAATACTGTTAAAATGAAACAGCCAAATTCTAACATAAAAGCAAAATACTGTGGAATTTTGAAATAGAAATGAAAAGTGCTGGAAATGTTCATCAGGTCTGGCAGTATCCGCAGAAAAATGTTTTGAGTTGAATATCACTTTTTTTTTGAAACATCTGAACATAAGTCATATTGCATTCAAATTTGACTCAAAACATTTCTTTCTCCACAGACATTGCTAGAACCTACTGAATTTTTCCAATACTTTTTATTTTTATTCATGCTTAATTATGTTGAACAGACAATCTGATTGTGGAAAAAAATAAAGCCTATGATTCATGAATAAATACTTAAAGTTACAGTAGAGCATAGAACATAGAACATTACAGCGCAGTACAGGCCCTTCGGCACTCGATGTTGCGCCGGCCAGTGGACCCTCTAACCTAAACTATTCCAATATCATCCATATGCCTATCCACCGACCATTTGATTGCCCCCAAAGTAGGCGAGTCCACAAATGCTGCAGGCAGGGCATTCCACGCCCTCACCACCCTCTGTGTAAAGAACCTGCCTCTGACATCCGTCCTATAACTACCACCTCTTAATTTAAAGTTATGTCCCCTCGTGTTGGTCATCACCATCCGAGGAAAAAGGCTCTCACTATCCACCCTATTCAATCCCTTGATCATCTTATACGCCTCAATTAGGTCACCGCGTAACCTTCTTCTCTCTAATGAAAATAACCTCAGGTCCCTCAGTCTTTCCTCATAAGTCCTTCCCACCATACCAGGCAACATCCTGGTAAACCTCCTCTGCACCCTTTCCAATGCTTCCACATCTTTCTCATAATGCGGCGACCATAACTGTACGCAATACTCCAAGTGCGGCCGCACCAGAGTTTTGTACAGTTGTAACATAACCTCACGGCTCCTAAATTCAATCCCTCTACCAATAAAAGCTAACACACCTTACGCCTTCTTAACAACTTTATCAACCTGGGTGCCAACTTTCAAAGAGCTATGTACTTGTACCCCCAGATCCCTCTGCTCGACAACACTATTAAGGGTCCTTCCATTAGCCCTATATTTCATATGCCTGTTATTCCTACCAAAGTGAATCACCTCACACTTATCCGTATTGAATTCCATTTGCCACCTCACGGCCCAGCTCTGCAACCTATCTATGTCCCTCTTCAAACTGTAACATCCATCCTCGCTGTCTACAACTCCCCCCACTTTGGTATCATCAGCAAATTTACTAATCCAACCCTCTACACCCTCATCTAGGTCATTTATAAAAATGACAAACAGCAGTGGCCCTAAAACAGATCCTTGAAGTACACCACTTGTAACTGCACTCCAGGTTGAATATTTCCCATCAACCACCACCCTCTTTCTTCTATCAGCTAGCCAATTCCTAATCCAAACTGCTAAATCACCTTCAATCCCATGCATCTGCACTTTCTGCAGTAGCCTACCATGGGGAACTTATCAAACGCTTTGCTAAAATCCATATACACTACATCAACTGCCTTACTCTTATCTACCTCTTTGGTCACCTCCTCAAAAAACTCAATAAGGTTTGTGAGGCACGACCTACCCTTCACAAAACCGTGCTGACTATCCCTAATCAATTTATTTCTCTCTAGATGCTTATAAATCCTATCCCTTATAATTCTTTCCAAGACTTTGCCCACAACAGAAGTCAGGCTCACCGGTCTATAATTTCCAGGATGGTCCCTACTCCCCTTTTTGAACAAAGGGACAACATTTGCCATCCTCCAGTCTTCCGGCACTATACCTGTAGCTAACGATGACATGAAGATCAAAGCCAAAGGCTCTGCAATCTCCTCTCTAGCCTCCCAGAGAATCCTGGGGTAAATCCCATCTGGCCCAGTGGACTTATCAATTTTCATACCCTCAAGATTCGCTAACACTTCCTCCTTATGAACCTCAATCCTACCCAGTCTACAACCTGGTATCGCAGTATTCTCCCCGACAACACTGTCTTTCTCCTGCGTGAATACTGACGAAAAATACACATTCAGTGTCTCTCCTATCTCCTCAGGCTCCACGCACAACTTCCCACTGCTATCTCTGACTAGCCCTAATCTTGCCCTAACCATTCTTTTATTATTTATATACCTGTAAAAAGCTTTAGGATTCTACTTAATCCTATCCGCTAAAGTCTTCTCATGTCCTCTTCTAGCTCTTCTAATTAGCCCAGCAGGTGGGCTAATGTGCAAAACTGAGTGATCCGTTCTTTTTTAATGCCTGAAAACTTGTGAAATATTTTTGGATGATGCACATTTTTGATGCCAACAGCAACTTGAGTTAATGTAGGCCCTTTAATACAGTAAAGCATCCCAAGGGCATATTCCAAGGGCATTATCAGACAACACTTGATTTTGAGATACATAAAAATAGGTGATCTAAAGCGTGGACAAGTAAGGAGAAATTTAAAAGAAAAGAAGAAAGCAGAGAGATGGAGGCAGAAAATCCTAGAGCATAGAGCCTAGCTGGTGAATAACATGGCCATCAGTGTGGAGAAATGAGAATCGGATGTGCACAGGAGATTTGATTTGGAGGAGTGCAGAGATCTCAAAGGATTTAGGACTGGCAGTGCTTACAGAGAGTTGATGGCACTGTGGTATTGACCAGTAATCCAGAGAACCAGGGCAAGATCTGGGAATCAGGGTTCAATTCCTACCATAGCAGATGGTGAAATTTGAATTCAAGAAACAAATCTGGAATTAAATGAAGACCATGTTGGTTGTTAGAAAAATCCACCTGCCTCACTAATCAAAAAAAAAGAAATCTGCCACCCTTAGCTAGTCCGATCCATATGACTCCAGATCCTGACTTTGAAATGGAGTACAGTTAGGGATGGGCAATAAATGCTGACCCAGCTGTCAATGCCTTTAAATGTATATTAAAGAAAAAAGACAGACAAGTGATGCAATAGATGAAAACATCTCACAGAAATTTGACATATTTACATTATCAGTTTTTTAACTATCTTGCATTCCATGTAAATTTATTGAGACACCAAAAAGCAAATGATTGAGCAGATTTTGTTTTCCAGATATTTTAAACCCAGTCAACAAATGAATGGATGTCCCTGGAGTAGGCATCACATCAATATGGCTGACAATCAATGTTCAGCTTAGATAGTATTTAAAAAAAACTTATAACAATACAGCAATGTGATCATGGTACAATAATTTGTTTTCAGTCTGTTAAAATAACAGATCAGAAACCCCAAAGTCTATTGTTAAGTCAGGCTAGACTCCAACAATTTTTCTATTTTGGCATTAATGTAAGGAAAGGATATTTCACTCTAGGCACAATGCTACTAACAAACTAGGGGGCTTTTTATCAAAATACATTTTACTTAACAACACAGCTTAACTATAACAAATGATCTAGCTTAACATTTAACAATTGAACAATACATAAACACAAGAAGATACAATTCTTAACTGCTAACCTATCACTATGAGTTCCAATCAAGCAATATTTCACTTATACACTTAAATACCTCTTTAAAAGTTAGAAAACAAAAGCACCGTTGCTTTTGACTTAGTTAACAGTCTTGGGGCTTTCAGAAGAGAAACATTTCTTTTTCCTACCAGTCTAGGCAGCAATTGCTCTTCACTTTAAAACGAAAATGCAACGGTTTCTTTTCCTGCAAGCTTTGCTCCCCCATTAATCATACAATTCTGTTTACCTAATCTAAAATCCCAAGAGAATATACACAAACAAAAGGTCTAATTAACTCTTATGCTAAATAAACACTCACATGGCAAAAATCAGATTTTAATCCTGCTCTCAGCATTTGAGCTACATGCTTTCCCAGATAAATTGACTCTTGTAACAAAACACCATCTCTTAAAGCAGCCCCATCTTAAACATAAAATATTTCAAAATAGCACAGTGTCACCATAAATTATATGATATATAGAATAGCATTTTATAATAGGAATTTCTACTCACCTGAGAAATTACCTTTCATTAGTGATCAGTATTTGTTTCTCTGCAAAATCAAAAGCAGCTATAAATAATTAGTAGAACTTTAGTTGCACAGCAGCAATATGTAAATATTATGCAAACAATGCAATCAAATTAGCGGCCTTTCTTAAGTATAGCTTTTTAAGACAAAGAGCTATGCCATAATGATTTTGAAATATTCTCACAAGAAATAAAATTATGTATGTATCTGCGAAATTCATGTGTAGAACAAAGAACAAAACAGCATGAAGCAGGCCCTTCGGCCCAACGAGCCCACACTGCCACTCCGATGTTCCCATCTCTACCTGTGATCCCTGTCTATGTTTATAGATCTATGGATTAAAAAAACAAATTTGAGACGATTTAGGGAGAATTTGTTTTGCCAATTAGCCTAAGAGCACATCTTTGGGATGTGGGAGGAAACCGGAGCACCCAGAGAAAACCCATGCAAGCATGGGGAGAATGCGCAAACTCCCACAGACACAGGCCCCAAATCCATGTATCTGCACAGCACAGCGATAGTCACTGAGCTGTCGTGTTGCCCATCAAATGGTCCAGGTCAAGCGTACACTAACGACGTGAAGCACTAGGATACTCTCGAAAAAATATCCAAGAGCAGCCCCTCTCCCGACCCATCGCGTGTACGCCCCTTGTTAGACAACAAGGTGGACCAAAGCACCTGTAGGATAAAAACAAGTACATCAATATCATCATCTATTTACACATTTCCCAGGGACTCCCAAGGCTCATGATCCCTATTTTAAATCAGTTTTCTATATCCCTCCATTCCCATTCTGTTCATGTGCCCATCTAAGTATTTCTTAAATAATTCCAGAGTACCTGCCTCCACCACTTTACTTGGCAGCGCATTCCATACCCCCACCACCCTCTGTGTGAAAAAACTCCCTCTAGCATCCAAATTATACCTTACCCCTCTCACCCTAAGCCCGTGACCCCTCGTGCTATTCGAGTCCATCCTAGGAAAAAGCTTAACCATGTTTACTCTATCTATACCCCTCATAATCTTGTACACCTCTATTAGATCTCCTCTAAGTCTACGTCTTTCTAAGGAAAACAGTCCCAATTTGCCTAACCTCTCCTCGTAACTCAGCCCTTCCATACCAGGCAGCATCCTGGTAAACCTCCTCTGCACTCTCTCCAGAGTCTCCACGTCCTTCCGGTAGTAAGGCGACCAGAACTGGACGCAGTATTCCAAATGAGGTCTAACCAACGTTTTATACAACTGCAACATTAAAGGCCTGTTCTTGTACTCTATACCCCTTCCTATAAAGGCTAGCATACTATATGTTTTCTTCACAACCTTCTCCACTTGCTCTGCCATCTTCAGAGACTTGTTCACCTGCACTCCCAGGTCCCTCTGCATTTCTATACTTTTAATAGGTCTACCCTTTATCATATACCTCCCTCTTACATTCTTTCTCCCAAAATGCATCACCTCGCATTTATCAGGATTGAATTCCATCTGCCATCTATCTGCCCAAGCTACCAGCCTATCTACGTCCTGCTGCATCACCTGACAATGCTCCTCATTATCCGCAAGTCCAGCCATCTTTGTATCATCTGCAAACTTGCTGATCACTCCATTTATTCCCTCTTCCAAGTCATTTATGTATATTACAAATAGAAGAGGTCCCAGTACTGAGCCCTGCAGCACACCACTAGTGACTGACCTCTAGCTAGAAAAACACCCTTCCACTATTACTCTCTATCTCGTATTTCCAAGCCAGTTACTTATACATCTAGCTACTTGTCCATGTATCCTATGAGCCTTGACCTTCTCGACTAACCTCCATGAGGGACTTTGTCAAATGCCTTACTAAAATCCATATAGACGACATCAACGGCTCACCCTTTGTCAACCGTTTTCATCACCTCCTCAAAAAATTCTACCAGATTTGTAAGGCACGACCTCTCCTTAACAAATCCATGCTGCGTATCCCTAATCAGATCGCAACGCTCTAAGTGCGTATACATCCTGTCTCGAAGAATCCCCTCCAACAGCTATGTTTCAAACAATCTGTGAATGTTCTGAATTCTGTATCATAAGCTAGTTCATTGAGGAATGTCTGATTGTCATCTAGGGACTTAGAATTCCCATGGGAATAAATGTACAGGTTGAGTGGGGTTTCCTCCTGCAGTCTAAAAATGTGTGAATTAGATAAATTGGCCATGATAAATTGTCCTTTATTGTCAGGAGGATTAACAAGGTAAATATGTGGAGTTTTAGAGATAGAGCCTGGGTGAGATTGTTATCAATGCAGGCTTGATGAGCTAAATGGCCTCCCTACACTGTAGGGTTTTATAATTCTATGAACCCTAGGACCTGAAATATGTGTCAAAAGAAGGCTGGAGCTCCTAATTGTAAGTGATAATTGTAGTTTCATGGCTCAGAATGCTGTAGGAAAGTCTGGAGAGAGAGAAGTTGTGGTAGGCTGACCCCTTTAAGAATGTGTTCACTGAGGGCCACATGATCGAGCTGACTAAATTTATGACAAGTTGCCTTGGAGTATTCTGGATGTTCATCTGCAATTTGTTGCCAATGTTAATGTTGTTTTCTTTTTGTTTCCTCCATAGGTGAACTCAGGAGTTGAGTGGAAGGGGTGTGGTAGCATGGCCCCTTTAAGGAGCCATCATTGAGGGCATTGCGATTGGGCTGGACCCTACAGAAGGCAGGAAGCTGAGTCAATTGAGTGCAAGAGAGCATATCCTGAGTCAGGAAAGATCCTCAGTTGGAGCCAAGGAAGAATGTTGTAGAGTTGCACATTTTACTCTGTCAGACCTTTTGATTGTAAATACTTACTTCTTGTAAGAAGTGAGACCCTTATTACACTGACCACATCTAGTCACATCCAGACATAATGCCCAAATTTTTCAGGATTCGCCTAAAATCAAGCACAGAAGACTAGAAGAGTCAGGTATCATAAAGCTGTATAATTCTCAGACTATACAACATCCATAGTCCCTATCCTCAAACCAGATTGTACTATAGGAATTTGTGGGAATTATAAATTGGCAGTCAGAGGAGAAGACAGATATCTCATTCCTAGAACTGAAGGCCTAATACACCAAACTATCAGATAGCTGTAGTTGGGTAATGACTCACAGACCTTGGTTACTATCAACACCCAAAAGGGTTTATATCAGTATACATGCTTAGCTTTTGGAGTCTCATCAGCTTGTATCGTTTTTCAAAGTATGATGCAAAGTTTATTACAAGGCATCCTGATTGCAATGGTTTATCTCAATGATGTTCTAATTACAGGAGCCTCACCCGTGGAACATAGATCAAATTTGGAGGAAGTTTTGAGAAGGTTTAAAGAAACAGGTACAAGGTTAAAATAGGAGAAATGTACACTCTAGGCAGATGAAATGATATATTTGGATTTTTGGATAGTTAGGAAAGATTTCTATGCTTTGAAAGATAAAGTTAAAGCCATTAAAGAAGTTCCACAGCCGAAAACCATATCGAAGTTTAAGTAATTCCTAAGAATGATTTGATTTGATTTTTTTTATTGTCCCATATGTTGCTATACAGTGAAAGATATTGTTTTCTGCAATAGAGAAGGCCTTAGGGTGAGGGGGGTAAGGTATAATTTGGATGCTAGAGGGAGTTTTTTCACACAGAGGGTGGTGCGGGTATGGAATGCACTGCCAAGTAAAGTGGTGGAGGCAGGTAGTCTGGAGTTATTTAAGAAATACTTAGATGGGCACATGAACAGAATGGGAATGGAGGGGTATAGAAAACTGATTTAAAATAGTGATCATGAGCCTTGGGAGTCCCTGGGAAGTGTGTCAATAGATGATGATATTGATGTACTTGTTTTTATCCTACAGGTGCTTTGGTCCACCTTGTTGTCTAACAAGGGGCATACATGCAATGGGTCGTGAGAGGGCTGCTCTTGGATTTTTTTCGAGAGTATCCTAGTGCTTCACGTCATTAGGGTACGCTTGACCTGGACCATTTGATGGGCAACACGACAGCTCAGTGACTATCGCTGTGCTGTGCAGATACATGGATTTGGGCCTGTGTCTGTGGGAGTTTGCGCATTCTCCCCATGCTTGCATGGGTTTTCTCCGGGCACTCTGGTTTCCTCCCACATCCCAAAGATGTGCTCTTAGGCTAATTGGCAAAACAAATTCTGTCTAAATTGTCTCAAATTTGGTTTTTAATCCATAGATCTATAAACATGGACAGGGATCGCGGGCAGAGGTGGGGACATTGGGGTGGCGGCGCGGGCTTGTTGGGCCGAAGGGCCTGTTTCTCGTGCTGTTTTGTTCTTTGTTCTTTGTTAAAGAAGGAAACAAGAGATGACAGAATGTAGTGTTACGTAATGAATTATGATGGTAGATTTTTACAAAATGTATCTTCCTCCTTAGCCCCACTTCATTAGCAGGTAAAGGAACATTAAAGATGGAGGTGGGGAGAAGAACAAGAAGAAGCATTCATAAAAATTAAGCAGGATTTACGGTTGTTGATGTTATTGGTGCACTTTGATACAACCCAGCCATTGGAATAATCTGTGATGCATCATCTTGTGGAGTGGAATCATGTTTTGTTCCACAGAATCCCTGACGGCATGAAAAGGCCATTTGTTTTTGCATTGAAACATTATCAGGAGCAGAGAAAAAAAAATCCCAGCTAGATAAGAAAGGTTTGGTAGTCATATTCAGTCAGAAAGTTTCATTGAGTGCAAAGGCGTGCATCCAGGCCGTGCAGGCTCCCCAGAGAGGAGTGGAGAATAGTCACGTATTTATTTTGTCAGACCCTGAATATTTATCACAGGCAATAAAGCCTTTATTACGTTGAGCCACACTGAGTCTTTCTTTATTTATTACTGAAGTGTTGTATGATGAGATGCACTGGGACTTCATTGTAAGGTCTCCTATCCATCTAAATGTGTGGTGTCAGCTCTGATTTTATTGTTTGCCTTTTCCATGAGTTTGAACGATGTGGGTTCAAGCCCCAAGAGACAGATTTCGGGACAAAATCAGGGCTGATATGACAATGCAGCACTGAGCAAATATGGTAATATTGGAGGTGTCACCTTTTTACAGGTATATAAATAATAAAAGATTGGTTAGGGCAAGATTAGGGCTAGTCAGAGATAGCAGTGGGAAGTTGTGCGTGGACCCTGAGGAGATAGGAGAGATACTGAATGAATATTTTTCGTCAGTATTCACGCAGGAGAAAGACAATGTTGTCGGGGAGAATACTGCGATACCAGGTTGTAGACTGGGCAGGATTGAGGTTCATAAGGAGGAGGTGTTAGCGAATCTTGAGGGTATGAAAATTGATAAGTCCCCTGGGCCAGATGGGATTTACCCTAGGATTCCCTGGGAGGCTAGAGAGGAGATTGCAGAGCCTTTGGCTTTGATCTTCATGTCGTCATTAGCTACAGGTATAGAGCCGGAAGACTGGAGGATGGCAAATGTTGTCCCTTTGTTCAAAAAGGGGAGTAGGGACCATCCTGGAAATTATAGACCGGTGAGCCTGACTTCTGTGTGGGCAAGGTCTTGGAAAGAATTATAAGGGATAGGATTTATAAGCATCTAGAGAGAAATAAATTGATTAGGGATAGTCAGCACGGTTTTGTGAAGGGTAGGTCATGCCTCACAAACTTTATTGAGTTTTTTGAGGAGGTGACCAAAGAGGTAGATAAGGGTAAGGCAGTTGATGTAGTGTATATGGATTTTAGCAAAGCGTTTGATAAGGTTCCCCATGGTATGCTACTGCAGAAAGTGCAGATGCATGGGATTGAAGGTGATTTAGCAGTTTGGATTAGGAATTGGCTAGCTGATAGAAGACAGAGGGTGGTGGTTGATGGAAATATTCAACCTGGAGTGCAGTTACAAGTGGTGTACCTCAAGGATCTGTTTTGGGGCCACTGCTGTTTGTCATTTTTATAAATGACCTAGATGAGGGTGTAAAGGGTTGGATTAGTAAATTTGCTGACGATACCAAAGTGGGGGGAGTTGTAGACAGCGAGGATGGATTTTACAGTTTGCAGAGGGACATAGATAGGTTGCAGAGCTGGGCCGTGAGGTGGCAAATGGAATTCAATACGGATAAGTGTGAGGTGATTCACTTTGGTAGTAATAACAGGCATATGAAATATAGGGTTAATGGAAGGACCCTTAATAGTGTTGTCGAGCAGAGGGATCTTGGGGTACAAGTACATAGCTCTGTGAAAGTTGGCACCCAGGTTGATAAAGTTGTTAAGAAGGCGTACGGTGTGTTAGCTTTTATTGGTAGAGGGATTGAATTTAAGAGCCATGAGGTTATGTTACAACTGTACAAAACTCTGGTGCGGCCGCACTTGGAGTATTGCGTACAGTTCTGGTCGCCGCATTATAAGAAAGATGTGGAAGCATTGGAAAGGGTGCAGAGGAGGTTTACCAGGATGTTGCCTGGTATGGTGGTAAGGCCTTATGAGGAAAGGCTGAGGGACCTGAGGTTATTTTCATTAGAGAGAAGAAGGTTACGCGGTGACCTAATTGAGGCGTATAAGATGATCAAGGGATTGGATAGGGTGGATAGTGAGAGCCTTTTTCTTCGGATGGTGATGACCAACACGAGGGGACATAACTTTAAATTAAGAGGTGGTAGTTATAGGACGGATGTCAGAGGCAGGTTCTTAACACAGAGGGTGGTGAGGGCGTGGAATGCCCTGCCTGCAGCAGTTGTGGACTCGCCTACTTTGGGGCATTCAAATGGTCGGTGGATAGGCATATGGATGATATTGGAATAGTTTAGGTTAGAGGGTCCACTGGCCGGCGCAACATCGAGGGCCGAAGGGCCTGTACTGCGCTGTAATGTTCTATGTTCTAAGTTTTGGAAGAGGTGCTAAAATGAGGCCCTTTCTGCCTCTTAGGTGAAAAATCTCATCTCATTACAATAAGGAAGGGAAGTTCTTCCATTCACTGTACAAATACTGTCCCACAGCCATCATTTACAGACAGGTTTTCTGTTCTTTATCAAGTTGCTATTGTGGAACTTTTCTGTCCATTAATTGCATTTCCTATATAAGTACACTACACAGCGCATGGGGTCATCCAGAGTCATGATAGATGGTATAACAATGAAAATGTTTATTTTAATGCAATTTCACTGACGATTTGTAACACGTTCTTTGCTGCTTCTCTTTTCTGCCTGTCACCCCTCATTTCATGCCCCACCTCTTATCCTCTGTGTCCCAAATCAACCCCGTTACTGCCACTAACAGAATTTGCCACTTTATTTTTTGGAGGTGAATCAATATAGGAATGAACTAAGTTTGTTTCCTGTCCAGCTCCAGGGTTGACACATCCTCATATCTAGAAACATAGATAGACAACCTCCAAATCATCATTGAGTAGGAATGGCATGAACCAAACTCCCAAAAATTCCTGGGTCTGGGTAAATTCTGTGGTTTCAATTCACCAATGTGGAACAGGACGAGCACATTTCTGGAGGGGAGAGAAGGGGAAGGTGGCCAATCTGCTTGGAGGAAACAGTTGTGTCATTGAGATATTATAACAACTGCTGGCTTTCATTTGAACTCTTATTGCCTGGATTTGAGACACTCATGAAAGAATGAGGAGGACTGCACCCCAAGGTAGGTGACTTTTTAACATATCTTGTAGGTCAAGAAGAACAGGATTTCTTCCTCCAGGCCCAAAAAACTAGGCCGTAAACTCCCCTCTCCATGATCTGTCCTCAGAGGGAAAACAAGTAAAACTTTGAATACTGTTCTGAACTGGCCTTGTATACTTTAAAATGGAACACAAGCAAAATGGGGAAATAAGATTATTGGCTTGAACTGTTTTTCCCTTCCCGGTCAGCTTATCCTAACCTTACCATCTGCTCCCACAGCTCCTGTCCTCAAAATTGAACAACTCCCCTGCCCCCACCAAGTGCACAACTTCATAGAATCATAGAATTCCTACAGTGCAGAAGAGGCCATTTGGCCCATTGAATCTGCAATGACTCTCGAGCAGAGCATCTTACTCAGGCTCTAACCCCCACAACCCTGTACCTGGAACCCCACACATTTCCCATGGTTAATATATCTACGTATCTTGATACACTAAAAGTAGCAAATTAACATGGCCAATATATCTAACCTAGAACTGTGGACTGTGAGAGAAAATCGGACACCTGGAAGAAACCCACTCAAGTACGGGAAGAATGTGCAAATTCTACAAAGACATTCACCCAGATCATAAAAAAAAGTAGGCTATTCTGCTCTATCAAATATGCTGTGTGATTCATTAAGATCATAGTCGATCTGATTATGGCCTAAATCCCACTTTCCTATTTAGCTACTCTTCATAACTTTTAACTCCCTTTTCGATACGAGTTCCAATAATTCCACCTTGAATAATGAATGATTGTAATTTCCAGTTGCCGCTGCTATAAGATCACTCACACATACCTTCCCAAGGGAACCGTAGTGCTGTATAGACTTTATGCTGCCAACCTTCCTGCCCAACAGGTCTCAAGCCTGCTAATCCATCTATAAGAAGTCTCACAACGCCAGGTTAAAATCCAACAAGTTTATTTGGTAGCAAAAGCCACTAGCTTTTGGAGTGCTGCTCCTTCATCAGATGAGTGGAATTTCAGTTCACAAACAAGGAATATAAAGACACAAACTCGATTTACAGAATAATGATTGGAATGCGAGTCTTTACAGGTAATCAAATCTTAAAGGTACAGACAATGTGAGTGCACAGGTTAAAGAGATGTGTATTGTCTCCTGCCAGGGCGATAAGTGAGATTTTACAAGTCCAGGCAAGTTGCGAGGGTTTCAGATAGTGTGATATGAACCCAAGATCCCTGTTGAGGCCGTCCTCATGTGTGCGGAACTTGGCTATCAGTCTCTGCTCAGTGACTCTGCGTTGATGTGTGTTGTGAAGGTTGCCTTCGAGAATGCTTACCCGAAGATCAGAGACCAAATGCCCATGACCGCTGAAGTGTTCCCCCACAGGAAGAGGATACTCTTGCTTGGTAATTATCATGTAATGTTCATTCATCCATTGTCGTAGCATCTGCATGGTAGCATCTGCATGAGGGTATCTTTCAGCATCTGGAGCTGCCTATTGTGATTCTCCTCATCTGAGCAGACCCTGTGCATACGGAGGGCTTGTCCAAAGCGGATGACTTCTTTAATGTGTTTAGAGTGGAAGCTGGAGAAGTGGACCGTCGTGAGGTTATCCATGGGCTTATAGTACAGTGAAGTGCTGAGGTGACCATCCTTGACGGAGATACCTGTGTCCAAGAATGCAACTATTCCGGAGAGTAGTCCATGGAGAGTCTGATATTGAGATGTAACTTGTTGATGTCATCATATTGTTGTTTCAGTGATTATTTACCATGAGTTGAAAGGAAGAAAATGTCATCAATGTATCTAGTGTATAGCATCAGTTGAAGGTCCTGTGCGGTAAAGGGGTCTTGTTCAAACCTGTGCATGAAGATCTTGGCATATTGAGGTGCGAGTTTGGTCTGATAGCTATTCTGTGTGTCTGATAAATAACTGGTTGTTGAAGGTGAAGACATCATGGTCCAGGATGAAGTGGATGAGTTGTAAAATTGCCTCTGGAGATTAGCAGTTGTCAGCATTGAGGACTGAGGCAGTTGCAGCAAATCCATAGTTGTGGGAGATGCTGGTGCAGAGTGCCGAGACACCCATCTTGACAAAGAGTGCTCTTGGTTTAACTGCTTCATGTGTGCTGAGTTTCTATAGGAAGTCCGTAGTGTCACGACAAAAGCTGGGGATTCTTTATGGGTTTCAGGATGCCCTCGACGTAGCCAGAGAGGTTCTCATACAAGATCTCATTACCCGATACAATGGGGATGGCATGGTGTGTTTGCCTTGTGTACCTTCGGGAGGCAGTAGAGATTTCCAACATTTGATGAGAGCATGAAGAGTGCTCTGAACATTCAGATCAAAGGTTTTGATCAGTCTGTTGAGTTGACGGGTGTGTTATTTGTTCAAATCTGTCTTAGTGTTCCTCATTGTTCAGTTGTCAGTAACAATTCTTTGCAGTAATCAGTTGCATTCAGTATGATGATGGCCCATCCTTTGTCTGCTGGTTTGATGACAATATTGCGGTCGGTGTTGAGAGCACAGATGGTGTTGAGTTGTGCTTGGGTAATGTTTGGAGCTGTCTTGTGAGTGTGGCTGATGAATCTGGTATTGATGCACCTCCTGACAGCTTGGGCATACATGTTAAATCGAGGACAGTGGCCTTCTAGAGGAATCCAATGGGACTCTTTCCTCTTCAGCTGATCTTTCTGTCGGCTGTTCCGGTTCATTGGCTGTCATATTGTGTTCACTGTTGGCCTCTTCGGGTATGTGGAAGAACTCTCACAGCCTCATTCGCCTGATGAATTCTTCTGTGTCTGCTGTGTGGCTGATGGAGTCTATTTTGGTGGAGGGGCAGAAAGTGAGCCCTCAGCTGAGATCTTTGATTTCATCTGGTTGAAGTGTGTAGTCCAACAAGTTGACAATGGACTTCCCTGCAGTGGTTCTGTTTTCTCCTGTGAGACTGGGTTAGGCTTGGCTGCTGCTGCTGGTCGTGATGCCGAGTTTCTCAACTTTCCTGTTCTTGGTGCGCATGTATATGGCATAGTTCCTTTGTCTAGTTTGTATGGCAGAGTTTCACAGCCTGTCTGCATCCTGAGCACAAGTTGAGAATATGGACTCTATCTTGGTTTCCAGGATGCAATGATTGCTGTAGAGCTGGTGTATGAGGTGGTTGAGAAGTGTGAGGGAGATGTGGTGGCAAAGTCTCTCAGCGTAGCCTGTGTTATAGATTGACTTGAGTGGGATCATGATCGCTTGACCTTTCGGTATCTGGACTGCTTTCTTGCATCTTTTTAGAAACTTGATGTCTGTGTTGATATGCGCAATCTTCTTGGAGATTCTTCCCACTTGGAATCAGCAGTTTGTGGTGTCGATGGTAGCCATGATGTGGTAATGACAGCATTGGCCTGAAGTAAACACAGTAAGAAGTCTCACAACACCAGGTTGAAGTCCAACAAGTTTATTTGGTAGCAAAAGCTGCTAGCTTTTGGACTGCTGCTCCTTCATCAGTTGAGTGGGATTTCAGTTCACAAATAGGACATATAAAGACACAAACTTAATTTACAAAATAATGGTTGGAATGTGAATCTTTATAGGTAATCAAGTCTTAAAAGAACAGAGAGGAGAGAGGGTTAAGCACAGGTTGAAGAGGTGTATATTGTCTCCAGCCAGGACAGTTAGTGAGGTTTCACACCACGTAACTGCCACAAAAACCTCTGCAAGACATGCCAGATCATCAACATGGATGCCATCATCTCACGTGAGAACACCAGCCACCAGATACACAGTACATACACTTACAACTCGACCAACATTATCTACCTGATATGCTGCAAGAAAGGATGTGCTGAGGCATAATACATTGGGGAGACCATGCAGATGCAATGACAATGCATGAGTGAACACTGTTGGACAATTACCAGACAAGAGTGTTCTTTCCCTGTTGGGGAATATTTCAGCGGTCACAGACGTTCGGCCTCTGAACTTTGGGTAAGTGTTCTCCAAGGTGGCCTTCATGACCCACGACAATGCAAAGTCACTGAGCACAGATTGATAGCCAAGTTCCGAACACATGAGGTTGGCCTTAACTGGGATCTTGGGTTCATGTCACACTATTTGTAGCCCCTACGACTTAGCCTGGGCTTGCAAAATCTCACTAACCGTCCTGGCTGAAGGCAATACACAATACTTAATGCTCTCTCCACTCACGTTGCCTGTACCTTTAAGACTTGGTTACCTGTAATGACTCGGATTCCAACCATTATTTTGTAAATTGTGTCTTTATATGCCCTGTTTGTGAATTGAAATCCCACTCACCTGATGAAGGAGCAGCGCTCCAATAGCTAGTGGCTTTTGCTACCAAGTACATCTGTTGGACTTTAACTGTGTTGTGAGACTTCTTACTGTGTTTATCCCAGTCCAATGCTGGCATCTCCACATAAATCCATCCGTGAACAGGAAACCTTCAGAAAACAAAAAGACATTCTGTTGTTAAAACGGCAAGACATTTGGAAAATCTTTACCTCTGGGTTTCCTGAACTTAAGGCAAAATAGTGCTGAATCTGGAATATGAAACATAAACAAAAAATACTGGAAAATCTTACCAGGTCTGACAGCAACTGGGGGGAGAGAATGGAGCTAATGTTTCAAGTCAGGATGATCCTTCATCAGAATTGCATGCAACACATCTCTGAACTAAATTCAGGTTTGGATTCTCAAAGAACATTGTGACAGCAGCCCTCGTGACATTGATGTTTCAATATTTTATTGCAAACCATCCCAAGCATAGGTACTCCATTCGATGGATGCCTGGAATTTCCTGTTGAGCGCCAATTGGACATTGAACCTAAATCTCCACCCGGTCCTCTGCCCATTCTGCCAATGCCTAGTTATCTTCAAATATCCCGCAAACTGCCCACATTAGAATATGTCTGAGTGTAAAATTGGTGTAAATCAATGGAAACTAAGAGGACCTGGGGAAAAGATAGTGCACACCATATATTTCTCACCCTTAAAAATGAATACTAAATGGTCAGCTCAATCAAATTCCATTTATGCACATCAGACACTGTCTGCTTCACAAATCCATTCAATTTTGAATATGACTGATACTAATGCCATAAAACTACACTGATAAGGGAAGGAAATGCAGAACAAATCTCACTGAAGATATATATTTTTAAAATGCTTTAAATTATTGCAATAAAGAATCCAAAAATAGAATATAATTTGCTTTGAGGAAAAGCAGTTCCAGGAAAGTCACTAGAAAGAATATTCTAGAACTTGGCAATGTTTTAATGCCATAGTCAGAGGTGCATTCAGACAGGTGTTTCATGGATGATACTAAAAGATTGAAGTGATGTGGGTGTAAATCATACCTAACTCATTATGTCCCAAATTCTGCAATCTTTTAAGCCTCATAATAGCATCCACATAAATAGAGAAAATTCAAGACCTTCGGCTCTGAGCTGTCCAATGTCCTGAGGATTTCACTAGCCCACGTTTTCCTTAAACTACACTCAGCCGTTACTTTGCTGGGTAATGTCTACTGAAGATTGAAAGTAAAACATATATAAAGTTGTTAACATGTTTTAGGCTTTTACATTTATACAATACTAATGATCAAAATTCTCAGAAAGGTCATATTGAATTTGACCACAAAAGCAAAATGCTGAGGATGCTGTAAATCTGATGTAAAAACAGACTGCTGGAGATTCTGCAGCTCAGTCAGTATCTGTGGAGAGAATAGGCTGATTTTTCCTTTTTAGGTGGGAATCATGAATTGGACCATTTCCCAATATTGAAACCTTGTCTCATAAAGGGCTTTTCATTGTCTTCACTGAGGGGTTGCACGGATAGGCTGAAATCAGGACCACTGCCTTCTTGAGAAGGCTCAAGCTGGGGGCTGAAGTGGGCCAGTGATGAAGCAGGCTGTTAGAAGGCCCCATTCATTTACTGGGACAGCAGCCCATACACGAATCTTCCTCCCACCCGACAACTCCTTGACACCCACTCCAAGCCCCCTCAGACACCTCTCCAAACCTCCATGCCCCCTCCTTCCTCCCGATGCCCACTCAAAGAACAAAGAACAAAGAACAAAGAACAAAGAACAAAACAGCACGGGAAACAGGCCCTTCGGTCCAACGAGCCCGCGCCGCCGTCCTAATGTCTTAATGACATATAGAGACCAATATAGGGACAATTTGTTACCCAATCAGCCTAAGAGCACATTTTTGGGATGTGGGAGGAATCACTCACCCCAGTATTCATAATGGACAGAGTCATAAGCCTGAGAATAACATTGGAAAGTCTTTGAGATATTCACAAACCTGTCAAAATAAACAGCCATTTCTAAAACAGTTGGGTGCTGAGGTTTGCCTCAGTACGAAGAAGACATGACATCTTTCGGGATGCTGAAGAACCTGTTTGTGGTGGCCACTGATCTGTTTTGTACTGAGTGAGTGGAAGCTATTGTTGAAGGATGCTGACTACTTCGTGGGATCTTGATGGCCACATGTGAGCAGTTGATGACACCCTAAACCTGGAGGAATACAGAGGTGGCCCTGACTTATCACCTTTCTGTCTGCGTGTCTGGGATGATACAAATCAGAATGAAATTGCTAGCTCTATGCCCAATTTGATGCAGTGAATATGCACTGACTGAGAAACCTCAGAGATCACACTGGAAGATCATGGAATAATGCTGAGTCTTCAAAAATCCAACGTTATGGTGACCTTCGCTACTGCTGCCCATTGGGCTCAGTTGATCTCTATCATGGCACACATCTTGGTGACTGACTCCTTGGAGAGACACCATCACTCCATCAGCTGGAAGTAGAGTCTCTGTTGGTGAAACCTCATGTTTTGCTCACATGAGGCTGGTTCTTGCTCATCTCTGTCTGCCATCCCCCTCCATTCTCACTCCAATGTGTTGTGGCCCTGAATCCATTGGCTCACCTCCCTCACTCTCTCATGCTTCTCCTCCTCATTGCAAGTCTCAAAACTTTAGTGCCTGAAACTATTGTCACTTGTAGCACTCATTCCTCAAGGCCTCATAGGTTCCCCATACACTGTAAACATAAGTAGCACCTCAGAGAGACAAAAATCTTTATGCCTCCAAAGTGCTCATCTATTTGCCAGTGTCCAACTCCTCATTCTTGGGATTGATTCATTCTCCCACACCTTGCACTGAGATCCTTCACCTACAAAGACCATCAACTGCTGCCAACACTGACCTGCCGCTGAGTTCCCACCTCCTTAAAGCTAAAAAGTTTTCTGAGACTCAATTTTTCATGGGCACCCTTGGTAAAATATCAAATCCTTGGAAAATACCTGACAATAGGCCCGCTTAATGTTCTCAGTTGGCTGGTTGCTGCTGAGTAGTTAATCTAATATCAATAAACTTTGCAGAAGAGGGTGCACATCCATGGCTACTGATTGTGTTGAAGCATTTCCCAACAGCCCAGTCACCTCCGGTAAAATTCACTTGTAGTGTGAACACATCAGACTTCCATATTTTGCCATTGCATCCACTTTGCTAATTCATTGCCCAGGAAGCAAGAAAACTCCAATCAATGACTTTATTTCCTTCTTCACAGCTGCTGCCAGACCTGCTGGATGTTGCTAGCAATTTCTGAGTTAATGCTAGATGAAAACATATGTTTATTTTCCCAATTAAGCCACTGTTATTGAGTCAAACTCCTTTCTTGACCTCATTATTTGTCTTATTTTCTTGTGCTGTTTAGGCCTTGAGGCAGCAACAGATTGTAAAGCCGTTCGATAATATATTTTTTTATCAAACTGGAGATGGCAACTGCAGCTGAGGTGACATCTCTTCTATCTTTGAATCTGGAGACCATGAGCCTATCATTTATCCCTTAACTGAGATCGAAGCAAAGGTTGGGTGATTTGGTTCCTGATGTTTGTGGGATATCGGTGTGTAAAAACTGGCCATTGGCCACAGTTCAATTTCATTCAAAACCATTGGCCATAAAGTGACTGACGATTTGTCCTCAAGTCATACGAAGAACTCTCTCATTCTATTCACAGCATTTCCCTGTCAGACTCCAAAACGATTTAAAAGATTAAAGATTGGACATTGGAAAGTAAATTAATTACTGAAGAATCAATTCTCTGTCATTTTAAAATAAAATTTAACTGGTGCTGACTGATTAACCAATTAGCAGTAACTGCAGCCTCGCTGTCACACATTGTGCTTGCCTGTAGCTCCTCAGGCATCGCCACTGCTGTTTTTCCAAGGTAGGAGGTTTACTTCGTGGTCCATCTAAACAATGGGAAAAATCTGAAGAATGTTTATTGTCCAGCTGCTTTCTGCAGTTTTACCAACCTCACGTTGCTAGTCAAACTGGCTTTGTGTTGTTATCATTCTTACCAGTTTAAATATGTGGATGGCGCAAATAATGCTGTTGCTGTAACTTTTCCTACCTGGTAGATTGCTAGCTATGTTGAAGTGCTGAAGGAACTTCAGTAGATAGTCATTAACCTAACTGTCAAGGCATTTCCACTGGTTCCTTCCAACTCAGTCCTAGCAGCAGGAGAGCAACTTCTGTTGAGTTCTGGCCAGTTTTACCAGACAAGTTCTCAAGAAACTTTACAGCTCTAAACTCAAATGGAAAGAATGCATTACTGATCAACACAAAATAATTTTATATCAATGCAATATGTTGCTTTACAAAACATGTCCAGTTGAAATAATAGTATTAACTTCAGTTACACAGAACAACAGGAAAAAATTGGGCTTTCTCTCCGTAAAGCAAAGTAAGTTAATGTCAGATTCAGTTAGTATGTTCAAAATTGTGAGGCCTTTTGATGCTTTAGGTGGGGAGAAACTAGCTCAACTTACAGGAGGATTAGGAACCAGAGGACAAAGAGTTAAGGTAACTAGTCAAAAAGCCTGGGAGGAGACGAGATTGTAGGCTGACATTTTGTAATCCCATTTGTGACTGGGATTCTCTGGTGCTGATGAGAGTGAATGGAGTTTTAGCTGGAACACCACATTTTCCATTCTTGCTTGCAATGTGTTCCAATATGGATGAAACCGGAGAATCCCATATGTAGCATCTATATTTAGCCATTTAATCCCTTCAGTCTATTCTGTCATTCATAAGATTGTGTCCAATTTGTGATCTAACTTCATACACTTGCCACTGGCATATAACATTTTAGCAGCTTTGGTAAACAAAAATCTATCAATTTCAGTTTTGAAATAAACAACTGATCCAATATTGTTGGAGTGTAAATCTTCAACTATTGTTTGTTTTTTGGAATGTTCTCCAATTTCACTCTCATCTGATTCTAGTTTTAAAGTTACTATCCTTTATTTTAGATTTTACAATCAGTGGAAGTAGCCTGTCTAAATTTAATCTTCTGTTTTTATTTATCTTTCAAAATCTTTGATCATTTCATTCCTTCCCCTTCTAAATTGCAGGGAATACAACACTAGTTTGTACAATAATTTCATATCATTTAACCTTTGAAGTCTAGGTATGATTTTGTGTCTAATTGAGATCTAATTGAGGTATATAAAATGATAAAAACAATTGACAGGTTAAACATGGAGAGGATGTTTCCTCTTGTGGGGCAATCTAGAACAAGAAGTCATAGCTTTAAGATAAGGCTAGTAGATTTAAAACAGAGATGAGAAAAATTTACTTCCATCAAAAATCTGTGGAATTCACTAACCTGGAGTGTGGTGGATGCTGGGTGAAAGATATAGTGCTAAGTTGTAGAAGCCAAGAAAGGGACAAGTCCTAATGCTTAGTCTGAATCCCAGTTAACCGATTGCTGATGAATGGTGGTAATAAATTCATCATTGTGTCCCTCTGTTAGGAAAAGGAGGGGATTCAGTCACCGCAAATGAAAAAGGAACAGTAAAATAGGGAAATAAGAATACTAGTCTGAACTGGTCTTGTATGCTTTAAAATAGAACACATCAAAACTGGGAAATAAGCATACCAGCCTGAAGTATTATTGCCTTTTGGACAGGATTCACAATCCTGATTGTTACCCAGCCAATTCTATTGAGAGGTGAGAAATGATTGCCAATAGATGAGGGCAGGGTCTGAGTGTGCTGTAAATTCCTATGCAGCCAAATAGCCACTGGCACTTATTACCTCCCAACCTCAGCGATTGAAGAATGGCTGTGTAGTTGTGGTAACCAGTTGGGCAAGGTAAATAAAAATAGGCAGGTACAGCAGGAGGGCAGGCACCATCTTATATCTATTGGGTCACATGATCTCCATTTATTTTTCAGTCTCTTATGATTCTAGGGGTGCAGACAGGAAAAGGCTATTTGTGAAATCTGATGCCAAAGAATATGGCAAGGATGCATTTACTTTAGCAGAGAGTTCAGTGTTAAGATTTGTAATTGGTAAAAAAATTGGAGTGGAGGTGAACATATTTCTTTTCACCCAGAAGATAGTAGGGATTTGAAACTTGCATCTCGAATGGCGAGCAGAGGCAGAAACCCTTAACTCATTTAAAAGGTGTTAGATATGCATCTGCTGTACTCTGCAGGACTACAGATCAAAGTGGGTTTAGGCTGGTTGGCACATATTTTGGCCAGCACAGGTACAATGGGCCAAGTGGCCTCTTTCTGTGTCATTAACTTCCTATGAATCTGTCCACGTAAAAGAGAAAGTAGATATGTAACCAAGATTATCTCACATTGTGCTGTACATGAATGAATCTTGATGACTTCAATTCAAATAATGGACTCAAAATTCCTGGATTCCATTATAACACTAATTCTATGCCTTAGGATCCAACTTATAGTGTGAAAGGAGGAGAAAGCTATGCCTGTACATGATTGTGTAACCTTGGAGGTCTTTTATACACTGAGACTGAGAACTTATTTATCATAGGTCCGCCCTCATTTCAATCAACGGCATTCACATATTGTCATTTGGAGTGTAAAATAATGGTTCTGGTGCACTGACAACAGCCTGATTAATGGATTTAAAGAATCCAACAGGGGTTCAATTTATTATTTTTTTCAAGTAAAACCACAGGAAATGACTTTGGCTACCCGCTGGGAGATTTATAAGCATTTCATTACCTTGGTAAATTAGTCATCATTTCTTCTTATTGTGCTATAATTTAATGAATGCATTTAAAATGTGGCTTGTGGCTGCAGCATTGCAAATTCTGCAAGAAGTTGGCCAGTTCTGTCTGTGGAACTAAAGTGATCATCAGACAATTGAAATAAAATAGGTCTTTTATTTTCACTGGTGTTTCCATTTCTGTTTGTTCCTTTTGTCCAGTGAGCCAAATAGAAAAGCTTTTTGTTCTCAATCCTACTTCAATAATAATCCACGGGTTCAGAAGCTGTGAAAAAAAACACACCTCGCTCAAGTATAAAGCTTATCAGACAAATGAGCATGCTCAGGAAAGCTTTATCTTGAATAACCCAGACACAAGGTAAGATTTGCAGAGCATTGTTGAAGGCTTCCTATTGGATCTAGGCCAGTAAAAAGAATGAGGGTTCTCTCTCACTGCTCTGCATCAAGTAGACATTGTAGTGTAAGCAGTTTTTAGTCGTAGCTTTGAACAGCAAACTGAATCCATACTTGAACAGAAAAGCTTTCCACTCTTTGGAGAAAGAGTGAAGAGAATGAAATGTACTGGTTAACTCTTTCACAGACAGAATGGCCAAATCACCTCTTTCTGTGTGAAGTGATTTAATTGGTAAGCGGGAGTAGAACTTTCCCCAAAAAATTCAAGTTGTCAAATTTGTGTAAAAACTGGAATAAATAACACAGCAAAATTTTCAAAATGAATCTCCCACACTCTGCATCACAGAGTGCCCTAGTATGAATCACTAGTAAAACTCAGTGGGCATATTCCTGCTGGAGAGGCCAGCAGCATAGTGCTGAGTAAGCAACTGTGCATATGTCAATTTGTCAATGCTGAGACTGACACATGTGCTGTAGCCTGCATTGCTGGCCTCCTGATTGGTGGCTAGCTCGTTCACCAACCAGCTTTGCAACTCCCAGCCCCATCTACTGATCACTGGCCTCCCAGATATATCCAAGTCAGCCCTTCCCTCCTCGCTCCCACCCCACCCCCTCAGCCCACCTTAATTTCCAACCCCCTTATCCATCCACCCCTGCCCCACAGTCCCAACTTCAGCCCATCACACTCCCCTCCCTATCCTAATGTCCAGTCCCAATCACTGGCTTCTTTCCCTCTCTCACTGCTCTGAGGTGGTTCATACGTGAACCCAACTCTCCACTCAACTGATGAAGCAGCAGTGCTCTGAAAGCTCATGCTATCAAATAAACCTGTTGGACTTTAGCTTGGTGTTGTGAGACTTCTTAGTGCACTGATCCTGAATGCAGAGCAGCAACAGAACCCCCAACCCCCACCAATCTCTGCCCCCCTGAGCACCCCCATTAGCTACTGGCCCCTGGCCCAACCCCATGGCACTGTCCACTGCCCCTTGGGAAGTGTCACAGGCCAGGCTTGCAATGCCCAGTGGGCATCCTCTTACCTTTGACCTCCTGTGGGGTCTTCGTGACCTCCCTTCTCTGCAGCGGAGTTGGGCCACCAGCTCCCCAATAGTAGAGAGCTGTTGTAAATTTTTCTGGAGTGAAACCCTCCTAGTGGGAGGGGTGGAGGGTGGGGGTAGAGGCTAGCAGGCCCGGAGACATGATATTAAAATGTTTATTTAAATAATCTGTTTTCTGCTGTGCACCAATTTCTGATGCGGAGCTGGCAACACCGGAAATCCAGCAGCTGGCAAATTGTTTGGCACTTCCCCAAAACTTCCTGGACATCCCCTGGCACAATGTCTGGGCAGCTTCCTAGGACACCATGGTTAGCTCCTGGCACTGCCAGGCTGAGCACTAAATTCACGCTAACAGTAGTAGAGGGGCGTGCGAAACCAGAGAATTGCGGCCAATATCATTACCACTTGAAATGTGCGGCCCAGTAGCACGGTGGTTAACACTGCTGCTTCATAGCTCCGGGGACATAGCTTCAATTCCTGGCTTGGGTCACTGTCTGTGCAGAGTTTGCACATTCTCCTCATGTCTGCGTGGGTTTCCTCTGGATGCTCCAGTTTTTTTCCCACACTCCACAGATGTGCAGGTTAGGTTGATTGGCCATGCTATAATTGCCTGTTAGTGTGATGAGATGCGTAGATTAGTGGGATTAGCGGGTAAATGTGTAGGTATATACGGGTAGGGCCTAGGTAGGATTGTGGTTGATGTAGACTCAACCAGACGGCCTCTTTCTGCACTGTAGGGTTTCTATGATTTTGATGATTCTAGAACAAAGAACAAAGAATAAAACAGCAAGGGGAACAGGCCCGTTGACCCAACGAGCCCGCTCCGCCACCTTGATATTCTCACTTATACCCATACTTGTTAAGATGACCTAGATCAGTGGGCTCTCATGACAATCACCAATGGTTCTTGTTCATCATTGGACTTAATTCCATGTGATGTTTTATTGATCTCACATTTCACTATCTGTCATGGTAGGATTGGAAATCTGGTTTCCAGAGTGTTGCTCAGTGTTTCTGGATTATTAGTTCAGTGATCATACCAGTACGCCATTGTCTTGGTGAATGGGACATTAGAGGAGGTTAATGGTGAATTAAGATGTTCAGATGATGAACAAATATATCATTCCTACACTGCATTATATCTTGCTTTCTTCACATAAACACTTCATTAAGAACCTGAATCATTTATGTGGAGACATCAGTTTTTTTTCTATCCTCCACCTCATGGTGTTGATTTGAAGTTGAATATAAATGGAAAAATACACAGCAGCTCCTGGCATCATGTCTAACAGAATCAATCTACATTTGATCAAAGATCAAACACACCAATCCAACCTGTACTGTCTCCAGGGGAGCACTGCCTAGATGTTCTGCTGCTGTGTTGAACCTTGACCTTAATGAACTGGAATTGATCAAAGTTGCAGTACCAGCAAACTGGGCATTGGGCTTCTGGGCCTCAGGGCCTGGTAATATAGAGCTCCAATGTCCAGAACCAGGGCTTCTGGGCCACAGGATGTAGTAATGCAGAACTCCAGTGCTGGAGCTAGGACCTCAGGGCATCATGGCATAGTCATGAAGAGTTTCAATGTCCATGATCTCGGGGCTTGAAAATGCAGAGCTCCAATATCTATGGCCAGGGCCTGGTAATATAGAGCTCCAATATTGAGTGCATTGCTCTCAGCAAACATTCCATTATGTCATTCATTTTTCATTAGTGTCACAAGTAGATTTATGTAGATTTAGATTTAGATTTAGAAGTAGATTTAGAGAAATGAATTGATTGGGGATAGTCAGCATGGTTTCGTGAAGGGTAGGTCATGCCTTACTAACCTCATTGAGTTTTTTGAGAAAGTGACCAGAGAGGTGGATGGGGGTAAGGCGGTTGATGTAGTATATATGGACTTTAGTAAGGCTTTTGATAAGGTGGCCCATGGAAGACTTCTACAGAAAATGCAGATGTGTGGAATAGAGGGTGATTTAGCTAATTGGATTAGGAATTGGCTGGCAGATAGAAGACAGAGGGTGGTGGTTGATGGGAGATATTCATCGTGGAGTTCGGTGACGAGTGGTGTGCCTCAGGGGTCTGTTTTGGGGCCCCTGCTGTTTGTAATTTTTATAAATGATCTGGATGAGGGTATTGAGGGATGGATCAGTAAATTTGAAGATGACACTAAAGTTGGTGGAGTGGTTGATAGTGAAGAGGGGTGTTATAGTTTACAGAGTGACTTGGACAAGTTGCAGAGCTGGGCCGAGAGGTGGCAAATGGAGTTTAATGTGGAAAAGTGTGAGGTAATGCACTTTGGCAGGAACAATAAATGTGTAGAGTATAGGGCTAATGGTAGGGCCTGTTGAGGAACAGAAGGATCTTGGTGTATGTGTCAATAGATCCCTGAAAGTAGGCAGTCAAGTGGATAAAGTTGTTAAGAAGGCATATGGAGTCTTAGCTTTTATAGGCAGGGGGATTGAATTTAGGAGCCGCAGCATCATGTTGCAACTGTACAAAACTCTAGTGCGGCCGCACTTGGAGTATTGTGTGCAGTTCTGGTCCCCACATTATAAGAAAGATGTGGAGGCATTGGAGAGGGTACAGAGGAGGTTTACCAGGATGTTGCCTGGTATGGAGGGCAGGTCTTATGAAGAGAGGCTGAGGGATTTAGGTTGTTTTCGTTAGAAAGGAGGCGGCTAAGAGGGGACCTTATTGAAACATATAAGATGATTAGAGGTTTAGATAGGGTGGACAGTGATAGCCTTTTTCCTAGGATGGAGAAAGCTAGCACGAGGGGACACAGCTTTAAATTAAGGGGTATGAGTTATAGGACGGATATCAGAGGTAGGTTCTTTACTCAAAGAGTGATTAGGGAGTGGAATGCCCTGCCTGCAGCTGTTGTAGATGCGCCAAGTTTGGTGGCGTTTAAGAGGTTAATTGATAAGTATATGGAAGAGAAGGGAATGGTTTAGTTTGGAGGGGCATTGCTTTTTATTTTGGTCGGCACAACATCGAAGGCCGAAGGGCCTGTTCTGTGCTGTAATGTTCTATGTTCTATGTTCTATGTTGACATTGTAATGAAGTTACTGTGAAAATCCCCTAGTCACATCACTCTAGTATCTTTTTGGATACACTGAGGGAGAACTTAGTATAGCCTATACACCTAACCAGCACATCTGTCAGACTATAAGATGAAAAGAATATATCAGGAAAATGAATTTTTATGTTAATGGCTCTACAGCTTTCATGATGTAAATTAAAGAATGCAGTTGATGTGTTTAGTATAAAATATCATTGGGAAGGGGTAAATCTTGAACATTAGGCCACTGAGTCACACAACAATGGTGGCACAGTGGTCAACCCTACTACCTCAAGCACCAGAGACCCAGGTTCAATTCCTGACTTGAATCACTATCTGTGTGGGAGTTTAGACAGTCTTCCCATGTCTGAGTGAGTTTTCACCAGGTGCTTCAGTTTCCTCCCACAGTCCAAAGATGTGCAAGTTAGGTTGATTGACCATGCTGCATTGCCCCTTAATAACAGGAGGACCAGCTAGGGTAAACGTATGGGGTTATGGGGATAGGACCTGGGTGGAATTTTTGTTAGTGCTTCCTTCTGCACTGCAGGATTCTATGATTCTATAATTACTCTGGTTGTGATTACAATGTTGGCTTATGTTATTGGTAGATTATAAGGAACAAGCTCCAATACTTTTCTGGAGTTTACCAGTGCCTGAACACTTTCTATCATACAATATGGAGATGCTATTCTGTGGACTATTATTGTAATACAGTTGACCATGGTCTGACCCTTGGCACCAACATTTGCTATCCATTTCAGATTGAAATGTAGCCTCTCGATGCATCATAGTATTTTGCTGACGAATGTATTCCTTGTTGATAGTGAATGTTATAATGTTCCCGGAATGCTTGCACTGCTGGATATTTTTGACACCATCCTCTGCCAAGAAAGGAAGGGGGAACCCTCCAACTAAACACCTGAATCACTGTAGGAAGAGAAATAATTTAAAAAAGACATTCATTTATGTAGTTCCTTTTACAACCATGACACATTCCCAAATTGCTTTAAAGCCAATTACTCATATAAAGTGTAGGAAATGCAGTGGCATAATGAGCACTGAAATCAATGACTTGATCATCTGCTGGTCAAGAGTAATGTAGAGCTCCAATGTCCGGTGCATCGCTCTCAGCAAGCGTTCCATTATATTCAGTGCTTGTTGCTATATCTTTTTCTGTTTTACAGTATTTACAAACAATACTGATATACTAGATAATGGTCGAGTTGCTATTGAATCTACATGATACAATATTAATATCATGACACTAAGGGTTTTGTTGGCCAGGGCACTGGGAACACTCCCCTGTTCTCCTTCCAATATTGCCAAAGAGGCTTTTCTCCCTTTTCAATTTTTCCCAATCAAATCTATCATTACATAGTTATTATTGGGTGTTCTGTGCAAAACAAATCTTTCAAGATTGTTCAAACTGTCCTTTATTTAAGACAAAACTAAAATACTGTTGATGCTGAAAATCAGAAATAAGAATGGGAAGCACTGGACATAGGCAACAAGTTATGCTGTGTCTATGAATGGAGCAGTAAGTTTAATAGTGTTCCACCTTGCTGGCCCAGTCAACAGCCCAGGAATCCTACAGCCTCAATAGTGCTACTGAGAGAGTAGTGGCTACTGCTGGGTTAGCAAGAAGAATAAAAGAACACCTCACAGAGGAGTTAGAAACATTTTTCCTTACAGGTTCTGGGAAGACAGGGTCTAGTGATTGGAGGGATAACCTCTTCTGTGGGACCGTCAGGGCAGTGGGGATGGTCTTTCTTGCTTGGGCCACCTCTTGGAACCTCTGCACAGCTTGGCATCCCCTTTCACCATCCACTTCCAGGAAGCAGCTGAGAAGCTGTGTCAATGTAGCTGAGGGTCTTCTCACGCTTTAAGCAACGATTTAATGGGATGTGGGCACTGCTGGCTAGGCAAGGCCAGCAATTGTTGTTCATCCCTAATTATCACTGAACTGTGCTTGCTTGGCCATGTCAGAAACAACTGCATTGCTGTGGGTCTGGACTTACATGTAGTCGGGTAAGGACAGCAGATTTCTTTCTCTGGAAACAATTAATGAACCAGATGTTTTTTATTAATCAGCAATAGTTTCATGGTCACCCTTACTAACACTGGCTTTCAATTCCAAATTGAATTGAAATTCCACCATGGTAGGATTTGCACCTATGTCGCAGAGCATTAGCCTAGTCCTCCAGATTAATAATTTAGCAACATTACCATTATACCACCATTTCATCACTAAAGCATTACCTTCTACTGCATATTGGGATTATTCTATCATGGGGAATATGTTTACAATATAGCAAAATGGCACTCAGCTGGGCCTTTAATTCACTAAACTTGTCATCTCCCGAAAAAAAAGGCCCAGCAATGGAGTGGCACCAAATCCTGTCATTTGTTATGCATTTAAGATGCACTATTTTCATAGAACATAGAACAATACAGCACAAACAGGCCCTTCGGCCCACGAGTTGCACCGATCACATCTACCAATCCACAGACCTATCTATAACCCTCTATCCTATTCTTTTCCATATACTCATCCAGAAGTCTCTTAAAAGACCCCAGTGAGTTTGCCTCAACAACCTCCGACGGCAGTCGGTTCCATTCACTCACCACCCTCTGAGTGAAAAACCTACCCCTGACATCTCCTTTGTATTTGCTTCCCTGCACCTTAAATCTGTGTCCTCTCGTGACCATTTCAGCTCGGGGAAATAGTCTCTGAGAGTCCACCCTATCTATTCCTCGCAACATTTTGTAAACCTCTATCAGGTCGCCTCTCAACCTACTCTCTCCAGTGAGAAGAGTCCCACACCTCAACCTATCTTCATAAGGCCTGCCTCCCAATCCAGGCAGCATCTTTGTAAATCTCCTCTGAAACCTCTCAATAGCCTCTACATCCTTCCTATAATGACGCGACCAGAACTGCGCACAATACTCCAACTGGGGTCTGACAAGAGTCTTATAGAGCTGCATCATTACCTCCTGACTCCTAAACTCTATTCCTCGATTAATGAAGGCCAGTACACCGTACGCCTTCTTGACCACTTTCTCCACCTGCGAGGCCGATTTAAGATTCCTATGGACCCGGATCCCGAGATCCTTCTGCTCTACAACACAGCTAAGACTCCTACCCTTTATATTGTACTCCTTCATCCCATTATTCCTGCCAAAATGGACCACTACACATTTATCTGCATTGAAGTCCATCGGCCACTTCTCCGCCCAGTCTTGCATCCTGTCTATGTCCCGCTGCAATTTTTGGCATCCCTCCGGACCATCCACAACACCACCAATCTTTGTGGTGAACTTGCTAACCCATCCCTCCACTTCCTCATCCAGGTCATTTATGAAAATAACAAACAGCAGGGGTCCCAGAACAGATCCCTGGGGCACTCCACTGGTTACCAACCTCCATGCAGAACAAGACCCATCCACAACAATGGCTGGGATTTTCCATTCCCGTTCGAATCAGAGGCATTTGGCAATGAGAGCAAAAATACCACAAAAAGGCCAAGGTTATATCTCATGCTGATGTAAAAACAGAAAGCAGTCATCCTCCCTTGAAAGAATGGTGGGCCACATTTAATGCTGTTCATCGTAACAAATTAGGAACTCATTATTGGGCCCATTCACCAGAATTACGGGCCACATGGCACAAAGCACAACTGATCTCAGGAGATGTGCACCTGGCAAGCAGTAATCTCAGAGCAGCTTGAAGCTGAGTGCAGTGTCCATGGGTAGAGAGTCAATCCACTCAATCCACGGTAATGCTGGATATACTACAATCCGGGGTAATGACAGGTATATCAGGGCAATTCCAGGATGCCAGAGCAATACCAGAGGGTAGCAGTTTGATGCCCCAGGTGCCAGATGATGCACAGGTAGTGCTGAGAGTACCAGCGTGGTGGCAGGGTGGAGCCAAGATAGTACAGGGCAAGGTGGGGAAGCGGCGGGGGGGGGGAAGAAGTACACTTGACAAGAAGATTGTTTCTTGGTGTTCTCGCTGTGCACTGAGAAGGTCTTTAAAAATGACACCCAGATTATCGAAGTGTTTGCCAGCGTTACAATGTAGCATCCCTACCTTCTTTTTATTCAAAGTCTCAGCTTTGTTGATATTGGAGAAAATATCACCCTTTGTGTGCAGGAGTTATGTTTACAATGCTTTCAAATGTCTGCTCCCATGCTTGCCTCTGTTCACTCTCACTCCGAGTGACCGATCCCAGCCTTAACTAATCACACAGTGAGCAGTCAACAGTTAAAAGACACACATAATCAAACACCGAGCAATTGAATAATTGAACTCTATACCCTCCCCCAGCCTTCCCCTCACTTTCTAACCCCTAAAATCTCACCAAATGTTTCAGCTCAATGACATTTCCCGATGAAAGATCATCGATCTGAAACTCTTCACAGATGCTGCATGACCAGCACTTTTTGTTCTTATTTATGTCCTTTATTTAAATTCAGCCTGGCCTGAAAAGCTGGAATTGATGAGTTTGTGCAGTTTCAACTTAACTGAGAGTCACAGTCAGCATATATAATGTATTTGTTTATAATTCAGGATGAGCTGGTGATCTTAAAAGACTCAGCATAAAGATACAGTCTCTGGAGGTGCTAATTTCCCATGTATGTTGGACTCACGCTAGGAGCTGAGCTATTTATTCTTGCATGGCATGTGGGCATCATTGGGATGGCCAACATGTGTTGCCCATCCTTATTTCCCTTTGAACTGAATGGCCTCCTAAGTCATTTCAGAAGACCGTTATATTATCCTGAATCTGGAGTCAAATGTAGGCTAAACCAGGTAAAGCTGATGATTCCATTCCCCTGAGGACGTTAGTGAATCAAATGGGTTTTTACAACAATCAAACCTAATTTCTTGGTCACCATTACTGAGTCTAGCTTTCAATTATAGGTTTTATTCATTGAATTTAAATTCCAATGGTCCCGTGACTTTAAAACTATTCCACCATCAGCTAGAAATGTTCATTCATTTTTAATGCTTGACTGAGACCCCAGACTTCCATTAGTATGTTCAAATAAGTTCAGACAAGGAGAAATATTATTTGATTGATAACTTGATTGATTAATATGATGAGTTTGCTTGGAGGGTATGAGGTAGTTGGAGGGACATGTGTTGGCATGGAGGATATGAGCATCACTGAGGTTGGGTGGGGTCATGGATTCTGATGAGATGCCATGGATGGGGCATGGGGAATGATTGGGGGAGTGAGGGAATGTGAAGAATAAAAGCTGGAGGGCCTGCACTGTTTCACAGCACATTGGAGGCCAAATCCCAGGGAATCAATGCAAGCCTTTTACCTGGTTGCCCTCGCACTCAAACTGCCTACCTCCAAACTGGTTCTGAGATTGATGGACCTGACTCCAACATATACATAGAACATAGAACATAGAACATTACAGCACAGAACAGGCCCTTCGGCCTTCGATGTTGCGCCGACCAATATAAAAAGCAATGCCCCTCCAAACTAAACCATTCCCTTCTCTTCCATATACTTATCAACTAACCTCTTAAACGCCACCAAACTTGGCGCATCTACAACTGCTGCAGGCAGGGCATTCCACTCCCGAACCACCCTTTGGTAAAGAACCTACCTCTGATATCCGTCCTATAACTATCACCCCTTAATTTAAAGCTGTGTCCCCTCGTGCTAGCTTTTTCCATCCTAGGAAAAAGGCTATCACTATCCACCCTATCTAAACCTCTAATCATCTTATATGTTTCGATCAGGTCCCCTCTTAGCCGCCTCCTTTCTAACGAAAACAACCTCAAATCCCTCAGCCTCTCCTCATAAGACCTGCCCTCCATACCAGGCAACATCCTGGTAACCTCCTCTGTACCCTCTCCAATGCCTCCACATCTTTCTTATAATGTGGGGACCAGAACTGCACACAATACTCCAAGTGCGGCCGCACTAGAGTTTTGTACAGTTGCAACATGACGTTGCGGCTCCGAAATTCAATCCCTCTACCAATAAAAGCCAAGACTCCATATGCCTTCCTAACAACCTTCTCGACCTGACTGCCTACTTTCAGGGATCTATGCACATACACACCAAGATCCCTCTGTTCCTCTAGACTACTAACCTACTCATCATCCCTATCACCTTCCTTGCCATAACACTAGCCACCTGCCCCAACCTTTCCTGAAAAGAAAACCCCACCTCTGAGCCACTTTGTCACAAAGCGGGTACCCAAGATTGGAAATTTCCATGCTGTAAACCTCTGCTTCTGGGAGCTTGCTGTGCAGAAATTGGTGGGCACATTACAATAGTCACAACACTTCAAATGTATTCCTTTCCTGCTTCTTTCTTGTTAATTCCCACATGTTTTGTCTGCTTTCAAAGTGCCATGTATGGAGATTTAAGTCGCCTTATCGATTGCAGTTCTTTAATCAACTGGTTTTGCAGAAGTTCTGATACCAGTTCAGTAATTACATTTCCAAAGCATGAAATACAGATGAATTAATGAGCTGAAAATCAATGAGGATAAAAAGATTGGTGCTAGGTAAAACCAATATGATTTAGAGCATTAGGGTATTGGTAAGCTATTGTTCAGCATTTAGCTACCACTTAATATCTAGCTGTCTCACTAACAGCATAAAGGTGGTTATTTCAGCTAGGTGGGGGTGATTTTCATAATCCAGAAAATTAAGTGCAGTGTCTGGCTTAATTTTCTATGTGTATCCTTTGCAGACATAAGCTTCCTTTGACAACATGGCCTGACAAATCACCTCTCGTATGTTCAATGTCAACCATTACCAAAGAACTCAGAGGCTAACAACAGTATTAAACTTAAAACAAAGTTATCTGATAAAGATATCACCAAATGGCCCATTCCTTGCATAATATTTTCCTTTGTTTCTTTACGTGCACAATTAATGAATTTGCAAGTGCTGAACCCTGAAGAGATAAACAGAAAATTCAGGAAATGTAGGCAGATATTATCATAGAGTTGTTGGAGGCCATTCAGCCCATCATATCTGCATCAGCTATAACACAGGCCTGAAAAATCTGATAGCATTTTCACTCCCAGAAATCATTAAATTGGGTTCAAGGGGGTGGTTAAAATTCAAAAAAATCTAACATATCAGACCAACCCACTGACTTCTATTTTTAACAAAGGTGGAATGACACAGAGGCAGCCAAACCACTCACAGCAGGCAGGTTGTTTTTTTAAATCTTTGACAGAGTCTGTGTACTTTCATTTTAACAGTCCTTCCATTTATAAACTCATGTTAGCCATGTTTCCCAGGTTTCGGGAAACCCATTAGGTGATAGGAAGTAAATTGGGTAGATGCATCTACAGCATTGTCAGCTATAAAATTTTTTAAAGTTTTACGTTTATTTATTAGTGTCATAAGTAGGCTTACATTAACACCTCGATGAAGTTACTGTGAAAATTCCCTAGTTGCTACAGTCCGGTGCCTCTTTGGATACATTGAGAGAGAATTTACCATGGCCAATGCATGTAATCAGCATATGTTTTGTCTGTGGGAGAAAGCTGAAGCACCCGGAAGAAACTCACATAGACGTTGGGAGAACGAGCAGACTCCGCGCAGACAGTGACCCACACCAGGAATTGAACTGGGTTCCTGGTGCTATGAGTGCTAACCATTGGAGAAGTGATTCCTCCAGGGCCAACAAACTTACCTGGTAAAATACCTCGAACTACAATCTGTCTTCAGACCAGCATCATCCCCCTCCACCCTGTGAGCACACCTCCTCCTGTAATCTCTCCGATTACCCACTAGACCAATCTATTCCTTGCCATAGTTCAGCTGTAGCCTTGTTCCAAATCAATTAGAAATCTGCAGAAAAAAAAATCTAAAAGTTGGGAAACCTGGAGTGGGAACATCTGTCCCCCTCCCTCCCCCATATTTTCAAGGAGTGGAGGTGTCCTGCTATTGGCCTTCAGCAGGATCTTCTGTCCATCAATGTCTGCTGCTGTTTTGTGTGATTCACCCATCCTGCTGCTGGAAAATGGGGAACACACCATGGGGAAGGGGGGAAGGGGGCAGGGATCATTTTCAGTGGGAGTAGAAGATCCCCTCAGCAGGATGGACTGGAAAATCCCACTCGTGGACATAGGGACAGGTTTCCTAACCTCAAATCAGTAAATTCCCCCTTTTACAGAATGCACCATCGAGCTTTAACTCTGTTTCTCGCTCTACAGATACCAACTGGTCTGTTGAGTCTTTGCCTCTTCTGTTTATAGAATGATAATGAGGAATTTCCAAAATCCTGGGCAAGACTGCCATGGGATCTATATTTTTCACACTGCGTACCCTGAGTTTGAGCTGAAAACATTGATCTGCCACAGAACTATCGAGATAGACAGAATACAAATTGAAAAGGGACTTTTCCATATTGGATGCATTGAGAAGCTGATGCAAAAGTCCCGGCTCTGTCCTACCACTTAAAACAAATTCCTGTTGCCTTGTGTTGACATTAAGCCTGAAGTTTGCAAATTCCTCTATAGTGCCTTTTACTCAAATGTGTATTTTTTTTCTGCACATGGGTCATTACTCAGCTTTGAAACCATGATTTTTCTTGCTATCTATCAGAAAGTACCAGAGTCAAATAAAAGGGCTCGGAGGTGATAGACCTTATGCTGCTAAATATGTGAAGAGTTAAATATGATGATAGTTAAACATGAATTCCTATAAGGTGGCTGATGATTTGTAGGCAAGTTGCGTCCATGTGAAAATATCCAACATATGTGGTATATTGTGGTTTAATGAAATTTGGCTCTTAATATTACAAAAATTTCTGCAGAGATAAATCTAAATTTTATTCAATGTGATTCCCCTGTCTATATTCCTTGGGGAAATAACTCAGGCTGATGGCTTGTGCACCTTTGTTTGAGATATTTACAATGAAGTAAACATCATTTGATTGGATTTGCCTAGTCGTGTGGAGGTGAGACAAGGTTCCCAATTAACCTGATGGCATTGTTCACAGCTGTCTGCTGAACATCAATGCACAAGTGTATGAATTTTCAAATCTCTCAGAAATACCTCCTTCGCAGTCATCATTATTATTATGGTCACCCTGTAGTTTTTTTAATTGTTCTAGAAGTTAGTACTAGCATTGAAGGGAATGATAAGATTCAGCAGTTTATATAACTGATCCAGATGCCAAAGAACTGAAGCAGAAAGAACACAAAAGAATGAAAAGGATTAAGTGCCACCAAACAAGCAACATGGTGTTTCCAGACAGAAGCACACAGACAGTATCAAAGAGAATTCCTAGCAAAAGACACACAATAAAGAAGGTCATTGTACAAAAATATTAGACAGGTTTTGAAGCATTTTGTCAATAGTCTCAGAGCAACCTTGCCTCCCCTTTTCAAAAACTAAAGAAAGAATGACTTGTATAGAAGTAACATACTGTAGATGCTAGAAATTTGAAATTGAAACAAAAATGCTGGATAAACTCAGCTGGTCCGGTAGTAACGGTGGAGACAAAGTTATCAGGTGGGATTTTACCACCTCACTTGTCCTGAAACCATAAATCACACCCGAAGTCAACGGACCTTTCCATGATCTGGCCTTTGCTGTTCCAATTCCTGTGGCGGTGGGGTGATAAACCTCCGGCCAACTTTTCAGTTCTAAGTGACACAGCTCTGTAGAAGTCATGTAGGTCTGACATATTACTCTTCTATTTCTCTCCATAGATGGTTCCAGAAGTACTGAGTTTATCCAGCATTCTCTGTTTTTATTTGTATTTATATCTTTCACAATCTTTAGATCCCAGAGCACTTTATGACTAATGAAGTACATTTGAATTGCATTTACTGTTGTAGCAGAATAAACATGAAACCCAATGTGCACCGAGCAAGTGATGTGATAATGATAGGTGATCTGTTTGAGTGGTGTTGATTTAAGGATAAATACTGACCATAGCACTGGACAAAACACCCCTGCTCCTCTTTGCAAAAATATCTTGGGACCTTTAATGACCACTTGAGATGCTGATGGAACCTCAATGGGAGATGTCCTCTCTGGCAGTGCAGCTCTCCCTCAGTGTTGCATTGAAGTGTCAGACAGGATTATGTGTGAAAATCTTTGGACTGGGTCTTTAACCCACAACTTTCTGACTCAGAGGTGAGAGTGCTACCACTGAGTTTGATGGTCACTCTGACTTCTAGATTCAGAGCTGAGCTGAATAGAGTAGTGTCTGTTTTACTGAGACAAAGGGGCTGATTTTTAGTACAGCGCCAACCTGTGCCGGGGTCAGTGTCAGGGCCAGGCCCAAATGGGAGGCAAATGATTGGGAGGCATGTATGTATAGTCAGGGAAGAGCGGGGAAGGAAATGCCGATGATGATTGGGGGGAGGAGAGAGGGAGCTGTCAGCGATGACTGTATGCTGGGGTGGGATGGTGGGGGAGATAGTGGGGAGGTGAAGGAGATGCTAGTGATGACTGCTCATGGGTGGAGACGGTGACATCAGTGATGACCTTGCTGAATGGGGGAAGGAGGGTGTGATTGGTGGAGAGGATGGGGCGGGGAGGGGTGAAGGCGAGTGCAGAGGGAGATGCCAGCGATGGCTGTTTGCTGGAGATGGGGCGCAGGGAGAGGTGAGGAGTGCAGAGGGAGATGCCAGCGATGATCGTTTGAGGAGTGGGGCTGAAAGAGAGGTGCAATGACAGCTCCTGGGCTGCAGGAGAAGGGGGGATGCTTGCAATGGCTGTTTGCGGAGGTGATATGGGGTGGTGCAGAGGGATCTGCTGACCATGACTGTTTGCGCAGGGTTTGGGGGGTGGTGGTGGAGAAAGGGGTTGGGGGAGAAGGTGAGAGGGAGTTGCTAGTGATAATGGTTTGCAGGGTTGGTTGGAGGGTGGTGATGAAGAGGCAGATGCCAGCAATGACAGTTTGTAGGGGAAAGGGTACAGGCAGCCTCTGATGCCTCTTATAAAAATGGTGCCCTGATCTCAGTGTAGCTAGCTTTACTGTTTAGGTCTCACCCCTCAAAATGACTGGAAAGAAATACACACCACCTGTTCTTTTTTTGTCAAAGTGCATCAGAGCTGGAGAATAAATTGTTTTTTCTATCAGATCCTGATTTTTTTTGGTAAGATTCCACCCAAAGAATGAATTGTCATGGTTTGCATACCATTGGGATCAAACTCATTAATATGCATCCTTTGGCCCACTTCGGCAGATTTCAACAAATAGCTATGAGAGGCTTGAACACTTCTATTTTAATTGTGCATAACTGTATCCCATTACAAGAATTATCAATATTCCAGGCTTAAACTGAGCTACATGCCTCAGATAATGATGGGATGTAAATTCTGTAAGAATTTAGCAACACCAATTTTAAATCCAACCGATTTATTTGATAGTAAAATTGCTGCGAGCTTTCAACACTCTTGTGCCTTTGTCAGGCAAATGCAGTGTTCTGGTCTGCAATAGCACACATCAGCACAGACAGTCACAGATTGCTGATTAGAATGCGAATCCTTACATCTAACCTGCTATTCAAGTGTTAAAGTGGCTAACAATGTGTGTGAAGGGAATCCTGAGCATTGGTTAGAGAATTGTGTATTTTCTCCAGACAGCACAGTAAGTGAGGTTTTTTGCTAACCCAGGCAAGTTACGGGGTTACAGATAGTGTGTCATGAAGCCAAGATCCCTATTAAGACCGTCCTCATGTGTGCGGAACTTGGCTATCAGTCTCTGCTCAGCGACTCTGCGCTGTCGTGTGTCACGAAGGCCCCCTTGAAGAACATTTACCCGCAGGTCGGAGGCCGAATGCTCATGACTGCTGAAGTGTTCGCCCACAGGAAGGGAACTGTTTTGCCTGTTGATTGTTGAGTGATGCTCATTCGTCTGCTGTCGTAGTGTCTGCATGGTCTCCCCAATGTACCACGCTTCGGGACATCCTTTCTTGCAATGTATTAGATAGACAACGTTGGCCGAGTTGTAAGAGTATGTACCGTGCACCTGGTGAATGGTATCCTCACGTTTGATGATGTCGTCCATGTCTATGAGCCGGCATGTCTTGCAGAGGTTGCTGTGGCAGGGTTGTGTGGTATTGTGGTCACACAAATTCTGCACAGTGTTCTGGGCAAACAGCAGAAACAAAGCTGAGGAAATTTCACCCTCTTAACATGACTGTAATCTTTTATCTGTTCATTGTAATAGGAGAGTGCAGCTTTGTGAGTTTTCTTTCTGGGATATAGCAAGGTCATAACAACTGAATTTTTATCACATTGTCAGAAACAGCTACCTGCATCAAAATGAAAACATATAGAAAAATTTCCATTCAGTTAAAAAAAATGTTTTTTTAAAAAAGATTCAAGCCACTGAAATTCAGTGCATACGTAGAAGATCACATTTGGCAGCATAATTGTGAGCCCAGATCTCCAACTCGCTATCATTTCTTAATTGTAAAACATTACACAGGTATTACTTAGCTCTATTCCATTGATGATAGAGCCCATATTGATTTTCCAACACCTATATGAAGTGTCAACTCTCTTGACATGCTCTCATTCCGCAGCGGCAACATATAGAAAGTCACAAGTTCTTTCTCTCAGCTTCTCTGCTATTTTGAAGCATTTTTACATTCACCTCTTTTCCTTTTAAAAATAGAAGCATGTTTTTCTCAGTCTTTTGTGCAACAGAGTCCATCACAAGGCCCAGACAATAGAAAATCACAGGAAGAGAACATTATGGGGCATAGAATGCAGAACATTAACCAATGGAGGGATACATAAGATACAGCAGAACTTTTTACTTTGAATATAATCACAACTAGAATTGGCTCAAATAAAAACAAATTGCTGTGAATGCTGGAATCTGAAAACAAAAGAGAAAATGCTGGAAAATCTCAGCAAGTCTGGCAGCGTCTGTAAGGCGAAAAAAGAGCTAACATTTCAAGTCAGCTCTTTTGGTTCTCAGTTTCTCTCCTAAATGTCTGCGGGCGTTGCCTTGTGCTTGTCAATTTATCAAAGGCAAGCCTCTGTATTTATCTTATGTAAACTTAAGCTCATCCAAAACAGTCCTGCCTGCATTCTAATTTATACCAAGAGCCGTTCACCAAATACTCATGTTCTCTGACTCGTATTAATGTTGTCTACATGGACTTTAGCAAGGCCTTTGACAAGGTACCGCATAATAGGCTGTTGCATAATATTAAATCTCACAGGATCCAGGGTGATATATCTAAATTGATACAAAATTGGCTTCTTGCCAGAAGTCAAAGGTGTTGTCAAAGGTCGTTTTTCAAACTGGAGGCCTGTGACTGGTGGTATACCTCAGGGATCAGTGCTGGGTCCACTGTTGTTTGTCATCTATATTAATGATTTGGCTGAGAATATAAGGGCATGGTTAGTAAGTTTGCAGATGACACCAAGATTGGTGGCACGGTGGACAGTGGAGAAGGTTATCTCGGTTTGCAGTGGGATCTTGATCAATTGGACTAGTGGGCCAAAGAATGGCAGACAGAATT